>JANBPO010009603.1:68095874-68695874 GCA_024336825.1 Amorphophallus titanum
GGGGCTACGCGGGGGGGGGGGGGGTGGTGGGGGGGGTGGCGGCGGTGGAGATCAAGGCATGTAGAGCTTGCCGCCGCACTTGCATCGCCAGGCCTCCGGATAGTACTCGTTGATCACGGGGGTGCCGGGCGGGACCGGCACGTGAACGGGCTTGCACGGGTTGCAGGCGCCACACTTGGACGCGCAGCGCGGGGGGTATGACCCCGGCCCCACCAGGTACCTCCGCCCGCCCCCGGCTGCCACCATGCTCCGCCGCGTCCTCGCCCCCTCCAGCGCCTCCGTCGCGATCGCTCCACCCGTCCCCTCCGGCGCCACCAGCTGCCCCTGCAGCTGCCACCACCACAGACGCACCACAGCACCAGTCACGGTTAGCAGGCAAGTGGGCAAGAGAGGGACACACGCAAGAAGATGTCTACCACTTGCCGACTTGCCGGCGCCGGCGGGCATGCCAGCCTGCGCGCTGCCAGGAGCGAACATTAATCGATACAGGAGAAGAGAAAGAGAAGGCAAGTGGTTCGATTAGTTTCCTGTGAGACCAACTTGGAACCCAGTGTGGGCGGCTCCCACCGCGGGTGCCAATGCACGCCGCCTCCCGCGAGCGAGGATGGAGGCTTCCGTTCACCAGGATGGTGGCCAAGGTGGGATCTTGGCTTCCAATTAATATACCTCTCTATGAGCTCCTATCAGTGGGTGGTATATTAAGAGTAGGAGTACAGTAGGGTAGATCATGGATGGCACGCCTCTGCCGCCGCCACAGTGAACCGGCGGCGAGCTAGAAGCTCGTCAGAGCTTTCCTCGTGCGATCCCCAGTTTGAGTTTTTCAAACTATATTCTCCAACTGAGATATGACTAGCTAGAGACGAACAGATGCGAAGAGGAATGGTACAGCTACGATTATGACGAGGAACCGCACCTGCACAGGAGAGCCCGTTCCTCCTCCACTCCGCGAGTTGCCTGGTTCTGCACGGAGGAGGGGAGAAGAAAAGAAAACTCAGAAAACCCAGATAAAGCTTCACACCAGGGACCCATTACACAAGATCTACCTGCGATATATTTGCTATACTAGATACACACAGCATGCTGCTTCTGCTGATACCCGAGATAGGTGACGAGCAGGTTAAGAGCAGCCAACGAGCGGTGGCCTAAGGCAGGTGGGTTGTTCGAGAGGATTGGGAATGGCGACGAACAATCGTACTATGGGTGAATAGATCGGTTCAGGTGGCCAGAAGGAAAGTCTGAAGCTGCAACCAAGAGGACCTGAGGATTCATAGCAGACTCGTACAAGGGCAAAGAGGAAAAGAAGCAAGGATGGTTGCAACAAGATGGAAACATGCAGCATCAAGAGAGCAAAGTCTAGCAATGAAGACTAGCAGAGGCTAAGTTTATGAAAAGTCTACCAGTGAAGAGTAACAGAGGCTAAGTTTATGAAAAAAACATTCGTATGGGTTGGTAGTTCTAGTTCCCAATGCCGGAAGGAGGGGCCACAGTAGCATCCGAGCCGCCAATGGCTGTTCTTGCTGTTGACTTGCAGAGGATGCATGGATGGAGATGGAAGAAGAGAGCAAAACCAGAGAGATTTATAGCTTTTCTTTTTCCTTTTCAGAAAGCAGAGCAGCTTGTTTAGCTGCTTTTGGAAACATGGGCGTACTCCATGAAGCAATCGCCTCAGCACCAGCCAGCTATTAAACCGCTGTACGATGTTTTAACAAAGAGGCCATAGATTTCTCACCCGAAGCAACGGCCGCGTTCCCTGCGTCACAGAGCAGAGCGCAGGAGGAGAAGAAGAAGCAGAAGTAGATGCTGAGGAGGCTGAACACCCTCCCCGTCGACGCTAACCTCCGTCGCTTCCATCTCCCCGTCCATCTGCCCCTTACGCACGCCATTCCGGAGGGCCAACCACACCCCCTTGGAAGAGGAAGACGACCCAAAACTACTGCAGAAGCAACCCGAGAGAGAGAGAGAGAAGAGAAGAGACTGGCAGAGGGTTGGAGAGAAGATCTTGAGATCTCAAACAATCTCCTCTCCCCAGTTCATCACGGAACCCCTTTGCTCTACTTCTCTCTGAGACCCAGGCTCTACTACTTGCCGAGGTCTCAGGCGCTGATACTCGCCGTCTCGAAGACGACAAACTTGGAGTTTAATGCCATTTGAAAAACCCCTCTATTTTAAGACCTTCTCCCCTTCCATAGAAATCTCACTTTGCTCACTCGCTCTCTCTCTCTCTCTCTCTCTCTCTCTCTCTCTCTCTCTCTCTCTTTCTCTCTCAATGGAATGAAAGAGGAGTTAACCTCGTTTAACTCAAAAGAATAACCCATTACTTATCAAAGCAAATGGGACTAAGTGGAAGGACAAACTAACTCATGAGAGATAACCCTCATGTTAGCTATCCCTATGTCAAAGAGGGGCTACAAGTTCATGATATTGGTGGAGTAAATTAAGTTCTATATATCAATCTGTTTCGGTTAGCCCTAACCATGGATGAACAAAAGACATGGATACTAGATTCTGGCTAACCATTTGTTTCAATTTGCCCTGACCAAAGATGAACGAAAAGCATGGAAGACCTTTGCGGGTTTCACTTTGCAAAAAGTTACAAGACCGGGCTTTCAGTTCTCAGTAACAACATCTTATACAACACAAAGCTCAGATGAAGATGCTGGTGGATCCCGAGAAGTTCTATGCAATTGAAGGTCACTCTGGTTGATATAAAACATTAAAATCTTTGAATTCTTTTTATCTAGATTGATGCAAAACACTAAGGGCCACTTTGATAATGTAATAAGTCAGGTTAAGATGAGTTATTCGCGGGTGGGAGAGTTACTCAAATTTGGGAGCCAGAATATACCACTCGGGGTCAGATAGGGTTAAGGTCATTAACCCGAGATTAAGTTATTCCACCTCTCTGACAAGAATACCCTACCCGACCCCAGCTAGGATAAGTACTTACTTTGTTTCGCACTTGTGCGATTGTCGAGGAGGTGGCACACACACGGGGGGAATCAACGGGGGAAATGTAAAAGAACGAAAGAAATGCACAAAGATGAAACGTATAGGGCCGATCGTTCTGGGTACACACGACACACGTGGGACGGACCAACGAGGTGGCGGTGATTTGTGAAGGAGTTACTGGTTCAAGGATAATAGGGTGTAGTGCAGGCGTGCCAATTGAAAACTCGGCAATCGCCTACGGAATCAAATTTCAATGGGGGATGTGCCTCTAGGGCACAACATGTGGGCATAGAATGACAGGTGACACGTGGATTGAATGGAGGGTTCCTCAAGCACAAGTTTATCAGGCGATGTGGGAGATCGTGTATAGGAAATCATCCCCACCGACCGCAAACGATCAATGTTTATTTTACATCGGATGGAATTTGAACACCTTTGTTTCTACTGCTGATAAAGGACCGGATACCCTGAAAGCCGTGATGTCGAGAGGGCATGGTTCACACCATTGTCGTGAAATAACCATTTAGCTAGGAAGATAGAGGATAGAGAGATAGATCTCAGGTTAGAGTATTGGGGGGGAGACACGGACTCCAGGTTTGACTAGGCGATACATAAGCTTGGGAGGAGGGCTGTGAACACTGGCTCAGCAAGAAGCTGACAGGTACTAGTCCACAAGGATGAGTGGCTGACACTGGCACAATAAGGAGTTGGCAGGTGCTGGCTAGAAAATTGGACATGGTAGGAGCTAGCAGGCAAAGCCTGAGAATGAGTCGAAAAAAGTAAGGAGCTAGGTTTCCGATTATACTTCACTAGAGGGTGCCGTAAAAGGCACTATAGAGGGGCACTAAAGGCCCAAATACAATAAGTGCAAGCCGCGGAGCAATTCCGTCATAAGTGCCGATCCCCGGGTCATTGCATGTTAAAGCGGGCATCTGCTGTTTTACAGAAAATCCCTTGTAGGACTATAATCACTGTGAAGCAATAGGGCGTTGGCTCGGGGTCTAGTGTTAGCATGTTTGGAGCACTTGCACGTACATAATGTGTCATACAGGTGCGGTCTTTGAAAGTGATGCCGCGAACTCAAGGGGAGCGACTGGGCGCGGCTCGAGGTGAGCAATCGGGCGCTGGCTTGCATGGCGAGTGTCAACTCGCATCACATCTGGGAGTTAGCGCGGACCACCCAAGAAGTTCAAGTTCTTTAGAACTTCACTTCCGGGGATCGTCAGGCTAACTCCGACCAGCATGCGGGACAGTCAATCATCGGCTCGAAAAGAGCAGTGGGCGACCGGCCCTGAGATGTCTATTATGGGTGGACCCGACATGAGGGTGTCTCCACTGTTACCATTACATGTCATGCGTATCAGGGACTTGTGTGAATCGGTTAGACGACATGTGAGGGGTGTTGATGTGACATACCCTCGGCGTGTGTTTAGCCGAACAATAAGCCAACAAGCCAAGCCTTCACCACACCTTCAACGAGCTCGAGGTATGGCTGCATGTGCATCTGGGGAGTGCATACGTGCATATGTATGCATCCATGTGCCCCTTGGCATTCCCTAAGGGGACTTTTATGGGCAAAAATTGGAGAAGGAAGAAAACTGGATAAGCTGGTCTGCGTAAAGGGGGGAGGTCACGCAGACCAGGGTGAGTAGGGGGACCCTGGTCCGGGTAAACCCCCTGGGGGTTTTACCCAGACAAGGTTAGGCGCCCTTTTTTCTTGTTTTTTTTTGTTGTTGTTTTGGATGGGGTTTACATGGACCAGGCTGACTGGGGTCAGCTTGGTCCGTGTAAACCCCCCAGATTAACTGGGGTCAGCCCATGGTTTTCTGGTTCCTCCCTCATACCCCCCTATGCACAAAAAATTTCAGGTCATAAATCCTCAGTTTAGTCTCTTTTCAATTTCGGTCATCCTGGATCGGCTTCCTCGACGTGCAGAATCTTCGGTGGAGGTAGGGGGCCAGTTCCCTAGCTCGTGTGGTTCATTTCTCGCGAGTTTGGTAGCCCGAGGTGAGCCGAGAGGGTTTATTTTCTCACTGGGGTCAAAATGTGTGATTTTGAGGTGTGAGTCAGATTTCGCATTTTGATCGCGTTTTTGGTGTTTGAATGAGTCCTATCGGTGCTAAAGAGGTTGGGGAAGAGTTTTCCCATATTTTTCCCTTCACATGAGTGTGAATGGGGCGTGGAATGGGGTTTTCTACGGGGTTCACCGGTCTCGGGCTAGGGTCGAGATCGCGATCACCACATTGGCCGCGTTCTTTAAGAAGGTAACGTATCACGCCACTGCGTTCATCGGGGAAGATGAAAAGTAGGGCAGTTAGGGTCGCAGTGGTGAGACCAACTGCGACCAGGTCCCAGTCGCCAGCCCCGTCGCGTTCAGTGGTTGACGTGACTGGGGGACCTGTCGCGTTCATGCATGTTGCTTCAGTTCTTTCGACTGCGTTCGCGTGAAGTCGCGGTCGTCACCCCCCACCGAGTTATGATCGCGGTTGTCGCCTAGGTCGTGTTAATTAGAGTCGCGACCAGGGCGGTGGTCGTGACCAAGTGGGGCGCGTTAATGTTGAACGTGTCCTAGGTCAGCGGCGCGTTCATGCCATGCAGGTCGGGGTGTGTAGAACACAGCTGATCGTGTTCCCCTTGGGTCGTGGGGGTCCCGGACACCCTGGGGGTACTCTGACCGTGTTTTCGGGTGTCCGGAGGTACTATATTACCTAGACTTGCATGCTAATGTGTTTCAGATGGTCCGGGTGACCCCCATGTGTCCCGGACTTTCGTGCTTTCGCTAGATCGAGTCGCTGTGAGTCGGCATGAGTCTGGAGGGCCTTCCACGCACGACGTGGGTTTCTCCGGAAGGTGATTTCTGAGTGGGCCATGTGTATGGCCTTAGACTATGAGTCCAGTCACCCAACCTGGGGTTGGAGATTTTTCGCTCTGCCCTTGGATAGGGGATTAACTTGGCGACTTATGAGCTACCTTGGGAATCATGCTACAGTGGTTTCAGACCTAGAGATTAGGCCAGATTGATGGCGCGCAGTAGTCTTGACCCGAGTCTTGTGACTCAAGGACCGTTGGGTTGGTAGGTGTAGAAGGCTGTCCCGAGTCCGGTGGCTCTGAGCCACCTGTTCCCTCAAGTTACTCGCGATGGGTGCGTGCGTGACTTCCGGTGTTCACGTTCAGTGACCCCCACTAGTCGTAACTTTCTTACGGCACGCGTGTACTGACCCACTCGGGAGTGGTGGAGTGGCTTACCCGAGAGAGATGATTTTTAGGCTGGTTACTATAGGGCCCCTCTGCGCAGCCTGAGTCCAGACTATGGGGAAGAATCAGCTAGAGGATCTGACCTAGGGCGCATGGTCTGTGTGTGCACACGTGATTGGGGGCGTCGGACCCGCGCTGACGAGTATGACCCCAACTAGTCATTGTTTTGTGTTCCTGGTTACTGTTACTGTGTCTTAGTTTCTGCCTGGGGCGAGTAGGGAGATATCTGAGACTGCGAACTAGGTCATCAGAGGACGTATCTGGCCTTACTTCTAGTGGGTAGGTACTCCCATCACGTGTGATTCCTGTGACTCGAGTTTCTATTTTTCGTCTGCGAGACGTGATTTTGTGTGTAGTTTTCGGGTGTTTTTTCGATGTAGAGGTCTAGAGTTTCGGTGGGTATTACCGAGGATTTTTCCCTAGACGGTGTAAGGTTCACAACAACGAGGTTGTGATTGTGTTTTCGGACCGCGTGGTCTCGGCGTGGGCCTTGGTCTGAGAGGACAGGCCTCCACGACAGAAGTGTCATGATGTTTCCCCTGGCAGTGTATCCAGGGTGGTTTGGAGTTTGGTGGTCCCCCGACAGTGAGATTGGGGTGTTGATTCCCGTTCCGGTAGGAGTAGTTGTAGAGCCGTGGTTTCATTGGTTGTCATGTTTGGGGAATTCGTGTACGACCGTGTTTCCCGCCATTGTTGTTGTAGCTACTCCTGTTGTTGTTGTTGTTATTACTATTGTTGCTCTTCGTACCGCCGTTATTTACTGTTGGAGTTTCGTGGGACCCCTACTGAGCCAATGAGACGAGTCTCACCCCTATTTTTCAGGTGTGACGGTTCTTCCTCGAGATTTGAGGATGCTGCACGGAGGTTCTTAGTTGCCAGTTTACCGGGCTAAGTGTTCACTTGACATTGGGTACGCTTTCCTATCTTAAACTGTACTTTGTTAGACTGGACTCTGTTATAGTTAGATTATTTATTTCTATTATTTATTAAATTGTTATGTTTATTTCTTATTTCTATGTACACCACACCTACGCTTTTAGCCCTTCTGACCCCTCCGGCTGGTGGGCGACCGTCTAGGATTCGGAGAGAGAGAGAGACATCGGTCTTCGTCAAAAGCTGTAGCTCCTCGAGGCTCAACAGCTGTATTTGAAGAATCGTCACGACTCAGTGACTTGACTGCCTAGGACCTAGACTCTACTTTATAGGGTTGCCACGTAGGGTTCCCTCTACAAAAGTGCTATAGGAAAGGCAACAGGAGAGATGCCTTCCTTATTGAAGAAGCTAAGCGGAGGCTTCATGCTGGAGAAGAAAGTTTATTTAGTCTGTACTAGCATAGTCGTTGTCACTGGCTCTGTCGATGTTTCTTTCTAAGGCATTAAGTGCTGTGTTGACCCAACTCAACTCGACTTCGACTTCGTACGACATTGGAATGCGTCGGACAAGTGAAACTGAACTGTAGTATAATGGTCCGTAAACTTCATACGAAGACGTCTGGCATAGCATCCGCATCTCGTTGTAGAACATGTCGTCAATGCGTTGGATAGCTAGTGCCTTGGTGCGGGTCAAACTGAGCTGCGTGATATTTGTGGAACACTTGTTTCTAGTGCCAATCCAGTCCATATGCTTTCTGAGATGGAAGAATATGGTTGAATATGGTGCCAAGTATTGCGATGCAGGTTTGTCGTCGGCTTCATGCTCAATCCACTCTGGTGGTGTGGAGATGAACTGTAGAGTTATGCCGCCAAGTGCTCTATTGATGTGCTGCCTTATCAGGATCTCAAGTTTTTCGGGAATGTTCTTTAGTTGTCGTAGCTCGTCGGCCATGATAAAGAGAGTGTTAATTAGGCCGTCTTGGAGGAGTTTGGAGACAGTCTAATGCTTTGTATATATTATATTATTATCATTAGTAATATCTATATTTATTTTATACATCCCGTCAATCTCAAAGATCTCGAGATAGCTATCAAATGCCTTCAGAGGAAGGGAGACTTGGTGTCTCCGGTTGAAAGTGGCAGGCTGTCACTTGTTGGTTCCCTCCGGTTTGGAGGAAGAGAGACTTCGGTCTCTGGTTGCTAGTGACTGGGAGTCACTAGTGGTTGCCCTCCCGGGTGGAGGAAGAGAGGAGAGTGTTCCTCTGGTCAAACTGTTAGGCAGCGTTTGTTATAGGTTGAGTTTGCTGTTCTTACTTTTGCAAGGGAAGCCTCACTCCGGTTTGGAGTGGGGGGTGGATGTAGGTAGACTGAAGGTCTGGCCGAACAACCTAAAAACTCCTGGTGCTTTGTGGTGTGATTGTCTACTTTGTTTTCGGTAGATGAATGATTAGGCTCAGGTCTACTGCACAGACATAGTGTGTTTGCTGGAACACTTGTTCAGCACAAGCTGTCTATATTGTGTTTCCACCTTCTACCGATTGATTAACGTCTGAGTGCAGAAGTATATTGTCGGTTGAGCTCACTGAGTATTCGATTGTGATTCACATAAGATTAACTGAATTAGTGTTTGAGTGTGAATCCTTTTGAGCGAACGCCTTACAGAACCATAGTGTTTAATTCCGCAAGATTTTACTCGTTCAGCTTTTAATTGTGCTTTAAGTTTTGAATCGGCAAAAATTTTATAAGGGGATTCATTCAACCCCCCTTCTGAATCCTGGTTGCACATCATCCATTTACCAACAATTCAAACATATGAAGGTATGAACATGCATAAGATTAAGTTAAATGTATGAGACCAACCCTTGGTATAAGGTGGAGGTAGGTACTTACGCATAGGGGCAGCAGTCGGCCGAACGTGACCCGACCTTCTGCGTACCGCCATTTCATATACCTTGGGGAGGGTCGTGGCACACACGCACGAATGAAATGTGACGCAATGATTAAATGCATGCAAGGGAGTGTTCTTTTTCCTTTTTTTAATGTGAAATGCACAAATGGAATTGATTTCACTCATGAGATGCATGAGGGAGGTTTCTTAGTTGATCAGCTCCCTTTCCCTTTATTATGTGATTAAGTCCATTGCCTTGTTCAGCAGTCTGCCATTGCAACGCTTAGTTCAGTTCTTCGAGTCCTCCACGGTTCTCCTGTCTTAGTTAAAGTATTTTATCATTGTTTGTTTCATTTGTTTGTTGCTTTCTTTTGTCTTTTAATGTGTTATCATTCCTGACGAAAATTCGGCAGCATCTCCCCTTGACCCAGATGCTAGGGGGGATGTAAGGGAAACGTGCCCACAAGGAGTGGCATGACCCAACAAGTCAAGGTGTGTGAGGGGGCAACAACACATTTAAGAAAATTTCGAAAAGTCCATAGATCAGCAAGCAAGGAAACACTCAGCTAAAATAGGTTGCTAGTGCACCAGGTAAAGGCTGGCTAGGGCGTGTCGGGTCAAACAGACTGAGGCTGCACTGGACGGCGGGAGAGCTGGAGTGTGCCGGGCAGGGAGGGGGTCGAGCACGTCGGGCTGAAGGGCTAGGGGTGCACCGGGTGGCGAGAGGACTGGGGCGTGCCGGACGGTGAGGAGGTCAAGTGCGCCGGGATGGACGAGTTGGAGCGTGTCGCTAGGGCCAAGTCCAGGGTGCGCTGGGTAAGGGCATGCATGGGGTGTACCGGATAGGGGCAAACTAGGGTGCGCCGGATAAGGGGCCAGTCTGGGTGTGCCGGCTGAAGGTGACAGTGGTGCACTGGGTAGAGGGTAAGTGTATGTGTGTTGGTTCTGGAGGACAGACTGGGGAACATTTTGGCTAGTGGGTAGATTCAAGGTGTTGAGTGAAAAGGACAGGTTCAATCTGCTCAAGGGATGAGGCAGACAGTGCTCAAAAGGGGCTTCCCATGCTAGACCAGGTGGGACGTTCGGGAGTAAAACCCAAGGAGGATGACACTGTTATAGAGACTATTGGAAGGAGACCAACTTCACGTCATTAAGCCAGTGACACTATCCATTGAGCTGGATAGGCTCTGCAGTGTTTTGGAGAGCAAGCAACCCCGGTAGCAAGAAAACCAAAGGGAAGAAGAAAACAAGCCATAAAATGCAATGTAGAGTGGAGAAGCTAACTAGCACAACAGAAAGGAAGAAGACATTTCTTTTATTCATAGCAAACAAGGTGGCGAGAGCCTCAACTGAGGGACCAAATACAAGGCTATACAACGAAGTAAGAGGAGAGGAGAAGCGAGAAAACCGGGGAAGAAGGGAAGCAGAGGAGAAGGCTGGGGTCAAAGAGGGGCTGAGACCCCCTTCTCTCTCCTGTCTTCTTCTACTACATTCAAGGGGGGAGCTCTCCCACTCCCTTTTCGCTCCATTGCTTACTCTCTCTCTCCTTTTTGGCTTCTTCTTCCTCAGAGCTCCTTGAGCTTCCTAGATGCTGGACCAGTCGCTCACCTCTTCTCCCTCTGGATGCCTCTCCTTCGTGTGACTTCGTCTCTGTGTATGTGTATGTCTCCTTTTGTCGAAGCGAGGGGGGTTTTTATACCTCCAAGCCCGTTTACAATCGCTGGCGATGGGAGTCAATTCGAGGTTGACTCTCGATCTTGTCTCCTGGCAGGGAGTATTTGTGTGTTTGGACTGGGTGTTGACACCTCGACAGCATCGTAGCTGGCTCGACGTGATCACACTGCACGCCAAGGGTCACACACAATGACCAGTGGGTTTGTTGCCGATGGCACCGGTCCAAAGGCTGTAACACATCACCAGGTGAAGAAGAAACAGTGTTGCACCAGGTGGGAGGCCTCACGGATGCACCACTGGAGGGTCTTAAAGGCGTGCCGCTGGAGGGGCACTGAAAGCGTGCCGCTGAAGGGGCACTGAAAGCATGCCCCTGGAGGGGCACAGTGAGTGTGCCATTGAAAGGGGAGGCACAAGTGTGCCATTGACAGGGGCATAAGTGTGCCATTGAAAGGGGGCATAAGTGTGCCATTGAAAGGGGAGGCACAAGTGTGCCGTTGACAGGGGCATAAGTGTGCCGTTGAAAGGGGGCATAAGTGTGTCATTGAAAGGGGATGCACAAGCGTGCCGTTGAAAGGGGGCATAAGTGTGCCATTGAATGGGCATCACCGTGTGCCGTTGAAAGGGGAGGGACAAGTGTGCCGTTGGAAGGGGGGCACAAGCGTGCCGTTGAAAGGGGATGCACAAGTGTGCCGTTGGAAGGGGGCACAAGCGTGCCGTTGAAAGGGCATCACAGTGTCCCGGTGAGGGGGGGCTCACAAGGGCGTGCCGTTGGATGGCACAAGTTGGTTGCCGTGGAAGAGGCCATGGGGTGTGCAGTTGAGGGCCGGATGAACCCATTACCGGCAATGGTTGGAACCCGTTGATCTTTCTTCAGGGACACGGGGATTGTGAGCCTCCTGGGGGTGGTTCTTCTTCGTTGTCCGGCATCCGAAGATGGCTTCACAATAATGTACATGTTCGGGGAGTTGTTTCTTGCTTCCCCACTAGGGCAGTAACATTCCTCAGAGTCTGGGCGTCCAATCTCTCCGGGGGCTTCTTCATTCAGTCCCGTTGTGGATGCGAGACTGAGCGAGATATATGGACGTGCCATTTTACAAGTCCATAAGCATGCATACATGCATGTATGTATATGTAGGGAGAGGAGGAGGAACTTGCTGCCCTGGGGCAGCCAGCAGGCCCGCAAGGCTGTTGGCACTAACATGCAGGATGCCTAAGCATACATTATTTTCTTGTTTCTATTGTGCTTGTTGGGTTAATTTCAATTGCATTTTTTTATCTATGCATGGTCATGCATATGTCTGTATGGGCAGATGGGGTAGAGAAGAGGGGAGGACCCCACTGCCAGAAAGCAGTCAGCAGACCTCACTGCTCTACTATTGACAGTGGCATATGATATGCCTGGACTGAATGCATGTGATGCTCCTTCCCTTTTTTGTTTGTTTGATTGATCTCAACTGTTTTTTTTTCTATCTATGTATGGTCAGGCATGCACATGCATATGCAAATGTGGCAAGGAAGGGAGGAAGAGAAGACCATGCTGCCAAAAGGGCTGTCAGCAGGCCAATGGGGTTTGTTGGCAGACAATATGTCGACCTGGGACCTGGGGTAGGTCGACCTACACCCGATTCCCAACAGTTTCATGCTATTGTGCTCTATGGCATTATGTTCAGGTTGGCGAGGTGCACCACATGTTAATTAAGGAATGCATGCAACCTTAGAAAGTGCAGGAGATGACCACGCAAATGGTCTGCACGTGGCATGCGAGGGCCTGAGGTGAATTCATGCATGGTCACTGTAAATTCGTTGCATACGAATATCACACAAGATGCAGGGGCTTAATGGGATGCTCATGTATATGGATTTTCTGAACTTGCTCATACAACATATGAAGATTTAATTACATATTCACGTACATGGATTTTTTAACTTGTTCATGCCCATGAGTTTTTGAATCATTCATGTAGTGAAATTAATGCAGGTGAGTTCTAAACGAGTTCTCTGAATTTATTCATGTTGGTGGGTCTAATCTAGCGCTTTCTCCGCACCAAACCTTCTTCATTTACACTTCCAACTTCTACACCTTCCACAACACCGGCCCTCGCCAAAGCTCCCACTAAACCTCTCACCATTATACCTCTATCAACCTCCATGCCATCGGCCCCCACCAAGTCCATCACTAAACCATCTCCAATTAACCTCCTATTGTCGCCACCTCGGCCCTCCATTATCCCTTTAACCTTAAAACCAACTTTGCCTATCCTTCCACCTACCCCTTTACCCAAACCCATGGCAGATCCTGTGTAGGGTCCACCTCTTTTTGCACTCGAGCCAACCCCGTCTGCTTTCGAGCAAGAGAAGAAGCTCGACGTGTTTCCCCCAACACCTTCCATTACATCTCCACCATCTATTAAGCCTTCCACCTCTGCTTCACTTTCCTCTACCACTCAGAATGGGGGTCCTTATGCAAGTATTTGTGCCGAAGATGATCGAGAGCTGAGCAAGAAGGAGTTGGCCACGGCTATGTTGTTCAAGATGCAAGACTTTATTTGCTGGATGTCAATCCGTGTTCTTGTGCCGATCATGGTTGAAGAGGTCAAGTCCCCGCCAATGCTCACCAAAAGAGAATATCAAGCTATGATGTCATGTAAGTCCATGCCCAAGGGCCAGGCAGGGCACCCTTTGTTCCAACCCTGTAATCTTGAATCCATTCTTCCATACAAGGGGCGAATGCCAACTTTATTCAATGCTCTTCATCCACCACGATCCTTGGGCAAAACAAAGCTTCCCATTCCAACTTTTCAGCTCCCTCACCTCATTGCTCTTCACCCTCTAAGGGAGTTATCATTCATTGTTGAAGCTTCATCCTGGGCATTAATTTTATCCATTGGGCCGTTTGGCAGTACACTTTCACTGCTATGGAGGGGCGATTATTCTTCTACTAGGGGGCCTTCCGCTACCCTATCCACTTTCTATTTTACTTCATCCACATCTTTGTCTATCACCCATTCCTCCTTATGGGCCATCCATTGGGTGAGGAGGGAGTTCTCATTCTCTCACCCTTTGTGTTCTTTGCATCTCATGCATTCCATGCATCTTCTACATCCATTGCATCGCATGCATTTGCATTCCTTTTTCTCCAGGTTTTCGAACCTGTATCTTCCCCGCCTTCCGGAACCTCCGGATCCTCTGCATCCTCCTTCTTATTCACCTCTATTTTCGGGATCTCTGGGTCCCCTTACACTTGCCGGGCATCGCGCCCCCTTCAATCTTCTTTCAGGACATCATGCCCCCTCCCACTTCTTATATCCAGATCCTCCAGATTTTCCTCTACTTGCCAGGCATCGCGCCCTCCTTCTCTACATTCTTCTGGAACCTCTAGACCTCCTTTTTCAGGCATCGCGCCCCTCTGCACCTCCATATCTAGATCCTCCATATTTATCTCTCCTTGCCGGGCATCGCGCCCCCTCCAATCTCCTTGCTGTTGGGCATCACGCCCCTTTCCTTTCTCTTCCTTGGGAACCTCCGAATTTACTATCTTTTTCTCTCTATCTTCCCCCAGGGCATTGCGTCCCTCGATATTTTCCTTCTCCAGAACCTCCGGACTTCCTTTTCGGCCATCACGCCCCTTTACACCTTCCTCCATCGGAACCTTCGGATTCTTCTCTTATCCCCTCCAATCTCCTTGCTGTCGGGCACCACGCCGCTTTATATCTTCTTCCTCCGGAGCCTCCCAATCTCTTATCCCATTCCTTGATTCTTTTCGGGCATCGCGCCCCTTCCCATTCTTTACCTCCAAACTTCCCATCTTTCTTTTGATTCCTCCTCCTACTCCTTCGGGACATCGTGTCCTTTATTCTCTTCTTCCTCCTAAATTATCTTTTCCCATACCTTTTCCCAGGGAACCATGCCCCTTTCTATTATCCTCCCCCAGAACCTCCAGATTCTTCTCCCCATCATGATTCTCCTCCTTTGCTTCTGGACCCTTCGAATCCTCCTCTTTCCATCTACCAATTCCTCCTTTTAATTCCTCTTGATCCCGAGTTCGACCCGACTTCTCCCACATCCACTGCTCTGGGGATCTACCCATTCTCCCACTATTTTCGAGACTTTAGTCCTCACTCCTCCTCTCGATTTTTCGTTTCTTCTGTAGACCATTCATGTGATCAGGGTCTCCACACCTTAGTAAGGGAGTTCTAGCCCTCGCCTCTCTTCCTTTTCTCTTTATTCGTCTGAGTTTGGTCTTGACACCACTCCTTCTTGTTGAGCCACTTCAAATCCTTGCTTCTTATATACCATTCTGCCATTGAGAATAAATCCCATGATGATCAACATTGTCGTCGACAGCTGCTTCTTCAAAAGGTCGCAAGGTAACATATTTGCATAAGTATGCATCTTTATGTCCATATCTCATTCATGTTATGCACGAGTTTTCAAAATGAGGTGCTTCTTAACTGGATTAAGAGTGGTAATCAAGACCTTTATCCTAGGTCTTTATCTTTATTGAATGTAAAAAAAAATAGAAAGAGTCTTTAGGCCCACATAAAACATGGTGGGTTGGCCATCAGGATTAGGGACCTCCAGGGTCTTCAATACTTTGACTGTTTGACAGTCTATATCAGCTATGGGTTTGCTGATCCCTAGCAGGACCTTAACATCCCCACATAACTCTTCGAGTTTCAGTGTCCCTGGTTTAGGGTGGATGCTGAGCTGAATTGCCCTTAGGTCTCCTTCTTCTTCGGATATAAGTGACACCTCTGGGGGAGCCACATAGCCCGACGGCGGCAGAGGGAACTAGTCATCGGATTCTAGTTTCTTCTTTCCCTTGTCCTGAGCTGGAGGGTTAAGCTTCTTCAACCTCTCTAGATACAGAGATGCATCCAACAAGTGGTATTCAAACACCTCGAAAGGGTGCAAGTCGGCAAACACTCTTTCTTCTTTCCCATTCTGTGGGTATTTTATGCATTGGTGGAGGGTGGAAGCCACCACCTGATTTTGATGCAGCCATGGCCAGCCCAATAGCGCCTCATATGACGTATCAGAGTTTATCACATGGAATTGCACTTTGGTAGTGAAGTCGCCGAGTGAGAGTTCAAACTCTACCATGCCCATGGGGACTTCAAATTTCTGGTTGAAACAAGCAATTATCATATCCCTGACCTCGATCAGGTACACATCAAAGTAATACTTCTTAATATACCCGATAGGGGAGTATGTTTACTGCAGCCCTCGGGTCTATTAGAATTCTGCCTATTGGTTGGCCATTCAGTTGCCCCTTCAAGTAGACCGGTCTATTGTGGTTGACGGAGGGCAAAAGTATGTCTTCCTCTGTGAATGTCATAGCCACCCTCGATTGTGCCTCGGCGAAATAGCTCTCAAAATATGCCGGGGTTTGTAGGGCCGTGGTAACAGCTTGTCTTATTTCTTCGTCAAGGGAGAGTATATCCCAGACAGAAAAACTTGCAGGGATTCTCTTCAGCTACCTCACTATTTTGTTGGTGGTTCTGACATTGGTCAACCTCAATTCTTCAGACCTTTTATACTTGCCCTCAGGGTATTCTTGAGGAGCTGGTTTGGGAGGCGGCTCATCTTTCTCTTCAGGTGTCGCCTGAATTAGTTATGCTGGTCCGACCGGCTCTCTTCCTTGTACAAATTTGGTGAAGCTTGGAATGCTTGCTTGGTCCTTGTTTGTTGGAGGAGATACTTCTGAGGGTAAGGTAGGGGTGGCCTTGACCCTCCATTGTGGATGTAGGCGTGGCCGCCTGCCCTCCCGAGAGGATAGAAATTCAGCAAAGGAGGGGACCCCTTGGTTGCTTGCATGCTCTGGGTAGAGTCTCGGCGGAGGAGGAATTTCTGTGCCTTTGACTTCAGGCTGGGGAACCTGGTATGGTTGCTCACCACGTAGCATAATGCTGTGGTTAGTTTGGGGGAGATGCCCCCATTTTCTTCCAGACCTCGTGGCATGCTCGGAGGTGGAAGCTTCAGCTTGATTTGCCTCCGCTGGCGCGAGGCATATTTCTTCATCATCTCCTTCGAAAATTTAGACTATGTCAAATCGGGCCGCAAGGGTATTGCAGAATACGACATTGCCTTTCCTTTTGCTCTTGGACTTCTTCTTCTTTTTCTTCTTAGTTGGTGACTGCTCCTAGGGAGGCTCATCCCATATGCCTTGTTCTTCGGCTTTAGCTTCAGCTTCTTCTACTAATTCCAGGGACTCAAAATATTCCCAAGAGACATATTCCTTCAGCAAGATGGGTTAGATTTCGGGATATTCATATTTGTCTAGCCCATCAATGATCTATTGAAGCTGTTTCACCGCTTGACTGGCTTCTTTATGCACCCGCATGGGGGTGTGTTTCTTCTTATTGTTGGTGAATCTTCTGATGACCAGCTGAGGAGATGTCTCATGCCAGACAGGGGTCACAGCCGGGGGTTCCGATTGAGGTGTGACACCTCATATATGAACTCCTGGGCCACGACGAGGCACCGCCCTTCTTCTTGTTTTTGCCAGTACAGAGTGCCAATTTCCCTCATCTTCTGTTGGCGATAGGATATAGGCCTCATAGGTATGCTGAGTGCAGGCCTCCGCCACTTCTTCAGGTAGTTGTTGGTATAAAGATATCATGTTAATTGTTACCCCCAGAGTGGGCATTTCTGCAGGTGTAGAGGATCAACTTTGTGCTCCCCCATTTGCACCTCCCCTTTCTTAATTAAAGATTCAATAATGTCTTTAAAGGCATAGCATTCCTCGATAGCATGCCCGAGCATTTGATGATATGGGCAGAAACGAGGGTCATCCTTTCTTCTGAGGTCACCCAACCTCTTCGGCTCTGGGAGAGTGATCTTGTTATATCTTGTAGCCCATTCGAACAAGACTCGAGTCTTATCTCGAGGGAATGAATACAACTTCTTCATTTTCTCCCGTAGGGAGGGACCTTTTCATAGTTCGGCGGTCTTGGCCGGGGGAGGATCAGCTACCCCTTTGCCTTTTCCTTCTTGTTGCTCGAAGGTTTTGAAATCAACTATATACACTTCTTTGGGAGCCGGCCGATGGATGCATGGAATGCATAAAATGTAAAGAATACGAGGGGTGAGAGGACGAGAACTCCCTCCTCACCCAATGGATGGCCCATAAAATGAAATTGGTGATAGACAAGGATGTGGATAAAGTAGGATAGAAGGTAGATAAGGTGGCGACAGGTCCCCTAACAGAAGAATAACTGCCCCTCCATAGCTGTGAAAGTGTGCAGCCGAACGGCCCAATGGACAAAGTAAAAGCCCATGACTAAGCTTCAATGATGAATGATAACTCCCTTGGAATGCAAAGGGCAATAATGTGAGGGAGTTTAAAAGTTGGAATGGGAAGCATCATGTTGCCCAAGGATTGTGACGTATGAAGAGCATTGAACAAGATTGGCATTCGCCCCTTGTATGGAAGAATGGGTTTGTCATTAGAGGGTTGAAACAAGGGGTGCCCTGCCCGGCCCTTGGGCATGGACTTACACGGCATCAAATCTTGATATTCTCTTTTGGTGAGTAGCGGCGGGGACTTGGCCTCTTCAACCATACTCGTCACAAAAACACGGATTGACATCCAGTAAATAAACTCTTGCATCTAAAGAGCATGGCCGAGGCCAACTCTTTCTTTCCCAGCTCTCGATCATCTTTGGCACAAATTCTTGTAGAAGGACACCCATTCCGAGTGGCAAAATAAGGTGAAGCGGAGGCGGAAGGCGCCATAGATGGTAGAGATATAATGGAAGGTGTTGAAGGAAACATGTTGAACTTCTCCCTTTGCTCAGAAGTAGATGGGGTTGGCTCGAGTGTAAAAAGGGGTAGGCCCTGCTCAGGATTAGCCACGGGTTTGGGTAAAGGTTTAAATGGAGGGATAGGCAAAGTTGGTTTTGGTGTTATAGGGATAGCGGAGGGCCGAGGTGGCGGCAATGGGAGGTTAATTGAAGAAGGTTCGGTGGTGGGCTCGGCAGAGGCCGATGGAGTGGAGATTAAGGAAGGTATAATTGGGGGAGGTTTAGTGGTAGGTTTGGCGAAAGTCGGTGCTGTGGAGGTTGATGGTTTGGCAATTGGGGGTGTAAAAGGGGAAGGTTTGGTACGTAGAAAATGCCGAATGGAGCAAGAGGTGTTAGGGGTAGAAGAAGACTCATGATTCGTCGACGTGGGTGATTGGAGTATTGACCCGTCATCGTAACACCAATAGGTCTCAAAAATGGGGGTTGGATTGGGGACGGTGGCATCGTCGGGAGCAGAAGGTTCATCTGGTGGTAGTGGAGGGAGAGGAAAATGAAGGAAACTCAGAATGGGTGCTTGAGCATCTCGTGTCGTCTCAAATTCTTCATCATTAAATGTCACGTCAAATTTTTCATGATCATCAAACTCAAGTGGATGCCATGATGGAGGCGTAATGATGGGTGGAGGTGTATAATGTTGTGGAGAGTTTTGTGGTGGCGAATACGAAGGCGGAGGGCCGTATTGTTGAGTGTGATATGTGAATGGAGGGTAGATGGCGTCCACTTGATCATTAAAACCAGCCAGCTCTTGCTCACTTACATTTGTAGTGCCATTATCATCTCTCCTCTCCTTCCATTCTTTCTCCATCTTCATGATGTTATTCATGAAGGCGTGAAGAGGATTGACTTAAGGAGGAGGAGGAGGCGACCGCAGGCTCGTGAACCTCTTCAATTGTTCCTCCATTGAAGTGACTTTATCAAGGAGAGTTTGTTGGAGGGGTGTAACATGAGAAGTAGAGGGTTGGCATGGTGGCCTTTGAGGAGGAGGGGCCGCATATGATGGCTGTGGAGGTGGGTTAACAGGTTGACCCAAAAAAAGACCCGGTCGAGCTGGGTTGTAGGAAATATATGGGCCTTGGGATTGTGAAGGAGGGTGATTAGAAGAAGGCGGGTGATGGACCACCCGAGGAGCAATATGAATAGAAGAAGGCGGCGGGTGATGGGCCACCCGAGTGGGAATGTAAATAGAAGAGGGAGGCAGGTGATGGGCCACCCGTGTGGAAATAGAAGGAGGATGAGAAGGAGAAGATGCACCCCCAACAACGGCCTCAAGGGCTTAGATTTGTTGAGGGGTGAGATGATCTATGGCATGCAAGATCCGGGTAACCTTCTCGTCATGGGGAGGAGACGGTCCCGTGGGAGTAGCGGCTCGTGATTGAGGCAAGGAACCATAAGATTGGGAATTGCCCATGGGTCGGGCAAGACCATGTGAATGAGGACGTGGTCTCTTGGAAAAATTATGGTGAGAATTATAATGAACATGTTGAAATTGAGGATTGTAGGAGGTGGTGGGTTGTTCATCCTCATGAATGTAGATTGACTGATTAGGCATGTTGGTTTGATTATCAAAGTGAAACATTATGCAAATAATCAATATTCAATCAAAGTGATTTGCAAAGATCAAACAAGTGGATGTTTTACGCTTGATTTCCTTAGTTGAACCTTGATATGAATTAAAGGTTTTAGCCAAATTGATATGATTCACTCAAGGTAAGAAACCAAGTTTCAAGATGGTTTGTTACAATGCCAACTAGGAATAATTCTCCT
Organism: Amorphophallus titanum; assembly: GCA_024336825.1. Lineage (NCBI taxonomy): Eukaryota > Viridiplantae > Streptophyta > Magnoliopsida > Alismatales > Araceae > Amorphophallus > Amorphophallus titanum. Next base: position 68,116,082 of record JANBPO010009603.1, read on the forward strand.
ATCCCTTATTTTCCCCTCCCTAACCCTAGATCTGAGGGTAATTAGGTCTTTTGGTTAGAGTTATATAATCCTTATATTTTTATTTTTTGAGAATTAATGAGAAGAAATTTTACAAAATTACACAAGCCCAAGGGCGCCCCCTCTCTCTCCTCTCCCCCTTGCAGCTAGATTGCTGTGATTTCTATGGTGTGAAGTCATAATCTTGGTGAATTCCAAGATATATCACCTCCGCTAGATGTGACTTCCAGCCACTGCCACGGCCGCCTCTGTTCGTGCCGCCGTCGAGCCGCCCCAGCCCCATCTTTGGTCTACTATCCCCACCTACAACCTATAGAATAGAAGCTCAGAGATTAGGTTGGTTCTCAAAATCTGTGCATCTGATGATCTTGAAAATTTGAGAGATCAGTCCCCTCCTTATTTGCCATCACTAATTTAAATATCGTGCCAATCCGCCACCGTTTGCTATTTTTCCCAGTCATTTAGTTTCACCCCTGACAGTTTGCCCATCAGCAGATCTACGGGATAGTACCCTGTTATCTTATTTTCCCCACCCCCTAAACCACGTCATAAAAATCTTAAAATATTTGTGTGTCATCCTCACATCCCCCATTCTGCCCATAAAATCACCAAGATCCAGATATACTGTTTACCATTTGGTCAAAGGTCATTCTCAGGCAGATCTCAATCTATCCTGACTATTTGTAATCTGACCTAGAAGCAGCAACCGTGCCATAGAGTTTTTCATTTCCAATCCATTTGCTGGATGGTTGTGAAATTAATATATGTTATATCCCTTCGAGTCCTCTTTCCAATGGCATCAATTTCATTCTGATCCACTTTCAGATCTGGGCGCAACAATTCTTTTCGCGGAGGAGCGCAGGTTTATCTTGAGACAGGGCTGCGAGGCAGTGCTAGGAATTAATTCCCAATAAAATTCCCCAGCCCCAAACCAGCGGCTGCTGCTCCCGGGGATCGACCAGCAACCCCCCAGTAGCGTCCCAGCTAGCCGCCGCAGCAAGGGGATGCCCGGACGCCACCGTCCCATCAGCCGGACCCGCTTGCTATCCGGTAGGCCTAGCAGAACCAAACCGATCTAGTAGCCCGTCGCCGGCCCGAAATCCCTTCCGGCTTGCTACCCGTCAACCCGAGTTCACTACTCTCGGGTCCCACTGTAGCCTTTTACCTCCCTGTGTGGAGTGAGTAATAAAATATATTTCTGTAATTATTGATAATTCTATTGTACCGGGAGTGCGAGTCTTGGTCAGGATCATCTTCCCTATGCCCGGAGCATGGAGGTATCGCCCTTAACTCTTTCGGCATTTTACTTATTTCGTATATACTCGTATGCCGTTGCTTGAGTGTTAGGAGATCTAGCTCATTTCAAATTTTATCACCGCTTCGAGAGTGAGTGAGTGTGACTCGTCCTGTGACTCGACCCGAGCACACGAAAGAGCCGAACACCCTTGACTCACTGTCAATTTCTCAACCGTGCAGATCCACACATTTCCCTCGCTAGGGACGAGTCGCAAGCTTGCATAGAGTCCCAGGTTTACATCCAAATTGGTGCCGAGTTCGCCATCTTGTCCCGCATCAAATATGGCATCAGAGCGAAGGTTGAGTCTAGGGTAGTCTTTGCAAAAAAAAAAAGTCTTGAGTCTAAGGTTGTCTCATCTTAGGTTTGCATTTCATCCCAGTACCCGGTATATCACAGGGCGTTACTTGAAAGATAGGTTAAGCATATTCGGAAGGTAGCCTCCTTGCGTGAGTTTGGTCTTCGGATCACTACCTCTGCCACATGTCGGGTATTGGTTAAGTCTAGGTTCTAGAGTTGTCTCGCATTTATTTAGCTCCACCCCATGTCCATTATGTAGCATTCCCCTAGTTTCCAATGGACTCCAAGTCGCCCAGGCGATATGATCGTTGGCACACCCATGGACTTGGAAACCATCCTATCTCCTTCATTAGGCCCGAAGCCTCAGACTTTTGTGGTTCCAAAGTCCCGAGTGACTACCTAAAGTGGGAAGCCACTATAGACAAATACTTTGATTGTTACCCCATGTCCGATGCCATGCAATTCTCTTTTGCCAAGAAGCGGCTTCTTCATAAAGCCGCTGAAAAGTGGGACTACGTTGAATGCTTCAGAGAAGTTAGGAGGTAATGGCCCATCGAGTCATGGTGGGACATGAAGAAGGAGCTTAGGAGGGTCTACTTTCCCCACCCGGTCCCCTCCAACCAGTTCCACCCAACCACCTCCAACCTTCCACACCCAGCCACCTCCCACCAGGAAGGCCATAGTCGGAGGCAAAGAGCCCCGCACTTGGATGAGTCTCGACCCAAGCCCAGGCTGAGCCATTATGAGCAAGTCCATCACGATGCCCCTAGTCCAAACCCCACCATTGCCAAACTCTTCAAAATCATTTCAGGGTGGATAGGATGTGTACTCAGATTGACAGACTCTTGCACGAGCCTAGGGAGGTCGTAGCCAGTAGTCTCAACCTGGACCTAAGATCCTGATACTGGGAATACCCGATACCATTCGAATCCTGTCCCGCTGCCCACGAGCTGGAGGGCTCGGAAGGGCCAAAAGGATAAGTGTGGTGTACACAGAAATAGGAAATAAAGCAGGATAATTCAACAATTAACAGAAATAAATAACTAACTATAACAGAGTCCAGTCCAACAAAAGTACAGTCTAAGACAGGAAAACGTACTGAATGCCAAGTAAACACTCAGCCCGATGAACTGGCAACTAAGAACCTCCATGCAATGCCTCGAACCTCGAGGAAGAACCACAACACCTAAAAATCAGGGGTCAGTCGCCTATCACTAGCTAAGTAGGGGTCCCGCGGAACCCCAACCGAAAATAATGACGGTAACGGAAAGTAGCAACTACAATAATAACAACAGTAACAGCATGAATAGTAACACAGTGGCTTGTACAACATCGTCTCTACAGCTACTCCTGTAGCAAATGAAACCAACACCCCGATCTCCCAGTCGAGGGACCACCAGACCACAAACTGCCCTAACCACGCTACTAGAAAAATGTCATAACACCTCTGTCGTGGAGGCCTGTGCTCACACACGAAGACTCACTTCGAAATCAGGCGGTTTGAGAACACGGTCACAACCTCGCCGTCATGAACTCAACGTCTTCTAAGGGAAAGCCCTCAGTGACACTCATTAGAAACCCTAGACCTCTGCTCCAGAAAAATGCCCGAACTATACACGAAACCCCGTCTCACAGACGGGAAACAAAAACTCGCAACAGGACAACTCACATCACGTGATGGGAGTATCGCCCACCAGAAGCAAGGTCGGATGCATCCACTGACGACTTAGTCCGCAGCCTTAGGTGTCTGCCTATGACGCCCCAGGCGGAGATTGAGATACCATACTAGTAACACCACTGAACAAGGACTAGCTGGGGTCGCACTCATCAGCGTGTGTCCTCTGCCCCCAGCTACGCGTGCACACACAGACCATCTGCTCTAGGTTGGGTCCTCTAGTTGATTTTTCCCCCAGCCGAACTCAGACTGCAAAGGTAAGGGGCCCTACGGTAACCAGCATAAAATCGTCTCACTCGAGTCACACTCTCCACCACTCCCAAGTGAGTCCACACCCACATGCGTAGGAAAGCTAGGACTAGTGGGGACTTACAAAATGTGAACACTGAAAATCACACACGCACCTATCTTGAGTAACGTGAGAAAATAGGTGGCGCGCGGCCACCAGACTCTGGACAGCCCACTAGACCTAATAACCTAACGGTCCTTAAGTCACGAGACTCGGGTCAAGACCGCTGTACGTGACGACATAGCGCCGTCAATCTGGCCTAATCCCTAGGTCCAAAACCACGGTGACATGATTCTCAAGGCAGCTCACAAGCCACCGAGTGGATCTCTCATCCACGGGACACACGAAAAACTTCTAGCCCCAGGCTGGTTAACTGAACTCACAGTTCAAGGCCATACACACGGCCCACTCGGAAACCACCTTCTGGAGAAACTCACACTGTGCGGGGAAGCCCCACTGCACTCATACCGACACATTGACTCGATCTAGCGAGAACACGGAAGCCCGGAGCACATGGGGTCACCCGGACCCTCCAAATCAACGGGCACGCTATTCGAGGTAACATAATATCTCTGGATACCCAAAAATACGGTCACGGTCCCCACGGGGTGTCCGGGACACTCACGCGGCCATAGATCGGTCATTGAGTCTCAACTAGACCGATCGGAGCAAAAAATGGGCCTCTCCTCTACATTTTGGTCGACCACCCCTCAAGGGTCGATCGACCAACCAGTTTGGTCAACCGAACTAGACGGTTCAGTCGACCGGACTGGGCAGAATGCCCAGTTCGAGCCACACCCGAATGGTCGACCGAACTCCCCGAGTTGGTCGACCAAAACCCGTGAAACCCCAACCCCAACTTCACCGTTCGGTGCCGATCCACTCCCAATCACCCCCGGGTGATGGGGAAAACACGGGGAAGCTATTACCCAACCTCTGGACCACTAAGAGGCGCGATTAAAACACCCAAAATGCGGTTAAATCGGAAGACCCGACACTCTCCCCAAAATCGATCATTTTAACCCCCAGCGTGAAATAAACCCGCTCGGCTCACCACGGCCTACCAAAATCACGAGAATGGAAGTACAAGGGTTAAAGATCCGTCTCCCTACCTCCACCAAAGATTTCACGCACCGTGGACGCCGATCCCTCGCGAAACACAAGGGATTGGGTTGCGGCCAGTCCCTGATCATTTCTAGATCTAGTGGCCGCACGACAGACCGCCCAAGGTCGTGGATGAGTTTGAAACACCATGCCTAAAAGCGATCTCGCGATGGACCACCTAACCCTGGCTAACGGCTCGGGGCAGACCGCCTTTGACACGCAGTTTATACTTTGTTCCATGTTTTCATAATTATGTTGATCTTGTTAGATTATGTGTGTAGGGTAGAAACACACTAAATAAATGGATTATATGGAACATTGTAATGCCTGAGTGCTAAAGTTAAGTTGGGTCCCTAATGCCTGTTGTAGACCCTTTCAGAATTGTGATGTGAAATGATGGTCTCTATCAGAAATAATAATAATAGGAATGTCATGTAGTTTGACAATTTCCTTCATATATGACGCTGCAAGGATATCCACAGACCATCGACTTTTGATTGGTAGAAAATGTGTAGATTTAGTCAATCAGTATATGATTACCCAAATGCCATCATGTCCATCTCTTGTCTTCGGTAGACCCATGATAAAATCCATCCCTATACTCTCCCATTTTCACTCGAGAATTTCTAAGGGATGTAATTTTTCAGCACGCTTTAAATGTTCCGCCTTGACTTGTTGACAAGTAAGACAGCATGAAACAAAGTCTGCTATTTCTCTCTTCATGTTGGGTCGCTAGACATTTCTTTTTAAATCTTGATACATCTTGGTAGCACCAGAATGAATCGAGTATTTGGATTTGTGAGCTTCTTCCATAATCAACTTTTTAGTGTTAGCATGATCCGATACATAGATCTGACACTTGAATAATAGCCTTCCATAGGTCGAAACAGAGAACTCCGGTCGTTGGTCAGTATTAGTCTTGATCTCCATTAGAACAAGGTCATTTTCTTGTAGCTTGGCCAAGTCTTCAATTAAGGTACGTTGCATCTTGATATTGGCGATAATACACCCTTCTTCTTCTTTATCAACATCTAAATTCAAATATGAGAAATCTTCTATGAGACAGGTCATACCTTTCCCGAGGCTTGATAAATATGCCCGGCTTCCTACTGAGAGCATCCGCCGTAACATTTGCTTTGCCAAGATGATATTGGATAGAAAAGTCGAAGTCCTTGAGATATTCCAACCATCTGCATTGCCTCATGTTTAACTCCTTCTGAGGGAAAAGATACTTTAGACTTTTGTGGTATGAAAAGATAGTGAATTTCTCCCCATAAAGGTGATGCTGTCAAATCTTTAAGGCGAAAATGACAACAACTAACTCCAGATCATGAACTGGATAGTTTTCTTCATGCCGCTTTAGTTGTTGAGAAGCATAACAGATCACCTTGCCATTTTGCATGAGGGCACAACCAAGGCCAATGGCAAATGCATCCGTGTATACTTCAAAACCTCCTCCTTAAACAGGTAGTACCAGTATAGAGGCCGTGGTGAGATGTTCCTTGAGAGTTAGGAAACTCTCTTCACAATCCTTCGTCCAGACAAAATGGTTTTCCTTCTTGGTAAGCTGGGTCAAAGGGATGATGATCTTTGAGAAATCTTTGAGAAATCACCGATAGTAGCCAACTAGACTAAGAAAACTTCATACTTCAGAGATCATTGTTGGTCGACCCTAATTGTTAACAGCTTTCACTTTAGAAGGATCTATAGTGATACCTTCTTTGGAGATAATGTGGCCAAGGAAAGAAACCTCCTTTAGCCAAAATTCACATTTGCTAAGCTTGGCATATAATTGGTGTTCCCTTAAGGTTTGCAAAGTTGCCCTTAAATATTCTTCATGTTCTTCCTTAGTCTTGGAATATATTAAGATATCATCAATAAAGATGACCATAAATCGGTCCAGATAAGGCCTGAAGACATTGTTCATAAGTTGCATGAATGCAGCATGGGTATTTGTTAACCCGAATGGCATAACCACGAACTCATAGTGGCCATATCTGTCCGGAAAGTAGTCTTGTATATGTCTTCATCTTCAATCCTGAGCTGATGATAACCCGACCTAAGGTCGATCTTAGAGAAATATTCTGTTCCTGACAACTGGTCAAATAGCTCATCGATCCGCGGCAATGGATATTTATTTTTGACGGTGAGTTGATTCAGCTGCCAATAGTCGATACATAGCCTGAGGGATCCATCCTTCTTCTTGACAAATAGAACCGGCGCATCCCAAGGGGATGTGCTGGGTCGAATGAAACCTTTATCAAGTAACTCCTGGAGTTGCTTCTTCAATTCTTTAAGTTTCGTGGAGGACATCTTGTAAGGAGCTATTGAAACATGTACCCCTCCTGGTATGAGTTCGATAGAAAAGTTTACTTCCCTTTCGGGCGGTAAACCAGGTAGTTCAGATGGGAAGACGTCTGGAAACTCATTTACAATGGGGATACCTTATAGGATGATTTCCTTAGACTCGGTAATGATGACAAAAGTAAGAAAAGCTTCACAGCCTTACGCGATAAGCTTACAAGCGTGAAGAGAAGAGATGAGAGCAGAATGCCTCCTATATTTGATTCCGAGGAAGGAAAACTATGGGAGACTCAATTTATGGAAAGAAATTCTCCTATTGCAACAATTAATGTCGGCATAATGATCAACAAGCCAATCTACCCCTAGAATAGCATCGTAGCCTTCCATGTCAAGGCATACGAGGTTTACAGGGAGATTATGACCTTCTATTGTTACCTCACTATCTGGGTAGTAGGTTGTTAATTTAGTTCCCGGACCTAAGGGTGTTGTGATGGCTAGGTCTGAAGGTAGAGGAACATGTGCAATTGGCAAAATTTTATAATTCAATTCTCACTCAAGGGTATGACATCATCAAAACGATAGGGACACAATAATCTCTCCGTTTTTTATGATGACAATGATTATGAATTATTTGAGAATTGATTTTTTTATTTAATAGAAAAACATCAATAATGATGTGCAAATATCAACCAGAAAGACTTATGCATCCATGCAGCCAAAAGGACTCATGCCAAATACTCATGCAACAAAAAGAAAAAATAACTCATGCATACTTATGCAACTATACCCGAACTGAAAAGACTCAAATGACTCATACCCCAAACTCACTCCCCCTTTGACATCATCAAAAAGAGTGAAGGGAGAAACAAGATACTGCTAAGCTGGTGAGAACAGATATAATGAATTCACGTTGCAGAAAAAATCTCACATGCAACCCTTAAAGATTCAAGTAATGTAACTAGATGAAGCTTAAATTCCTCAGGGCTAATAATCAGGAAAGACAGAGAATAAGAGAGAAGATTATGTTCGTACATAAATAATAGTCAGTCTTAGCATCAATTTCTTTGTATACAGCAAGTGCTTCCTCAATTCCTTATACTATTCAAAAACATATTGGAAAAATTTGTGCCAACTTCATTTGGTAGGGACTTGAAACAGCACATAGAAAACACTGGATTTCTTGGGACAAGATTTGTTGTCCTGTTTCTATAGGTGGACTGGGCATCCGTAGCCTTTCAGATATTCAAATCTGCTGCTATGTCAAACTATTATGGCTTTCTATGCACAGCAAGTCACTTTGGGCTAACTATGTCAGAAGTAAATACTATCATGGGCATCATATTTCAGACTACAAAACTCCTTTTCCTGTTGGTATAAAAACTTGTGATTTTGAGAAAGCTAGAGCAATTATGTTGACAGGTTCCCGCATGATTGTTCAAGATGGTATTGTCACTAATTTCTTTAAAGATACTTGGTACAAAGACAAAGCCTTGGCTGATCAACTTTCTCTCCAAAATAATTCTTTGATTGAAGATTGTTCAGTTAATACTGCCATGACTAATCCTCAGCACCCAATCTGGGACAAAGTGTATGATCATCAACTGTGGGCTGAACTACAGAGTTTTGTGATTCAAAATGGAAATGATATTCCTATTTGGTCATTCACCAACTCAGGCAAATTCAGTATTAAATCTACTTACAGATTCATCAAAGGGCAGACAGCTGATTCAAATGATTTAATGTTTAAAAAATTATGGAATCACAGATTCCCTCCGAGGGCAGTTTTATTCTGTTAGAAAATCTTAAAACAAGCGGTTCCAGTTGATAGCCGAATACAAACTAGTGGAGTTAACTTGGCATCTTGTTGTGTTTGCTGCTCTTCTTCTCATGAAGTAGAAGATGAAGATCATCTCTTTGTCAATAGTGAACTGGCAAAATTTTTATGGAGTAGGTTAGCCCCTTTGCTTATAAACATTTGCTTGGAAGCTACAAATATCTTCAGCCAGTTGAGGTTATCCATTATTGGGGTAAACATCAATAAACCAAAAGGTTTCATCTCTCTGCTGGTAACTCTTTTGATCATTTGGGAGATATGAAAATATAGATGCTTGGTTAGGTATGAAGGCCACAGAACCAACTTTCTCAAGATTGTTAATAAAATCCTAGCTGAGATTAATCAGATTGTGAAACATGTCAAATTTAATCAAGGGGTCAGCTCTGATTACTGCAATATTATTCAGGGATTTGGAATTGAAATCAGAAGCAGTCGCCTTGCTTTCTTTACAGTCTGCTGGACAGCCCCTACAGTCAATTATTCTCTCAATGTGGACGGAGATAGCAAAGGCAATCCAGGTTCATCTTGGGGTGGTGGTTGCTTCCGAGATTCTCGTGGGCATTTACTGCTTGGATTTTCATATTACTATGGTAATGGTTCCAACATGGTGGCAGAAGGAAGAGCTCTATTAGGTGGTCTCCACCTAGCTCAGCTTTATTCTATCCCACTGTCAGTTATCTTCACTGATTCTATGGTTTTGGTGGATTTGATGAGCAACAAGAGAGAACCACCATGGTCTCTCCTCCCTTGGTGGAACTCCCTACAACAACTTTTCCTATCCTTTAAATGCCCCATTATTCATTCTTATAGAGAAGCTAATCAGCTAGTAGATGTTTTGGCAAACCATGCGGTTTCCATTGGACACAATGTGGAATTTTTTTCTTTCAGAGAGCTGCCTCTATTAGCCAAAGGCTATGCCAAAGCCGATGCTTGCTGTATACCAAATTTTCGTAGGAGACATGTATAGGTTTCTTTTTTCATTCTTTCATTGTAATACAGAGACTTGGTCTCCTCTGATCTTGTACTTCTCTATTCAAAGAAATAAAATTGCATCTAGTGGCTTGTTGGTGGAGTGAGAACATTCCCTTCCTCTGGAATGGGGATGCGCTCTCCTTTCGTCCCACTAGATGTTTTGCTTTAAAAAAAAAAAGTGCCCAACACACACGTGTGAGCCGTACATGTGCGTTGTAGGCCTCCAAAGCCTGCGGTTGCTTGAATACGACCATAAATCGGTCAAGGTATAGCCTGAAAATATTATTCATGAGTTGCATAAATACTGTCGGGCTGTTGGTTAACTCGAACGGCATAACCACGAACTCATAATGTCCATATCTAGTACGAAAAGTCATCTTGTGAATATCCTCCTCCTTAATCTTTAGTTGATGATAGCTAGACCTGAGGTCAATCTTAGAGAAATACTCCGCACCCAAAATCTGGTCGAACAACTCATCAAAACGCGGCAGTGGGTACTTGTTCTTGATGGTGAGCTAATTTAACTACCAGTAATCAATGCACAGCCTGAGAGATCGATCATTCTTCTTGACAAATAAGACCGGCACACCCTAGGGGAATATGCTAAGTCGAATGAAGTCTTTCTCCAGTAACTCATGAAGTTATTTTTTCAATTCTTTGAGCTCTGTGGGGGACATCCTGTAAGGGGCCTTTGACATAGGTGCTGCTCCAGGTATAAGTTCAATAGAAAAGTTCACTTCTCTTTCGGGCAGTAAACCAAGAAAGTCGGAGGGGAAAATATCAGGAAATTCTTTTACAACGAAAATTTCTTCTATAAGGATTTCCTTGGATTCAATAATCATTATGGAGGCAAGAAAAGCTTCATAACCTTGCGCCATGAGTTTGCAGGCGTGAAGAGAGGAAATAAGGGCAGGATGTTTCCTATATTTAATTTCAAGGAAAGAGAATCTTAGAAGATTGGGTTTATGAAAAGAAATTCTCCGATGGCGACAACTGATCTCGGCATAGTGCTCGACGAGCCAATCTACACCTAGAATAGCATCATAACCTTCCATATTGAGACATACTAAGTTTACTGGGAGATTATGACCCTCTATTGTTCCCTCACTATTTGGGTAGTAAGTTGTCAATTTCGTTCCTGGACCTAAGGGTGTAGAAATGACGAGGTCCGAAGGTAGAGGAATAGGTGCAATCGGCATGGTTTTTACAAAAGTAGTAGATATGAAAGAATGAGAGACACCAGTATCAAATAACACAAATGTAAGATGTGAATAAATGCGAACGGTACCTTCCATTAGCCCATCATACTTGGGTGCCTCTTCATCAAGAACAGCATTAAGATGCGCTTGCCTCTTGCGTCCACCACTAGAAGATTGATCCTTCATCAGAGGATAGTCCGGCATGCGATGCTCCCGACGATCGCAACGTAAGCAGGTGCCTAGTCGTTTCCAACATTCCTTGACCAAATGGTCAAATTTTTCATAGAATGAGCAAGTCGCCATGACTTGCGTATCTTCCTCCTTTACCTTCTTCTTCTGGTGATTGCCAGCACCACGCCCATTCCGGGGCCTCTTCTTACTATCACAGGATTTGTAAGACTCTGTAATGCTAAATTTCTCTTTCTTTCCTCGCCGATTCGACCTTCGGCTAGACTCCTCACCTTTGCTTTTGTATCTTTCGACCTTTTCTAAAGTCCTCTCACATAGATATGCCCATTTGACCATCTCTGTGTATGTGCGGATATTTTGAGGTCCTAATTGTTGAATAAAACTCGGCCATAAACCATCTATGAATCAGTTTGCCTTCAAGATGTCTGTGCTTACTAGATGTTCAGCATAAGGGGCCAGACGGGAGAATTGAAGTTCATATTCTGCCACTGACATCATGCCTTGGCTTCTAGAAGCGAACTCTGCAGCCTTCCGTTCCTTAACGTGTTAGGAGAAATACTTCACTCGGAAGAGAGTAAGAAACCTATCCCATGTAGGCTGGGCATTTTGAGGTTGTGCCGAGGTGGCCTTCCACAAAGTACACACATCTTTGTTCAGTTGGAATGTGGCGAGACGGACCTTCTCTTGGTCAGCACACTGTATAACGTTGAAAATCCTCTCCATCTCGTCTATCCAGTTCTCCACTTCGTCCGGATTGGAGGAGCCAGAGAATCATAGAAGATTTAAGCTTCGGAAGTTATGGTGCAGATTGCCAGCACTAGCCCTCACGCCAGCTTGGGCCATAGTCTGCAGGGCTTGGGTAAGACCCGCAATGGTTTGTTGCATCCGGTCCCAGTCAACACAGTGTGCCATTGTGAGAATAAGGTACCTGAGAGAATAATAAATTAGTTAATTCCTATGGAATTAATGGAAATTATCTTAGGGATAATTTCTAAACAACTATCTCATCTCGGCTCTACCCATCCTCGCAAGGGTTAGAAATTCCTTCCTAGTTCATAGGTGTGAGTCCTTAAACCTTGGACTTAGCCTATGACATGGTATTTTCCTAGGACTTACTTATGCCTAGACTCTGATACCAACTTAACTGTCACGTCCCGAGCCATATGTGTGTAGTGGAAGTAACTCAGGAAACATGAACATTCGACAATACGCCTCAAGCTAGCAATATAAGTCAGAGCGCAATAAACATCCACATAAAGAGGGAATTGATAAGTGTGTATTTTTTCATTTTTAATTCATGATATTTATATTTTCTATGAGCTTTAATAATAATAAATACGCACGTATCACACCTACTTTTCATTTCCGTCGATCCATCTGAGCTTTGCAAAATGTGGAGGGGTAAGTGATGCCCCCATCAACGTCAAATTTCATGATCAGAGGACCCTAGGAAGCTGTCGTTCCAAGCTCTTCATCCAACTGGTCGCCAGACTCTATGCAGGTCGACCTGCTACTGACTACTGGTTTGTTGTGTTACTGGAGTGGCTAGCCGACTCTTCTGACTGCCCCCTCCCTATAGAGCATTCGTCATCCACTACAGCACACCCTCAAAGACCCCTTGCTCCTGTTCCAGAAGCCCGTGGCACTCCTACCTCACTGCCAATCGCAGGTCATCCAGAATGCACAGAGTAGTCCCAGCAAGTTCGCAGCGCACCGTTGCCGCCGTCATTCCTTCAGCTTGCAGCCCGTCAACCCAAGCACACTCCTCCTGGACTAGTGGTGTGGCCTTCTACCTCCCTACGAGGAGTGGGCCTTTGTCTAGAATTATGCATTTATCTATTTTGTTGTACTGAGAGTTTTGTGTCTTGGCCGGGAGTCTTTCCCACATCTCAAGCATGGAGGTACACACTCACTCCCCCTCCAGTTTCGCTTGCTAGCTTAGTATATGTTCTTACTACCACTGCTAGTGTGCATTGTTAGATGCAATGGCTGGGATCTAGAAGGGGGAATGAATAGATCCTTTAAAATCTTTTTTAATTTAATGAGATTCACACTAAAATGAAATATAATGGAAGCTTAACACAAGATTGAACTATTTACTGAAGTTAGATAGATATAGCCACACGAGTATGCAAGAGCTTCTCATAGACAATTCTAACTATATATGAACTAACAAGATAGCAAACTAATCGAGCTCTAGCAACCAAGCAGAACAGATTGAGGATTCTATCAATTCATACTAAACATGTAAAGAACAATTTAAGAAGCTATCGCTTCACTCACAACAACTCTCGAATGCTTAGCACACATTGAGATTGTAGTGTAGAACCTGATCACGCATCAACCAAAACACCCATCAAACACACAGCATATGATGTAATCATTGCACAAAATTAATTCATGCTCGACCTGCGAGGTGGTTAGAAGATAAGGAGAAGATGCATAAGTTCAACCCATAGAATACACAGGATTTAAGGTGGTTCAATCTGCCTTGCAGATCTACATCCACCCCATACTCAAACTAGAGTGTGGCTTCCTCTTGCAACCGAAAAAATTCAGACTCAGTCTGCAAACAACTGCTGCTAAACAGCTTGAGAATGAGGGAGACAAATCCCTCTGAGCTGATCTTGCAACCCACAAGACCAGCCCCCACTGCTACATGCAGTGACTGGAGAATCCAATTCTCCCTTCTTCTGCAACACAGAAGGAACGTGAACAGTAATCCACTACTTACAAGAGCCTAGAGGATTAAATCCTCTCGTCCTTTAAAACTACAGAGGGAACCCAGAGATCAGCTCTCCCTTCTTCTGATCGCTCAGAAGGACACCAATCCCGGAACAGGGGATTGGAAGAACAATAAGAAAATGGGAACCAAGAAACAAGAAACTATAAGAAGGAACAAATGAAATCAATTGAAAACAATGTAGCTTCAGATGAGTTGTATGGCTCTGGATCTGATCCACGAGACCAATCTTCACAACGGATCCTCAAGCACGCTCAACTGCACTATAATATAACTCTCACTAGGCTTTTCTCTCTTTCTTCTTCTTCTTCTCTGAAACTCTCTCTCACCTTTCTCTTCAAACTGATCTATCCAATAGTTCTCTGATTGCCCACTCTATTTCTATCTCTTTTTCTTCTCTCTTGCTTCTCTTCCTTTCTACTCTCTCTATCGACTTCGAAAGAGGCAGACGGTGATATTTATATCAGCCAAGCATTGGGGATTTTTTGATTTTTAACTTAATCTTCGGATCTAAATCTCCATTGGTCCAGGTGTCCATAAGAATAGTCTTCAAATCTAAATTTTCATTGGGCCAGGTGTCCATCAGAGTATTCTTCTTTTTTTCTTGAAAGGTTGCCACGTGGCTTGGAATCATGTGCCTTTCATTTGAAGTAGAGAGCACCTAATTTCATTAAAATCCTCACGTGCTAGGTGGACAGGTCGAGGCACTTCTTTGGTGTATCGACGTTGCTGGTTCTCAAAAGTTGGTTCTAAGCTGAATGCATCAAGGCATATATTTGATGTGTCGATGCATCATTGAACTGCTTCAATCGCTGTTACATTTGAAATTTAGATTTAGAACTGATTGCGTTGAGGCAGTCCTTTGATGCGTTGGTGTAGTGTGAAGATAAGGCTTTTGGAGCAAAAGACTTGGAAGGTGGCTTTTGGCTGAGTTCGACGAGGCAGCACTTTTGATGCGTCGATGCAGAATTCTGCTGCGTTGATGTAGTGTGCTTGTGCATCAACCTATTTCCTGTGACCCATTTGTCATTAAAAGATCAACATACCTGTTAACCACATATAAGGCTTAGTCTAGCACATTTCATCAAGATTAATAGTATGTCATCATCAAAACTAGAGATCCAACAGCGCCACTCTCGGTAAATGAGGATAATGAAGGTATTGCCCATGCGGCTAAATCCGCCCAGCCCAAAGAATCAGCCGACCATGCATGTCGGGATGGGGCAGCCCCTGAAGAGGAAGATAAACTATCTTCTCCATCGACTCCTCCTACATCGAAGCATGGCAAGCAAAGCAAAGCTGAAGAGGCCAGGTTGGCCAATGTTAGAGATGGCAACAAAATAATGAGGCAACTGAAGAGAATCCTGGCAAGATTCAGCGTCTGGTAGATACTCTCTTTAGATGAAGAAGCTAGGCATGCTATCATCACAGCTTTGCAAACTCTGGCTTATTATGAAAGCTGTTTCGCTGAGATGCAGTCGGGGATAGCTATCACCTTCACTGAAGATGATATGCTTTTGCCCTCGATCAGCCACAATAGGCCCTTGTACATGAGAGGGCAGTTGAATGGCCAGCCGATAAACAAAATCTTGATTGATCCAGGGGCGACAGTGAACATACTTCCCTATCGGATATACCAGAAGTACTATTTCAATGTGCACCTGATCAAGGTCAAGGATATGAAGATAGCTGGGTTTAGCCATAAGTTTGAAGTCCCAATGGGCATGGCAGAGTTTGAGCTCTCGCTTGGAGACTTCACCACCAAGGTGCAGTTCCACGTCATCAACTCCGATACATCATACAAAGCACTACTGGGCCGATCGTGGTTGCACCAAAATCGGGTGGTACCTTCCACCTTGCATCAATGCATCAAATTCTCCGGGGAGGGAAAAGAGGAAAGAATATTTGTCGACTTGCAGCCTTTCAAGGTGTTTGAGTGTCATCTACTTGATACATCCCTCTACATGGAGAAACTGAAACCGAATCCCCAACAAGCTTAAAGCAAAGGGAAGGAGATAGCAGAGGGTGATGGCCGGTTCCCTCTGCCTTCGCCTAACTATGTGGCTCCGCAGGAGGTGTCACACGTCTCTAAAGTTGAAGGGGTGGTTCGAGCAATCCCATCTGACATCTACCCCGAGCTGAAGATGCCAAAGCTCGAGGAGTTGTTGGGGTGCATGAAGGTCCCTCCAGGGATCGTGATGCCCCACACAAATATAGACTGTCAGACGGTCGAATTACTAAAGATTCTAGAGGTGCCCAATCCTGAGGGTCAACCCACAATATTCTATGCGGCTAATGAACAACCGGTGAAAGGGGATGATGACTGCGAATTCCCTAAAGAAACTTATGGCCCGGTCTGCCCAAACATGGGGCTCCCAGACATATCTGGCAAAGCGGTGAAGATGGCAAGGAGCCAACAAGTTCCCTTCTTCCAGGCCACCAGCTGAAATCAAATGTTCAAAAGGTTGTGGTACCCACCCAACTTGGACAAAGAACTTATGAAAATTACCTGAAACCCTAGCTTGGGTTTCTCTATGGAAGAGCTCTATGAGACAGACATGATATCGATCTCTACTTCCACTGGCAGAAATCCTTCAGAATGCCCAGATATGCAGAAAGCCCGAGAGCAATACACGCCCTCGAGTGGCGAACCACAAGATGAATGAATACACCTCTAGTGATAGTCCCCGAATAAGGGAATGGGGCCAAGTATCTCGATTGTTTGGGAACTAACCCTAGCTAGCCATGATGGGCTATTGCAGAATATCAAAAGGCTAGAGAAACAATTAGCTAAAATAAGTATACACTGCTTTGATAAAATAGGGGGCATCCTCCCTTGGCAATGCTGCCATTCAAGCCCGAAGCACCCCCCTATGGCCAGGGCAGAACTGTACAGTCACAAGCAAAGAGAGGATGAACCTATCTTAGAATACATCGAAAGATGGAGAAACCTCTACGTAAGGTGCCAACCTCCGCTAAGCCACGAGGTCACCACCCGAATTTGTAGACAAAGTCTAAAAAAAGAAATTCAGCAATGGATGGTTGACATCAACATCCGATCCCTTGATCAATTGAGCATGATAGCAACTGATATTGAGGCCTTTCTAGCGAAATACTGCTCCACCACCACCCCGACGAAACGAGAAGACAAACCCAAAAATGGCATCCTCAGCGCTCCTAAGCACTGGAAGAAAATACAAAGAAGGAGGCCAATCCTTCAACCAATCTATCGGCCTTATTGCGGGAGAAAATGAGGAGGCCTTACTCCTTCCTGAGAGACAAGACTTGGGGAATTTGTGAATGGGCTTGTCATTGGCTTCACAAAACACAAAACACAAGTCTCCAAGTGCTCTTTGAGTTGCTCTTTGGAGCATTTTTCTTGGGATGTGTGTCCAAGTGGGGACTACAGTGGTATTTATAGGCATTGGGAGTCAAATGGGACTAGAAAGGTCCTTGGGAGGACCTATTCGGACCGGATAGGCTTCCTTGGGGACCTATCTGGGATTGGTCAAGCCTACTAGGGGCCATCGGCCCCAGGTGGTCCTTGCGGGGCCCATTCGGTCTGCATAGGGATCGGATAGGTCCCCACATGTACCTATCCGGATTGGGTAGGTCCCCGGGGGGGCCTACCTGCTCTCATCAGGCCGGGAGAGGTGAGAGAGGGGGGTGGCCCCTAAAATGCCCCCATTTTTTTTTATTTCTCCTTGGGTTTGGTGTTTTGCCATGTGAAGGGGAGAAAACGACATCTCTTTTGTGCTCTTGTGCTTGGTTTTCTTGCTCCTTCCACGCCATTTATCGAGGGAGGGAGGTTTTGGCTTGCTGGGATGACTTGCCGATACGTGCTAGACATTCCGCCGGTGCAATGGAGAACTTCGTTTGCTCGTTTCTTTGTTGTGGGCGGGAGTCCCCGAGACTTGTGATTATTTGAAATCATGGCGGCGCCCCCCTTTGGGAGAGCCTCTGGCCTTGCTGGCCCTCTACCAGCAAGGGACCACCCGTTATTGTTTGATTTTTTTGAAAAGTGTTTGAAAAAACTATTTTTAAAAATAATTGTATAAATCGATCACGTTTCTGGCATGTTATTGTTTGATTTTTTAAAAAAGTGGTAGAAAAGTTATTATTAAAAACAAATGTTTAAACTAATGATAAAATTGTGATTCGAATCGAGAACACTCATTCAAATCTCACAACTAGTCAACTGAGATAGAATACCACTTAAATTATTATGTTTCGTTATATATATGTAATATGGTTTGCCGTCTCGATACGCAATGATATCGTCTCGTCTCGGGCTACGATCGGGATGGCCGGTTCAACCGGGATGGCAAACCCTGTTCACGGCGGCAGCGACAGCAAGACTCTCACGCAGCGGTGGCGATGGTAGGAGGCTCTCATGGCGGCAGCGGCGGCGCATGGAGGTACATCCAACCGGGCGGCAGCAGAGATCTCCCGGGTGCCGGGGATCCGAAATTCAATCCGAGACGGGATCCAAAAATTGGATTTCGGATTGATCTGATATCAGTTAACCTGATCCGAAAATTTATTTCGGATACGGAGAGAATTTCGGATCCTGATGATCCATTGACACCCCTACTTGATGTGATAGTTTACCTTTTAGATATTCGATATTTATATGCCTTCATTTCATTCTGATACTTTCAAAAAAAATCTGTTAAATATCGTCCTGGAATATGGGTTAATCTTTTTGTTAGAGCCATAATGTTGTCTGGCGGGCTAACAACTTCATTTAAGTAATTTCTATTGATGTCATGGTTCTTTGAGTGTATAACATATTTCATGTCAATTTGAGTGGAAAAGAGAAAATGTTATGATGATCATAGTAACTCAATAGCTGGAAGAAAAATTATAGTTCATATCCCACTCTTTTATGAAGACATATAACAACTCTCACATCCTTCACACCATGACCTGTAACCAAAAAGACACAGGGAAAGCAAAAGGAAGGTGATACAGGGAATGGCTACTGGGGAACCGTGGTACAACACATGCAGTTACTGAAAAATGAAGACTTTGACTTCTGTTTCTCATCCCTTCTGGGTGATGTGGTCATGAACTTTTTGGATGGGGATCTCCACGTCTTGTCTGATGCATTCTTTGGAGCATTATCTCCCTTTTCCTGTGATTTCATGAGATTAACCTCATCCTTGAAGAAACTCAAAAGAGGTGCCCTCAACCTTTCAGAGCTGGTCCTTCCGAGTGTGCTTGCTACTTCCTCACTTGACTTCTGCTGCTGTGGCAGTTGATTTTGGTCAGACTGTTCATCCCCTGCTTCAGTGGCTGGAAGATTTGCTTTGGCATTTTGCATGCTGCTCTGGGGCTCTATGTCTCCCTCAGGGAGGGTTCTACCTTGTGTGATGTTAGAACCACATTGATCAATAGAGATGGAATCAGCTTTGTTATTCTTCGTCTGAAGGACTTGTAGAGCAGAAATGGGTTTCATGGAGTTTGTTTGGGCATCAAAACCTGATCTTTCAAAAATAGATATTAGCCGTTTTACACTTGTCATATGCTGTGGTGGGGATGAGTCAGAATTCCCACTCTCCCTTGTTGCAGCCGAGGCTTCAACATTCATGGTGCTCATCACTCCATATGTACTGGCATCTCTACTTACAGCAATCTCTATTGAGTGAGCCTCCTGATTCAACTCAATGGTGGGCACCTCCGGTGTGGGGTCTCTGCATTCTTCAACTTGTGATTTGCTGTTGCTAACCATTGAGTGCTGAACACTTTGATGTTCGACTACTATGGATTTTACTTCTTCCTGGGGTTCATTGTCAGACTGCAGTTGATCCTCAGGCTTCTTGTTAGAATCATCTCTGTCTTGCCTTGGAGTTGCATGTTCACTGTTGGGAATTGATTTTTCAAAGTTACTTCTGGTATCCCCACAATCACTCGTATCCACATCAAGCACATTGTGATTCCAATATATAATGGATCCTCTGTCACACTCAGGTCTCTCAGGATAGTGGTTTGAATCTCCCAGGCCATCATTATGATCCACTGGAGGTGATGTCAAATCTTCATGAGGCTCACCAGCAGATTTCAAAAGTTGCTCATTACCCCCACAAGATGTGATGTCAGATTCATGCAAGATTTCATGGCGAACCTGTGTTTCTTCCTCCTCATCAATACTTCTCTTGTTCTCCACCTCTGGTGCAGTTTCCAACATTACAGGATCTTTAACAAGAGTTCCACAAGAAAAATTAGTGCCTTCATCAAAAACAGTTACGTCATTTCCATCTAGATCTGATTCTGTCATACAAGTTGCATCCTTTGCGTCATCAATCACTCCCCCATCTACTGATAGATCTTTCTTGTACTCTAGCAAATATGTTGTATCCTTTCCTTCTATTGGTGAATTCAAATTTAAAACACTAGGATTCAGATTTTCTAAGCTTAAATTTGAACATTTTCTGACATTAAAGTCAAGCAGAATGTAGTTCTCTGAATCTGATTCTGTAATAGAAATTTCTTTCTTTTCTGTTGTGCCCTTAACAAACAATGAGGCGGAATACGAAGCACTAGTTGTCGGGCTCCAATTAGCCCTCGAAATGGACATCAAATGCATTAAAGTTTATGGAGACTCATAGCTCGTCATACGACAAGTCCTGGGCGATTATGATGTCCGAAAGTAGGAATTAGTTTCTTACCATAGGAAAAATTCTACCTATTTGAAATAGGCCATAATTATCCTTAGAGGTAGAAATTCTCAGGTCGACGACTTGGCCAAGTTGGCATCTGCCATAAAACTTCCACCCGAGGGGGAATTGGATATAACTGCCCGGCATAGGAAGCTTATGCCGAGTGTCTTAGACGAAGAGGTCAACCCCATAACCTCGGAGGACAATGCAATTGAAGAAAGTGATCTTGCCGAAGAAGAAGAACAAGATTGGTGCTAGCCAATTATCAAAATAAAGAGCGGTTGCCTTCCCCCAGATCGGGCTCAAAGGGTTCAATTGTTGCGAAGGGCGGCGTCACATCAACTGATAGGAGACCAACTTTATAGGCTTGTCCATGAAAAAGACAAGACTGTTCTCCTCTGCTGTCTCTCACCAAAAGAAGCTAAGATAATTATGCGTGAGGTCCATTCGGGGCTCTGCGGTGCTTATCAAGTAGGGACAAAATGAAAATTAATATAAAGCTCAAGGGCTTTTATTGGACCACTATGTACGCGGATTGTAACCACTATGTCTACACATGCCATCAATGCTAAGCCTTTGGCCTAGTACCAAGAAAATCTTCTAACTCACTACACCCCATGGCTTCTACATGGCCTTTTGCAGAATGGGAAATGGATATCGTGGGACCTTTCCCACCGTCCACCAAAGGCTACAAGTATATCCTAGTCGCAACTGACTACTTCCGGTGGGTTGAAATTATCTCTTTGCGGGAAGTTATGGGAGAGGCAGTCGCTCAGTTTATCAAACATTACATTATATACCGATTTGGCATGCCTAGCCGAATCATGTCAGATAATGGTACCCCATTCAAAAATAGGACTACTTACCAGTTAACAACAAAGTTTCGTATCGACTCGAGAACTTCAACAGTATATAATCCCCAAGCTAACGGATTGGCTGAAGCGTTTAACAAGACTCTTTGTAAGCTTTTATCTAAGATAGTTGGCAGCAACAAAAAAGAGTAGGGAGAAAAGATACACGAAGCTCTTTGTGCATACCAGACAGTTTTCAAGATTTCTACCTGCTGTTCCCCTTTCTCTCTAGTGTATGGGCAGAAGCCGTAGTGCCAATTGAAATTGAAATGTCTTCCTACCGAGTGGCTCTACATGTTGGCTTGCAAACCTAGAGCAGGATGAAATAGAAAGAAGACTTAAAAAACTATCCAACCTAGAAGGCAAATGGTTGGAAGCCTACAAACATCTTCAGGCATATCAAGTCCGAATGACGAGAGCTTATGATAAGCTTGTGAAACAAAGAGCATTCAAAAGAGGTGACTTTGTTATGGGCAAGGAAAGGGAAGTCATGGCAGGCAAATCCAGTGGTAAATTACAACTTAATTGGCGTGGGCCTTACGTCATCACAAAGGTCTACGAAGGAGGCGCGTATATCGTTATCGACCCCAAAGGAGAAACGCCATTCCTTCCTCTAAATGGAAAGTATTTAAAAATGTACCATGCTCCCGAGCATGAGTTTAAACAGCAGCATATGTCTCCTCTCTTGAAGAAACTTAAAAGTGAGGAATCACTTCAGCACACCAGAAGACCTGAAAAGCTAGCGGTTATTTCGAATAGTCCTTGTTCGTGTCCCACATGTCAAATCCCAAATGTAAGTTCCGACGCCCCAAACTTCATTTGGTTAGTCCTAAATACTCAAGTTTTGGCTCCTAAACCATTATTGGTTAGCCCCAAATGTAAGTTCTGGCGTCCCAAACTTCGTTTGGTTAGCCCAAAATACTCAAGTTTTGGCTCCTAAATCATTCTTGGTCTGCCCCAAATGTAAGTTCTGACTCTCCAAACTTCGTTTGGTTAATCCCAAATACTCAAATTTCGGCTCCTAAATCATCATTGGTCAGTCCCAAATGTAAGTTATGGCTCTCTATACTTCGTTTGGTTAGCCCCAAATACTCAAGTTTCGGCTCCTAAACCATTATTGGTCAGCCCAAAATGTAAGTTCCGGTGCCCCAAATTTCGTTTGGTTAGTCCCAAATACTCAAGTTTTGGCTCCTAAACTTTTATTGGTCAGCCCCAAATGTAAGTTCCGGCATCCCAAACTTCGTTTGGTTAGCCCTAAATACTCAAGTTTTGACTCCTAAACCATTATTGGTCAGCCCCAAATGTAAGTTCTGGCTCTCCAAGCTTTGTTTGATTCGCCCCAAATACTCATACTTCGGCTCCTAAACCATTATTTGGTCAGCCACAAACCCTCGAACTTCGGCCCCCAAATCTTTTTTGGTAGACCCAAATACGATACTCTCAGTACCAGGTCCTACCTTTGGCCTCGGAGCCATTAAAAGTCACCCAAATCATCAACTTATTGTCAAGCTATGAAAACATAAGTAAGAACAAGCAGCATCCTAATAGCAAGTAACTCCTGGAACATCAAATATGGTTATTCATTAAAAGCTCCTCCAAAGCACTTATTACGGCCCCTAATAACTACAACTACGATCAGCAAAAGAGAAGAAAGGCAATGTCACCACGAAGGGATTTTACAAGTGTGTTAAACTTTAAAGCAAAGCCACATCGAAGACTACCCTATTACAGAATGCAAGGGGGAAGATCACATCATTACAGACCAAGGGAGAAGACACGACAAAAGAGCAAAGAAAACAAAATTATTAGCCCCTTGGGGCTTTAAACATGATGGAAACCCACCTACAAATCAAACAGGGTATCGGAGGGATGCTCCAATCTAAACGCTTGTAGTAGTGAAAAGAAACTGGAAAATCGGGGATGGTTGGCTCTCCTTCGATCTCTCCACTCTCCCTCTCTTCCTTGCTCAACCTCCTCTCTTAATTTCTCTTCACTTGTTTTGACCTTTTCCTTCCTTTGCTCCTTGTTTTTCTTTGCCACGAAGTGGCCTATTTATAGGCAAGATGGGGTACCAGTGATCCGGCGGGAGGGAAGGCTTAGCACCGGATCACCGGTCTGCCTCCTTGTTTCCCTGTTGATTCAAGGTGGCAAAGGGGGCATGCTGGATCAACTACTCCCCCGCTGGCTCATTAGGCGAGAGGGGGCTGCGGACTCATCTTGGCCACCAAAGGGCTACATTGGTAAATTTTGACATTTCCATTGCTCCATTGGCTCTGGACTGGTTTAGACAAATGCTTGATGTTTAGGACTGCTCCAGGCTTGACGAAATGCCACTTGGGTCCCTAACTCGAGGTGTTCGGGCTTTGTCTCACAGTTCTGATTGATTTCTGACATGTGCTGTAGCCATGTCAGATTGCTTGGGTTTTAGCCTGATTTGGCCTTCTACACTGTGATTTGTGCCACCAGGCCTACCCTGTGGATGTGTAGAGTATCTTGATCAAGTGGGCAACCACCGAAAGTATTTTTGCCCTCATTGGGCAATTTTTCGACCTCTTACGGACCTCTCCGTTGTGATCCATACCCTAATTAGGTCACTCAGGCTCTTTCAGTGGTATCGCCTTTAGAATCCTCTTTTTCGAGACCAGGGACATTTCTTCATCTCGGGAGGCATCCTTATCAGGTGGCAGACCACCAGGTGTATTTTCGTCCTTGTCAGACGAGATGTGGGGTTTGTTCAGCATGAACAAGTCGATGCCAGTTTGTTAAGTTTGTTGATTCTGGCTTGCCGTACAGCATTGCTGAGTTGTTACAGAATCTCTTCAGATGTCTCGAGATGATTTGTTATGGGGTTCCTAATACTCTATCAGGTAGTTTGGGGCTTCAGCAGTCTAAGTGGACCTCCTTTCAGGTTCTTTCAGCTTTTCCACCGTGGTCGATTATTCTCCTAGCGGCCATGGCATGCTTAATGTATAGTGATATTTTGAATGTCAATAGCGGAGTAGTAGAAAGGAGGAATCGTACCTTGTTGGACATGGTACAATCCACAATAAGCTTTGTTGGGTTACCCTTGTCTCTCTAGGGAGTCATCCCCTAGAGACTATTGCTTATCTTTTGAATGAGGTTCCGTTTAAGTCAATGTCTTCCATACCATATGAGATATGGAAAGGGAGAATGACTGACCTTAAGCATGTTAAGGTTTTAGGCTGTCCCACTAAACATGAATTATTAAGAATATACCACATTTCCCACCATGATTATAGACCTAAGGTTAATCCTCATTTTAAACGGGTTTGTTGTGCTACCACATGGCTCATTTGACTTAAGGGTTAGTTTAAATCTATGGCATATTTTTGCCTTTAAGAGAGGTAGACAAATGTTGTTGCTTTGTTGTGCTACCACAAGGGCTATAACACTAATCTATACTTTCTACATAATGATGGATCAACTTGACTAAGTCACCTTGATTTGTTGTGCTACCACATGGTCATGGTAATTTAGGGGCTAAATTTGATCGGATATTGTAAAGGTTGCAAGTATCTAGTGTTGTTGGAAATAGTGGGAGCAAAGTAGACCTAGAAGGAGTTCTAGAATCATAAAACATAATGTTGTCTTAGGAACCTATTCAAGTTGACACACAAGCTATTCATAAGTCTAGCCGAGTATCTATAGAAAAGAAGATATGTTGGACATATCTCTGGTATGAATAATAAGGTGTTATATAATGAGGATGATGATCCCATGACCTATGAGGAGACAATAAGTGTTATTGACTCTGAAAAATGACAAGAGGCTATAAAATCACAGATGGATTCCATTTACTCCATCCAAGTTTTGAACTTTGTGAGTCCACTCGAGGGTATTATACCCAAATGATATAAGTGGGATATAGTTCTGGAATCCTGACTTTTATCTCTACCTGTCAGTACCCTTACTTCCTGATTCAGAGAACCTTTGTACTGATGAATAGTAATAACCCACCTACAAATGGCGCCCCTGACCAGGGCGCCAATATCAAAACAACGCCTCTACAAAGAGACGCCAGTTATAGAATTAGCATCTGCCTAGGCAGTCGCCAATTTCTCATTTCGCATCCATTGTTCTGGATGCCAATTCTGTCTATTTCACAGATTCTATTTTCTGTCACTATTTTGTACTTATTTGCCTTGGATTGTTTATTACACTTATTCTTCTATTGATCTCCTCTGCATTAGCCTACATCTAAGGGCATTTTGGTTGAGATACCTCCTCTTTCACACTCTTAGGATCTCCCACACTTTCTTGGGAAAGGAAGGACCCTCCGATTGAGTATTCCTCTCATCAGACCAGAAATTTCTTAACCAAGGCCTCCGTAAGTCCCCGACACCAAAGGATTCCCTCTTCGGTCACTGAGTTGGTTGTACCATTTGAAGCACCCCAGAGTTTAGTTAGCTCTCACGTTGTGACGAGAGTGAAAAGAACTTAGTTGACCTGGAGATTACATTCAAATTGAAACTAGGATCTACATTGGGGAGAGAACCTGTAATTTCCTTAAAACACATCTTTGTTTAATACAAAGGAAGATTAAAACTTTATGTAATCATCATAACTTGTTTGCCAAATTGCTTGAAGTGCTTACTTTGCTAGCCATACTTGTTTGAATTTGAATAATTCTCAATTATAATCATGATGCTATGCTCAGCTAGAACTCTTAACATGGCCAACTATGAGTACTCTTATGATGGTTATAAGGATGGTCAATTCGGCCAATCATATGAGGTTCCTCAAGATTCTCTTCATCATGAGGGGAACTATTCCCCCTCTCAATATCCTCCTCCCTCTCAAGTCTATGTTGTAGAAATGACTCAAGTGGTTGATTCTCAAGTTCAACCCACAATTCAGCTTACATCCGGGGAAGCTTCCCCTTCATTTGACTTAAATGCTCTTATCAGCATTCTATCCAACTTGGACGAAACTCAACGTCAAGTGGTTCAATCCGCACTCAAAGAGAAGTTTGTTCCCTCCTCCTCTTCCAATCCCCCTTAGGCCGTGGGTGGCCTAGAGCTCAACTCCTCAAATGGCCAGGTAGTCCTGCATAAACCTCCATCCCGTCACCCTTCACATCCACAAACCCCAATTCCTATTGTGCAGGTGCAACCGACAAGTCATTCTGTTATCAGGCCACAACACCCATCTCTGCCCCAACTTTTGAGAAGGCCTATTCCAAACCAATTCCATGTCAATCCGGCCCCTGCCAAGTCAGTTACCCAAACCCTCCTCCAAAAGATTGCCAATATGGAGGAGCAACTCAAAAGGGTCTCCATCCCTAGGGACACTCCAGAAGTCACTCTTCCAACATTGCCGGTCTTTCATTTGCCTCCCTCCGAGATGCCGAACATTCGACGCTATAATGGAACGGGCAACATTCATTCATTTGAAGGACTTTATGTATGAAGCTTCATTTCGGCAAAATAATAAGGCATCTCTTGCATATTTGTTTAGAAGGTTTCTGGATGGCCTAACACTCGAATGGTTTTATTCCCTTGAGCCAACCGAGGCCAGTGACTTTGATGTTGTACAAAGGAAATTCTTGCAAAAGTATAGAGATCGTGTGGGCCCATCTTTGTCTGTCACCAATCTGGTTGTCGAGAAAATGAAGCCCGAGGAGGACTTTGTACAATATGCAGACTGATGGAGGGAAATGGCCGAGAAGTTAAGAGAGACTCTCTCTTGAAACAAGAACAAGTTAAAATGATAGTGTCGAATGCTACTCTGTAGTTCCGACATATTTTAGCTATGAACAAGCTCAACATGATGGAGGAGCTTTATGAATGGGCACGTTATATCCAGACTCAAATGAAAGATTCACCCATTATGAACATGTTTGAACAAAAGCCAAGAGTGGTGAGGAAGAACAACAACAATAATAATGGTGGAACAACCGAGGGTATGGTCACTAACGAGCAAGTGGGCGTGGTTGGAAATCACACATCTTTTCGAAATCCTTCCAGCCCGAGACCCCCACAACAACAACAACAACAACAACATCCCTCTTTTCACAATCAAGTTCCCCACTAAATAAACAACCCTCAACAGCCATTCCGCCCCCCTCCTTCAAATCAAACCGTCCAGCAAAATCCACAAGTCTCTTAACAATACCACCAGGTGCCACCTCCTGCCAATTACGGCCCCCAGCAGCCGAGAAGACCCTCGGGCCCCAAAAGAGCACAATATCCCCTATTACCCGAGAGGCTCCCTGATATCTTCAACGCCCTCATGATTGCCAACGTGCTTACATTG
This sequence comes from Amorphophallus titanum, assembly GCA_024336825.1. Classification (NCBI taxonomy): domain Eukaryota; kingdom Viridiplantae; phylum Streptophyta; class Magnoliopsida; order Alismatales; family Araceae; genus Amorphophallus; species Amorphophallus titanum. Next base: position 68,143,792 of record JANBPO010009603.1, read on the forward strand.
CCTAAGGAGAGGCCGACCTGGCCATAGAATGTAGATACCTCTTGTTATTGTGTCTTCCACTGGCAGGCAGGTCACAACATAGATCATTGCTTTCATTTCAAGGATTACATTTATGATATGAATGATCAGGGTGGTATTGATTGGGACGAAATGAGACGATTTATTGCTACTTTGAAAGCATGAAGACCTCCTTGACAGTAGTAGGCTCAGCAGCCACCTCAGCAGTAAGTGCAACCTCCCTAGTAGCAACAACAAGAGCGGGGCGTTCACACTGCTAGCTGGGGCTGCTCCCGGGGGCAGGGATTCGAACCCGCGATCTCCGGCCATCATCGGAGCTCACTCCTAGGCCTGGTGCTCTAACCACGCTGAGCTACCCCGGTAGCAGCCCCGGGTCTAGCGCCGGAGGCGCAGCGCCGGCACTCCGGTAGGTTCCGTCGCCTCACGTCAGCCGTCGTTCACGTCAGCGGCCGAACGGCTCGACGGGCTTGTTCGGCGTGCGCCACACCGCGTACACGGTCAGAGCACCGGTCACGACCGTCGAGACGAGCTCGCCGATCTCGCCGACGTTCAGGACGTCGTCCGCGAGCACGCCGGTCAGGACGGTGACGACGGTGCCGACGAACGCCACGAGCGCCTTGGCTTTGGTCATCTGCATGGGAACCCCTCCTCGGGGGGTTGGGGGGATAGAACCTATGTGGTTGTAGCGGACTGTTGACAGGTGCTGTAGCGGGTTCTAGACTAGTCGCATGGGACACGACATCAGCACCTTCGCCGGACAGATCTTCGTCACCGGCCAGCACCCCTACCTCGACGAGGCCGCCACCCGCCTCCGGGGCCGCTGGTACCGCGCCGACCGGCGGTACATCTTCCCCGCCACCGCCGAGACCGAGATCCGCGAGATCGTCACCCGGATCGAGGCCGGCTACGCCCAGCGTGCCGCCAACCCGCTCCCGGCCCGCCGGCAGGCGGCCGCCCCGCAGCCCAAGGCCAACCCCACCGGCTGGTCCAAGGCCGCCGCCAAGCGCCGCGCCGGCACCAGCCGCCGCCACCACCCGCTCGGCGAGGTCATCAAGGCCGGCGCCGGCTACACCATCTACCGCGACCACGCGACCGGCGGCCGCGTCCAGATCTGGGACCACTCATGACCGACAAAATCCTCACCGACCACGAGGTCGCGCTGATCCGGTCGGCACGTCTGCTGTCCATCAGGGACGTCGCCGCGCTGGCCGGGCTCGCCGAGTCCAGCGTCCGCACCTACCGCACCCGGGACCAGCTGCCCGCTCCGGACGTCATGATCGGCACCACCCCTGGATGGCTGCCCCAGACGATCGAGCCGTGGATCGCCACGCTCCCCGGGCAGGGCTACCGCAGCGACCTCACCGAGGACGGCGGCGTTCTGGATCAGGTGATTCCCTACGCTGCCGCGTACCGCGCGGCTGCCCGGCAGCTGCGCACCCACAAGATCGCGCTCGCGTGGTTCCGGACCGGCGTTCCCGCCGAGGTGGCCGCCGAGTGGGCCAACGCCGGCTATCTGCCCGCGGAGGCAGCGCCGCTGATCGCTCAGGGCGCTACGCCATGAGGCAACTGCCCCACACGACGACCCTGTGGGATCTCGCCGATCTGGCCGCCAACGGCGACCTGGCCGCAGAGTACGCGGTCAACCGGTCCACCATCAGCAACTGGTCGACCAGGTACCCCGACTTCCCTCCGCCACTCGTCGAGCTGGCCACGGGTCCGGTGTACTCCCGCCGCCAGGTCAGGGAATGGCACGACGGCCGGGACTGGCATCAGGGCCGTCAACGCGGAGTCGCGCAGCCCCGCACGGGCTAGCGGGTCAGCAGCGCTATCCCCGCGATGATCGCCGACGCCAAAGCGACCAGCACAGCCAACGTCGGCAGCGGCCACCGCGCCCGCTCCAACGAACGGAGACGGGTCTCGTGGTCCGCGACCTTGGTGTCGGTGTCGGCGACCTCGCCCATCAACACCTCGACTTTGGTGTTCAGGGATACCAGCTGGTCGTAGATCTCTTTCAGCCCGATCGTGACGACCGGACCTGGAACGTCTGGCTGCATCAGCTCGCCGCGAGCAGCTCGCCGACCTGCCGGGCACGCTCGTCCCCGAGGATGGTCCGCAGCAGCGCTGCCTGCTCCTCGATGGTGGATGCGGTCAGCCGGTCGGCCACGGCCTCGTCGACCTGGTCGATAGTGGCTGCGAGCTCGGCCGCGCGCTGGTCGATGTGGGCTTTGATCGCGTCGGTGTCGGCGCCGTCCTCCACCGCGGCGCGGATCGCCGCCAACGCGAGCTCGACGCGCGGCAGCTCGCGCTTGCGGAAAACGTCGGCGGCGCGGAGGTATGCCTGCGTGGAGGATTCGATGCCGGTCTCGGAAGCTTTGGTCCGGTAGGCCCACACCGCTTCGGCGATCTTCTGTATGTCCTGCGGCGTCACGTCGTCGTCCTCTCCATCGAGCGCCGCGTGCACGGCCTCGAACAGTCTGTCCCAGGGGAAGTTCGGGCCCGGGTCGGTGTGCGTTGTTCCGCCCCACGCGCGGCGCATGTCGTCGTGGGAGTAGAAGGCTCTGACCTTGGGGTTGCGGCCCATCTCCGCGACCGACGCCCGACGCACCGAGATGCCGTACTCGCGGCAGCACGCGGCCAGCACGCGGCCGAGCTGGTCCCACGCGACGTTCTCCAGCCACCACTGCCGCGGCCGGGTGTTCGTTCCGGTGATCTCGACCGCGATCGCGTGCTGGTTCCCGTTGCTTGTGCATGCTGATATATATATTATTTTGTATTAATGAAGGTCCTCACGTTGTGTATTCTCACGAGTGAGAGCCGTTGAAGTCGATTTCCAAAGCTGATTTTTGCCCTCTTCTAAGCATTTTTGCCCTTCAGGACCAAACCTCCCACATGTTGACATGAGTCAGGGCTGCTAACGTCACTGATAGAAGGTCCTAACAACGTTTGTCGTGCGAGCAAACTCACTTGTTAGCCTAAGACGAGTGTATGAGTGACGTTTTGCTGTTTTATGATTGAGTTGACTTGTTTCCACATGTTTCTTCACTTGTAGACGCGGCTATTAGCAAGATACCTCCTCCGAAGGATGACATTTATGATTCCTCATCATAGTAGGGTAGATACACCCTCTCAGGGGCACTCATCCCTCTCTCGAAATCTTCTTAATTCACATTTTCTTGTTTTTGTCCCGCCGTCCACAACCCTCTTCCACCACCACCCCACCACCATGTCAGTAGGAAGAGGATATCATAGTGATGATATGTTGTGGGTTTGGTGTGGTGGGGTGTAGGTTTGGTGGACTTGAGTGGCTGCACGCTGCGCTGCATACTTGGTAAAGTGGGATATGTGTCCCACCGTCCACAACCACCCTCCTCCACCACCCTACCACCATGTCGATAGCAAGACCATGTCATGATGATGATGTGAGGGTGCATTGGTGCTGTGTTGTCGCTTGGTAGTGGTGTTGCAGGGGGTCACTCCTTTTGCTGAAATTCGTATCTTAGAATATTAGTCCCGCCGTCCACAACCACCCTCTTCCACCACCCCACCACCATGTCACCTCCATCAGTACACTATAGTGATCATGTGTACCTAGTTTGGTGTTGTGGTGTGCAGGAATGATGGACTTCATCATAGAGGGTATATGTGCGATGCTGAATTTGGAGGGAAAAGCTTGTTTGTCCCGGGTTCCACAACCCTCATCCACCTTCCACATGTCCCTCCACCTTCACTCATCCATGATCTATCATGTATGATGTTGTAGGGGGCTGATATGTAGTGTGTTGGTGTTGCTAGGGGTCCTGATGCATGCTCTCTCTTTGCGTTTTCCGCCGCCCCCCCCCCTCCTCCTCCTCCTATCCTCTTCACCTCACCCTCTACCCCTTCCTGCCTTCATTCTTATCGTGTACTCATACCGATTTCCCTTCAAAACCACATGTGAAAGCGTTCCCCGATGACCTCACTCCTCATCATGCTGCTTACATAAGTCGAGAATGATGGTAAAGTCGCCGTTCCGATACGGGAGCGGCGAATTCGGATATATCCGATGGTGTCCCGACATCCCCTCATCCAGATGCATGATGTGTCACCACATAAGGGGTGGTTGATGGAGTGTAGGGAGAGTTTGCTGGCTTGTTTGGTTGCAGAAAAGCGGAGAATGAAGCTTGCCGACGGGTATTTGCACTCATCCGGGGTCCCTGACACCTCTACACCTTCGTCTCGATCGCATGCACATATGCCACCATAGAGACACCCAACTTTGTGATGATTGGCTATTGTTTTCGTAGGTGGCAGTCTTGGTTTGGGGGTGTGTATCGAGTCCTCGGTGCGTGCAGCAAAAAAATCGGTAGCTATGTTTTCTAAAACCACCAACCAGGTAGTTTCGAAAATACATAGAAACAGGCTTTTTGAATCACCAGGCCAGGGGGCCTAGGGAGCATGCTTACTGTGCGTTTTTGCTGGTGTGTGAAGGGTGAATGCCAAAAAATTTTGCACCATGTTTTCGAGGACCCCAAACCAAGGTACACCAATAGCACAACTCATTTCGATATGCACGACACATGACCTGGGGGGCTAGGAGGCCTAGGCGGTGCCTGCAGACTTAGTGAAGCAGGGGAAAAATGTTGACACGGGGTCTTGTGTTGTTTGATGTTCTGACTTGATATATAGATAGATAGTACCTACATGTTTTGTAAAATAATTTCCCGGACCTCCGATTCAATTATCCGGTGTCCCAGCACCGTGTTAAAGACAATTTGTCCCTTGGCAGATACGAGTCAGAGAAAGGTGAAACTTCGTCGCTGTCAATGGGTCAAAATGACAGGCGTTGATAGGAGTGCCGGAATATGCTATTGCCATGTTGATATGTTATGTCCTGGTGGAGATATTTGTGATAATGTGTCCTTCCTGACTCTGTGTGTGCGCGTATCTTGATGTTGCTGTGTAGGCTGATAGAAGTTGAAACCAAAGTCGTATGATACCAAACCTTGATGCTTATTAAATATCCTTTCATGTCCCGATCGGATTTTTGTCCCATATGTCCCACTTGTGGAACGATCGCGCACTTCGTCGATTTCGTCATTTCGCTGCTCCTGGTACTTTCCCCACGCCTCTGACACTTCTGATATGTGTTTTTGGCGCTGGGAAGTGATGATTGCTGTGTTTCTTGTTGATTTTGATGACGCTGACGTTGATTGAACGCTGATCTCATGGCTGTTGCTGTGCTGACTCTGTCTGTGTAGATGAACTTCTTCCTCGTTCTCTTTCATTTTGATTTTCAATATTGTTTATGAATAAAGATATATTCTTAGTTGATGATTCAATGTAGCAGCTTGCACACATGTGGCTTGATTAGGCGGTGAGCACCGCACAGTCTTCATCGATCTCTTCCTCGCTGCTCTCTAGCTTCTCCTCTTCTACCCCCTCTGCTCACCGACTGATCACGCGCTCACTCTTTCGATCGCTCGTGCAGTCTCACTCTTGCTGCTCTTAATAGTAGTTGCCATGCATGCCCAGCTCTCCTTCTGTCGCTCTTTGATGGTCATGCAGTGACATAGCATGCATGCACTCTTGCATGGCGATAGTCAAACTCAGACCGCATGTCATTGACCTCGATGGATCTCACGACTCATGCACCATGCTGATTGCCGCTGCTCAGCCGCAGTCAATCATTCCTCCCACACCATGCAGCCTTCTTCGCCAAAGCATGCACTCCACGCTAGCTGTTTCATCTTGCTCGATCGAGCTTCTTCTTCTTATGATTCGTCTAGCGGTTAACACGAGGAAGCCTATATGGCTGACAAGATCTAGCTCATAGTTTTTGCGAGAGAATGGTTTAGTGTGAGCCGCACCCATCATGATAGCTTGTTCAACGACGAGTGACCCCAAACGAGTGACATGCACTTGATCCGCTGACAGTACGTGACGCTGACATCATTGCAGTATATGCATGTACATATGGCCGGCTACTGGTCCTTTGCTTTTGGTACTCCTCACGACACACTGTCCATGTATGTTGTCGGCCCGCTTGCGCATGCTGCTCTGCATGCATGCATGCTTGCACCGCGTTGTCCATGACATCGGTCTATGATTCGATGATTCTTGTACATGCCTGCTGACTTCATGCATGCATCTTCACGCCATTGACAAGATGATTGTGTACATGCTGGCTTGTGTAGATTCGAATGTTTCCTTCAACGATGTCTTGTATTCTCGTAAATATATTATTTTGAAGATCAGTCAGAACAGAGTTATGTTGTCAGAGTTGCACACTGAGTCGGTCGAACCGTCGATCGAGTCCACTCTCACTATTCATCGACGATTAGTCTTCATCGCTTCCTCAACGTTCCTCGTCGTTCTCCGATCCTCTCACTGTCCTATCTTCTGACTCGATTCGTCTTGATCTTTCTCTATTCTGTCAGTCACTCACTAATGCTCACTAACTATTCATGACCAGTGGCAGGTGGCCACAACCACGTCAACGCCTCGAGACGCGGGTCACTGTGAGCAGCACGCACATGTTCACGCGCGTCGATCTCTCGACGCTGCATAAGTGACATGACTCTGAACTACCCTACCACGGTAGTGTCATTCTGTGCGTCGTAAGCTGAATTCACAAACCCTTCAACGCCGTCAGCCGAGACTCACACACACTATACTCACTTACTATTTCTATATATATGTATCTATCGACTGGGCTAAGGTCGTGCGCTACATCCACTTGATGGAGAAAGCGTGAATGTGCTGCATCATCTCCACTCCACCTCCCTCACACTCCCGGCTGACCTCCCCTGCACACCCGCGAGCTCCCACGCCCCTCACCTCACTTGCCGCGAGCCACCCGTCCCTCTCACCCACGTGCCACCATACCGGCCTCCCACCTCCTCTCCCTATCACCCCACTCACACGCAGCCCCGCCTTTCCTAACCGGACAAACACCCCCGTCGGCAACAGCCACCGCCACCCTCCGCGACCACTCTTCCCCTCTCCCTTCACCCGCCGCCAACCTCCTCCACTCCACCTCCCTGCACACACACACACCGCGCGGACACCCCAGCCACCCATCGGCACCGCCGACGAACCCCACTCCGCCATCGAACCCTCTCTCTCTCCCTCCCTCTCTCTTTCTCTCATCCTATCTCTCCCGCCCTCACCCGGACCGCCGCGGCCGCCACCCCCTCCGCCTGCATCTCCACGTCGCACCGCCACTGCGGCAACACCACAGACCCCACTCCCCCTCTCCACGCCAGCCCACCTCCTCCTCCGGCCGCCGCTGCCGCCCTCTCCTCTCACCCCTATGCATGCAAGCCATCGCCACACCCCTCACCGTCGACGTCGCACCGCCATCGGGCCCACCTCCACGCGGCCACACCCCCCACGCCGAACGCGCTCCCCCTCTCTCTGCACCTTCACACCTCGACCAACTTCCGCCACTCTCCCCCTCTCAACACCTAGCCGCGATCACTCCCCCTCTCATCTCTGCCAACCCCTCCAACCGACCCCCGACACCCACGCGACCTCCGGCCACCTCCTCACACCAGCCGCTCCCCACTCCTTCCACTTCACCACCTCCGACGACATCCGCCAACCACCGGATGAACACCCTCTCATCCCTCACGGCAGCCCTCTCCACTGCACCGGCCACCTCCCCACTCGAACCCTCCACCGGCCGACCTCCCAACACTCAGCCGCAAGCCACCCACTCCCCCTCTCTAAACACCACCTGCCACCGCCGTACTTCCCCCACTGCTAACCACCTCCCTGCGCGCACCCAGGGCCAGCGCCCAGCCACCTCTCCCTATAGCCTCACTCACGCCGTGAGACTACCGCAGCACCCCCGGCCGTCCACGGTGACACCGTGTCCACCCCCGGTGATCTACTCACCACCGTCCGCGAGCCAACCACCCACCCTCTCACCCATCCTCTCTCTACCTCTCTCTTTCTCTCACTCTCCCTCCCGTCGCAACCTCTCTCTCTCTCTCCCGTCGCGACCTCTCTCTCTCCCTCTTTCTCCTTCTCTCTCTCCCATCTCTCTCTCTCTCTCTCTCATCCTCTCTCTATCTCTTTCTTCTCTCTATCTCTCTCTACTCACGCGGGTGTTAATATATTTACGTATACATATTATCAACCAGGCAGAAACCACCTAGGTGGGAAAGGGCCGTGAGTCATGTTGGAAGCCTATTTTTAAACACTGGATGAGTGGTCCAATGTTGGTTTGTTTATTGTGTATTTTGAAATTTTCTCCTTGTTTCTGAGCAATTGATATCATTCAGATTTCAGACACATGAAACTTTTAACATATGGATGACAGGACAAAGAGGGTATACCTCCAGATCAACAGAGATTGATATTTGCTGGAAAACAGCTGGAAGATGGCCGGACTCTTGCAGATTACAATATTCAGAAAGAATCAACTCTTCACCTGGTTTTGAGGCTTAGGGGAGGGACAATGATCAAGGTGAAAACTCTTACTGGAAAGGAAATTGAAATTGATATTGAACCAACTGATACAGTTGATAGGATTAAGGAAAGGGTTGAGGAGAAAGAAGGGATTCCTCCTGTGCAGCAAAGGTGAGTTATCATTGTTTACCGGAAAATTTGTACATTTATTATTCTTTTGATTTTGCGTTTACATTGTTTGAAGTTTAAACTACTCTAGAAGGCCAAGAAGATCCCTGTAACTTTTTCTCTCACTGGGTATGCTGGGTCACAGTCTAATCTTGAGTCTTTTTCCCCCAATAAGAGCCACTAAGGAACAATAAATAGCCTGAACTCTTAGATATTTGATGCTATGCCAACCCTATAACCATTCCCTTCTGGTCAACTGCCAATACTTTGCACAGATTGAAGTTGGGAAAATGGATGTTAATGCTAACGATGTGGCAGCAAATGCACAATATGTTTTAGGGTGTGACATCAAATTCATAAGATTTCAGGGTTTACAGACACCACACACACACACACACACATAATATATATATATGCTTTTATACCATCCATTATCAAAAGATCCTTCTGCCCTCTCAACCTAAAAAATATCTCATCCACGTACTATCTCATGATTTCAGCATGTTCCTTTTATTTGTATATTCTGCAGCTATGCATTGCCAGCTGTTTATAGGATGAAAATTTCTCCCCTTCTTAGTGGAATTGTCAGATGTTTCATTCTATTCTCTTGGCAAATGAATGTTCAACAGGAAGCTTCTTGGCATGTTTGCCCCCTGCTTTTTTTTTCCCCGTTGAGAGATGTACAATCAGATCCCTGAGGCTTGCTTTCTCGCTATTTCTTCCTCTCTCTAAAATTTCTGTTCCTGGTGTAACTGTGTGAGATTTCAGGAACCACATAATTCCACATGTCCGCTCATATGCAGGATTTTGGTCCCGTGCCCACATGGATCAAATGCCAACTCTTGTAGAAGGATTTCCTTGATTAGTGGAATGAGGTTTACTCGGAGGATGGTGGAACTTATTGGAAATTGCCAATTTTTGTTTTAGCACTCAAATTTAGTGGTATGAGGCGGTGGTCTTGGAGATGCAGCATGAGGGCCGTGCCTCTCAATTTCACTTCCTTTCTGTAAGACAGTGGCCTGCCACATAAAGCTACACAGACCTAACAATCATAAAAAGAGTGTCCAAGATGCTTCGAACATGTGATCCTCTGTTGTGGACTTGGCGGGAACCACACTAATAACTGTCAGTGTATCTCCTGTTGCATGTTGCAGAATACAGGGTACAGGTGTGAACCCTTTCTCGTTCGCCTATTGTTGTTTGGGTTAGGTGTGACCTTTTCTAGTTGTTGCATTCACCATCTGCCAATGAGAGGCATTCACTCCCTATCTACAAGTTGGGCCATCGTCTAACTTTGTTCTGTTACACTAGTTCTTGATCAAACACTTCTCCGGATTCTCTTGGTCACTTCCCTCAGTCGACTGCTGCAAAATTTGGGCCCAATGCAGAAAGGGGGCAGGGAGAATTCTATATTATGAGTGCGTATTGATGAAATAGGAGGAAAGAAAACCACCCTCCCTCTCTCTCTCTCTCCATATATAAGTGGAAAGTCATGATGTGATCCGCCCCCCTTTTTTTCATGTCGTTGTGTGCAGGCTGATATACGCAGGTAAGCAGCTTGCAGATGACAAGACGGCCAAGGAATACAACATTGAAGGTGGTTCGGTTCTCCATCTTGTGCTTGCATTGAGGGGCGGCGGTGCGTAACAAAAGTTGGCTGCTCTGTGTCTATTCGGAGGGGAGGTGACATGTGGAGGATGGCATCCTTCTCTGCGTTTGCCAAAGCCTTCGACACAGACATACTCATTCGAATGACATTACATGGCTTTTGCATCTGGCTGGCTGGTTGATGCGAGCCTGCGCGCATTGTTATCTATGCTCCTCTTGCTTTCTCTAGTCTCTCCTGCCTTCTGTCAGTCACTGATCCTAATATATAACGCAATTTCTGGTAACTGTATGTGTTCATGTTGCCTTGTTTTCTTTACTGAGAAATGCTACGGTGTCATTTTTTTTTTTTGCCCTCACACTTGTTAGCATTGTCTTCTTTTTCCTGCTCTCTCATTTGAAAGTGCACGTCAGTAATTATCAACTCTTTTTCTTGGAGAGTAAATATTTTAAAGCAGTGTGAAAATCTCGACGTCACACTACAATGATCAGCCAATACAAACCTAATTCGTAAATTTTGACTTCAAACCATAGAGGTCAGTCAACCCAAACTCAAGTTCAAACCTCAAAGGTCAGTCACTCCAAACCCAAAGTCAAAACAACTGCCTTCAAACTATAAAGGTCAGTCAATCCAAAGTTAAAGTCTAAAACCTGGCTTCAAACCACAAAGATCAACCGCCCAACTCAAAAGCTTGGCCCATACCACAAAGGTTAAACCACCTCAAATCTTTGACCCATACCACAAAGGTCAAGCCATCTTAAACTTTCGGTGCATACCATCATAAAGGCCAAGTTACTAGTTTTAAACCTTCATCCCATGCCACAAAGGCCATATCATCAACTTCCAGTCTTTGCCCCAAACCATAAAGGTCAGTTATTTTAAAGGCTAAAATCGAAGGTCCTTTTCATGCCGTGTCCTATCTGAAATACAAATCCCCTTTCTCCCACCATGGCAAATACATCACCCAAGCTCACATGAACCTAAACTTCAATTTTTTGGCTTCCAAACCACAAAGGTTAGCCAGCCTAAACTTCAAATCTTTGGCTTCCAAACCACAAAGATTACCTATCCTTAAATTTCAAATTTTTGGCTTCCAAACCAAAAAGGTCAGCCTTCCCTACAATATGAATCCTTGGCTTCCAAACCACAAAGGCTAGCCATCCCTAAACTCTAAATCTTTAGCTTCCAAGCCACAAAGATCAGTAGTTTAAATTCCAAATTCTTGGCTTCCAAGCCAGTAAAGTTAGTCATCCCTGAACCCCAAATGCTTGGCTTTCGAACTACAAACGTTAGCCATTTTAAACTTCAAACCTTTGGCTTCCAAATCACAAAGGTTGATCAACCTACATTTCAAACCCTTGGCTTTCAAACCATCAAGGGCAGCCGACCTAAATTCCAAACCTTTGGCTACAAGCCATGAAGATCTGCCAACCCAAAGTCTAATCTATGAAGGCCAACTAGGTCACCCTCATAAAATCTCAAACCTTTGTTGCCCCACTGACACCATAGTGTTAAAAAATAACACAAATCCAATGAAGGTAGTGAATTCTGTCTCATTCATGTACTCATGTCAAGAGCCCGAGACAAGTTCTCCGGTGGCTACATGCAAATAAAAGAGGCTACGTTAGGTGCAAAATTCAACGCCTTTTGGGTCCACCTTTTTCGAGCCTTGCCTCGTAAGGACACCCTACATAACCCTAATGGAACGAAGAGGCTCTTAGCCAAGTAGAGTCTGCAAGCTGGTAATGAGTAGGGCAGTTATCCCAGATTCCACAAAGGGCCACGTCTGTGGGGCATTAAGTCACTTAACTCTGAGGTTTGGAAAGTGTAAGCTCTTTCAAAGCATACACCTAATCTGACAGCTCAGGGGAGAGCTTATCTATTGAATCTACAAAGAATAGCCATACAAGAAAGCTCAAACCTTTCAAGCAAACTTGGGATGGAAAATGTCTCCGGATGTTAATTTTCACACCGTGTAAAGTAGATGAAGACTTAGCCTATTCAAATTATGGGCCCTCTATAGCCATCTTCCCCGGTAATAGCGGCGAACTAATTGCCTCTACTGTTCCAACAGTCTTAAAAAAATCATAGACTGCATGTGTACCTCGGTGGAAAAATGTTTTGATGCATTGAAGGGCCGATCAAAGAAGGAATCTCGCCAAGGGATGAATGGTCCCTATCACTCCAAGTCCTGCGGATATACAAAAGCAGCGAATGCAACGAATGCGACAAAAAGGAATAAGAAAAAAATCCAGGCCCCAAAACAAAAGATCTCGCTACAACCCTCATTTCATTGCCGCTGACGCACTTCAACCTTAGGGCGGACTTGGTGGAGCGGGTCGATGCCACTTCCTTGAAGTGGTGTGCGCTCTCCTAAGTTCTTCCCCGAGGATGCTTTCTTAAAAAAAAAAACTCACTGCCAAATCCAGAAATAATTGGTTCAACTAAAGTGGCATTACAAACAAGATATCCTGGCTCGAAGGGATGATGGCGCCAGAGAATCGCCCAAGTTCCAATAACAAATTGGTGATGACCTATCCGGATTGGATGGGTCTTTCAAAGGATCTATCCAGTCCCATTCCTCCCACTCTCTTTAAAAAAAGGAAGAGAGGAGGAGGGGGAGACCAATATGGACCAATCCATACTGGGTAGGTCCCTGGTCCCATTCCCTTCTCTCTCTCTCTTGCATTTCTCTCCCTCTCTATGAAAAAAAATGAAAATAGGGGGGGGGAGACCTACTCGAACCGAGTAGGCTCTCCAAGGGACCTATCCAGACCGGATAGGTCCCCCAAGGGACCTCTTCAGGCCAGTGTAGGCCCCCTCCCTCCTGCTGGCCCCATAAATACCCCCTAGGGGGTCCTCATTCGAGATGGATTGAAACCTATGGAAGCAAGAGGAGGAGAAGCAATCTCCTAGTTTCTTTGTGTTTTGTGTGCCTCCGCCAAGGAGTGTGTGTGCCCAACAAGGGTGTGTTTTTTCAGGTAATGACGTCGAAGATAGTCAATCTGATGGGGAGGGGCAAGTGTGATGAGAGCTTGATACCTTTGAGTTTATGTTTTATATTTTCTCTCGAGTCTCGTCCTGTTATTGAGTCTTTTAATTTCAAATAGAATGTAGTAGTGACTTTGTCCTTTTTCTCTCAATATGTAAGAGGAGTCCAGTTTGTAATTTGAATATTTGAAATATCAATAAAGGTTGTGTTTGCCATGTTTAATGGGCCCTAAAGTCCGATGTCTTATGTTTGCTCTGATTATTCACGACTGTTACACTGCCGCGTTCCGAACTACACGTTCCGCTGCTATCGGTTCGGGGTGTGACACCAGTGGATACTTGAGAGGACAACATCCTCTTTGACATGCTAGAGGTGCAACAGGAGGCTAGACCTGATGAGGAGATTGCACAAGTTTCAATTGTGGGGAAGACTTAGCAGGATTGAAAAGACAAGGGGGAGAGGCTGAGAAGGGAGGAGGTTAAGGAATTGGTTGGGGCCATGGAGAGATTGACAGAACCGTAGGTTAGGGAACTGGCAGACATGGTTGGGGTGCCTTTTTGGGGACTAGAGAAGGGCATCAAGGGACTATTTAGGAAGGTTCAAAAGAGATGGCTGATCAAAATGGTGAGGGCAGTTAGGGGGGAAATCTGACAAGAAGGGGGATAGAAAAGGTGAAGGTGGAAGGGGAAGAACATGGTGGTCAGGGGGAGGAGGTAGCTGGTTACTAATCCAGAATAGTGCTGTGGAATGTAAGAGGGATAAGGATTTGTGGGATGGAAAGGAGGATGGTCAAGACCTCATTAGAATATGGAAAATAGCCATCATGTACTTACAGGAGTCGAAATATGACAGGAATGGGGAGGTCGTTATGAGGGATATAAGGGGCTCAAGATTGACCAGAGGGGTGGCATCACCGACTGTAGGGAGAGCGGGAGGTATTATGATCATGTGGAATGTGTATGAGGTGGAAGAAGTGGAGGAGAATACATGCATCAGCAGAAGGGCTAGTTCCCTCTCCTTCCACAACAATGCAGATGGATTCTTCTAGGACTTCACTAGAGTTTATGGGCCACAGAGTAGGGACGACAAGATAGCACTCTGAAATGAGCTTCTTCTCTACCACAACAACTCCGGCCGCCCATCAGAGGGGTGGGATTTCAACGCCATTCTATCTTTGTTGGGAAGGTCAGGTGACTACTCCCTTCCAAAAGAGGTGGAGGATTTCAAAACTTTTATCATTAAAAGAGCATTGATTGATGTGCACGTCCAACTCCCACTTCACCAGGTCAAACATGAGAGTAGATACTTCTCACTCTAGGCTAGATAGGTTCCTTGTCTCTGTTGACTAGGAGAGCCACTTCTTTCACCTGGAGGCCCTTGGCTTGGCCAGACCTACCTCGGACCACAAGCCTATCCTTCTCAAGACCTCTAGTAGGCAGAGGAGGAAAGTGCACGGTCAACTGAGTGTGGGGCACCCGGAGGCAAGGGGAGCCAGCTATGGCCAGACCGGTTAGCAAACTTAAGACCTTAGCAAAAGAGTTGGTTGGGGGGCGCGGTGGGCCAGCAAAACTCTTTCGGGTAAAGGAGTGAAGGACATAATATTGAAGTAGTTGGAGGGCCTTGATGCTATGGAGGAAGCGAGTCTACTGGATCAGCCTGACAAATTTTAGCGTGGCAAGCTCATAGATGACTATGAAGAAATCCTTTTTAAAGAGGAAATCTATTAGAAGCAAAGATTGAGAGAAAGATGAATCAAGGTGGGTGATAGGAACATATCTTACTTCTAGAGGTGGCATCGGAAAGGAGACTCAACTGCATCATGTGCATCAGGGATGGTAACCGGCTCATTACTGATCCGGAAAGCATACACAAGCATGTCTTACCCTTCTACTCGTGGCTTTTCATAGACGAGAGCCAGTCAAACAATCCACAGTTGCTGACCTCCTCCCTCATCTTACAAAAGAAGACAGCAGAAATCGCTCTCGTCCCTTTGAAGAGGCAGAGGTGAGGAATGCCGTCTTCTCTCTTGCAAGGGAAAAGCTCCTGGACCAGATGGTTTTCTACTTGTGTTCTATCAACAGTGTTGGGATATCATCAATGCAGATGTTCTTCGAGCAATATGGGAATTCAGGGAGGGCAGGCCAACTTGGGAGGCATCAAGACTTTGCTCATCCTTATCCCAAAAAATA
This sequence comes from Amorphophallus titanum, assembly GCA_024336825.1. Classification (NCBI taxonomy): domain Eukaryota; kingdom Viridiplantae; phylum Streptophyta; class Magnoliopsida; order Alismatales; family Araceae; genus Amorphophallus; species Amorphophallus titanum. The sequence continues at coordinate 68,159,159 of JANBPO010009603.1, forward strand.
GGGTGCCAAGAACCTGAGGGACTAAGGCTTGCCAAATGGGACCTATAAAATTATCACTAAGTTGCTGGCTATGAAGCTTAACAGCATCATGAACAGGATGGGTAGGGCTATCAAGGGGCTTTCCTTAAAGGGCGTATCATGCACGAGAATTGTTTTGTGGCCCACAATTACAAATGCTTGTATGCTCTAAAGAAACAGAGGAGGGGATTGGTGCTCAAATTTTGACTTCAAAAAAACTTATGACCAAGTTAGCTGGCAATGCATGTTCGATGTTCTCTGCAAAATGGGCTTTGATAACAAATGACGGGTGCTGTGTCATATCTACAGAATGCTAATAGCAAAGTTAACAGCCTGTGGTTAGCATGAAGGTTATAGTGCCAACGGCATGGTTGTGGGTGAATAGTTAATCAAAAGAAGGTTAATAATCAGTTTCAGGGGCTGCTTGGTTTGGCATAAAATGTCATAAAACACATTTGCATGACATGTAAAATATAATATAATTTGATGATGATTGGGATGATTCCTGAATATCATTGTCAAACATTAAGATTACACAAATCTTAACATGACAAGAATGACTTCTAAATTAAACAGTCCAACTTCAGATATAACATTCTTGTTGCTATTTTGTGTAAAATTACCCCCAAAACACAAAAAATTCTGAAGTTCCCAAAATGAGCTTGAATTATCCATATCTCTGGAAAAGTGAAAAATAACATTCTGAGCCACATTAATGAGACAAGATGGGTAAAGAAACATTAATCCACATTGTGCTGTTTTGCATCAAACTTGCTTGAATACACCATTGCGTCATTACTTACTAGGCGCTGTTGAGAGGCAGGAGGGCTTTCCGCTTTCTCTCATTAGAGGGGTGTCATTGACTCTGCTTGTTTCAGGACCAAGTCAAAAGTAAATAAAAGTGGATGTTTAACCAAGCCTCAAATAATTTTTTTCCCCATCCTTACATGTCACCCAAAGTTCCAAATTTGATATTGTGACAAAGGGATGCTCTCTGGACTCAAATAGTTGGCTATGCCAAGAACAGATAATTCCTTTCTCCTTCTCTGCATTCCTAACACCAAGTTTAGGTAAATACTAAATTGCCAATGCATTTTGTTTCTTCTACTCAATTACTTGAATATAACATTTTTCCCCTTGTTATGGTTTCGTTGAAGGCCATGACCATGATATTATCCATACATGAAGTTGAAATAATTTAGGCTCAACTGTAGGGAAGGTGATACTTAAAAAACTTAAGATATTTGAGGATTAAAAGAGTACTCATTATTAATCCAATTCAACTAGATACTCATGTTTGAATTTTCAATGTCTTAATAATCTTTCTTTTTTTATGATATTTGTAGGAAAACAATGTTTATACATTTTGAGATATTTGCATTTCCAGTTCATGAATTTGTTTTGATATGGACTGTTTATTTTTTTGCAACTGGGGATCATACCAACAGAGATCTCCTTGTTTGTTTAACTGACTGGGATTTACCATTTTTTACATGCGTTATTTGTGTATTTGACGAATTTCTATTCAATTGACGTTCAGCTTTCAGGTATACATCTGTCTTCCCCCCTGAACCTCATCCATTAGCTGACAAAAAGGCTGTGAATAAAAAGTCATTGAACATTGCTTCTACTTGCATTCAGCCACTCGATATTATGATTCAGGTAAGATGGACATTCTGCTTTTTCTCCCTTACTATTTTTCAGCTACCCCATATTAATGCTATGCCTGATAGCTTTTTCTGAATTGTATATAGTTGGAGAGTTCAGGATTATGGCCTCTGGATGAAATAGCCATTGAGAAGACAAAAACGGCTTGGCTTCTTGAAATTGCAAAAAGGTAATTCAATAGAAGAAATATCTAATGATAACTATTTTTTCTTGGAAAGTTAAAATAGGTACCTGAATAGAAGAAATACTTAAAACTGCTTTCTTGGAAAACAATGTCTCATAAGATTATTTTCTGTCAAGCCAGACTTCAGGATCATTCGGATATTTTCTGTGTTGCCTCTGAGGATGATGTGGACATCCTTGTTTCTGGATATGCATTCCGTCTTAGGATTTTGCATGAGAAAGGACTACGATTACTGACAAATCGAGGTTTGTTTTTTGATATGAGTTGGTTTATTGATCTCCATATCCATCTAGTGATTAACATTGTCTATTGTGTAGCTGGAAATGGAGTAATCACGGGTGTTTCAACATCAGACAGAGAGCTGTTTCTCCTTGGACAACATTCAAGTATGATCAATGGTTTGCAAGGTCGTTACCCTGTATATGGGCCAGTCGTGCGGTGAGGACTTGAATTCTGATTGTTGTGCATGATTAGATCTGACTTTTTCCCCCTTCTTTTCTGGGTCAAGACATATCTTTCAAGGGCTTCTTGTCAAGATCTATGACTTCATTACTTATTTTTCATTTTATTATGAAGGCTTGCGAAGCGGTGGGTTGCATCACATCTATTCTCTTCTTTTCTGGCAGAGGAGGCAATCGAGTTGTTAGTTGCTTATCTCTTCTTGAAACCATTCCCATTCCGTGCTCCATGTTCACGGATTACTGGATTCTTGAGGTAGTATTTACCAGTACTTCACTTAGCATCAGACAAATAATTCTCTCCTTGGCAGTATTCTGGCATCCCCTAGATTAAGACTAACCAGGAAGCAGAGACCCCGCTTCCAACCCTGCCCCGACCGGCGACGACTTCATCGGACACCATCAAAATTCCTGGACCATCCCTCACCAGTCACGGACGATCCGGCACTGGTCTCGCCTTCATCGGAGTTCGGGAGCTCCCGCAATCACTCTAATGACTCTCAAACATAGGTAAATGACTCATTAACCTAGATACATGACTCAAATAAAAGGAAAAATACATGGATATGACTCTCATAAAAATAAGAAAATACATCACATGACTCAAAGTAGATGACTAGACCGTGTTAGATGCGTCCGAGGTGAGGAGACGCGCCATGAGCGTGGGCAAGGGAGGCGATGTCCCCATCAGTTAAACCAACTAGCATTCTGCCGACGGGGCATTAAACTGACTAGCATTTTGCCGATGGGGTGTTAAATCGACAAGCATTCCACCGACGGGGCGTTAAACCGACAAGCATTCCGCCGATGGGGCGTTAAACTGACTAGCACTCCACCGACGGGGTGTTAAACCGACAAGCATGCTGCCGACGGGGCGTTAAACCGACAAGCATTCCGCCGACAGGGCGTTAAACCAGCTAGCATCCCCCTGACGGGGTGTTAAATTGATAAGCATCCCATCGACGGGGCGTTAAACTGACTAGCATTCTACTGATGGGGCGTTAAACTGACATGCATTCTGCTGACGGGGCGTTAAACCGACAAGCATTACGCCGACGGGGCATTAAACCGTCAAGCATTCTGCCGACGGGGCATTAAACCGTTAAGCATTCTGCTGACGGGTCATTAAACTGACTAGCACTCCACCAACGGGGCATTAAACCGACAAGCATTCCACCGACAGGGCGTTAAGCCGACAAGCATTTCACCGATGGGGCGTTAAACCGACTAGTATTCCATCGATGGGGCGTTAAATCGACTAGCATTCCGTCGACGGGGCGTTAAACCGACAAGCTTCTGCCAGCGGGGCTTTAAACCGACAAGCATTCCACCAATGGGGCATTAAACCGACAAGCATTCCGCCGACGGGGTGTTAAATCGACTAGCATTTCACCGACGAGGAGTTAAACCGACAAGCATTCCACCGATGGGGTGTTAAACAGACCAGCATTCTATCGACGGGGCGTTAAACTAACAAGCATTCCGCTGACAGGCGTTAAATCGACAAGCATTCCACCGATGGGGCATTAAACCGACTAGCATTCTGCCGACAGGGTGTTAAACCGGCTAGCACTCCATCGACGGGGCGTTAAATCGACTAGAATTCCACCGACGGGGCGTTAAATCGACAAGCATTCCGTCGATAGGGCATTAAACTGACAAGCATTTCACCGACGGGGCGTTAAACTGACTAGCATTCTGCCGACAGGGCATTAAACTGTCTAGCATTCCACTGATGGGGCGTTAAATCGACTAGCATTCTGCCAACGGGGCGTTCAACTGACTAGCATTCCGCCGACGGGGCGTTAACCCGATAAATATTCAACTATTGGCCCCCATGCCAACAGCTATCCGTTTATCGGCCCCTGAGCCAACAGCTTCTCAACCATCGACTCTTAAGCTGACAGCTTTCTAATCATCGGCTCTTATGCTGACAACTTTTTAATCATCGGCCCCTGACCCTCTGCCCGGTACACCTTCCACCCCCTTTACATCACGCGCCGTCCCTGCCAGCACACCTCATTAGTTCACATGCATAGAACTTGGCCCTCACACGCATGGACCTGCACAGACCTTGGCCCTTATACGCACGGACCTGCATAGACCTTGGCCCTCATATGTATGGACCTACACAGACCTTTGCTCAAACCTGTACAGACCCTTGCAGCCTAGCCTTCAAATGTGCACTGACTTTGGCCTCCTGGTGCACTGACCATCATTTGGCCTGGCTGCACAGTTGCACCGACCTTGACCCCAAACCTGCACAGACTTCATCCCAATGTGCACCGACCTTATCTCCTTTGCACCGACCTCGGGGTGAGCACGCACCGACCTTGCCCTTCACATTTCCAAACTTGCACCGACCTCAGGGTGAGCACACACCGACCTTGCCTTAGTCCAGCTGAGACCTACACCGACCTTGCCCTAGCCCATTCAAGCATTGCACTGACCTCAGCCCCAAGCTGCACTGACTCCAGCCCGACCTGCACCGACCTCACCCCTTTACTGCACCGACCTCACCTCAACCCTGCACCGACCTTAGCGCACCTAGTCGCAGGCTGCACCGACCTCACCCACGCTTGGCCGCCCGTGTGCACCGACCCAGCCTTGATCTGCACAGACCTTGGCCCGTGTATGCACCGACCTCAGCGTGCCTAGTCGCAGGCTGCACCGACCTCACCCACGTCGGGCTACCCATGCACACCGACTCTGCCTAGCCTGCACGCACCTTAAATCTAAAACTTGCACAGACCTTGAACCTCCCTTAGCTTGCACTGCCTAGTCTCTCGAGATATGCACAAGGGTACTGCTTAACTTTGGAATGCACGGGGGAGTATAAATGCTTGGGTTCAAGGTGATTGAACATATATTTGAACACACATTGTTCATGAAATTTTTGACTACACCTATGAAACAATAGATGTGTAGTTCTTCTATTAACTTCCATGCTGAGTGCAGGAGCTATGCGTACAGAGAACATATCGTATCCGGGTTGGTAGCCACTTTTTAAGTCAATCTTAGAAAAGATGGTGGCCCCACTCATCATGTCAAGCATGTCATCAAGATGAGAAATGAGAAATTTGTACTTGACAGTGATTTTGTTGATGGCACGGCTATCAACACACATCCGTCAGGTGCCATCTTCCTTAGGTGTGAGCAAGGCAGGAACAGCACATGGGCTCTTGCTCACCCTGAGGAAATCCTTTTGGATAAGGTCCTCGACAATCCTTTGGAGCTCAGCATGCTCATTGGGGTGTAGTCGGTAATGGGGAAGGTTGGGGAGGGTGGACCCGGGGACAAGGTCAATGACGTGTTGAACATCACGCATGGGAGGGAGTGTGGAAGGCAAGTCTTCTGGGAAGATGTCTTGGAAGTCCTGTAGGACTGCCTGGATCTCAAGTGGGATGGAGACTTGGGATTCCTCAGGGGTGATAGTGACAACAACAGCCCAAACAGGGGCACCCTCTGCAACCTCTCTGTTTAGCTCACGGACACCTATAAAGTTAAGGCGTCTAATTGGGTTATGCTCAACCTTAGGGGCCTTAGGAATGGGTGTGACTGGTGCAAGAGAGGAGGGAATGAGAAGTTTCCCTGTAGTGGAGGTTGGAGAATTCTCCTGAACTTTGGGAGATGCAGTGGGAGTGGAGGTGGGACTCTTTCTCGTGGCCACCTTTGGGGGTGTCGGGAACAATTGAATCCTCTTCCTGTTGTGGGAGAAGGAACACTGATTGGATCGACCGAATGTAGTAAGGTCTACATCGTAGATCCATGATCGTCCTAAGATGATGCTCCCAACCTTCATGGGCACTACATCGCATAGGATCTGTCCTTGGTAGGACTGGAATTGAATGGGAATGATACAGGTAGTGGTGATTGGGATAGAAGTGTCATCCACCCATGCCACGTTGTATGACTTAGGATGAGGAGGATGTGTAGGTAGACCCAGACGAAAGACAAAGTCTGAAGAGACTGCATTGATACAACTCCCGTTGTCAAGATCACCTTGCAGGGTTGAGATTTGACCGGGATGTAGGTTTGGAAGATGGAGGTTCGACGCCAGTCGTCCTCCTGAGGGTGAACTAGGATGCAGCGAACTACACCCAACCGTCCAAGACTAGAACTCTCAGCAATATCTCCCACTTGCATGCACTCGACATGCGTGCTATCAAACCCAGCATCTAATTCCTCAAACTGGGCAATGAGATCAAGGTCAAGCTCATATCTCTCAAGGGGTTCTTCTTCCTGAGGTGGAAGCTCCACAGGCTGGGGGTCGGTGATTACCAAGGCTCGAGTGGGGCAATTGGTGGCAATATGCCCTAGGTTATGGCACCTAAAGCAGCGGTCTCCCGAGACAGGGATTGGTTGGGAAGTGCTTGGGACGGGAACCTTTCCTTTGTCATCCCTCCTATCTATTGGCAGAGTGTACTCCAACCTGGGCACGGCAGTAGGTGCAGGTAAGGGGCTCCTCATGGCAGAAGCAGTAGGGGCAACGGCCCGGAGTGGGGTAGCAGTAGGGACATAGGAAGTGGAGGGGCCAACTCTCTCGGTGTAGCGGACCATGGGATTCCGAGACTCAGGTTGGCGGTAGGTGGGAACCCAAGGTGGGGCCACCTTTTGAAACCGCTCAACATCTCGAGCAACCTGGTAGGCGTGCTCGAGGGTGTTGACCTCTCGCAAGAAGAGTTCTCATTGGATGCTCTCGTGTAGGCCAGCCCTAAATCGAGAAAGTGTGACGGAGGCGTCTTCCATGACTTTACTCCGTAGGAAGCAATTGTCAAATTTGGTGATGTACTCGTCCACGGACTTTCCCTCTTGGGTGAGTTTCTGCCACTAGTATAGAAGACGGTGATGGTAGGAGGGTGGCAGATACTTCTCCCTTAATTTCTCCTTCATTTCTTCCCACATGTTTATGGGCTCCTCTCATCTCCTGACTAGGAGATTCTCAATGTTACACCCGTAGGTCTTGGCTTGACCTAAGAGTTTCATTTTGGCAAACCTCACCCTTGTGGCAGGGGTCATGCGGTGATGTCAATCAAAATACTGATCCATCCTAGTCTCCCACTCAATGTATTTGGCCGGAGTGAGGGACCCATCGAAACTGGGAGCGTCAATTTTGACGTTTCATAGGATGATCTCCTCATCATCATAGTCTCTCTTTTGAGGCATATGATCCTCTTGTTCTCTCCCCTGATTTTGCCGGGCTTGGTCTCTCTCGTCCTGAGGGTGGGTTGCGAGACCATTTAACCTTCCTTCCATCTTTTTCAGCTGGTCCTCTAAGGCCTGGATCATCTCATCTAGCTCTACTCATAGTTGGCCTATGGATTCTTCAAAGTGGGTCATAAGATTATGCTCGAGCTGAGCCAACATAGCACTCACGCACTTCTGATCCATGTGAGATTGTAGAGTTGAAGGGCGCTCTAGACGACCGGATGAATTCCTAGACCAATGTGGCATGCACGACCTTGGACCTAGATCATGCAATCCTAGGATCAAAAATTAGCAAGATTACAATAAAAATAATAAAAGAAATAAAATATGGACAAGCCTAAGCTAAGCTAAAGAAATGGAAGGGAAGGGGAGAACTATCTACTGGAATGCCTAAGCTTCCTACGTCTGTGATATGGGTTCTCCCGGAATGCTCCTTGCTTAAGCCACCCCACTCCCCTATTTATAGCCTTGCAAATCACCACTGTTAATACCTTCAAACACAAGAAAAGCATCTCGTGGATGCTTTGCCTTCCCTTGCCAACCTGCCAACCTGCCAACCTGCCCACTTTTTTTTGGCCTTGTCCGCATGTTAACTGGCTTTGGAATGCACCGTTCGCATGGAGGCTGGCCCGCCCATGGACGCGTGGAGACCGTGGCCCGTTCGTCCGTTCGCGTGGAATGGCCTCTTGGCCCGCCTGCCGGTGCGCGTGGAATGGCCTCTTGGCCCGCCTCGTCTTCTTCCTGTTTGTTCGGTGGCGCACGCGTGGGGGAGCGGCGCACGCGGGAGGCTCGCGGCGTCTCTCCTTCTTCTTCTTTGGCGGTGGCGCACACGGGAATGTAATCAAGTCAATGTGAGGACTTGAGCGAGTAATATCTACTGCTTTTCTTAGTGTCGATGCAGTAAAGAACTTGGCCAAATTCCTACTGGAAGTAATGATGAGCCCTATTAGCACTTTGAATATTTCTGAGAAAAGAACTTCAAATTCCTAGTAGAATCATCATTTTTTTGGGAAACGTGGGTGGTACCACGAATATATTAAAAAGAAAGGGATGTACATGAATGAACTAACAGCACACCCAGCTCCTTTACAACAAATCACCACACCAAGACGGTGTGCCCCATCAACTTCCCAAAAACAAAAAGAGTGAGGAGTTATGATCCTCCACTTTACAAACGTGCTTAGCCCAAAAAGCCACTAGCTCACAAACAAAAGTAAAAACTCTCTCTTCCGGCCTCGCTTCCCTTTTGAATTGTTTCTTTCATTCCACAAGGCCCAGAGAGTGGCATGGAGGATAAGCCATCAAATGATCTTATCGCCCTTAATAGTCCACCTCCTATGCCCATAGCTGCTGCACCATATCAAAATGTCCAAGGGGCTGCTGGAAAGTCTGCCCAATCCTTGTCCAAATACTAGAATCATCATAATAAGGCAACATAGGCTTGGTACTTCCTAACATCTTTAGACATGCAAAATCTATAAAGAACATGGTTTGCCAACTCGGTTAGAATCGGGCTGACTTGTATGAGTTGACTCACATCTGGGCTGGCTGCGTCAGCCAAATTGTGGTGAGTCGGCTTCGAGTCGACCCAGTCAGGCCGAAATGGATGGAGTCGGTCTGATCCGACTTGTATCTTGGCTGGACCGAGTTGTTCCAGCCTGCTGAGCTGGCCAACGTTGATAAAGAATATGCATACGTGTTTAAGGATGGAAACACCACTTATTGTAAAGTTGGAGGAGAAGCTGAAATCATTTTTAGTGGTTCCAAAGTGAAAACAGAGACTGACGAGATACATCTGAAGATATACCCTCATTTGAGAAATTATGACATTGAACTATGTCAAATTGGGATGATTTTTAGGTTCCAATGGTACCCTTGCTCATATAAGTCTCCCTGCATGACAAAAAGAATAACTGTTATTGGTGCTGCAGCTTGGGTTAAATTGGCTCAGAATGGAGTCAAACCCAACTGTAACTTGTAGCTGAGGGGGTTGACTGTAACCTGGCCCAAACAACCTTAAATCCAGTGGTGTCAACCTGATCACAACCCATGTGGGATCAATCAGGATTAGGCTTGGTCTCGATGGACTACGTAGAGTCCCTTTCCCCCCCTATTTTCTCCTTTTCTGTACCCTGTCATCTTCCTTGCCCATCCCATAGCCTATCTCACCCCATCCACCTATAACATAAGATAAGACAAAGAAGAAGAAGAGGAGCTCAACAAGAAAATCTCTCCTGAGGAGAAGTGGGGAGGACTCATACCTGGTGATCCTTTGGAGGTAGGCAATGACCTTCTAGGAATTTAGATCTGGCAATGTCAAGGAAGATCTGTGTATATGGCCACGGCATGGAGACAGAAACCCTCCCTGATCAGGGATAACAAGGCACTAGAGAGAGGATGTGGGTCAGTTGAGAGGGCAAACCTGGCAATTTAATGGCAGATCCAGTGACCGTGCAGCAATCCGGAAAGATAGGGCCTCAACCACTTTCCTCGTTGGCAAATAGCAAGGAATGCAAAAGATGGGTCTGGGGCAGCCAACAGGGAAGGGGCAGCACTGGAGTTTCACGGGAGAGCTTTCACATGAGGGTGGCGAGAGAGGGGTGAGAACAGAGCCAGACTCACCTGGAAAAGATGGGGTAGGACAACTTCTGCTTATTAAATATCTGTGAGGTTACACTCCACTTTGGTTTCTTCCTAGATATTAGGGCTTGGTAAGGAGTTGTGAGTTTCTAATTCTGTTGGTTTTCCTTTTCCTTTTTTTGACTATGACTCCAGAATCAATAGGATAGAGGTGTCCCTATTTTTCGTCATTCCAACCTTGGTCCCACCACTGGCTGTGATTGGAGGAGTTCGTGGCCGCCCCAACCTCGACACACTGTCACACAATTCCAGACAAAACTGAATCAGAGCAGTTCGTAAAGATGGACCTGCAGTGCCCCAGCCTAGCCTCCGGACTGCTCTTAGATCTTTCTGCTGACTGCCACATTGTCCCCATTCAATTTAGCACCAGCCCTGCCCCCTGCAGCAAAAGGAGATGTCTGAGACACCACCGACTTCAGCCTGCTACCTCTGGCAGACCATCTGGGACAGAACTGATTTTTGTTTATTCCTCTCCCCTCGCCTGGCCGGCTGAACGCCCCTCCCTGCATGGAGGTAGCGCTGGTTGTAAGTTAATATCCCCTACCCCTTTTTCAACCCTCCTGCGAGAGACGTAGTGGTGTAAACTTTTCATTTGAAGTCCGGTGACACTGACGCAGCGTGCGGGCACATACCCACGCTTCCCCGCTCGCCCTCGTCTCCAGCCGGGATCGATGTCTTCACATCGATCAGGTGAGCATCTAGTTGCCCCTTGCTAGTTTACTATGCTTACTTAGTATCGCTTCTTGTTGCCGGTCGGATGGTGAGGAGTGCGCACGCCCCATATTCCATCATTTGTATGCCCACCGCAGAGTGAGTTGCGAGAGCCACCCCACAACCCACGCCCATGGCGTGTCGGCCACCCTCAAAGTTGGGAATCCTAGCCCCTTTAGGGGTTCAGTCCAAGCAAAGACAAGACCCTGGAATGACAAGGTCCCATCCCGGACCCTCACCACCATCCCGAATCACCTTCGGGAGATAGTGTGGGCCGTACGAGTGAGCTCGAGAGAATGAGTCCGTTACTACTCGTTGTATGCTTGCGAATTTAGGTCCAAGATGTATTGAGTCATCGCATGGCATACTTGGTTGTGCCACATCAAGTGGTATCAGAGCGGTCATAGGCTAGTTCCCACAAGTCTAGTCCTTGGGCACTTTCACATTAGGTCGCACGTATGTTCACACTCGTGTATAGCCAACCGGTTGCTTCATGGGCACACGTAGAGGGACCCATTACCAGCTCGATCCATCTTCTTCAAACCCTCCAATGGATCCCATTCCCCAAGGGAACCCCGCTGCCAACGAGCATGAGCTCCCCGACCATGTCGCCTTCCTCATGGAGGCAATGACCAATGTCTTAGGGCGGCTTGATGACATAACAACCTGACTCGATCACATGGAGGAAAATAGGCCCGTCCCAAGGGTGGATGATAGAAGGGCACCTCCACCACATGAGGAACCAGCCATAGGAGAGTTAAACCCTAACCATCCACCCGAGGATGGAAGGGATCCAGCCCCTAGGAGAAATGATAGGAACCCCTAGGACAACCCAGATGATCACGTCTTGAGACTATTGAAAGTCGATGCCCCCACCTTTGATGGGTCCTACAACCCTAGTGTCTACTTAGATTGGGAGACCTCAATGGACCAATACTTCTATTAGTATCCTATGTCCGAGGTTAGGAAGGTCTGGCTTGCCAAAATACAACTTACTAAATTGGCCAAGACCCATTGGTTGAATATTGAAGGGTTAAGGATGGTTAGAAGGCAAGCTCCCATCACCACATGGGAGGGCATGAAAGAGCAACTTAGGATCAAATATGTTCCCCCCTCCTACCACCAAACCCTCCTAGATGAGTTGCAGGCCCTAACCCAAGAAGGAAAATCCATGACGGAGTACATCGAGAAGTTTGAATATTACCTTCTCAAGTGCGGAGTCTAAGAGGACCACGCGGTCACATTATCCCTGTTTAGGAATGGACTCCAATTTCACATCAAAAAAGAGCTCTTCATGCGTGATGTGACCACCTTAGAGCATGCCTATCAAATAGCTCAGGATGCCGAGAAACTCTCTCGATACTCCTACTTTGCTCCCCCTCAAAAAACGGACCCCAAGTCCATGACTCCTTAGACCAACACACCCCCTTCCCTCAACGGGGCCTCCTTCCCAATCCCAATGGGACTCCTCCTATCTGAGTAGCCCCTCCTAGTGAGGTCCCTCCAATCTGGCCTCTGAGTGGCCCTCCCAACATCACCCCCACCCGAAGCAACCTGGGAGCTACTTGCCCTCCCACTAGAATTACCCCTAACTGTGATCATGGGCAGCAATGTTTTAGGTGCCTTAGATATGGGCACTTCGCCAACCAATGCCCTACCAAGGGAATGTCTAGCTTGCTCATAGAGGAGACTAACCCATCACCTGAAGTTGAGATCGAGGGACGGGTGGAGGTGCACGAGGCCTCCCTTGAATGGGAGGAAGAGTACATGGAGCAATGCCAAAAGTCGAGTCAAGAGAACCCAGCCCCACCCATCGAAACACAACTGAACATATCTGAGTGCATCTTCCTCCGAGTCATCCAAGGTGATCAACCTAGGGCCACTACCCATCACACCCTCATGAGAGTAGTCATCTTAGAAGAGTCCCGAATTGAGTGGCTAAGGCAGAGCCTCATCCATGTTGACCCGCACCGACCCATGGCTAACCATTTCCAAATCATACAAGCCCAACCCCCCCATACGGTCTACCAATCTTTCTATTTTGTGGAGACTATGAGAGATGTAATTGAAGGTTTGCGTGGGCAAATCAAATTGATGAACATGCTAGCCTTAGGGTCATGCGACACAGGATGCATTAGTGTCACCCACCCCTCTGTTGGGTCCATCACCTTTGTCTACACTAGGGGCCACTTCACAAGTGAACTATTATTGTTCCTCCCTGAACCCGAGGAGTTTGACCAAGGCCTACTCTATGAACCTCTTCCCCCTCGAGAAAAGGGTGCCCCTTTTATGAAGTCAACTTTGCCATTAGCCCCTCTAGGTGATGAAGATTTAGCCCACACTGGGGATCGCATGACTTGGTTTACCTACAGTCTAGAATTGGAAGTAGTACCCTTCTCCACAAGTCCAACTCACCAGGATTCACATGACCCATCCCCATTCATCACCACCGACCACTTCCCACCCCCTCCCACAAAGACTGATCAAGCCCACCCTTTCACAAGGTCGGGCCACATGAGGGAAGTTGTGACCATGAACAACTTATGCCTGGGGGATGAGGAAACACTCCACCCCAAGATTTCCACCTTCTTGGACCCCTTTGATCCCTATGATTGGAAACTCAAAGGCCAACCCATGCCCTCCCATCCCTTTATTACGACCTATCTACCAAATATAGAGTTTATCTCCCGGATGGGAATGCATGTGTCTTGGCATACCGCATCATTCAGTAGGGATAGTAAGTCAGGCCGTCCCATATGTGTCATACACACTTTAAGTCTGATGCATGATTGGTCCACATTCGGATGTACCGGCCCTCCCCCATTTAGCATCACCAGTAGAATTGTTCTTGTGCATGATAGGAACATATTTGGATGTCCAGGTCCACCCTTGCACACTATAATTTTCATGCCTACACAGCATCATAATGTATGGCATGAGCATTCAAGCAAGCACCTAGCAACGAGTGGTGAAACTTACAAGGAGTAGGCAGATGCTCACGAGTGCCACTTAAAATTCCAAGTAGGCGACTTGGTGATGGTGAGGATGGAGTGGCTCTTCCCCAGGGTCACCTCCAAATTGAGGGCACGAGGATTTGGACCTTTTCGATTTTCGAGATGTTTTGGCAACCATGCTTATGAGCTGAACCTACCAAAGGGTTTTGGGGTACACCCTACTTTCAAAGTGGCGGACCTAGCACCCTATAAGGGCCCCGCAGTGGAACCCAGTGACAGTCTCAAGCCTATAGCCGCCCTTGCGAGAGATACCACTGGTGAGACTCCACCTATCAGCCTGAGGGTCCAATGTGAGCAAATGGAGGTAATACTGGGCGAGCAGAGTACCATTACCAGGAATAGGGTATGCCAGCGCTATCTTGTGAGGTGGAAGAATTGTCCCCCGGTTGATGACACAGGGGTGAGCCGAGAGAACTTGCTGCGCCTTGACCACAGATATCTTGGAGCATTATCACTACCCTGGTGGACTCATACTCGACGGGGTCGAGTTTTCAACACCCTGGGAGTATGATGAGGGCAACATGCATAGCTCTTCATGGCTCGAGTCATCCACGCATCCTTGAGGAGGCTTGGCAGCACATATCTCCAGTTATCTTTATTTTTGAGTCTTATTTTTGTAATTTCTTTATTGAGTGATAAAGTCTTGTGTCTAATTTTCCTTATTTGGTGTTAATTGGGCCTTAGTATCCTAGTTTGGGCCCGTACATGTGGTTTAGGATAGTCTTGATCTTTTGTGCGAATGCCATGGGCATTATGGTCATGTAAGAATTTCGGTGTCTATAAATAGTACCCAACCCCTCCATTGTAGAACTAATGAATTTGAGAATTAATATCAGAATTGAGTGAATCTTTTCCCCCTCTTCAAGGGAGTGTGACTCTCCCCTTCTCCCTCTCTCTCTCTCTCTCTCTCTCTCTCTCTCTCTCTCTCTCTCTCTTCCTCTCAAGGGAGAAAGGGTTAAGGGAGAAGAAAGGGGGTTTTAAGCATCCGAGGTTCATGCGTGGGAGAAAGAATGGGTGTACACCGTCACTATACGAGGATCCGTGTGGATCAACTCTAGAGGTTGTACACTTGTGTGGCTCTGTGTTCATGAAAATCTGCATCAGGTACTGCGGACAGCGTCGTTTCACACCAGGTAATCTTATTGCCTCGATTAGAGCATGGTTCTAAGATTCCAAAAGGGCCTGGGTTCGATATTTAAATTTTTATTATCCACTGCATTACCTCAACCAGGCTAATTGAATCCTTACAGTGGTATCAGAGCCAGGTTACGCTCTGATCGATGTAATTTTCTACATAGAATCAAATTTAGGGGTCATTTTCATGATCTTCAATTATTAAAATCATATTACAACATGATAGGCATCGTTGTTCATGAAAGTCTTAAGGGAATGAATGCTGGGCATCCTTTGCACCCGATAGATTAAAAAAAAGGAGGGAAGCATGTTAAAAAAAGGAAAGGCCCACGGGTGCGCAGGGCGCCCTGTGTGCCCGCCCGCGATGGCGCCCGCGGTGGCATGCACCCGCCACTACGGGCGGGCACCACGTGGCGGCGCCACGTGACTAGCTCCCAGGCTCGCCACTCAGTGGGTGCCACAGGCGGTGCCTGCCAGGCGGGTGCCCGTGAGCGAGCACGCCCGCCCACGTGTTGAGTGCCATTTTTTTATTTTTTGTGAAATTGTATTTCTTGTTGTAGATGCCTGATGTTTGTTGTCTATGAATTGAAAAATGTTTGATATAGTTTTTAGGATATTTTTTAATGTTGTTTGTTGTGGTATTTGGTTATTTGTGTATGTTTCGTATATATATCATTGTTTGTAGTCCCAACCCGGTGCCATCTGTGGTACCATCCCAAGGTCCTCCCCCCATCATGGAGGATCCTCTTCCCCCACCCACGCGAGCTCCTCCTCCCTTGTTGCTTACACCCCATGTCCGTCGGGAGGATAGGGGAAAGGATCCACTTATCGAGGAGCCTAGTGTGTCACGACAGTAATGTTATCACTGCTAGGGGTTCGGCCACTTTGCCGGACAGTGTCCCACTCGGACATCACGAGCCCTAGGGGACATAAGGGTTGGGGAAGCTTTTCCTTCCAAAACTTATTTGGAAGCACCTCAACCAGAGCTACCCGTGTTTCTAACGGGTAAGCTACTCATAGCCGAGCCACTTCTTAGCTGTCTTAGGACAGGCTTGGTCCCCACCCCATCTCGCTACCCATCCATAGACCATGCACTACCTCTAGTGCCCGTCAACTCATTCCACATGACATTCTGGTCTAGTAACCATGTTGATACATTAGATGACCTTCTTAAGGGGTTAGACCAGCAGTTACAGTTGACGCACTTATTGGCCCCAGGCTTCGACCAGCCCATGAGTCATAGCTTTACGCATCCCGCGTTGGGGTCGATTACCTCCGTGTACACCATGGGTCATGTCACCACGGAGGTCCTTTTGTTCCTCCCCATGCCTACCGAGCCAAACTTCGTTCCACTTATCCCGAGGGAGGAACTATACCTCATACCCATGACCACCGTCCCACCTACTACAATGCATGAAGGTGACTGTCAACACCTTTTAGAATTCTACACATGGGACCATGAGATGAGAGAATCCATATTGAGGGGTCACACATTCTTCGATCCCTTCGATCCCTTCCTTGAGATTAGGGAATCCATATTGAGGGGTCACACATTCTTTAATCCCTTCGACCCCTTCCCTAGTGAGCCTCGTGACCCACCACTTCCTTTCTACCTTGTCAGGGAAGTCCCCTACCATACCCCTCCCACTCGGGCCAGTCAACCTACATTCAGCTAGGCACCCGTTCAGTGGCAAGAGATGCATACATATAGGGGTGATGAAGAAGGTAGTTTTGGCTCTCCTGGCCCTCCCACACCCAAGTCCAATGGGAAGTCATTGTCGGACTGGTTCATACTTGGATGTCTAGGAGTCCCCCATTCCGTCAACCATCGATTGAATCTAGTGCATGCATGGCACACATTCAGATGTCCTGGTCCACCATTGCATGTGTATGGGGCAGACTAACAATAGGTTTATTTAAGGTCATGTGTGAGTCTTTGTTTCATACCATTTGTCTATCAAGTGCATAGTGAGTCTGCATACATCGAGTTGAGTCGGTCTTTTGTTAGCTCACGTTGTTAGTCCCTTTCGAGTGTGAGGCAAGTCGGGTCTAAATGCGTACGTTGTAGACTTGCCGGAATTTGGGATCGGCTCTACCAATCTATGTCTCAGATCTAGTCACATAAAGGAACCCATCGGTGATTCCTAGTGAGTCATTGAACCGTCTCCTTCCTTTGAAAGTGACCCCACCCCGGAGTGTCCACCACTAAGCCTCATTCCCACAGCAGCGTGTGTATATCGAATATATACGGGATGAGCAGGTGACGATTACTTGGAGTGGAGCGTACTCCACGCTTCCAGATCGGTGACAGGTCCACGGGAGCCACACGAGCAGCAGCACCCCTTACTCGACGGGGTCGAGTTCTTCCCACCCGGGGAGAATTGATGGGAATCAACACCGAACATTAATATTTTAGTTTACATTTGTGTCCTTTTATTTACATTTATATCCTTGAGAAAATAGATTTGTAATTATAAGACTTTATAAGCCAATTTGTTAGTCCTTAAGAATGTTTGGGTTTTTATGTAAAATGCTAGTGGGTCCTGCAGGGTCCTCCACCATCTCCCCCATTAGTCCACCTAGGTTCTGGGGGGCCCACATGGGCTAGTCTTGGTCCATGGTAGAAGGTTGACCAAGAAGACAAATCCCATTTGCCCTCTTTGGTCCAAGAGGCGCCCCCCTTCTTTCATTCAACTCTCCACATGTCCACATCCCCCATCAAAGCCCCTTATATTGACATTCCATCCCATAAAAATTGGCATTTCTTCCCCATGGAGAGGATCACCCACGTAAGGCCTTCCTTATGCCATAAAATAGTCAATTAGTCAATTGTGGAATCCCCCCCCATTTATACTTGTTTAATGGTTGTTGTATTTTTATTTAACTTGGTCATTTGACCACATGGGGAGAAGGGAGTTAAATATTGTTATCCCTAACCCTAACCCTAGATCTGGTTAGACCTATATAAGGCATGTATTTTCTTTTTTTATGAAGATTAATGAGAAAAAATCAAGGAAATTTGCTAAGGGCGCCCCTCTCTCTCTCTAGCTCTCTCTTATTCCTTCTTGTTCTTCCTCTTTACCCTCTAGATCCAGGGTGTGAAGCCCTCAATATTGGAATGAATCCAATTTCTATCTTCTCTCTCGAGTGTGAAGCTCCTCCACCGCTGCTCGTGCCACCATTGGAGCCGCAGGGTGGTCAAGGGATATCCCAGGGACAACACCCACCAAAATTAATATATTAATTTGATACATTTGATATGTTGGGAATAAGATCAGTTGTTGGGAATAAAATAAAGTTACACAAGTTACACCTAATTGATGCAGGTTGCGCTGCCGATCTTAGAGGTGATTCTCAACGTATCAAATTTTTTCAGATACGATACGTCGCGCACGAACCGACCCGAGTCATAGAGAGTCTTCAAATTATACCCATAACAACGTGACACCATGCATCCGACACAGAAGAGACGGGAAAAGTTATCAGGAATATATTAATTTTTTTCCTAAAGTTACACAAGTTACACCTAATTGATGCAGGTTGCGCTGCCAGACCGTTCAAAAGTGTCAGTCTGAGGCCTGAAGTCTGAATTCGACTGTGTCCCCCTGCAGCAGCGTTCCCTGTTCTGCGGCTGGTCAGCCAATGGATGCGATACTCCTCGACGCCATCTGCGGCACGCCGTCGACTCCATGTCAAGTTCCTTATTGGTTAGTCAGGACGCGCTAGAGTGGGGGACTCCCAGAGCTTTGGGATTCCTCAGGGTGGGAAGTGCAGGTCCCCCAGGTATGGTGACGTCTCAGTAGGGATGGCCACGAGTGAGACGCTCTCTTCCGCACATAGTGCGTGTAAAACGTCTCTTTGAAACGTTGGGAGACACGAGAGAGATGGAACGAGACAAAGACTGGGCACATGGAAGGCTCCCCCATGGCGCCTTCTTTCCAGGATTTCTAGCGCAGCAGCCAGAAGATGTGTACGTCTCCTCTTTCTCTTCTCTCTCTACATGTTCTTCAGTTTTCCAGGCGGACACGAGGATATGGGGGCGCAGCAAGGAGCCTTCCCAGGACATGCATGTGGAGCCTTCGACGCCGCCATGGCACCCTTAGCGTGAGTTCTTGTGGGTGCAGGTGGAAGATGGAGGACCCCATGGTCGACATTGATGCAGAAGAGCGGGAGCTGGGGGAGTCGCAGGAAGTGACCAGCCAGAGGCCCCCGGGGAAGTGCCCGGCGCCGTTCCTGACGAAGACGTACGACTTGGTGGACCGGTCGGGCGCCGGGCACATCGTGTCGTGGAACGAGGAGGGGACGGCGTTCGTGGTGTGGTTGCCCGAGGACCTGTCGCAGTTCCTGCTGCCCAAGTACTTCAAGCACTGCAACTTCTCCAGCTTCATCCGCCAGCTTAACACTTACGTAAGTTTCCCTGGACATATACTACTAATCCGAAAACGTTGCAAATTAAAGAACCCAGTTCTGTGAATGATCTGACGAGGGAGAAGAAGAGAAACTACGTACGTACATATTTGAAATAGATCCGGATGGTCCAAAGCTTAAATCACAGAATTAAGGTGAGTATTTTCTCGACAATATCCCCATCAGATCGACCGGGGAAGGAGATAGAACAGCACTTTCAGATCATGGTTCCCTGTGGGGAATGGAATGGAATGGAATGATCTCCTCCCAACAGAAAAATTCTTCAGCTTTTCATCCCTGCTCTTCCTCGATATAATTCCTAGATTTTGTACTTCTTCTTTAGGCAGCATATGCATTGGCATTTGCGAGTGTTGGGGAATTTGTCGGCTTGTTTGCTGATTGAGTACCCTCTACTCTGCATCTCTTCTCGTGGGTATTGTGCCCTCAAGGCGTGTCTGTGGTCCTTGAGAAGCATTCCCTGAGATTGTCATTTGTGTCACTTTCTCGTGTTGTGGGTCTTCCTTGGTGAGTGGTCTGATGCATGACTCATTCCCGGTAGTCGTGTGTCTAGCTATTGTTGTATCTTGATATGACCCCACTTGCAGATGTGTTCCACGGTTCTGTGTGCTGTTTAGAGCTGGGATTCTGCAGGTGTTATCGTGCTGTTTCTACATGGTTTTGTGTCTGTGTAATGGACCATTGTCTTGTCAGTTAGCATTGTTGTACTCTCCTTTCCGGGTGAAATTAGCTTGCGACTTGATCGAACGTGTTATCTGGCTGAGGACTGACTCGATTCTGCTCATGGTCCAGTACTGTTGTTTTGCTGTCATTCCTTCCGTGTATCTGTCATTGGTGTCCTATGTGCCAAGTGTTCCCTGTCGCCTTTGGCACCGGAACCAATAATGTTGTCAGGCTGTCAGCTGAGAGGACTATGTTTCCTTGTGTAAGCTGATGCTTTGTGTGCCTATCATTTTTGTCTTTCCGTTTCCTTGATGTCTACTGTTCTGGCAGTCGTGTCTCTTTTTCTGTAAGATGTAAGCGACGTTGCCTTGTTTCGGAGGAGTCAGACCTGCGCTCACTAGCGTCGTGCTCGCTCCCGAGCGTGTCCTCGTGATAATGATCTGACATTGTTCCTCTGAGCTCTGCCTCTCGTGCTTTGTGTTGGTAGTTGTTGGGTTGTTCTTCCCTGCCTTACCCTTGCTTGTCCTTAAATTTCGAGGATGAAATTTCTTAAAGGAGGGGAGGAATGTAACACCCCGGATCTTTGCCGGATCTTTATTGGGTCTTGGCGGATATAAATATTTTAACTCAATCAAATAAATGCCAAAAAAAACTTAAAAATCTATAAAAATAGGCAGAATTCACATAATCGAATCCAGATCCGAACCACTAAGGATCCGCTAAGGACACAGGCCTTACATATTGGGTAAGATAGAATGGCTAGGTTAACTAGAGAAGGTCTTTTGGGCCCACTTGTTAAAGTTAATCTACCTATACGTGAATCGTGTTTGACAGGAAAAGCCTATCGAAAGCCTTTCGGGAAGGCTAAAGGGTCACTGAGCCATTGCAGCTTATCCACTCTGACATCCGTAGACCTATGAGTGTAAAGTCCTGCCAAGGGGCATCCTATTTTATCACATTTATAGGTGATTATTCGTAATATAGATATATCTATTTATCACTATAAAGCATTGGATAACTTCAAAGACTTCTTAGTAGAGGCTGAGAATCAATTGGACAAGAGTGTAAAAACTCTTCAGATTGATCGAGGATGCGGATATCTATCAGATCAGTTTCAAACTTTATATGAAGAAAAAGGAATTCGTAGATAACTTACTATTTCATATACTCCACAGTAAAACAACATAGCAGAGAGAATGAATAGAATGTTGTTAGACATGGTTAGGTCGATGATGGCACATGCTAATCTAACAATATCTTTTTGGGGAGATGCTCTTCTAAATAAGGCCTAGCTACATCCTTAACTGCATGCCTTCACATTCCGTTCCTTCCACCCCATATGAGTTATGGCATGTTTAAAAAACTCAATTTAGAGACTCTACGCCTATGGGGTTCTGTTAGATATGTCTATGACACTTTGCATAAGTTTGAAAAACTTGGTCCTAAAACAAGAAAGTTTATCTTGATAAGATATCCTGATAGCTCTAAGGGCTATGTGATGTATGGACAACACCATGATGGAGGGATAACGAAAAAGGAGGTTCGAGATGTCATTTTCTTAGAAAAGGAAAATTTGACCTCCACTAGTTGGATGAGTCTAGTGAAATCTGACAATCTTCAAGCAAAGGGAGAGAATTAGAGCCTAACCATATGACCGCTGAAGGTAGTAGAGAGATGATCACCAAGCTAGTGAGAGTGTGCCCAGTGGGAGGACATCACTGATCAGCTATGTAATATCCTGGACCTTTCGAATCCTTATTTTCTATTCTTAGATCTATTTTCTCAGAGTGTTCGACTCCATTGTGTCAGAATGTGTGTGTCAGACATTTTTCGTGTTCGGATCGGCGTGATCCGGAGCTGTTTCGGAGGCCCGGAGACGTTCCGCGACCTTTTTCGCGCGTTTTTCTATTTTTCAGCTCGGATTTCGACAAACCCTGCGGAACTCCGCTGCGGGTCAACCGGGTCGTTCACCCAGGCGTTGTAGACACGCAAATTCTGACATTACCGTGAGTAAATTCCGTGTTATATTACGACGCCCCGAAGCGGCCCGCATAATTAAGTTATTTGATTGATCTCCAATTTTTATCTGACAATCTCGTCTCACACAAAATCAGATTAATTCCACATAAATGAAACAACCGAGTCATGTTGATGGGCTTTGTTAATAGGCTTCCGGCTGTTCCCTTCCCCGCATAAAAATACAAAAAAAAGGGTGTACGTTAATGGGCTTGGCCCATTCCCATCCTAAAAAAAATAAATAAGCAAAACTAATGGGCTTGGCCCATTCCCATCCTAAAATAATAAAGAGTGATCCTAATGGGCTTGGCCCATCTTATCTTACTAAAAAAATGTGTGGGCTTGGCCCATGTACACTATCGAGCGGGAGGAGCTCGAGAAACGCATCCTGGAGGCCAAGCGGGTTAGGAGGGAGGCCGAAGCGACATGGGCTGAGGCTGAGGCAAAGCTGGCCGAGGCCAAAATGAAGATGGCCAAGCTAGAGGAGAAGGCAGCAAGAGTCGAGTCGAAGGCGATCGAGTGGTATTTGGGCTTGGAGGAGTATCATGAGTCCTTAAAGAGGCACCTTTGCTTATTATGAGCCGGGCTACCGATGCGGGCTGTGGAAGGGTTTTGCTCAAGGTTTCAAGCGGGCGGTCTGTCAGGCCCAGGAGCAAGTTCTCGACGAGCTTGTTTTTAACCCCAGGAAACGCTACAACTCAGGCGAAGAAGGCCCAACCTCTCCTTCTTCTTCGGCGTCGAGCGGTGAAGGGGGTAGCAAGGATACTTCTGCTCCCGAGGAGGAGGGTTCGCCAACTATGACTGCCTCGGGAGAGTGCACGATCTAGGTAGTTCCCACACAGGTGAGGTCAGTGCCCAAGCCGACCATCACCGAGGGAACCGAGGATGAGCCATCCTTGGCTGCAGGAGTGGAGCCGAGCACTGTGGGCATCCCGACCATCGAGCCTCAAGGAGGGTCGCAGAACCCCCACCCTTCTTCTATTTCCATAGACGAGGCCAAGATTATACTTGATTTTGTTGGCCCCCTTTTTTTCTCTCTTTTTTTGAGGCCATTTGGAACTTTTCCATGCAATTATTTTCTTTCTATATGATGGAGATAGTGTTCAGGGAGTTCCATCGCCCAGAGAGAGTGGCCAAACGAGGTCCCACCAGACCAAACGAGGCTCGACTCCTTAGAGTGACAGCCCCCCCCCAGGGCCCACATGCTTCAAGCCTAATAACCCACTCGGATCAAACGCTTCCTAGGTGACCTTTGGGTTTGGGAAGTACGAGCGTCAGATCAATCGGGAAGGTCCCTTAGGGAACCTAACACACCCCATCCGAGCCGTGCACCCATTGCTCGGGAGGCCCCCTTGAGCTAGTGCCCCATGCTCAGACCGACTGATGAAAGCTTATCCGTGCGACCGTTACGTGCCCTTCAAGAGCAGGGAGATCAAGAGGATAAGGGAGATCAAGAGTCTTCATGCTATAAATAGTCCACGAAGAGGACGTAACCCCCCTGAAACTTCTCGACTCGCGGGGCTCCCGCATTCAACGAGTCGCTATATAAACCAGGGAATCTCTCCTATGGAAGGTAAGCACAACGAAGTAGCACAAACCCTGAGCACGAACTGCTTCAACTCTTGGTGCAGAGGGATCTCGCGCCCCCATCTCCTCCTACCCCTTTACTTCGCACCAGAGCTCTATCCGAGTTGCTGACTTAGGCATCAGAGGGTTTTCCGTGGGGAGCCATCCCTGGGCACCTCTGATCCGTTTCCCTTCCTGCAGTTCTCACATTCGTGGTTGTCATCCTCAGCTTAGGAATCGCGTGAGATCGCCCCTCTTCATCTGGCGCCGTCTGTGGGAAACCAACAAAGAGCCAATATGGTGCGAAGAAGCTCCGGTAGGAGAACCACCGACGATAAGGGAAAGGTCATGGTGACGGTGGAAGGCACACCTGCCCATCCCATGGGGAATGCCCCCTCTAACGCCCGCGGCCAAGCCGGTGAGCTGCCCCCATCCGCAGCGGGGGGGCAACCCCCCAATGGGAGTGTGAACGCTCTCCAAACCCTCAACGCCAATTGGACATCCTCGTAGATCTGATGAGGACCCAGGCGGCCAGGGAAGAGAAGTCGTGACTCCCCTGGGAGAGCCCCCCTGTGGAGATGCCTCCCTACAAACTGTCGGGGGCCGTTTCACCCTCTGGGGACGGTGACTTATCTGCAACCGATCAGGAGGGCCATCGCACGCCCCTCCCTCAGAGCAAGAAGCCTCCTCCACCCTGAGGAGGGACAAGTCTAGAGCGCATCGGCCGTTCCTGGAGACCGATGCCCCCAAAGGGCACCAAGGAAGCCTGTAGGAGCGCCCCCATAGCCCCTCAACCCAACGACAACTGGAGCTATCCCTCCGGCCACGAGACTTTGAGAAGAGTTTCACATAACAAGAGCGTGCTCTCCACGCTCTACAGAAGACCTCTACTGTGGAGGATGAGGAGCAATCCTCGTTCTTCGACCATGTCTTGAAGGTCGAGATCTCCCCTAGGATCTGGCTTCCAACCTTCAAGTCATATGATGGCCAGGGAGACCCGGCTGACCACTATGATAGCTTAGACGCCCTAATGACCCTGCATGGGGCATCCGATGCCATCAAGTGCTGAGCGTTCGTGGGCACCCTGGTCCAAGGCACTCAGGCTTGGTTCCTAGCCCTCGCCCCCGATAGCATCCGTGACTTCCGGCAATTCGGGCTAGTGTTCAAGGAAAGCTTCACCGGCAACGGTCCTCCCCGGTCAGTAGCGAGACTATTGGCTCTTAAACAGGAACATGGGGAGAAACTTCGAGCTTACATTAACGAATTTAAATCGAAAGCCCTACGTATCCCCTGCCTAGATGTTGCCTCGGCCATCACCGCGCTGACCGGGGGCACCCACGATGAGAACCTCTGATGCGAGCTGGTCCTTCATCCCCCTACCTCCCTCTCCGAGCTAGTGACACTGGCCCTGTGTCACATAGAGTACGAGGAACTCCTAAGCGCTTGCAGCGGCACGACGGGCTCGGGTCGGGAGGGGGACAAGAGGCGACCGTCTGAGCAAGGCTCTGGCCAAGGAAAGTGGTAGAACCGGGATGGAGACCACAAGGAGCCCTCTCGAAAATATGAGTGGTACACTCCTCTGACCGCCCCCGTATATGAGATTTATGAAGATATCAAGGGCTTAGGCCTACTACGCCAACCCGAGCCTATGAAGGCAAAGCACCGCAACTGCCACAAGCATTGCCTATTCCATAGTGACCATGGGCACCACACCGGCGATTGTCATCAGCTCCAGGATGAGATCGAGTGTCTCATCCTCTAGGGGCACTTATCTCAGTTTGTGTCCAAGCAAAAGAAGGACAACGCCGCCCCAGAGGAAATCAACAATCTCCCCCGCGGAGTCCACATTAACGTCATTGCCGGCGGCGTGACATCTGGTGGAGACAGCAGTCGAGGAAGGAAGTATCACGCCGAGCGGGCGAGCCGGGCCTCTGAGCCCCCCAAAACTCCACAAGCTAGCGAACATTAGGCCCTGGTGTTTGTCAACCAAGACCTGGAGTGGTTAACTACCCTGCATGATGACGCTCTCATTGTATCGGCTACGATAAACCGCATTTTTCTTTCCTTTTTCCCTTTCATTTATTCATTTAATGAAATGCATGATTTTGTTATGAAATGTATGACTAATACAATTATCCTAAATGTATGCAGGGGAAGAGTAAGACTCGGATCTCCTGGCTGTAGGGCCGGGTAGTGTACCTCTCATTGTCAGCCTTTCAGCGAGAGAGGCTCGTAGCGATGGGCTTCATTGAGTTCCTGAGCGTAGAGGTTGGCCGACTGGACACGTCGCTCCTCTATGCTCTGCACGACAGCTGGGACCCGGTGAGCCAGACGTTCCTCTTCCTGTGGGGCCACATGGTCCCCACGCTAGAGGACATTGCACGCATCACTGCGCTACGCGTGCACGGGACACTGATTAGTGGGAGGACGTACCCCGACTACTGGGAGCTGGCCCAGGAGCTACTAGGGCTGGAGCTACTGTGACCGGAGCTGTAGTCTACGACATTGACATGGGCGAGGCTGCAGGAGAGCCTCAGACTGCGAGGAGCAGGGATAGCGACCGGGGAGCTGCCTGAGTAGCACCTGCAGAGGTTGGTAGACTGGGCGCGACCCAGAGTAGTGGCTGCAGCAGGGCCTGAGGCGGAAGTAGTGCTGTGACGATTCCTGACGCCCTTCTTCGGGCGCCTACTTTTCGCGACGAGGGCCGACGTCATCAGCTACCGGTTCCTCCCTCTACTCGAGGATGTGGAGCACGTGGTGGACTACGCTTGGGGATCGGCGGTCCTCGCGTTTCAGTTCAACACTGTTAGCTCCACCAGTCAGTGGATGATGCTCGATGGATTCTCTCCCCTTCTCCAGGTACGACTTGACTCTTAAATTGATTATGCAATTTGCTATATGATTCCTATATTTGTAATATGGTGACACCTGATGAAATGCAATGCAGGTGTGGGCCTACATGCGACTACGTGGGCTAGGGAGAGGCGAGGAGACCTACTCGGAGTGACTGCCCATCGCGAGGCGGTGGATGGCTTTACGGGAGACTAGGTCCCTACGGAGACAGGTCCAGGGGATCCAGGACGACATGGATACACTGCCCTTCGCCTCGGTAAGATTCTGAACTTAAACTCTTTCATTAAATGCAACTTATATGTTTATGAAGCTAATGCAGTTTTCCTATTTGACAGGTCCAGTGGACACCGTACGAGACTGAGGGGCACGAGGGTCAGCCCTGGGTGGTGGCGGCCCTTGCCTACTCTTTGCGCAATATCTAGCTACACTCCATGAATGCAGTGGAGCCCCTCTTCTTCCACCTAGTGATGTGGACGATCGTTGTCCATCAGCCAGCCATCAAGTTTCTGGCACCAGAGAAGCCAGAGGAGTGCATTGGATGACACCCCCGAGGGCTGGCCACGATGGTGGACTGGATGACACGAGCTACGTAGCAGATCGCCGACTAGACAGCACACAGGCGGTTGGTGTCCACTCGGGCGAAGAGTGAGGAGGCCTACTACATGGCCTATGCCTGGCACTACATGGAGCAGGTGTTCCTTGGTGCCCGCCGATCAGTACGACTTTTAACTCTAATGCTTTCTTATTATGCTTTCTATATGATTATGCACTAACCTTTGGACTTCCTACATGCAGATTGACCCCCAGGGGAGGATCGCGGAGTTATAGGGACTCCTCCACTCCACTATCCAGGAGCGAGACGAGCTCTGACAGGCCCTGACCCTACTGGTGAATTTCGATAACTCTTAAACCTAATCCTACATATGTTTATGATTATAAAAAGACTAACCCTAGACTTCTAAAATGCATCGAGCTGCGGGAGCCCAGCGTCAGGGGGCTGACGCACCTTCTTCCTCCCAGACTCATGTGGACCGTCCCGAGCAAGACGTCAAGTTTATGAGGATGGTGGCACGGGCTGAGGTAGCCGAGGTGGCACTTTCCGAGAAGGTAAGTAACCACTACGCTTTCCATGTTGATTATACTTATGAAGTGTGATTGACTGACCATGATGCATGTATATGCAGACAATCGAGCTGGCACAGCTACGGGAGGAGATGGAGCAGAGCCACGTGGCAGCGCTGGAGGAGGTAGCCCGCCTCCGAGAGAAGATGGCGCAGAGCTGACCGACCGATGCGGTCGAGACGGCGCTTCTTCGGGCTGAGCTAGAGTAACTACGGGCCGGAGCTATCGAGGTCGAGTGTGCTTGTACCGAGGCATCAGAGCTGAGAGGAGAGCAGTGCTCATACAAGGAGATGAGCCGGCGATTGGAGCGCAGTGGGGTCCCGAGCGGCAGCACCCATGGTACATACGGCACCCACAACTCCTACCGTGGTTACTTTGCGAGTTCCTCCAACCATCGGAGGAACGAGGATGAGGAGTGGTGCCGACACCCTCGTGAGGAGGCTAGCTCAGTGATGGCCTCACCATCAAAGAGACATAAGGGGACAGGGGATAGTGATAGGTCGAAGGGGCAGGCCTGATGTAGCTATGACATGAGTTTTATACATGATGCTGTGATTATGATATGATATGTCTTTTGTTGATTTTCCGGGGAAGGCATCCCATGGGTGTGCCGGTGAGGGTGAGGATAAGGGTCCATCGTTGAAGACTTATGGTGTTGCCCTGAGGGGCCCACCTCCACTTTGTTGGGGCCGTCACTCCTTGTGGACGTGCACCCGTGTTTCCCCTTACGCCTTCGGCCTGGGGGAAACTCTGCCAAAATTTTGTCAGACATTGACGGAGGCTTGGTCATCTTCAGGAGTGCCCCCCCCCTTATAGATTCCAAACTTCATCATCTCACTCACTATCTTCTCACCTCACTCTTAATCCATTTGGTTGTTGGGTTTAAGGCACATAGTGGGCCTCTGCCGAGGCCATGTGGCTAGGGCTTCGTGGGTGTGCCGGGGAGTGACGCCAAGGGGCGTGCCGGCGAAGACCTCTAATAAGTGTGCCAGGGAAGGATACCAACAGTGTGCCGGTGAAGGGCCTGGGCAGTGTACCGGCGAAGCCTCCTTTAGGGTGTGCCGGGGAAGCCTTCGGCGGGTGTGCTGGCGAAGGTTCACACCAAGCGTGCCGGGGAAGAGGGCTTGGGGTGTGCCGGCGAAGGCCCTCGCGAGCGTGCCGGCGGAGGGACGCTTGACCTGCCTTTCCTCTTTCTTCCCCTTTTCTTTTTCTTCTCTCCTCCCTACCCTTTACCTGTGGTGGGACGTTCCTCTTCCTTCTCTCTTAGTGAAGGGTTTATTATTATTATTGCTTTATGGCTTCCTTCTTTCTTCTGTATTGGGTTTATTCTGACCTTTGTTTGTTGTAATTTTGCAGACAAATGGCTGCTCCCAGTGGTTCCTCTGCTCCCGCTGCTGGCGCCCACCGTACCCAGCTGCCTCCAGTGCCGGTCGTCACGTGGTTCAACGTGGAAGACTTGGACCAGGACCATGTGGAGATTGCAGCATTGGCCGATTCTTCAGGCTCGGATACCGAAATCATGGATGTTCAAAGACTGGCCAAGGCCGAGAAGGGCTTCAGCTTCGACCGTGCCACGGGAGATTATCCTACAGATTTCCCAAAGGACAAGCATCTTATTCAGCATCTGAAGCACCTCTGGACTCGTGACCGACGGGAGCCATGGACTGCGAAGCAAGTGGAATGCGCCATTCTGTAGGGTCGGGACAGCCTATCACACGTTGTCCCAAAGAGCGTGCCTGCATATTTGATAGGCAAGGCTCGCGAGTGGGAGCCCGTGTTGGGGTTAGAGACAGTGCTGCCGGCGGAAGACAAGCTGGTTAGGGCCCCGGGCTTCACCCCCGCCAAGTGGGACAATGCTGTGGGGCACGTCCATGGCGAGCAGCACTGCTATGGCCTGTTTCTGGCCCCGTTAAAGTGGGGCTATAGGGTGGAGCCCTTCATCCTCGACTGCCTGGCGATCAAGCTCAAACATGAGCTGTCGCTGGGCTGGTTTGGAGAGCTGAAGCTTCAGGACGCACACAGCTTCAGGGAGGGGGCAGTGGAGTTCACGGACTATGTGTTATTCAATTATGCTCCTATATTGGTCCGGGCTGGCGTCTATCACAGCGTGTACGCCTCCCGGCACGGGTATCCGATCTCCAAAGGCCACTGCTGTGGGATGATTGAGGTCTTCTGCGTGGAGACGAACACTTTCTACACAGCGGAGGGGGAGACTTCGCTAGATTTGTGGAGCTTGAGCCAATTGAGCGGCCTACCCATCGACGGGGAACCCTACGAAGAGCTCTGCCTCCCAGACTTAATCAAGGACGAGACCGATGGAGATGGCTATTACTCCTTAGGTTACTTGTACCGGTATCTGATGAAGGCCTACCGGGAGCTATACAGGCTGGCGCACGGTGAGAAGTAACCCCGTCGTGGAGATCGGAAGAGGGTATGGATGAACTTGTGGCTGCAGTACTTTTATGATGGCCCGAAGGAGTACACGGACTTCCCCTGTGTCGGGACCGCTGTCGCTCGAAAGAAGCGTGCCAAGCCAAAGTTGGACCTGAAGATTCCATCCAAAGGGCATCTGGGTGGGCCGAACCCAATGGCGTTGGACCCGACGACACATTGCGCGGCCTACCTGACGTACGGGCTGTGCTCCTTCGCCATGCCGTACGGGGCGAGACCGTGATCCGTCTGGATGCCATTTACCCCGCATGCCAGATGGCGTGGGGGATCAAGCTATCGCTGTGCCCGGCTGCCCTTTGCTTGATCTACAAGGCCCTGGGCGACGTCAGCACACATTAGTTCCCAAGGCAGGCCCGCTATGTGTGCCCCCTGCACTTTTTCAACGCCTGGGTCTGCTCTCTATTCCCCGAGTTCGCACCCCGGGCCATCTAGGACTGGGGCCTGATGCCGAGGATGCTGGAGTTTGCCAGTGTGGAGGCGGGCGTCACCTCGAAGCAGCTCTACGACATTCGGGGTCGACTAACCGCGGTACCGCAGGAAGCCGCTGGGGCGATCTACTTCTGGAGTCTGGCCGCGCACTCAAGCCCCTTAGTGAACAACAAAAGGGAGTGCCGGGATGATCAGGTCGAGAAGTACGTGCATCCTGTGAATGAATGGAGAGCTCCCCGAGCGAGAGTGCCCTCAACACCAGAACCTATGTAGAAAGCTTTGGGGATTTCTTTTGACAGTTAAACAGAGGCTAAGGCTCCTCGCTCCAGGACAACCCCCTATAAAAGGGAGATCGACAAAAGAGGACATAGTGGTTCATTCCAATATAACGCTACTCAGGAGAATAGAGCTACTGGCCCTGCTACACAGCGAGAAGAAGAGAGCGACTACCTACATCCCGAGAGAGGTTCCTTCCGGCGACCTTACCACCTAGTGAGCACTCACTGAGTGAACACTGGGACCGGCGAGCACTCGTCCGGGATATCTCTACGGCTCTTCAACCTCCTACGATGATCTCTCTCTCTCTATTCTGCTCTTCTCTATACTCTGTTTTATTGTTGCTGACTTAAGCATCAGAGGGTTGTCCCCTGAGGTAACACCCGGAACTCCTTCTGATGCCTCTGCTTCATGGTGATTGCAGGCCTCCACGGGCGCGAGACGACTTCCCCAATAAATAAATAGAGAAGATAGTACGTGGCCTAGGAACCATTTTCAGCCTCTACACTTCTTGGCGCCGTCTGTGAGAAGACGAGTAAAAAGCTATGGCCCCCCGTGAAAGCCTCCGCAACACCAGCAACCGGGGCCGTAGGTCCCACCAGGGACCCAGCTCCCGCCGAGAATCGCAGGAAGCTTCTTCCGCTCATCCCCGACAGGAGGTCACCCCAGGTGACCTCGATGAACTGCGTCAATAGATCCGAGCCCTGACAGAACTCTGCCAGGAGCTCCAGGACCAATGGGTCGACCCCCAATGCGTCTTACCCGAGCGACGGGAGGACGAGAGGGACCAGACTGGGGGGAACCCCCGTCAAGCGTGAGAGGCATCCCATGCCTCGGCCACAAGGACCCGATGATCCTGAAGTGTGCCCGCACCGAGGGTGCGCAGCCCACTCCACTCCAACCCGGAGATGGATCACCGACTCCAGCGCTTCGAGGAGATAGAGGACAAAGTCCGATACCTGGACGACGTCCTCTTGGCTGCCAAGAATCACGGCCTGATCGACGACGACCTAGACTTTCATGCTCCCTTCTCCCGGGAAATAATGGAAGTCCCCATCTCGCCAAAGCTCCAACTGCTGTCGTTCACCTCCTACGACGGCGCCACCGACCCGACCGACCACATGCACAGCTTCGAGTCCCACATGGTGTTCCACGAGGCCTCGGATACTGTGAAGTGCCTGGCATTCGTAACGACCCTCTGGGAGAATGCCCGGGCTTGGTTCAAGTCCCTGCCGGCCGAGACCAATTCTTCGTTCCAATAGCTCAAGAAGCTGTTCAATGAGAACTTTATTGGCAGCCAAAAGGTGGCCAAGTCTGCAGTGACTCTGCTCACCCTCAAGCAGGGCAAAGAAGAGATGCTGTGGGATTTCGTCTCCCGCTTCCGCGCGGAGGCACTACGGATCCCACATCTCGACATCGGCATCGCCACTACATCCCTCACCCAGGGGACGCGGGACCATATCCTCCGGTGTGCCCTTGGAGTCGAGGCCTCGGTGACCCTTCCTGACCTCCTCGCCCTAGCACAGAAGCAAGCGCTGTGAGGAGAATACAATGGCCCTAGGCCACGCGGCCGGAGCTGATCGGTCCGACCGCAAGAGATCTACCGACCTATCGCTAGAGGGTCGGAGCAAGCGGGAGTGACACGACGAAGAACGCCGTGACCGTTCTGAGAAGGAGAGAGGCAACTATCGCCACTACACGCCCCTGACGGCTCCACCCAACCAGATCTTGATGGAAATCCGCGAGGACCCATTTCTCAAGTGGCCTCCCCGAATGAAGTCAGATCTGAGCACGAGGAGCAAGAAGAAGTATTACCTTTATCACCGCGACCACGGCCACGACATCGCCGACTGCATCAACTTAAGGGACGCCATCGAAGACCTCGTCCAGAGGGGACTCCTCGACAAGTTCCTCGCCAAAGCCACGAAACGGTAGTAGAAGACGCCCCCGTCGATCGACAACCGGCCCAACAGAAAGAAGATCATGATGATCTCTGGGGGGCCGACCGCAGGGGGAGACAGTGCGAGCAGGAGGTGACAATACGCGACGACCTTCTACACTGCGGATCGAAGCGACGACACCCAACGTGGGATTTCCACCCCGGGTCGTCCAAGAGATCCCATTGTCTTCTCCGAGGATGACCTAGATGGTGTGACCACACCCCACTCTGATGCTTTGGTTGTCTCAGCCACCATCAACTAATGTACTGTGCATCACATTTTAGTGGATAATGGGAGCGAACCCGACATTATTGCCTACAACTGTCTCGTACTCATGGGTGTGGATATGTCTCGACTCGCACCGTTGCACACATTACTATATGAATTTTCTGGCACGACCATCCGCCCGGAAGGACGCATCTCGCTCCCAATCACGTTTAGGACCGCACCAAAAGAGGTAACCTTCCTCGCTGACTTTACCGCAGCTCGCGCGATGACAGGATATAATGCCAATGACGTGGCGAAGTACCGCAGCAAATATGCCTCTTCCAGTGCCAATTCACCCATGGCCGTCATATAGTAGGCCAGGTGTTCATGTGGAGAGCCCTACCTGTTGAACTTCTGTAGTTTCGGGACTTTCGGGCAATCATGCGGAAGTTTCTTGAATTGATGGTGAAGGGGATAGGGCACGCTGTACAAATCAACGGTGGCCACACCCTCCCCATGTTGAGCAAACTTCGCCTCCACGATGCACTCGATCATCTGCTTTTGCGCCATGAGGCTTTCTGCAGCTGGAGTAGCAGATGACTGCGCATTGGCTTCATGCTGCGGGAATTCAAAGTCCACCACCAGTGGCAATTTCGCAGTTGTGACGGAGGCATTAGCTGCGGCTGGAATGGGAGAAGATTGCTCTTCCACTCCAGTGGGTGCCGCCTGAGGTGGGACAGGAACCTCCTTTTCACGAAATAGTGCCTGTAAGAGATTCCCGAGTTGTTGATTCTCGCGTCGGAGCTCTTTTAACGCGGGAGCGTGTATCTCTTCCCCCAGATCTTCCTCATGCCGGGGGTGGCTATCCCCATCGACACTGTGGACATCCTCCTGGGGCTCTTCATGCCGTGCCAGTTCGGGCTGAGACCTCCCAGCGACCGGTGCCTGTTGTGTTTGCCCCAGGGTCTGGGACGCGGGCCTCGGCCTCCACGAATATTGAAGAGGCTGGTTGAGCTCGCCCGAGGTGTCCTCGGGCTGTTTGTCGCCGGAGGTGGCATAGCAGGTGAACACTTTGATAGAATCATCAGTCACCTGAACCACCCGCTTTTTCTTGGGTGGTTGTCGATCCGGCTTGGGCGGCATCCCTAGTCTGTTAAAGACAGACACTCGGGATGTGGATGCTTGAGGGGAGCGTTCCTCCTCCGTGTGCGTGGAACTGGCCCATGGGGAGGTCGGCCGCACCTTTTTGCCGATTCCTCGGCGCTTTTGCCCTCGTAGGGGCTGAGTTGTAGACCTCAGAGATGTCGAGGCCTCAGTGCTTGTCGGACTCCGCATTTGCTGAAGTTCCGACATGCGGAAGGGCTCCTCTGCCCTTGCACGTCTTATGATTCGGGCCTCCTCCTTGGTGACCCATATCTTCTTCAAATGGAGCTGGCGCTCCTCCACTGGGTTGCCCCCCGTCCTTGGCCAGGGAGCTCGGGGCCTGGGCCGCTGCAGGGGACCCTGAGTTGCCGCCGGTACGGCAGGCTTCTTCTTCTTCGCTTCGTTCTCCCGCACTTCCCGGAGGAGCTCGAAGTGATTGAAGGTGGGAATGGTTGGGACGTGACTGTCCCGTGGCAAGATCGGCTCGCCTCCATCGAGCCGGATGCGGATGTCTCCGACAATTACAGTCTTGCTGGAGTGAGATGCTGCCACTGCAGGCTGTGTACCCTTACGGCTACGACGCCTACCGCCATTGAGCAGGCCTGGCGTCATTGTGGCAGTGACACTGCCCCCGTTAAGCAGGAGCAACTCCTCCGAGGGTGGCCACCGTAGAACTGGTGCTGTTGCAGCGACAGCGCTGCCCCCGTTGTGCAGGAGCGGCGCCGACAGTAATCTGGTTGACCGAGAAGACTCAGCCATTTGATGGGACAAAGGGCCTGACATCCCGAGCCCGTGACGAGGTGGCCGGGCGAACCCGACCAGTGGTTGAAGCCGAGGGCCTGACGCCCCCGACAGTTGACTTGTTGACCGGGCGAACCCGACCGGCTGCTGAGGTTGACGGTCTGACGACCCCAACGGTAGCCTTGTTGACCAAGCGGACCCGGCTAGTTGATGCAGTGGAGGGCCTGACACCCTCAGTAGTTATCTTCTTGGCCAAGTGAACTCGACCAGTTGATGGGGCCGAGGGCCTGACCCCCCGACGGTAGCTACTGCAGGCGTGGCTGAAGTGACTTCAGCTACAGGTACTACGCCCAAGAAAAAGGGCGAGCCGACGACTGCAGGGAAGTCGCCAAAGACGATCGGGGTCGCCAGGTATCCGAACCTGGCGTGGTTGGCGACTACTTGAGGGCCGAAGGTGACGACGGCCATCGCTGTTGTTGCGGTTGTTGGTGGTGGTGGTGCGTAGCACAAACGCAGAAGTGCACCAAGGCACAACAAGCTCTCAAACGAGCAGAGAGATGCGTACGCCCTCCTCTTCCCGTCCTGTAAAAGGAAGAGGAGAGAGATCAGAACCTTAAACAAGGTTTAGAAGCTTTCTTTGACAGAAAGAAGAAAGGTGGGAAAGGTCCCACCGGACGTGCCAGTCTGTCGGACCACGAAAATTTATTTTATCGTAGATAAAATAGGAATTTAAAAAAAATATTCTTGTTGAAAAGAAACATTTCCCCTCTGTATATAGAGGGTTATTCTATGGGTGCACATAGTATCAGACGATTTGGGTTCGGGTGCTGAACCTTTCCCCACTGACCGAAATCAGTGTTGATTTACATCGGCCTAACGTCCGAACACCTTTGTTTAACTGTCAAAGAAGCCCCAAAGTCCTTCCCATATCAGGGGCCTCATCAGCCTCTTGGGTGGCGTCCCCAGTCCTTGGTGGCGGTAATTCGATATTATCGGGTTATCGGTATCCTGAACTCTGGGATGTTACACTAGTCATCAGAGTAGGTATACACCAAAGGACACAGTCTGGCATCACCTCAGTCACAACAAAACCAATCATGGCACTACTACCACCCTCTTGCTCACTAAGGAGACACAGTCCTCATCACGAGAAGCAACCACCGATCCATCCCATGGTCGGCAGACAAACACACATCAGCTTTATAACTAGCTGACTAGTTTTACGCCTGACTCAAGGGAACAACCAAAACAGAGCCTCCATCAGCTCACGCAGCCATCTCAACAGACCGCAACCAGATCATCGGCTCAGTGCCAAGAATTACCTCACACATGGCAAGCCGATAGCCAGACATATCACTGTGCTAACTCTGCCAAAAGACAAACTTCGGCAAAGCCTAGATCTCATCTGGGAGGCACATCACGGAGACGACCACCAAGGCCTCACCAATACATGGCTCTCGCCATTCTCAAATCACAATCGCCAGCAGCATCTTCTATCTGTGAAAGACCACCTACTGGTCGCCAGACACTCATCAATGGAAAACTTCATCAGCCCAGCAGGCACGATCCAAATCATGACAGACCATCCACTGACTCTCCACAGACCAACACCACCCCTCGAGCCAACTCTCAATTAGACACTGCATCCGATCTCGAACCTGATGCCAACTCTACCCTCTCAAGGGAGTATGACGACATCACAAGACAAGATCTCTCCTTGATCCTCACACCACTCGACTCATACTTGTAGGGAATCCCCCTATGCTAGTCGCAGACCAAGGATCACCATTCCAATGCTGACATCCCATCAAGGACCTCCCTGCACAGGCATCGACCACCATCCTATCTCATCAAGACCCTCATCTCAAATAATCCAAGAGGACACCTGCCAATCCTGACTTTCACTCTTACCCAAGAGCCACAGGACACACAACCTCTTACAACTCACAGCACACAACTCCAAAATGAAAAGGTGCCACCTACCACCACAGCATCCTGGTCGACAATGCCATGACCAAAGTAAATGGGTCCCTAGACAACACACTTCTTACCATGGTCGACCACTCAGCCAACCTCACCAGCTGCTTACAGTCACCAACCGGGACCCATAATCTTGCTAGAGATCACTTCTCCAAAACACAACCTCATCCGAGAACACAACTTCCAACATAAGGATAGGGTACTCATGTGGCATGCTTGCCAACATATTTCCCCGATTCTCCACCCTGCCGGTGCCACAAATCACAATGTCTCAAGCAACGGCACGGTAGCAACATGCCTCACATAGTCAGAGACAACACTCACCGAGGAACCAATCCTCCAATGCTCTTTTCAACCTCAAAAATCCACTCGTAGTAGCCAACGCTACGATCTTGGACATGTGGGTTACAGGCCCACCACGCTTTTGCTGCGCACTCTGATCCATGCGCACAGTCATCATAGTGCCAACTCGGGATTCACCATCCCGACAATCCTCTGCACCCTGCAGACTCTGATTCTCGACACATCGGGGATCACAACACCAGCCAGGAATTCTCTTAAACGTCGCCCAACCCGCACTCATCCTTCTGGAGCAGTGCCAACACACCCTCACCCAACCGGGGAACTGGGCACGACTTCTCACCGACAACCACCTTGCCAAAACACAAGTCGTGTCTCGCACGGACTTCGTGGCACACCAAGGCCAACCAATCTGGACACACAATGCAAGACGATGAACCTTGGCCAAACACAATCTCGCAAACCAAAGGAGAACCCAAGACACCTCGGACCAATGAAAAATCTCCACGCTCGACCTGACCTTAAACCTTGCGCACGCTGGCAACAGCAACTTTCAGCACTGAGAAAAGCGTCACTTCTATCAGGTCAGCACCCTTGACACACTCGATGAGTGTCACGTCAGACCACGATCACAACATCCCTCGATGCACCACCACTACAATTCCTTAAACTGCAACACGTCACGCCAAGAGCCACAACATGAGCCATAATCGGCAACCGCCAACACTCATCCTTAAGTCTTGAACTCGCCGTAGAGCCTTCTCATCTCAAGCCAACTCCAGGGTGAACACAACCCATTCACACGCAGAAGCACAAGAGCGAGAACTTGTTGGGTCAACCCTACCCAATCTTGCCTTGAAATTTGTAAAAATAGACGGGACTGACACGTCATGTCTGACGCCACAGAGCATGATGAGAACATTAGGCTTGATAATCAGTAACTCAACAAAAGATCTTCCGCTCACCCGAGCACACCTCTCGATCAGAGCACCTGCTCCGACACCTTAAACCACGACCTTGACATCTCGGGGGCTGGACAACCATAGACTGGGGCGGCCAAAACCAACAGTAGCTCCCTCAGAGCATGCTTCTGGCCACTTAACTACGAACAATCCTTGCCAGCCACCTGACCTCGCTGTAAATTTCTCGAACGTAGCACCGCAGCAACACACCTGTCGGCAACCTCTACCCAACACAGCAAGACCGGGGCCACCATCGATGAGGGAGAAAGCTCTCGACCTCAATCCTCAGACCCCACGCTGGCACTCCGATGAAACAATAATCACAATCATAGCGCCAACGTAGCACGCTCAAGCTCTCATGCGAGAAACAAAGTAAAAAATAAACACAA
Organism: Amorphophallus titanum; assembly: GCA_024336825.1. NCBI lineage: Eukaryota > Viridiplantae > Streptophyta > Magnoliopsida > Alismatales > Araceae > Amorphophallus > Amorphophallus titanum. The sequence goes on from JANBPO010009603.1 coordinate 68,197,657, forward strand.
AATCCTAAGCCAGCTGTCGACTGTACTAGACCTTATGGACTATGATCACTGTAATATCTCGAATTTCTATGTACGTCCACAACCACACTCTGATACCATTTGCAATGATCTCAGATCTGGATACCGAGAGGAGCCTGATACCATTCGAATCCTGACTCGCCGCCCACGAGCCAGAGGGTTCGGAAGGGCTAAAAAGGAGTGTGGAGGTACAAAGAAATAGAAAATAAAGTAGGACAATCTAACAATTAATAGAAATAAATAATCTAACTATAACAGAGTCCAGTCCAACAGAAAGTATAGTCTAAAATAGTAAAACATACCACATGCCAAGTGATCACTCAGCCAGGCGAGCTGGTAGCTAAGGACCTCCATGCAATGCCCTCGAACTTGAGAACGAACCACCGCCCCTGAAAAGTAGGGATGAGTCTCCAAACAGAGACTCAGTAGGGGTCCCGCGGAATCCCAACTGAGAAAAATAATGGCGGAAAGGAAAGTAGCACTAGCTAAACAACTATAGCAGGAACAGTGAACCGGTGGCCGGTCAAAAGTCGACACTATAGCTACTCCTACTGGCAACAGAAAGGGAAAAATCCTGATCTCACAATAGGGAACCAGACCACTCTAACACCAGACCTATCGAGGAAACGCTCACGAAAACCCTGCCGCAGATGCCTGCCTATACAGGCACGATGAACCGGGACCACACAGTCCTACACTGGCCCGGCGAGGCCTCAGTAATCCCTACCAAGCACCTTTGGCCACCACCTCGGGAAAACACGCTGGAACGGTCCAGAAGCCACGTCTCACAGATGGAAACTAAAACCCAGAAACAGAAGAGTCATGACTCACATGACAGGAGTACCTGCCCACTAGAAGCACAGTCAGATGCGTCCCCTGACAACTTATACTGTGCCGCAATGTCTCCCTGCTCACCCCAGGCGAAAACTGAGACATACACACAAGTAACAGTGACAAGGGTCTAGTCGGGGTCGTGCTCATCAGCACGCGTCTCAAGTCTCCGACCACGTGTGCACACACTGACTGACTGCACTATGTCAGGCCCTATAGTTGGTTCTCCCTCCCGGCCTGGACTCGAGCCGCCACAGTAGGAGGCCCACGGCAACCAGCCTAAAGTCGTCTCTCTCGGGTAGCCTCGCCACCACTCCCTGGTGGGACCACACGCGTGTCGAAGGGCTACAACTAGCAGAGACTCACTGAAGGAGTAGACTCTCTAACCAACGGAAAATAACGCCTCTATCGGACAAGGTACAAGGACCGCCCCTCGCACCAACACCGACTCAGGGTGACACGAGCCGAACACACACTACCTGTCGGGACCCCACGACACCCTCACCCGCGGCCCCCACACGATGACCAGCATTGGTCAGACCACAGGTCAGCACGTGGATTGAGGTCCACTCACCCGGGACTCAAATCGGCAAGAGCGGATTCTGGTAAGATAAAAACAAGTGGCGGTCCACCCTTGGACTGCTACTTCGGGCTAGCGGTTTACCGCTAGACCGCCACAAGGGGTAAGCGGTCTCCTGATGGACCGCCACATCCCTGGGTTGTGGAGGCGCAAACGGTCACCTCACAACTGCTTGGAATAGAAAATAGTCTCCCGTGGGACCACTAAGGGAAGCAAACAGTCGACCCCACGACTGCTAGGCCCCCAAAATCTCCAACGGTCAAAAATCTATGGTCAAAAATCAATGGTCAAACGCCTCGAAGGCCACGCTGGCCCGTGATGCTAGCGATCGGACGATAGGCCGCCACTTGGGCGCTAGCGATCTATCGGGTGACCGCCAATCTCAGTTGACATACGGATGCCGAAAAATGGTCTTCCTACGACCGCTAGTGGCAAGAAGCGGTCCCTGGAAAGATCGCTAGCCTTCCAGGAAATCGAGAATGGCGAAAAAATCCAAAAATCACCATTCCATGCCCATTCACCCCCAGGTGAAGGGGAAACAAGGGGGGAACCTTTCCCCATGCCCTAGAGCATCGTTTGATGCCCTTAATAAACGCGTCAAAATGCTAGATCGGGTAATCAAACCATGATTTTCCCTTTCCCGGCTCAAACGACCCTCTCTCGACCTCTCCTCGGCCTAGAAATCACGGGAAAGGCAGTAAATGAGCTAGGGATCCGTCACCCTACCTCAGAGTGGGTCGAAACACAGCGGATCGCTGCCGATCTTTGAAAATCCGGTTGAAACCCTCGTTCCTCATGAGCTTCCCACGAGCCACGCACGCCGCCATGATCGCCACACTGCCACCACCGTCACCCCACCGCCGTCTGCAGTCGGAGGGGATGTCACCGCGTCATCGAACGGGAAAGGGGGAAAGAGGGGGTGCCGGTTCGCTCACGGGAGAGGAAAGGAGGAAGAAAGAAGAAGAAAGAACAGAAAAAAGAAATGGGTTATTTATAGAAAATTCAAAATTTTCAAAAGATATGAAAAAATAGAAAAATACATTCTCGCGATCCTCGGAACACGTCGGTCGCACTGGTACCATCTGAAAGTAGGTGAACGACTCGGTTCGCCTGCCACGGGGTTCCGTAAGTTTTTTCCAAAAAGAAAACACGTGAAAGCCACGAAACACGTTCCGGGACCCCCGGAAGTGATCCGATTCGCACGGATCCAAACCCGAAAAAATGTCTGAAACATAGTTCGGGGGCCTGATGTAGCTGAAGTGAAGAATAAGATCTTAGAGGAAGCCCATAGGTCCAGGTACACTATTCACCCTGGAGGTACTAAGATGTATCGGGATTTGAAAAGATCCTTTTGGTGGCCGAATATGAAGAGGGAAGTTGCAGAATTTGTAAGCAGATGCTTAGTGTGTCAGCAAGTCAAGGCTGAGCATTTCAGACCTGTAGGAAAGTTAAAGCCACTTGATATACCCCAATGGAAGTGGGAGAGCATTGGTATGGACTTTACCATGGGTCTACCTAGGACTTGTAGTGGATTCGATGCAATATGGGTTATTATAGATAGATTGACTAAGTCTGCCTATTTCTTGTCCATTAAGTCTAAATGGACAGTTGATGTTCTGGCTGTTTTGTATATGAAGAAAATTGTAAGACTTCATGGAATACCAGTTAGTATTGTGTCTGATAGAGACCCCAAGTTCACTTCACACTTCTGGAGAGGACTGCAAGAATCCTTGGGTACTCGTCTGAATTTCAACACTACTTTTCATCCGCAAATAGATGGACAGACGGAAAGAACCAATCAGATTGTGGAAGACATGCTTAGATCTTGCGTGACTGATTTTGGAGGCTGTTGGCATGAGCATTTGGCTTTGATTGAGTTCGCATACAATAACAGTTACTGGTCCAGTATCCAGATGGCCCTGTTTGAAGCTCTTTATGGAAGAAGCTAGAGATCACCCCTGTGTTGGAATGAGGTAGGTGAGAAATAATGGTCGGGACTGGATCTCATTTCAGAATCATCTAAGAGCATCCGTATTATCAGAGACCATCTGCAGGTGGCACAATCAAGACAAAAAAGTTATGCCAATGGTAGAAGGAGGGCCTTAGAATTTCAAGTTGGCGAGCATGTATTCCTGAAGGTTTCACACATGAGAGGAATCCGAAGATTTGGCATTTGTAGCAAGCTAAGCCCAAGATATGTTGGCCCATTCGAGATTCTAGAAAGAGTTGGGGAAGTTGGTTACAGACTAGCTTTACCACCTCAGTTATCTGGAGTACATAATGTCTTCCATGTATCGATGTTGTAGAAATATGTGTATGACCCCACTCATATCATTCAGCATGTGGATCTAGAGTTGAAAGAAGATTTGACTTATGAGGAAAGACCCATCAAGATTTTGGACCGTAAGCAGCAACAACTCAGGAATCGTTCTATACCTATGGTCAAGGTGCAGTGGAGTCGACGAGGAACAGAAGAAGCTACTTAGAAATCTGAGGATGTTATTCAGAAATAATATCCTGATTTATTCTAAGGTTAGTTCTCACTCCCCATTTCAATAAGAGTAGTGAATTTGGAGGACCAAATTCCTTAATGTGGGGGAGGGTGTAGCATCTTGGTACATTATTGAATAAAATTAATAAGATAAATTAATAAGAAATTTCACGAGAAATATGATAAGTAAATTTTAACCAATTTATAAAAATCTAGAAAAATTATAATCATGTAGAGGATAGAAAACTTAGAGAAATTGTCTTCTACGACCAGCCCAAAGGAAAATTCTAAGAAAGCCGAATTAACAAATTTATGCCCAAATCAACGCTTAATTTAACCGGACCTTAAATCATCAAATTAGGGCCCAATTCTCGATCATTTTAGCCCAAATCGGACCCAAATGGATGGCCTTGATTGGCTGATCGTTTCCCTCTATTTCTCCCCCGAAACTCTAGCCCTAGTGAGAGTATTTGGAGTGTAGGTGGCGGTGGACCCGGTCAAGTGCGATTCGCCTGCTCCCGTGGAGGAGGGACTCTATCCTCCCTATTTTGACCCTTCCAGAACTGATTGACCCTATAAGAAGAAACCCTAGTCGACCTAGAAGGGATTGGATGCTGTAGCGGTCGACGAGGAGCGCGGACAAGGGTGGATTCCGGTGATCGTTGGAGAGGTGTCTTGTGCGCGGCCGACGAACATCATCTCCATCTTCCTTCATTTAAGGTAGGTTCTAGTAGACCAAACCCTAAGATCTATATACTATTGGATTCGCCTTTCTGTCCTCTTTCTAATGATATAAAAAGCCCTAAAATCCATCAGTATCCTGCGAGAATTTGTCGTTTTATTTGAAGCATGTCAACACTAGGTTTCCTTGTTCAACCTTGATTTAAGTAGGGATTTACAAGCGTTAACATTAAATTGATCATGTCATGATATGCATCTTCTTATTCTCGTTCCATTGCTAGTTTATTGCCCAATTTTCATACTCTGTGTGGTGAATATTACTCGTTGTTTATCAACCCTAGCTGAGCTCGCCAGAGTCGGGCATGGCGACCTTAGAGCGGTCCAACAGGAATCGCTCTGTCCTGAACACCCCCGTGATAGACCGTGTGGTCTAGGGCGACAGCCATCATTTGACCGCTTAATTGATTATACATCGAAATCCTCCATGAACAGGACGGCTAGAGCCTGACCATTTAGTTTGGAGGGCAGTTCATCCAAGACCGTTCGGAGACCCCAGCGGTTCCTCGACAGATCGCTCAGGGACCCACTCTCTCTTTCTCACTCTCTCACCTCTCTTCCTCTCCCTCTCTTCTCCACGGGTGACCTACCGTGGTAGGCAGGGGAGAGGCGGCGATGGCGCGGGGGCGAGGACGGGTCAAGGATCGAGGGATGGTGGCCGCGAGTTCGGGACACCGACGAGGGTTTAACGGCGTTTTCTTCATGGATCGGCGTCCATGACGCGTGAAATCTTCGGTGGATGTGGGGGGACGGAACCCTAACTCGTGCACTTCCTTTCCCGAGAGTTTTGTAAGCCGTGGTGAGCCGAGCGGGCTTATTTGGGCGTTTTGGAAAAAATTCATATTTTTGGGGTGTGCGCCCGATCTAGCATTTTGATCGCATTTTTGGGGTTTAAATAGGTCCCCTCGGTGTTAGAGAGGTAGGGGACTAGTTTTCCCTTATTTTCCCCTTCACGTGGGCATGAATGGGGCGTGGAATGGAGTTTTTGGTGTGATTCACTGTTTTTGGGTTTGGGACGACCTAGCGGTCCTTCTAGTGACCGCTAGGGCTCCAGCGGTCTAGTGTGTAACCGCTAGGGTCCCCGTATGTCGGTTCGAGTCTTGCGGTCACGCGATAGACCGCCAGGGTTCTTAGTGGTCCAGAGGTAGACCACTAGGCTCTACCTTGTGGTCCATGTAGTGACCGTTTGATCATGTTTTGGTCGATTAGAGGTCGGTGGGGTAGCGGTCTTACGACTGCCTAGCGGTCAGGCAAAGGGCCGCCACCCTGCCTAGCGGTCTGAGAAGCGACCGCTAGGGGTTTGCGAGTTCCGGAAGCTTAGCGGTCCAGGGGTAGACCGCCAGCCTGGCCTTAGCGGTCCAAAGTTAGACCGCTAGGCTCTCTAGCGGTCCAAGGTAGGGCCGCTAGGCGATTTTCATGCTCGCAGTGTCAGTTTTGCATTGTGTTGGTCTTCGGTCGGTCCGATTGAGACCCAATGACTGACCTATGACCCCGTGAGTGTCCTGGACACCGTGGGTTTCGTGTTCGTGTTTTAGGGGTGTCCGGAGGTACAGCGTTACCTCATTTAGCATGCTCGTGAGTCCTGGGTCCGAGTGACCCCATGTGTGTTCCGAGTTCCGAGGGGGCCGTGTGTATGGCCTTAGACTGTGAGTCCAGTTGACCAGTCTGGGGGCTGGAAATTTTTCGTGTGTCACTGTGATTTCAGACCTAGGGATTAGGCCTGATCGACGGAGCAGTGTCGTCACGTGCGACGGTCTTGACCTGAGTCTTGTGACTCAAGGACCGTTGAATTTAATAGGTCTAGTGAGTTGTCCAGAATCTAGTGGCCGCGAGCCACTTCTTCCTTCGGGTTACTCGCGATGGGTGCATGCGTGATTTTTTGTGTTCACGTTCTGTGAGCCCCCACTAGTCGTAGCTTTCCCACGACACGCATGTGCTGGCCCACCGGGAGTGGTGGTGCGACATACCCGAGAGAGACGGTGAGTAGGCTGATTACTGTAGGGCCCCCGTGCACAGTCGACTCCGGGCTTGGGGGAAATTACCAGCTAGAGGATAGGCCTATGACATATGGTCTGAGTGTGCACACGAGGTTGGGGGCGTCAGACAGTGCTGACGAGCGTGACCCCAGCTAGTCCTTGTTTATGGTACTGGTTACTTTGTGTGTCTTTGTCTCCGCCTGGGGCGTTGTAGCTAGACACTTGTGACGCGGTGTAAGATGTCAGGGGACACATCCGGTCTATTCTTCTGGTGGGCGGTACTCCCGTCACGTGATGTGAGTTGTCGTATCACGGGTTTCTATTTTTCATCTGCGAGATGGAATTTCGTGTACAGTTTTGGGCGTGTTCCCCAGAGTCGTAGTCTAGGGTTTTGGTGAGCGTCACTGAGGACTTTCCCTAGACGACGTTGAGTTCACGACAGTGAGGTCGTGACGGTGTTTTCAGACTGCGTGGTTTCGACGTGGGCCCTTGTCTGTAAGGACAGGCCTCCACGACAGTGACGTCGTGTCGTTTCCCCGGTAGTGTGACTAGGGCGGTCGTAGTCTGGTGGTTCGTGTCTGGTTATTCCCCAACCGTGGGATCGGGGTGTTGGGTTCCATTTCGGTACAGTAAGAGTAGCTGTAGAGTCATGATTTTACCGGCCACCGAGTTTACTGTTCCTGCTGTTACTGTTGTTCTTGTTGTAGTTGCTGCTTTCCGTATCGCCGTTGTTCTCGGTTGAGGTTTCGCGAGATCCCTGCTGAGCTAGTGATAGGAGACTCACCCCTGGTTTTCAGGTGAGGAGACTCTTCCTCGAGGTTCAAGGGCGTTGCGTGGAGGTTCCTAGTTGCCAGCTTACCGGACTGAGTGTTCACTTAGTATGTGGTACGTTTTACTGCTTTAGCCTGTACTTTCTTTTGGACTAGACTCTGTTATTGTTAGATTTTTTATATCTATTGTCCTGCTTTATTTCTTATTTCTATATACACCACACCTATCCTTTTAGCCCTTCCGAGCCCTCCGGCTCGTGGGCGGCGGTTCAAGATTCAAATGGTATCACTATATAACTATTTTAATTTTTGTAATTATTTGTGGCACTTGTGTAGTCTCCACACCATCCTTTTAACCCTTCCGAATCTTCGGGCTCGTGGGTGGCGGTACGAGTCTCGGGTTATCGGGCCTTCCTGGTAATCGGATTCTCGGGTCGTTACACACAGCGTCTCGTCTCGTCCCTGCCTAAGGGCGAGCAGGGTTATTGCCGACTTGGCTACCTTCCGGCAGAAGATGAAGTTCTCTTTGAATAGCTTCTTGAGCTATTGGAAGGAGGGGATTGGTCCCGTAGGTAGGGACTCAAACCATGCCCGGGCATTTTCCCGGAGGGTCGTTACAAACGCCAGGCATTTCACAGCGTCGAAGGTCCGATGGAAGACCAGGTGAGACTCAAAGCAGTACATATGATCAACTGGGTCAGTGGTGCCATCGTAGGGAGTGAAAGACGGCAGTTGTAACTTTGGTGGGATAGGGGTCTCCATGATTTCCCTGGAATAGGGCACGTTGAAGTCTTAGTCGTCGTCAATGAGTCCCTGGTGCTTAGCGGCGAGGAGGACGTCATCAAGGTAGCAGACTTTGTCTTCAATTTCGTCGAAGCGCTGGAGTCGTCGATCCATATCCGGGTTGGAGTGCAGCGGGCTACACACTCTTGGTGCGGGCGTACTGTGCGACCGTCACGTTCTAGCTACGGAGGCATGGGAAGCCTCCCGCACCTGGCAAGAGTTCGCCATGATCCGGACCCCCTCCCCCTGACGCCATTCAGATGGTGCCTGTCGGGGGTCTACTTGCTGATTTAGAAGATCTTGACATAGCCCTGTCAGGGCCGCCGTAATCTACTGGCGGATCTCTTCGAGGTCGCCAGGCGAGATTTCAGGGTGCGGATGGGTGGAAGAGGCTTCCTGCGATCCACGCCGGGAGTTGGCTTCCTTGTGGGAACCACGCCCTCGATGACTGGCATTGCGTAGACTTCCGCGAGGTGCCATGACTTTTTGCTCGGATTCCCACAGACGGCGTCAAGAAGTGTAGTGGCAAGAAAATGGATCCTACATTACGTCCCACATTCTCTATTTATTGGTTGGGAAAGTTGTCTGGCACCTGTGAAAACATGCAAGCACCAGAAACCAAGGAGGCGTCAGAAGGAGTCCCGGGCGTTACCCCAGAGGACAACCCTCCGATGCTTAAGTCAGCAACGGTCCCAAATGAGAACAGAGAAGAGCAAGGGGAGAAGATGGAGAGAGTTGGAGGTCGCTGCAGTAGATCTGAGAGGCGTGTAGATCCTCCAATCGAGTGCTCGCCGCTCCCAGTGGACACTCAATGAGCGCTCGCTGGGTGGTAAGGTCGCGCAAGAAGAGTGGTTTCTCTTTCAGGGGAAGTGGTCGCATATGACCTCGCTATTGCTATGGCTCAATTCTTAGGGCTTTTGGCAGGAGATCCACCGTGTCCGTTCTTTTTTGTCGATGTCTTTTTTATATGAGGTTGTCCTAGAGGTGGAGGCCTATCCCTTTACAGGGAAGGCCGTGGATAATGGAGTAACGTCTCCCGCGATCAGGGTAGAATTTTTTCGTTGAAGGGCAAATTCTTCGGCGTCGACCGTTCCCGGGGCGAGTCTTACGGTGCGCGTGGGGCGTGCTTGCCCCTTATGGGCTAGGGGCCGACGTCGTGAGGGCAACGGTCGGTCGTCGGAGAGTCTTCAAGCGGTCATTGCACCTGGACTACCGCCTTCTGGTGGCTGTCAAATCTGATGTTGAGTCGTATTGGGCCCGGCTGGCTGGGCTATAGTCACTGCGGGCCTTTATTCCTGGTAACTACACCAGGACTGCCGTGGGCCCATGGTATTGGGCCCATTATGGGCCAAAATGGATTTACTCTCCTCACTAGCCTCCCTACTCTCAGTTGCCGAGCACTTGGTCGGGAGCTGAGAGTCGAGTAGGAGAGGGTTAATGGCTCGGGTAGCCCCTTAGGGCCATTGGAACTGGTGGTCCCAGTTGATTGCTTGGCGCACAAGGTGCCTCGGGGGCGAGGAGCGCCTCTTTTGTAATTATGACGTGAACTCGCGGTGTCGGGATGTTGAACGGGTGCCTGAGTCGGAGGGCCATACTTGCGATAGTGACAGGTGCCATTTCACCTGCTCTACGATTTCGAAGTGGCCATTCTACCTCGGAGAGTTATAAGAACTGTCATGGGGACTTCCTAGAACACCATCTACTTCTCATTTATCGGATTCGCTCGTCGTAGGCTTCCTCTTCCGTCATCTCGTGAGGGTCCTCTCCCCTTCTTTATGCCTTCTTCTTCCCGCAGCCATGCCGCCCCACAGCAGGAACCTTAGGGTCAGCCCGTCCTCTTCTGTTGAGGAAGTCGATCCTGACTGTGGTCGTCCCGCGCACTTCGGCTGCTGGCGCCGGTCATCCCCCTTCTCCTCCGTTAGTCGCCTATAGGGTGGGGTACGTGCTGATGACGAGACGAGTCATCACGAGGGGGAGGGCAGTTATAATGAGACGATGCGGGCAGTGTGGATAAACCCAAAGTCTTTTCAATCCTTACCATTGCACTGAAATTGTGAAAAGAAAGGAGTAAGTTTCCTGAAAGTTTATTACATGCAAGGTCTAATATACGAAGTTGCTGAAGCTGCGATAATGACGTGGGAATGGTACCATAAAACATATTGGATCGCAGACGCAAGACTTGAAGTGATGACAAACTCTCCCCTAACCATGTGGGTATTACACCTAACAAATGATTCTCACCAAGGTCAAGTGTTTCTAGTTGTGTAGAATATTTCAAAAATGGTGGAATCACTCCAACAAGGTTATTTTTATCCAGGTGCAATGATGTCAGTTCAGGCAACATCCATGGTGAGCTAGGGATGGTTCCTGATAGGTCATTATGTGAAAGTTTCATAACAACCAAGCTAGAATTCTCCCAGCATCCAGGAATTTCACCAGTTAAGTGATTATATGAGAGATCGAGCACTTCCAAGCTCTTGATTTGACAGATAGACAGGGGAATCCCCCCATTGATGTTGTTTCGTGACAAGTCCAAGTACTCAAGCTGAAAGCCACCAGCTTGGACATGGAGTGTTCCTGAAATGTTGTTATTAGATAGATCTAAAAACCTCAATGATGATCTAGAATGCAATTGAAATACTTCCGATGTCTCAAAATGGTTAAAACTTAGGTCAAGGTAGACAAAGGGAGCTAACGAAAAGGAAAGTGGTAGGGTGCCACTAATCTGATTATCTGAAAGATTTAAGTTATACATGTATGGGAATGACTGAAAAAAATTGTCTGGTAGACTTTGAGAGATAACATTGCTAGAGAGGTCAAGGTGGGATAATGTTTTCTGAGTTTGAAGCCATTGAGGAAATGCAGGGCCCACGCTGCAACCCCTCATGTTGAAATAAGAGATTTGAAATGGTGGAATCCAAGCCCAATTAATGTTGAGAGACAAGGCGGGATTTGAGGACATGTCCAAATGTTCTAATATAGATAGATTAGCAAAGTGAGCTTCTGAAAGCACACCCTCAAACCTATTAGATGATACGTCCAAAGAATATAATCTAGATAGATTAGCAAAGTGAGCTTCAGAAAGCACACCCTCAAACCTATTAGATGACATATCCAGGTACGTAACATTGGACAACTGACCAACACTACTTGGGATGAGGCCACTCAATTTGTTGTCACTTAGAATGAGCGCTCTCAAGGATTTTAGCTCACCAATGGATGAAGGAATTGAACCAACAATTGAAGTACCCGTAAGGACAAGAAGTTGTAGGTTCTTGAGTTGCCCCACCTGATCAGGCAGATGCCCACCGAATCCATTACCTCTTAGATACAAATATTCCAAGACACCACCTCCAGTGCATTGGGATAAGCCTTCTAGAAGCTCGTTCACTTCTGCTCCCCGTGCCATGTTTCCAGAAAGAAGTAGCCGAGTCAAGTTGCAAAGATGACCCATGCTCCTCAACAGGCCTCGACTGATGTTGCCTCCAGACAAGCATAAATCCTTCAAGTTGACCAGGTCTCCCAGGGACTCTGGTATCCCTCCTGTAATATTGCCGCCATCTAACATCAAGTATTCCAAGTGGCTCAGGTTTCCGAGGGATGTTGGGATTCCACCATGGATGCCCTCCAATTCTAGTTCCTGCAGATTGCTGAGGTTTGCCATATGATCAGATAACCCAAGGTGGAGGTTGCGGCAGGACAAGTGCAGAAGCTTCAACTTGTCCAGCGCCCATAAGCTCCTTGGTATCACGCCTTCAAAACCATCGACGCCCGTCAAATAAAGCACCTCGAGATGCTTCATGTTCCCAAAACCGTCTGGAATCAGACCATGGAGAGCAAAGTTCCCACTAAGATCGAGCATAGTGAGGCTCGTGGCATTGAACAACCAAAGTGGCCATGTAGAATTAAAATAGTTCCAGGAGAGGTCAAGGGTGGAAAGAGAAGTGAAATTGGCGTGTGGCAGAGTACTGGTGGGAAGATTGGGGAGCTCACAGCCTGAAAGGCGTAAGGTGGACAGAGAAGGGAGCATATTGATCACTTGGAACCAATCCGTGGCGGCAGAGAGATCAACCCAGCTCATGTCCAGGTACTGCACGTGGGTAAGGTGGGAGAGCCAACGGAGGCTTTCAACTTTTAATCTGGAGAAAAAGAAAAGATCATGTACAGGCTGGGCACAGAGATCAAGAGAATGCAGGTTCCGCAGACCCCCAAGTTGAGGAGGAATAGGCCCAGCAAATCCTGCACGGGAGAGGTTGAGATACTCCAGATGCACCAGGGAACCGATGAAGCTTGGGATCTGAGCTCCACCAAAGTCATTAAAGCTCAGATCCAAATACTTGAGACTCGTCAGGTTGAGCAAGGAAGGGTTTACCTTACTCTTGCCCTCCGGGAGCCCAAAATAATCTGCAGAATAATATGGGTGCCGCAGGTCGAGCTTCACCACATGGCCACTCTGGTCGTCGCACCCCACTCCTTCCCAGTGGCAGCAGTCGTCCTCCCTCTCCCAAGAGGAGAGCCACTCGTCTCTCTCTTTCTCTCCCAATCTCACTCGGTTTCAGTCGAAACGACGTCGGACCGGGTCGTGGGAGGTACCGTTGGAACGGACTCGATGCATAGGTCGAGGTGGTACCCTCTATTCTGCGATTCGGGGAGCGTGGAGATGAGACATGTCGAGAGGAGCCGCGACACCCCGTCGTCTGATCTGCACCGTTTTATGGACTTCGTTGTGATCGAGGTAGGGGAATGAGTTCCTCATCTCGCCAGGAGTGTTTTGACGCCTCATGCGTCGCCAATGACTGCCATTTTCACCATTTTTCGTGCAAAACCTTATTTCAGAGATTTAGGCCTAATTTTGGGATTTTTCTTCTCCTCGCTCGATTTTAGTCCAGAAGGTCGATAATCGAGGCACGGGAGGCACCGTTGGAAAGGTCGTGTCGCAAGGATCACGTAGACGTCCTTCTTCCCTCGATCCGCGGAGCATGGAGGCGCGTGAAGCTGGGAGGTTACCGTGGCCCTCGTCATCCATTCGACATCAGATCGACTTCCTCGTCGTGTCAGAGGTAGGGGGATGGACTCTCTTCCTCGCTAGGAACCTGCCGATACCACATGCGCCGTGGTCCGACGCTAGTTGCATCATTTTCTGTGCATTGTTCCATGTTACCATAATTTAGTTATTAAATTATGAAATTACGTCTATGGGCATCATCTTTATGTTTTTGTTGATGTAAATGGATGTATGGATGCATGCTTGAGCAGGTTAGTTTGTTTTAGCACGTCCCTCGTCGATTTTGGTCGACCGGGAGGGAGTTCGGTATCGAACTCGTCCAACCCGTAACCCAGTCGACATAATGCACCAGGACCGGTGCGTTATAGTCCTTTAACGCGCCTAAAGTGGTGTGTTATGTGCCCTTTGACGGACTCCTCCAGGTCCGTCATTTGACCATTGATCGGTCATTTGATTGTTGACCCAGTAAGGCGGTTAGCATAGCAGTGTAGGTAGATCCGTTATAGTAGTATAACGCCCCAGATCTAGTGCGTTATATTATGAATTAAAACTATGGATTTTCTATTGATTCTTGGCGTTCGGGTGACTTTAACGGTCACAGACCCATGTGTTATATCCTCATAACGCACTAGCCTTGGTGCGTTTTGTTTTTGTGGCTTCTGATTTCAGTTCGGGTGAGTATAACGGGCCATGGGAAGTGCGTTATACTCAGCATAACGTCCCATGCTTGGCGCGTTTATGCCCAGTGTTTCTGGTTACATTGCATTGTCCGATTAAGTATAACGGGCCACGGGAGGCGGCTTATACTCAACATAACACCCCACGCTTGGCGCGTTATTGTCTGTGTTCTTGGTTTCTCGCCATTGTTCAGTGGAGTATAACGCACGGGGGTGGTGCGTTATGCTGAACATAACGCCCCAGTGGTCGCACATTATGGTCTGCATGTCTATGTGCTTGTGTTCACATAGGTGTTCAGGTGAGTTTGACTGATGGAGGGAAGTGCGTTATGTGCCATATAACGCCCCTACCCTAATCCGTTATGTCAGGTAACGATCCGAGCTTGATCTGTTATATCTTCTGGCATTCTAAAAAGGGTATGTTTAGTTCCTAATGCATTCAGTAGTACATATTTGCCATGTTTAAGTTATTTTATAAAGCTATGGCATTATTTTAGACCCCGATAGAGTAGCCTTCTCTTTCCTTGTAATGGAGCCACTTGTCGTAGCCCTGCGACCTGGAGTGTCAGTCCACCTGGGAAAGGTGGAGGGGTGTTTCCCATTGACGGTTCTTAAGCTAGTTACCATGGGCCACTGCTTATACCGTTGCATCCTACGGGACGGGAAAACTAGCTAGAGGCTTGGCTCTAGGCAGGAGTTAGTGTGTGCACACATTGTCAGAGGCAGTAGGACTGACACTAACGAGTGTCACTCTGACTAGTCCTTGTTTCGGTACTATTTATGTCTCTCTGGCTGTGTTTGTCTGACCTGCGAGTTACCTGAGATACAGTGTAAGTCATTAGTGGACGCGTCTGGTCTCTCTCTTCTAGTGTGTCTCTTCTTTTTCCTATCACCGGGTTGGTAGAGCCTTTTTCTATTGGTGGGGTTAGTTTTTGGAGTTATATCTATATTGAATTGGCATATAGATTAATTGGCATATAGATTAATTGGCATATAGATTAGCTGTCTAAATTGCTTAGATAGGTTTACAACTTTGCTATATCCATGTTTAATTATGTCATCTGCCTGCGTATTGATTAAATGCATGTTCTAATTGTCATTATATTTACATGCCTGCATGTTTAGTTGTGAGGTGGGGATCCGCGTAACCCCTACTGAGTCTGGCTATGACTCACCCTTCCTACTTTCAGGTGGACAGCCTCGACTTCTAGACCTTGCGTCTCGAGCTTTTGGTGGTTGTGTCTAGTCTACCAGCAGTAGTCGGTCTGTCCTCTTCCTATACATTTGACCGGGGTATGCCCCGTGTAGTTGTAGTTGTGGACTTTTCTTTTAGTTGTGATTTGTAATTTCTGGATCAATCTGGTATCCAGGGTGGAGGCCCTGGCATGATCGCAGACCCCTCTCCTTCCCCCGAGAAAGAACCCGGCGGATTTTCGACGTCCTCGTCGAGAGGGGGCAAATCCTGCCCCGTGACCCGCCGACAAACTACACTCATTGGGACTTTAGCGTCCCCCAGTACTGCCCTTTCCATGTGCGAATCTGCCATACGATAGAGTCTTGTGAGGAAGTCCAGTACCTCATCCAGGAACAGATCCAGTGGGAGCAGATCGATACTGAGGGGAATTCCATGGCACTTGTTCGACTGCGACAAGCTGTCGAAGAAACTCTGAGCATTGCTAGAAATGCACCAGAGCAGCCTGATCCTCCCCAGGAAAACAGGCATGTGCTACCTTACCAGCACACTCCAGAATGGCTCGAGTTTTGGACCGACAATCGGGAAGCTCTCGAGCGACTGTGGAGGCACAGGGAGCAAGATGCTAGCCAAGAGACAGGGCTGAGTACCTTCTCGGCCAACATCATTCATCCTCCTGCTCCCCCGGTCTCTCCTGATTCCTCGACACCACAGGCTGGTCAACTGGCCCTTGCCACTTCAGCTGTGCAATGGCGACCCTGGCAGGAGTTAGAGTCTCTTCCCTTTTCCAGAGAAGACACTACTAGACTCCGCCGAGTCCTTCTTGTCCGAGAGGATATCCTGGTGGGCGAGGCTATGATGGGCTCCTCAAGCTCTTCTCACCCTCACCCTATTCCACTTCTATCTCTGATGCTTGAGAACAAGAAGGGAAAACAGAAGCTGGACGAGGTCTCGGTTCGACCGGACCAGGTCCTCCTAACCGTTCGTAAGTCGGGTCTGCCATCACAAAGGCCATCCGTCATGCGAGATCAAGACAACTAACAGGGGCAGCAAGGCCCTAAGACTTCATCGGGTGTCACCCGACCCTGCCCTCAGTCAGACCACAGGGGTCAGGCCAGGAAGCAGGATGTCACTTACACTCCTCAGGCCACTTCTCAGCACAAGCCCTTGCCACCGCGGCTAAGGCATCAAACCGCGCATACGTCCTCAGACGCTAGTACCAATACATCATCTCAATAGGAGAAACCCTTACCACCATTGCTAAGGCATCAAACTACGCACACGTCCTCAAACACTAGTACAAGTCAGTCGATTCATGGTAAATTCCCACAGTCACCACGGTTAAGGCATCAAACTGTGCCCACATCCCCGAACGCCAGCCTCGGCATCCCAGCTTACCAGGAACTACCACTCGAGGTCATTGAATAGGCGATCAACGCCACCTTCCAACTACAACAATCGAAAGGTGCCTGGATTGAGATCTGGGCAAAGAAGAGTCATCGACCTCACCCTGTAAACACATCAGCTCAACGGTATCCCCATAGGGATCTGTTAGCGTCAGTTCCTATGCCTCCTCCTCCTTCTCCCCTGGAGGCAGCCATCACTAAGAAACAGGAGAGGAACAGAAGGAAGAATATTAAGAGGCGACTTAAGAAGCAAGCCGAACAAGGGGCCACCTTGTAGTCCCCAGTAGAGCTGACGCCTCTCCAGAGGTTGCAACAACTCATCGACAACTTGGAGGAATACATTCCTCTTCTCCCTACCGGGCCTATCCCACTCGGTAGCTACATCCCGTGGGAAGAAATGCAGAAACGAGCTCGCCTCAAAAACTAGGTCTAGGAGATGATCCAAAAAGTCAAGGAAGGTGAAGCCCTCCGTATTCCAGAAGAACTCTCTTTATTCTATAAGGACAAAGAGATCACGGTGGAACAGTTGGAATAGATGCTTCACAGTTGTACTTGCAACATGGTGGCTATTCCACCTCCAGATAACATCAACGCCTCCTGGTGAGGTGAGCCGGTAGTAGCCAGAACCTGACAAAGGATTGCAACTCCACTCAGACTACAGCCAGTCCCAGAACACACCGACCGTGGCCAGGGTCATGGTCATGGACGCGGTAGAGGCCACAGAAGAGTCCCTGAGCCGCCTCTTCGCCCGTCCGCATTCGATCCAGAATGGGTTATCCTCTTTCAAGGAGAACAACCTGCCCCGACCCCACCAGTGGAGATCTAGGGGGAACCCAGCATCTTCGACCCTACTAGCTCCGAAAAGATCCCCACCAGCATTCTGGTCCTGGCACTAGTTCTGACCTGTCCTGCAGAACAAGTAGGGCTGTCCGGTAAGGACGGGCCAGCCCTTCAGCCTTCCTTGGAAGAGCCACCATTGGCCTCCCTCTTCCAAGAGTCTGCGGGGGACCAGAGTGAGCCCGATCCCAGTAACAAAGGCAAGGAAGTGCAACTCCCCAACGAGGAGTGACGTGATAGCTCACAGCAGATCCAGCCCGACATACTACCGTCACTGGAGGACGCTCAAGCTCGGGCTGATCGAAAAGTTCTCAACCAGATGAAGCGCTTCCCTGCTAGCATCACGATCTCGGAAGCCATCGCTTGGAGTAAAGATTTGAGGGAAACCCTTATCAAGATACTCCAAGAGCCAGAAGTCTATGAAGCACTGTTCTGTTAAGAAAAGTTTAAAAAATCTGCCATCTCGGTAAGGGGACAATTCAACCCCCCTTCTTGTCCGACATCTTTATCTGGGCCAACAGAGAGGACGCCTCCAGGGGCTCCTCCCAAGAATACTGACTATTTATCTATTTATTTCAGGTAAACAATGACGTCATCAGGATTTGCCGCTCTCACCTTTGGCCCTGCGGTTGTCGCTAGCCATGTCGAGCACGGGTACCTGGCGGTGCCCACCATCTTCAGCTCATTCCCCCCAGCAGTAGGCTTCCCTAACTTTCTGGGGCTAGCCTTCGCTGACGTGCTGAAAGTGGAGTCCTCGGAGCCCACTGGGGAGAAGACTACCAAGGAGGTCGAAGCCCTAAAGGCTCGACGCTGTGTAGGCCCACTGAGGGGCCCAATTCAAGTCATCGGTTGCATGGTGCACCATATTACCCACGGGGCTCATCCCGTCCACACCAAGAACCCTAGAAGACGCTAGCAAAGGAGCTTCCAAAAGAATGCTGTTGCCACTGTTACCGAGCGGCTCTCCGCGTCCGACAAATCTGTCTTGATCGGGGGCATCCTTGTCTTTTTGGACAGACGCGAGGCCCGAATGATCCCGGAGCGGGTGGTCCCTACCATACCAACCCACAACTCCTACCAAGTCCTCTCTAGAAGGAGAGTCGAGAAAGAAGAAGCTGGCCACCATGGCTGAAGAGAACTGGCCCCTAGGTCGAAGATGTTTAAACAAGTCTGGGTCCCTAAGAAGATTCAGTCTGCCCGCCAAGAGGCACCAGTCCGCTGCCGCCCCAAGCTTGCTATTGCGGAGGAGAAAGAGGAAAGGGGCTTTGCCCCAAGAAAAGCAGAGGAGGTCGTGGATCCCCAGGGTTCTTTTTCAAATTGGCGTCCCCCTTTTTGTCTCCTCTTTTCAAATTGGCGCCTGGGGTTGGCAGAGTTCCAACTCTAGAAAATTTAAGGACTAAAACTTGATGGAAATGTTAATGTAGATTTTTATTAATAATAAAAATTTATTATTCCATATTTATTACATTATATATATATTTAGATGAAGGAAGAAAGTGTATTAATAAGGTTTAATGCATTAAATATAAGAAGGGAGCATCAGCTTTATGTGGCCAATTGTTGGAGGAGGTCAATGGTCTTAAGGTCAACTTTGACGAAAGTCTTCTAGTAGGGGTGAATATGGAGGATAGGGTCTTCCAGAGGGCAGCCTTTATCTTGGGATGCAAGATAGGACTTTTCTCGATATCCTGTCTTGGCCACCCACTATCTGCAGGTGCTCTTGATTGTGCAGATTGGCCGCCTTAAGTGCACATATATGAGACTAGATTGGCAAGTTGGAAGACAAGGTTGTTATCCTATGGTGGTAGGTTGGTCTTATGCAAGTCAGTGTTGGACAGCCTTCTCATTTATTTCCTATCCATCTTCAAGATCCCCTAGACAGTGGCGAGGAAGGTGGAAGCTATTCCTTTTGGCACGGGAGTGGAGAAAGGTGTAGGGGTGGCATGACATTAGGTGGGATAGAGTGGCTACAAGCAAGGAAGAGGGAGGTGTGGGGTTTAAGAATATTAGACATTTCAATCTGGCCCCCTTGTACAAATGGTTATGAAGGTTGGGGTAGGTGAGGAGGGATTGTGGGCTTAGGTGATCATGCAGAGGTACTACAGTAGTGGGCGGGTCTGGGAGTTGGCTCCATTCTCTCAGCACCATATTTTTCCCATTTGGTGAGATATCTTGACTTGCAGGGACATTATCTCCTCCAATGTCCAGGTCCGACTTGAGAAAGGCGATTAGTGCCTTTTTTGGAAGGACAGATACTGCGGCGACTTCACTCTGGAGGCCTCTTTTCCGTGCCTCTTTGCAGTTTCAGCAACCCCTCAGGGGTTAGCCTACCAGGATTTTGATGCTTATCTATCTAGTGGCACTTGGGCACCAACGTTCAGGAGGAACCTTAGGACCAAGGAGATGGAGTAGCTCCAGGACCTCTTCCACCTTATGGACTTCGCTTCTCAGCCTGACAGAGAGGATGAGTGGACATGGAGGTGGGTGAGGGAGGGTGTCTTCTCAGTTCGGTCAGCCTATTCCTTCATCTCTGATGGAGGGGTCCGACACAGCCTCGCCACGCATATCTGGCGGCCTAAGAGCCCAGTAAAGGTGAAGATTCTCTTATAGAGGATCTCTTATGAGAGGTTGCTAATGCGGGACAAGTTGCTACCTTTCCTCCATGGCATCTCTCTGACTTGTTGTTTGTATGGAGAGGAGGATGAGTCTTTGGACCACTTGTTCATAGGTTGCATATGCTCTCAGGGATTTTGAGAGGAGTTGGTGAGGAGGACACAGTGTGTCATTGGCTGCCACTGGGAGGTGCTTCACCTAATCTGGACTTGGGACAGATGTTGTATCCTGAGAGGGGACAAAATTGTCTAGTGGTTGATTCTCCATGCTACTATTAAACCGTGATCGCCACTGAAGTCAGTAACATGCCAACATGTAAATAATCTTTGAGGAATTTGAGACTTCCCATGTATAGAGGTCGGTGACGGAAGGTACATTCCTCCTTCTTCTGCAACTCATTTTTGCCCTGGTTGCACTGACTAGCAATTGTTCTTTGCAGCTGTCACCATTTCCACCGTAGTGATTGCACAGGAGGCTGCCGCCCCTACGACAGCTGAAGACAGAGGAGAGGGAGTGCCCGTAGCTCCCGTCGAGGGGAATCGACCTTCTCCAACACCCAACCACGAGATCGAAGGTAATATATGGTTCATTCAGAGGTTCCTCATGGCCCATCATGTCTTCAGCTTACGTGAATGTTCCTCTTTTAAGCTTCAGTTGATGTCTGAGTGCCTTCCCCACCTGCCATCGGGGCTGCTGAAGAAACCTTTGTTGTGGACAAAACTATTCTGGGGAGTGAGCCATCTCCCAGGATCCATTCAACTGACGTTCCTACCGCAGAAATGGCTGAGCAAGTCCCTGTCGAGGGAGATGTCCCCACGGCAGGTCATGAGACTAGGGAAGCACCCACTCCGAGGGAGGAGCATGAGGCACTGGTAGAAAGCTCTTCTTCATCAGAGCAGGTCGACTACGGTGGTGACTCCAGTGATGAGGAGTTTCCCCCTGTGGAGACAGAGACTGAAGATGCTGGAGCCTCTTCGGCATTTGAGAGTGACTATACTACCTTCAGCCCACCCCGGTTGGCATGGAGCACCTTCGAACCACCTGGTTCCTTTGTAGGAGAGGGGGCCAGGTTGTCGGAGACAATAGCCTCCGCTGCTGGGGCTCTGAGTTTGGTACCGACAGAGGTAAGATATCCCCTGTCAGCTTCACCTCATGGCGTCTCCCATTGGTCCTTACATCATATGCCTAAAGCATGCTGTACTCCTTGTTTTCTTTGCAGGCTTCCACCGTGCAGGTCAAGGTGATCTTGCCAACCATAACTATGAAGATACCTCTCCCACCTTTGGGTGTAGACCAGTCGACATTCCCACTGGTTTTGTGGCCTATAGCTCTGCGATACCCTAAGGACTGTGTTGCAACAGTGAGCTTGGAGGCCGCAGGGGCAATCGTAGGGGCTGTTGAGCCGACTGAAGCTTCGGAACCCCAGCCACCCACTGTCGGCACAGTGTTGCTTCCAGTAGAAAAGAGTCTTCCTGAGATAGAAGCAGGAGAGATTATCGAGGAAGCGACTGGGGCTTCTATGGCTTTGACCCTTGTTACAAAGTCGGTGTCCGTAGGAGCCGACCAAACCAAACATGAAGATGAGATATCCTCTATTGTTGAGACCCAGGGTGTCGCTCCACTACCAGCAATCGGGAGAGAAGTTGCTGTCATTGGGGCTCTTTCCACTGAACTAGCAACTGAAGCTAGCTCTAGTGTGGACGGTCTGCGGGATATGCCATCATCATCTTCCGATCTGAGCGATGATATCTGGGCAGCAGTTGATAGCCGGGTAGAATTCCAACTTCCTGATATGCCATCACTGGGTTTGCAGTTGTCAAGCGATCTGGTGTGGCAATATCTGGAGACATTGCAGCAAACCGTGGCAACTCGCCTAGATCTAACTTACATGCAGCTGAGGGGGCTGGTAGAGCACCTCTCCCGCTCACTACTAGCTTTTGGCTGCCCCATGGAGGATTGGATGCAGCGAGTAATCCTGCTCTTAAAGCATGTGAACAGGAGGTAGTTCCTCGGCCAAGGTGTAGCTGATCAGCTGATGGCCATCAAGTTTGAGTGGGTGGAATGTCGAACCGCTCTTGCGTTCTTGAGAGGAACTACCCAGTAGATGCGGGGCATCGTCAATATCTCTTCCCATAGCCGCACTTCTTTAACGGATAGGATAGCTGAGCTTCGCGTTGAACTCTCCCGGGCTGAAACAGATCTGGAACTGGCCAAGCAGTAGGAGGTCCAGAGCATAGAGGACGCAGAGTTGGCTGAGGGACATGCCGCCTCCCTGGAGGATAAGTTGACGCGATTGGAAGCCGCAGAGTCTCGCCTACAAGAGCTCGTCCGTCACCCCTCCTAGGGGATTTTGGAATTTGAGGACATCTTCCGACACCCGCTGCAGTAGTCTTGTTTTCTTCTTTTTCCCCTTTTGGGAAGACTTCTATGTATCCCGGGGAATGCCCCGAGTATCATGTATCCTGCTCCTTTTATATAAATGAAATGTCTTTATTATCTGCTTAGCATGTTTGTCGCCAAATCACGGTCCCATTCTCTTTCTCCTTTTAGCTGGTTTGTTTAGCTCGGATACATGAGTCACTAATGCAGGAGAGCGCTGACACCTTCAGCGAAGGTATGAGGAGTTCGCTCCACCATGACGCAACTGTTCCTAGGGCCTAACTTTAGCTAGAATTGGGGTGAACGCCTAAGGGTAAAGGCATAGTGACAAGTCTTCCTTGTGTTTTTGGTTGTTTGACTTGTTTCCCGTTATTGGCTCACTGCTGTGACGAAATTATGAGATTGAAGAAGAACAACAACATGGGTTCTGCGCGCTAAAAACAGAACTGTAATGTTGCTACCATTACTGCAAGTATCCGGATATTCTGGAACAATTTGTGTATGATTCTCCCCGTTTCTGCTTCATGACACCGCAATAACATGAGCTTGCTAACTAATGATTCAGATGAAAAGGCCGTGTGTTATATACCTCATGCCATCATACTGCTATCACTACTAACGCTAGTGCTTCTGAGACAAATTGTGCATACAACCGGCACAATACATGACATAACATACCGTAGTTTCTCATCCTTTAGATTAAGAGAAAACAAATCAAAGCCCAAAGTTTTATGGAAAGCTCTCCACACCTCAGCTTTACAAACATTCTGATCAATTATTCTCATTATTCAATCATCCGGGTTATTGTAAGTTAATTTCAAATTAAACACGATGGTCATAACCATGGTTTCTTTAATTACTGTTTACTTCTCTTACAAAAGCCGTAAGACCATGGTCATAGAAGCTCTTCTTTACCGTAATCCAAACGTCGTTTATAAAAAAAAAACGAAAAATACACCACCTATATATAATGAGGACCCTTTCATGATTATGATCACAACCAAGATTGTGGTTATCGCAAGCAGATAATTATTAAGTTTTAATTTTCATTTGCTACTGCTGCGGCTAATATTGCATGAAGGTGAATTGGTCCAAGCTTCACAGAAGAGAAAGACAGACCCATATGCACACTCACCGCCGTCTGCTCGGCATCGAGGCGGTTCAAGCACGTCTGGATGAGGTCCAAACCAGAGGGGTTCATCATCAGGCCGGCGACGTCCAAGGAGAGCGCCGTGGTGAGCACCCTCAGCATGGGTTTCCACTCCTTCACCGCCAGGAGCAGCTGTCGAACACATTTCACCCTGCACAAATGAACCCAGATTGCACCCGTGAGCCTTCCCTTGGTCCGAGCTCGGCAACAAAACAACAGAGGACGCAGACAAAGGGAAGGAGTTGGGGGCAGACTGACCCGTCTTTGTCCCTCGCCGTCGACGCGAGCTCCTCGGGCTGCGACGCCACCGCTCGCACGACGGCCCGGAGGAGGCCGTTGCGGCACCCCGACACCAGCTTCCGGAACAGGTGGTGCCCGAACTCGCCCTTCATCACGACGAACACGAAGCCCCGGATGCCCAGCACCGCGCGGACCGTGTTGGCCACGCATGCCTCTTTCCCGGCCTCGAGGAGCCTCTGCCAGTGCTTGCTGGGGACCTCCTCGAGCGCCGCCTGCCACACCACCGCCGGGTCGGGCCAGGCGCCCCCGACCACCTGGTTGACGACCTGGACCAGCACCTCAGGGTCCAGACGGACAGCGGCCGCGGCCGCAGCCTCGCCGGCAGCAACATCTGGATGCCGTTGGCGACGATGGACCCCGCCATGGCTAACCTCCTGCAACGTCTGGTAGTAGTAGGGGTCGTCGGCCGGGATGAGGCCCGAGGAAACGATCCCCATCTGTCGTGGGTCCCCGACGAAGGCGTCCTGCCAAGCGTACGTGGGGTAGCCCGTGCCGGGGCGAACCCCGGTATCGCCCATTGCAGGGAGGCTCCGAACTCTGTCGAGAAGGCCTCGCCAGAGAAGTGGGTTGCAGCCGCCGCCTGGAGCAAAGAGACCCGCCGGCTCCGCCACCCCCAAGGCCCACTGCGTCGTCCCCGTCAGTATAGGCGGCGGCGGCGGCGGCGGCGACACAAAGCCCCTTCTCAGGGCGCCATCGTCGACCATGGCCCTGCTGCTGTCCATAGCTAGATGAAGGCCGAGGAGGAAGAAGAAGCTAGGAAAGGGGAAGGGGACGGGGACGGGATGATGAAGCTGTCCGGCAAAGGAGGGAGCCCTGTCGTCGCCGTCGTCGTCCACTTCCAGGGGGGCACGCACCGGGGAGGCCTTAAATAGAGACTAGAGAGGGCTCCCCGCGCAGGGAGGCACTTGTGATGTAGTTGGACTCCGCCATGAAAAGGCGCTTCCAAGGTCAGAGTCGCAGTAGGATTCGTGTGTGTTGCCGTGGGGGTATGTAACAGAGAGGGGGAGAGGGCGGGAACGGGAGGGATCCGAGAAGGCCGGTTCGAACACGGTCGGTTCTGGGTAGTGCGGGTCGCAGTAGACCCGACCGAACCCAATGGCCCAGGCCGTTCTAAGTGAGGCCCGAAGTTTTTATTTTTTTTTGGGTGTTAACTCGTCGGGTTCGGCTCCCTAGTATTCTCTTGGCAAGAATTTTACATGCGAATTATTATTAAAAAAATAATAATTACATATTTGTCATTTTCTACTTACATATATATATACATGTTATTGGACCGGTATCCTCTGCCGAGAATTCCCCGCTTCGAAATCGTTTTCGCAATTTCAGCTCAAAGAAAAGGGCGGTGGAATCAAAAGCCCCTCCCATGACCACAGACCGATTCGAGGACTTTCTCATTCAGACGGTCTTCGGAAGGAAACTTTCCCTTTTGCACCTTGCCATAGCATGCAAACATCTTCCCCAGCATTATGCCACCGCTGTTAATCTTTCCACCACGGATGATGTTTCTTAGTCTGCCCTGCTCAAGACAAAAAAAAAAACACATTTCGAATTCTCTCTTTGTCAGATTGCCACAACACACCTGTTTCCATCGTCATATAAAAAATGTAAACCCTAGTGTCAGTGTCTCACTCTATCCATGCATAGTTGAGAAAGTGTAACCGAGCAGATATGAAGCCTCATTGGGTGTCTTAAAGATAAGAAGATGGATATGTTTGGCTGCGCAAAACAGCACAATTCCAGGGATATATCAGCAAAATATTAGGGTTAGTGCCATCTTCCCTTACAAGATGGTGGCTGACAGCATAACCCTGCATGGGCGCCCTGACAACAAACGGTGTGACAGTGCCTTGAGGAGCAAAAGCATAGCCCACCAGTTCGACCGAACCAGGTCCGACTTCTAAAGTGACAGCCCTATTCTGGGTCTACTTATTCCAATCCCAAAACCCACTCGGACCAACACTTCCTAGGTGACCCCCGGGTCCAGATGTCCAAGCGATAGGTTGCCCGAGAAGGCCCCTGCAAGGGCCCAAAGCACCCTATCTGAGCTACGCGCCCACCGCTCCGGAAGACCCCTGGCTGACGTCTCTAGTTCAGATCGACCATCAGAAGCTTATCCAATCGTCTATTATGTAGCATTAAGAATTGGGGAACTCCAAGGGATAAGGGAGAGCAAGCGTCTTTACACTATAAAGAGCCTGTGACGAGGATGTAACCTCCCCTAAATCCCCTCTGCTCTTGGGACTCCCTGGATTCTTACGTTAAACGGATTGCTATATATACCGAGAAGACCCTCCAGAGATGTAAGGCAAGAATCCTGAGTGAGAGCCACCAAAATTCTTGGTGGAGATCAATCCCGTGCCCCTTTCTCCTCCTACCATCCCCCCTGCACCTGTGCTCTACCTGATTTGCTGACTTGAGGGTTTTCCCCAGGGACTCTTCCCTGGCACCCTTGATTCATTTCCTGCCTTGTAGTTCATACGAACATGGTGACCATGATCAAGGTATCTCCCAAGATCACACAGCTCAGGACCGATGCGGGATCACGCATCTTCATCTGGCGTCGTCTGTGGGAAACGATCAAAGAGCTATAATGGTGCGAAGAGGTTCGGGTAGGAGGACCGCCGGCATGGGAAGCGCCATGGGGGGAGGAGAAGGAGAGCCCGTGCCTTCCCACCCCACGCAACCACCATGTCGAGGAGCTGCCTCCACCAATTACGGGGGCACAACCTCCCAAGAGGAATTCTAGTGCTCTCCAAACCCTCCTCATCGAATTAATGAGGACCCAGGCTGCCAGGGAGGAGAAGTCCTGACTTCCCCAGGAAAGCCCCCCCCTATGGAGAAGCTTCCATGCAAACCGCTGGAGGCCGCTTCACCCTCCGGGGATGACGGCTTGTCCGTAATAGGTGAGGAGGACCTTCGTAGGCCCCTCCCCCCAAACAAGAAGCCTCCTCCACTCTGAGGAGAGACAGGTCTAGGGGGTGCCAGCAGCCCCCGGAGGCCGATGCCCCCATGGGATGATGAGGCAGCCCGTCAGGGCGCCCTCTTAGCCCCTCGGCTCAGCGACGACCAGAGTTGTCCCTCTAGCTAAGGGACTTCGAGCGACATTTTATGGAGCAGGAGCGCGCCCTTCGCATCTTACAGAAGACGTCCATCAAGGAGGATGAGGAGCAATCCCCGTTCTCCAACCAAATCTTGAAGGCCAAGATCTCCCCCAGGGTTTCATTACTGACCTTCAAGTCATATGATGGCCAGGGAGACCCGACCGACCACTACAATAGCTTCGACACCCTGATGACTCTGCACGGGGCTTCGGACGCCGTCAAGTGCCAAGCGTTCATGACGACCCTAATCTAGGGTGCTCCAGCCTGGTTCCGAGCACTCGCCCCTTGCAGTATCCATGAATTTCAACAGTTCGGGTGGATTTTTAAGAAGACCTTCGCCAACAGCGGCCCTCCCAGATCAGTCACAGGGCTGTTGGCACTAAAGCAGGTATAGGGGGAGAAACTAAGGGCTTATATCAACCAATTTAAATCGGAAGCCCTATGTATCCCTCACCTGGATGTTGCCTCAGCCATCACTACACTGACCAGAGGCACCCATGACGAGAACCTCTGGTGACCCTAGCCCTGCACCATGCAGAGTGCGAGGAAGTCCTCAGTGCCTGCCATGGCCCAACGGGCTTGAGTCGAGAGGGGGACAAGAAGCAATCATCTGAGCAAGGCTCGAGCCAGGCGAAAAGGCAGAATCAAGACGGAGACCATAGGGAGCTCCCTTAGAAATTTGAATTGTACACGCCTCTATCTGCCCCCGTCTACGAGATATATGAAGACATTAAAGGCTCAGGCCTTCTCCGCCAACCCGAGCCAATGAAGACCGACCCAAAGCGCCGCAGCCAGTGCAAGTGCTGCCAGTTCCACAATGACCATGGACACCACACTGGAGATTGTCATCATCTCAAGGATGAGATCGAGCCTCTCATCCACCAGGGGCACCTATCCCGATACATGTCCAAGCAGAGGGAGGATCACGGCATCCCTCTAGTGGAAATTGATAATCAACCCCGCAGAGTCCATATCAATGTCATTTTTGGCGGCGTAGCATCAGGAGGAGATAGTAGCCGGGGAAGGAAGCGTCATGCTGAATGGGTAAGTAGGGCCTCCGAGCCCCCCAAAGCCCCATCGGCGAGCGAGCAGTAGGCCTTGGTGTTCTCTGACCAAAACCTGGAAGGGGTAACTACCCCGCACGATGACGCTCTTGTAATATCGGCTACGATAAACCATTGTAACGTAGATACGATACTAGGTGACAATGGTAGTGCCCCTGATGTACTCTCGTATGAGTGTTTTCTTAAGATGGGTGAAAACCCATCCAAGCTCCACCCTTTTCAGCCCGGAGCCTCTTATCTGGCCCATTATCATGTTCCCGGTCTGAATTCACATTCTCTTACTCAAATTGGACCATATTCCTCTCGATCTCTCCCTACCCCGGAGATGATCACTCAAGCCCAACGCCAACTGGATGAACTATAATGTCGAATTGATCCTAAACATTCTTTGAGTGTCCCATTTGCGTTTCAAAATCTTCGGCTTCCACCCGCTTCTCAAATTCTCGCATATCACCATTATAGTGGAGTCGGTGACCCGTATGTGCACTTGAAGGAGTTCATTTATGAGTCGGCCCAATTTAGACATGACCAACTCTTGATGGCTTATATATTTGGTCTGTCTTTAGAAGGTTCGACTCGGGATTAATTCTTCTCTTTGTCGCAAGAGCAAATTGTGAATTTTCAAGTTGTTAAAGAGAAATTTATTCAGCAATATCAAGACCAGGTTGGGCTCAAGTATTCTATGATGGATCTGGCCCATGAGAAGATGAAGCCCGATGAGGAGTTCTCTGCCTTTGCTGACTGCTAGTGTCGCCTCGCCACGTAATTCCCGGGGCACATTCCAGAGGGAGAGCAAATCAAGATGTTACTATCCAATGCAACGTCTGAGTATCGGTTCATTTTAGCCTTGAACGACATTACCTCCTGGCAGTAATTATACAGCCAAGCCCACTTTGTTCGTCAACAACTTCAAGATTCCCTTGACATCGAGTCTTCCCCATCTTCCAGATCCGCATACACTTTGCCATCCGCGTCCACCACTCCCGCACAACAACCCTCCACATACGCCTCGCCATCCACATCCACCGTTTACTACTCGCCTTTCACGAGTCAACCCTCCGCTCCTATGCACCCGTCTGCTCCCGCATACCATCCCTCCATGAGTCAACCCTCCACTCCTACGCACCCATCCGCTCCCATGAGCCAACCATCCATAAGTCAGCTTTCTGCTTCCATATACCCATGCCCATCTCCATCTTCGCCGGTCAAGCAAACACCACATCCCGAGCAAGTGGATGCCATCCACTACATACCTCCACGTCTTGCTCCACATTTGTCACCGCCTAGTCTCTCCACTAGTCGCCACACACCATTGCATACGCAACCTCCACTTCTGTCTCCGCAACCTTCTCCACCTTCATCCCATATCCCTCGGCATCCACCTTACCCGAAGCAACCTCCTTATTCTCCGTTGCCAGAGTCTTTTACCAATATCTTCCGGGCTTTGACGACCACTCACGCATTGTAACTCCCTTCCGTTGTGCCTTGCCGACCCGCGATCGGGAATATGCTTCAGTTCTATGATTATCACTGCCAGTAGGGGCATTTGATCGAGGATTGCCCTGAGTTCTGGGATTATGTTTATGATCTGGAGGATAAGAAGAGGATTGATTGGGCCGCCATGTATAAAGTTATTTTAGATCTTCACAGCAAGCAACAGCAAGAAGCGCCACCCAAGCAGTCATCTCCATCATTGTAAGACCAGGGGCAGATTCCTCTTCGTCTAGTGTTGCACCCACTCCATCATCCGCTCTGTCACCTAGTCCATCACCCATTCCCTCACCTATGTCTCCACCTACCCCATCGCCATCTCCTACCCCAGATTCCATCACCGCCACCTACCCAAGCCTCTGCTCATGCGGGTATCTCTACCCCTTCCTTCACTCTTGTTGGCGGCACCCCCGCTTCCGCTCCTAACGTCGCCCGACGTGTCATCTCGGCACGCTGAAGGTGGGCACCATGTGCCTCCTCACCTTCATCATCACTGTCTTCTTTGCCGGCACCATCTCCAGCACCTCCCTCTTCATGATCCTCATTGCCCCTGTCGCCTCTGTCTCCGCTACCTTTGTCCACTCCATCTCCATTGCCGTCACCATCTCCACCCTCTCCTCTGTCGCCTCCGTCCGAGCTTAAGCAAGCTACACCTTTACCCCACCTTCACCTCCGCCTTTACCTCCACCCACACCCGAATCTATTTTTACCATCACGCCTTTACCTACATCCGAGCCTACCATTGCCTCCGCACCTTCACCTTTGCCTTTACCTCCATCCAGGCCTGAGTCTATCATTGTCGCTATCCCTCTTCCACCTCCTCCCGTATCTTCCAAGCCCTCCACTTCGCCGCCTATCTCCACCCCACAGAGTGGGTGTGCGCTGAATTTAGTGCCCCTTGGGCCCCATGGAGATAATGAATCGAGTCAGGATGGTTCAGTGCCGATTCTGCATTTCAAAGTTCAAGATTATATTTGCCACATGCCGATCCGGGTCCTGGTCCCTGGCTGTTTTGGGGATGATGAGCCTGCACTTCTAATGAAGATGGCTGCCAAGAAGAGCTCTCGTGCACTGGTGCCAGTTTCTTCTCAAGCGAGGCCGGTAGCAATCTCATTACCCACCGGTGGATTCACTATCGATGCTATTATTACCCCTCGCTCCATTGCAATTTAGTTCACTGGCCAAGAGGGGTTCTCCACCCAGATTGTGCTAACTCATACGGCCGCCAAGAGTTCACCACCTTAACCTGGGGAATAACCTTGTTCTGAAGGTGTTGCTCTCATCGATCCTCAATACGGATGGGGAACTCCGGGAGAGATAGATCGAGATTCACCTCGGGCCAAACAAAATCCTCCAAAACATGAGAGTCATCGAGCATGTACTTTCACAACATCGAGACATGAAAAACATCATGCACTGCTGCCAACTCTGGGGGTAACTACAATCGATACATAACCTCGCCAATGCGCTCTATGATGGGAAATGGGCCAACATTGCGGGGACTCAATTTCCCACACCGGTCAAAATGCATCACCCCCTTCATAGGAGAGACTCTCAAGAATACTCGATCACCAACAATAAAACTGAGGGGCTACCTTCTCCGATCGACATAGCTCTTCTACCGACTCTGAGTCGCCAACATGTTCTGACGGACCAAATGCACCACATTCACGCACTGCTACACCAGCTCTGGTCACGTCATAACACGCTCACCAACCTCAAACCAATCAAGTGGAGTCCGACACGGTCACCCGTACAACGTCTCATAGGGAGCATCCTAATGCTCGAATGATAGCTGTTGTTGTAGGCAAACTCCACCAATGGTAAATGGTGAATCCAACTCCCCCGCCACTCTAGGAAACATGACCTCAGTATGTCCTCTAGTGTCTAGATGGTCCTCTTTGACTGACCGTCTGACTGAGGATGATAGGTCGAGCTAAAGGCTAACTCGGTGCCTAGAGTTCTCTGAAAACTCCTCCAGAATCCAGAAGTGAAATGCGGATCTCGATCTAACACAATAGAAATGCGGATTCCATGCAAAGGCACGATCTGCTCCACATAAAGACGTGCCAACTTGGGTACACTCCATCTAACTCTGATCGGTAACAACTGAGTCATCTTCGTCAGCCTATCCACAAGCAACCAAATGTTGTCATGCCCACTCGGAGTCCTCGGCAAGCCCACCACAAAATCTGTGGTCACGTGGTCCCATTTCCAAGCGAAAACCTCCAAGGGCTGACGCGTACCTCTAGGTCACTGGTGCTCCGCCTTTACCTGCTGACAGGTCAGGCACCGGGCCACAAACTTAGTAATATCTCTCTTCATACCAGGCCACCAGAATTGTATCCTCAAGTTCCAATACATCTTCATCGCACCCGGATATACATTGTACCTACTCCCATGAGCCTCTAGTAGCACTGCATGTCTCACCTGCTCCTCGGCCGGGACGTACAGCCTACCTCAGAATCTCGCCGCCCCGTCCTCGCCGAGCTCTACATTGACCAAAGCCAAAATCTGGGGTAACTCACGGTCTGCATGCTGAGCCTCTGTCACTTGATGACGGATGGCTGGTGTGACAATCAAACTCGTAAGTATGGCCAACCCTGGTTCTCAGGGAACCTTAAGCCTAAATGTCACTTTTGGCACTTGTTCCCAGAGCCTCCATTTCCTCAACATCATTGCACTGACCACGAATTTCCTACTTAAGGCATCAGCAACGACATTCATCCTACTCGGTTGATAAGACAGGGTGAAGTCATAATCCTTCATATACTCCATCCATCGCCTCTGTCTGAGGTTAAGGTCCTTCTGAGTGAACACATACCTCAAACTTTGATGGTTGGTCAACACCTCAAACTTCTCACTGTACAGATAATGCCTCCAAATCTTCAATGCAAAGATCACAACAGCCAACTCAAGGTCATGCGTAGGGTAGTTTTCTTCATGTGGCTTCAACTGCCGCGAAGCATACACCACAACTCTACCATGCTGCATCAACACAAGACCCAAACCGACCCTGGAAGCATCTGTACATAACACAAAACCTCCTGATCCAGAAGGTAACACTAATATCGGTGCTGAGGTGAGCAACCTCTTTAGCTCCATAAAGCTCTGCTCGCACTCATCAGTCCAGACGAACGGCACATCCTTCCTCGTAAGTCTGGTCATCGGGGCTGCAATATGAGCAAAATCCTAGATGAACCTCCTATAAAAGCTTGCAAGTCCCAAGAAACTCTGAATCTCCATTATGGACCTAGGTCTCGGCCACTGCACTACGGCCTCGACCTTGGCTGGGTCCATGAAAATACCATCACCAGAAATAACATGCCCCAAAAAGTGCACCTCGCGAAGCTGAATTTCACACTTGTTGAGCTTCGCATATAACTGGTGATCTCGCAAAGTCTGCAACACAACCCTCAAATGGTATGCACGCTCCTCTGCAGACTGCTAATATACAAGGATATCATCCACAAACACAACCACGAACAGATCTGGGAAGGGACAGAATACCCTGTGCATCAAGTCCATGAACATTGCGGGGGCATTGGTGAGCCCAAACGGCATCGCCAAGAACTCATAATGTCCATACCTCGTACTAAAGGCAGTCTTCTCCACATCAGACTCATGAACCCGCAGTTGATAATAACCAGACCATAGATCAATCTGCGAGAACACGTGTAGCAACCCTAAATTTTTGAAAGAAATAAAGTTTAAATAAAATTATAAATAGCGACTTACCTCAAGGGCTCAGGATCAACGTGAGATCGCCTCTCTTCATCTGGCGCCATCTGTGGGAAACAAGCGAAGAGCCATAATGGTGCAAAGAAATTTCAGTAGGAGGACCGCCGGTGGCTGGGCAAGCACCATGGGGAGAGGGGAAGGAGAGCCTGTGCCTTCCTGCCCTGCGGTGAGCCTCCCCTCTAGAGGCGACCACCACGATGAGCTGCCTCCACCAGCTGCGGGGGGGCAACCTCCCAACGGGAACTCTGATGCTCTCCAAACCCTCAATGCTAAACTGGATATCCTCGTGGAATTGATGAGGACCTAGGCATCCAGGGAGGAGAAGTTCTGACTTCCCCCGGAAAGCCCACCCGTTGAGCAGCTTCCGTACAAACTGTCGGAGGCCGCTTCCACCTCCGGGGACAGCGGCTTGTGCGCAACAGGTCAGGAGAACCTTCGCAAGCCCCTCCCCCATAACAAGAAGCCTCCTCCACTCCAAGGAGAGAAGGACCCAGGCCAGCAGCTCCCGGAGACCGACGCCCCCGAGGGACGACGAGGTAGCCCACAAGGATGCCCTCAGAGTCCCTCGGCTCAGCACCGCCCAGAGTTGCCCCTCCAACTGAGGGACTTCGAGCGACGTTTCACAGAGTAGGATCGCACCCTTCGCACCTTGCAAAAGACGTCCATCAAGGACGATAAAGAGCAATCCCCATTCTCTGACACAATTCTGAAGGCCGAGATCTCCCCTAGGGTCTCACTACCGACCTTCAAGTCATATGATGGCCAGGGAGACCCAGTCGACCACTATGATAGCTTTGATGTCCTAATGACTCTGCACGGGGCTTCCGACGCCGTCAAGTGCCGGGCGTTCGTGACTACCTTGGTCCAAGATGCTCAAGCCTGGTTCTGAGCGCAAGCCCCTGGCAGCATTCACGACTTCCCGCAGTTCGGGCAGATCTTCAAGGAGAGCTTCGCCAACAGTGGCCCTCCTCGATCAGTTGTGAGACTAGTGGCACTAAAACAGGCATAGGGGGAAAACTGTGGGCTTATATCAACCGATTTAAATTAGAAGCCCTGCATATCCCTCGCCTAGATGTTGCCTCAGCCATCACCTCATTGACCGGAGGCACCCATGAAGAGAACCTCCGGTGAGAGCTGGTCCTCCATCTGCCTACCTCTCTAGCTGACCTGGTGACCTTAGCCCTCCGCCACGTAGAGTACAAAGAAGTCCTCAGTGCTTGTCATGGCCCAACAGGCTCAGGTTGGGAAGGGGACAGGAAGTGATCGTTTGAGCAAGGCTCGGGCCAGGTGAAAAGGCGAAACCAAGATGGGGACCGCAGGGAAGCCCCTCGGAAGTATGAGCGGTACACTCCCTTATCTACCCACGTCTACGAAATATACGAGGACATCAAGAGCTTGGGTCTTCTCCACCAACCCGAGCCTATGAAGAGTGACCCAAAGCGCCGCAGCCGCCGCAAGCATTGTCAATTTCACGATGACCATGGACACCATACTGGAGATTATCATCAGCTCAAGGATGAGATCGAACGTCTTGTCCGCCAAGGGCACCTATCTCAATATGTGTCCGAGCAGAGGGAGGATCGCGGCATCCCTCCAAAAGAAATTGACAATCAACCTCACGGAGTCCACATCAATGTCATTTCTGGCGGCACGGCATCAGGAGGAGATAGTAGCCGAGGAAGGAAGCGTCATGCTGAACGGGCGAGTAGGGCCCCCGAGCCCCCCAAAGCCCCTTCGGCGAGTTATGAACAGGCCATGGTGTTCTCCGATCGAGACCTAGAAGGGATAATTACCCTGCATGATGACGCCCTTGTAATATCAGCTATGATAAACCATTGTAACGTAGATAGGATACTGGTTGACAATGGCAGTGCCCCTGATGTACTCTCGTATGAGTGTTTTCTCAAAATGGGTGAAAACCCATCTAGGCTCCACCCGATTCGAACCCCCCTCTGTAGGTTCAACGGCCAGGCAACCAATCCTGAGGGAGCCCTAAGCCTGCCGGTCACTCTCGGTACCCCTCCTAAGACCGTCACGGTTATGGTCAACTTCATAGTGATTAAGGGGATGTCGGCCTATAATGCCATCTTCGGCCGAGGTATCCTCAGTCGAGCGAAGGCCGTGCCCTCCACCTGTCACCAAAAGCTGAAGTTTTCCACTAAATATGGCATCGGGGAAGTCCGGGGTAACCAGGCAATAACTAGAAGGTGCTATGTAATCTTGGTTGATGGCATAAAGCCAGAAGGGAAAAGGACAAAGATCAGTGAAGCCAAGGAGGAACCGACAGCATCAGGGCCTGGTGGCGAACTGCTGTTCATCTTCCTCAAAGGTGACCCGACTCTCAAAGTCAAAATAGGAGTCGATTTATCACCTAATGTACGAGAGCAATATAAAAAGTTTCTTTTGGAGTACATCCAAGTCTTTGCATGGTCTGATGAGCATCTTCCCGGGATCTCGGGGCAGATGGTGGTACACAAGCTCAACCTCGACCCGTCGATGAAGCCCATCCAGCATTGTTTTTAAAATTCTATAAAGTGTCTTTGGGATCTATTCACCCCCCCTCTGGATCTCATTCTGAACAGATCACCAATATTAACAAACTGAAGACGATGAAGTACTACTAACCACCTCACCTGAAGGTGCTTCAGGAGAAACGATGGAAGGCATTGCTAGCACGGCAACCCTGGATCCATCAGTGTTGATGCTATAGAAATATCAACGGGAGATAGAGCTCCTGAAGAAAAAACTGCATGAGAAGGCAGAACAAACCTTAACATCCAAATAGCCAGAGATCCAGGCTGAATCATCATGAGGGGGTGTTAACTCGTGTGATTTGCCACCACTGTACACACTGTCCCAGCCAGTAGAGCATAGTCTGGCTGCTAACCATCATCGTGCACCTCAGTCGTTGCTACCGCCAGTGCTACCTTAGTTGCATCAGGCACCATTGCTGCATCCTCCGCCGCAAGCAACCACTCCAGTCACCCCATATCTTTAGCCGACACACTTTTATCCTGAGTTAGTTGACCCGACCACCGTAAATAAGTTGATGGTGGAAAGGATGATTGAAATGAAGCTTGCTGAATGGGGTGAAGGTGACTATGTTACATTTGATGCTTATCGAGTGCCATACCCACTGCATCATGTAGCCAAGTGGCTTCCTCCTGGAATCAGTAAGCTGCCAAAGTTTGACAAGTTCAATGGGCAAGGGTCCCCAAAATAACATATTGCATACTACATGACCATCATGGGCGACTTGACTACAGATGAGTCATATTTGCTCAAGTTCTTCAGGCCCTCATTAACGGGGCTCACATTTGAATGGTATTCCAACCTATCAGTCGGGTCGATCAGCGACTAGTCAGATATGCGGAAGAAGTTTAGAGAGAGGTTTCATGTCACCGAGAGAGAAGTTATGGTGGCTGAACTATACTCAACAAGGCAAAGGTCAGATGAGACAACCCTTGAATACATTAAGAGGTGGAGGAACCTCGAAATGAGATGCAAGCAGCCCCCGCATTAGGAGGACGCTGTATAAATTTGCAAACAAAATCTCAGGAGGGAGGTACTGGAGAAGATGATTCGTATGGAAATACGGTCATTTGACCGTCTGAATAACGTGGTGGCTGAAATTGAAGCTTTCCTGGCAAAACATGCCTCAACAGTAGCCAGTGTGACCATACAAAAAGCAAAGGCAGCAGAACGGCGCTCGGCACCTAAAGAAGCAAATACCCTTGACATCAAAACATTTGAGTAGTAAAGAGACAAGGGCAAGAAGGCAGTTGTGCCTCAATCTGATAAAACAGAAGAAAAGAAGGAGGGTCCTTCTCTCAGGGACAAGATGATAAAGGCTTACCCTTTTCCCAAGAGAAGATTAAAGTTCTATTTGATTGGGTCTCCTAGTACAACAAGATCACTCTGCCTGAGCCAAAGAGGCTGGAGGATTTGAAGAGAGGAGACAGTACAAGATTCTGCCCTTACCACCAAATGTTGGGGCACCCAATTGAGGACTATTATGTATTTAAAGATGTGATTGAAGGCATGATAAAGAAAGATAAAATAGAGATGAGGGAGTACAAAGTTGATCCTCCACAACCTCACGAAGTGCCTCTGAGAAGGGTTGCCACCAATATGGTTTCTCTGTATCAAGCATTCCCTGAAGAAATCGCAAAAGCTAGCACTCAACATACTTACGAGGCATGCTTTCTAACACCTGTGAAGGAGCAACAGGGATGGCAGCAGGTCCCTACAAAGATCGAAAAGAAGGCCGCACCTCACCCAAGGGTGGGGGCACATATCCGTGGTGTAACGTCACGATCTACTCCTCCAGCTCCGGCACTAGTATGGACCGACCAGCCCACAACGATCGGGATACCCACCCATAACTGGAGGAGGTAGACTTCGTTGTCAGTAAATAAAGAAATCAGCCCAAAACTCCGGCGGCTTCAGGCCCACATAGATGGGCTAGATGAATATGAACAACCCAAATTACAACGCTTGCTGATAAGGGATCATGTCCCATGGAAGGAATTAGAGCAGCTTTCGCTAGAATAAAAGGAAGATGTAGACAAAGCAGCAGAAGAAGATGACAGCCTGTTCTGGGGGTAGGCACCAACCAAGGAAAAGTAAAAGAAGAAGAGAAAGGCCCACAAAGCCAAAAAGGGCACAACACTCTCTTGTAATACTCTATCAACCCTCTTTAACCTACCCAGGGAGGAAGATGATAAGGATATCTGCTTCACGCCTGCGGCTGATGCGAGCTAGTTCGAAGACACAACTACTGCCCATGTAACTCGATCGGGCTGAAAATGGGGGCGCCTGTTGTGACGACCCAGACTCCGGATACCGGACATACCTGATAGGACTACCGAGTAGACCCGATATCACTTGGAATCCGTGAAGCCTCCCAAGAGCTGTAAAGCTCCGAAGGGATAAAAGGATTACCATGTAGTACATTGAAGCCACAGAGATATAATAGTAAGCAATTAAATTTCATTAGATCGGTTTGCTAAAGTAGCAGAAACAGAGGTTCATTGAAAAGTATATGCATTTCAAGAAGAAAGGAGACAGAGTGGTTAGAGATCTTCCTGGCTATGAACTGTAGGCAGACCTAGCTCTAGTTTTCGAAGAAGTGTAACCTCCAGATGTATAGTCTACCGAACCGCCGGCCGCTCAAGACACAAACACTGGATCTATTGTACCTTTTGGGACTCTTCCACCTTCTTCACCTCCTTAAGTATACACTGAGACTGATGCACCACCTGAGTTCCACACTCAAACATCTGCACCAAAACAAGCTGGAACAAGTTTAGATACTCCTCCTCATCCACCTTTGATGCCATTCTTACATGATTAATTTGCTACTATGAAGTCTGCAATTCTTCAGCTCAACCACAATCAAGAACATATGCAAACTCAACTGAATCAAGTCTGTGAACAAAATGGATTCATTATGCAAGAGCTGAAGGAGATTCGTATAGAAATAATGCTGCAAACTACAAAGCTTGAATAGGAAATTCAAGGGGTGTCCATACAGCACACAAAGCTATAGGATGAGACTGCTCATATCAACTCACAACTCAGTTCCCTCTGCTCTCACTCTACAGCTGGCTCCAGTTCCTTGTCTGACATTCCCACTACAGTGACAACTCAGTTTGACAATTTATACAACATTTTGCAGCACTGGGTTATGGATATGAATACCCAAATTGTGAAACTCCAAGCAACGGTCAAGCAGACTAATCAAAAAATGGACACCAAATTTACAGCTATGGGAGTTAAGATTTCCAAGCTTCTCAGGGATATTCCATCAACTGTTCCACTGAAACAATCCAGCGGGTCTGGCTTAGCACCACCTCCGCCACCAATTCTGTGAGAAACACCCCTTCTTGGTTGATGACG
The DNA here is from genome assembly GCA_024336825.1 of Amorphophallus titanum. Taxonomy (NCBI): domain Eukaryota; kingdom Viridiplantae; phylum Streptophyta; class Magnoliopsida; order Alismatales; family Araceae; genus Amorphophallus; species Amorphophallus titanum. The sequence continues at coordinate 68,236,701 of JANBPO010009603.1, forward strand.
AAGGGGGAAAGTTTGCATGACTACTTAGTATTTAGCTTAGAAGAGACATACTGCTTGCATTCATAGCATTCAAGCATTCATAATTCCTTCATGTAGCCTATGTTTGCACTCATAGTAATGACTCTTTTTGTGGTTGAATGAGATAACTTTATGTAAATAAATGGGATGACTTTTTTTTGTGAATGAATGAAATGGGTGTTTGTGTGAATAAACTATTTTTAAGTACTTGTCTTGATTATGGAATGCTAGGAATGCATGCAACAATAATTCATTGTTGTCATCACCAAAAAGGGGGAGATTGTTGTGTCCCCAGGTTTTGGTGATAACACACCATGACTTATTATTACACTTGTGATATCTAATCAAGCTTTTCTAGTGTGTAAGATAGATAAACCTCCCTCAATCAGCACAAGTATCAACACCTTCGAAGGAACAGAAGTGTCAGCACTTCGATCAGAAGTGTCAGCACTTCTAGCATGAAGGATCAGAACACCCCTAAAGGAAACGGCTCTGGAAGCCTTGAAGTGTTGACACCTCCATCAGAGGTGCTGACACCACAGAACAACCGCCTGAAGAAATCAGCTTCTGTCTGACTCAGAAGATTCGACACTCCTTGTGGGAAGTGTCGACACTTCTCAATCCGTCTTCTTTAGCACAACGAGCCCTTCTGGTTTCAGCCCTAATGGGTCTTGGATCCTGTCTTTATGGACCAAGTGACGCTAGATCCGAGGCAGCATCGATCGGGACAAGTGCCCTATGATTGGTTTGAAGGTTGTTAGTATCTGGAGGGTTCTAGAAGGTTGGATAATCCCTTATGCTGTGTGGGGACCACAAAATCAGTACCATCTACCTTGTGCCAGGCACGCGCTTTGGATGTGGTGAAGCGCAGGATGGCCAAAAGACCTCCAGTGGCATTTTCATTCACATGAGAATAAGAGGATGCCAAGGCTGCTTGAAGAAGAAGCTTGAGCATGAGAACCGTAGGTGACTAGTTTTGGAGGTGCTGCGTAATGACTGAGTGAGGAAGAGCAGAGCTTCCTCATCCAAGAAGGTTCCTGGAGAAGAGCTGGATGTGGAAGAAGGTGCTCTTCCACATTCGTCCCAGCCAGCCTTCCATCTCCATTCGGAAGCAAAAGGAGGGACGGCTCCATCTCCATCGTCCAAGAGACCTTCTAGTTCATCAGATAAAATCTTCAGGATTTGAGCTCTCATTTGTCTACCTGGTCTACTCTGTATTTTTGTTTATTGTTCTTACTTTTAGCACTTCAGAAGATACTCTGTGTATTCCCTACGGGCTGTGGGAAGATGATCTGAGGTTGTTCAGATCGTGGGTTTGGGCAGGTTTTGCCCAGAAGCTATTGGATAGCAGTTGATTGCGTGGTTATGCAAGGGAAGCCTCACACGATTGTTTGAGGGGTGGATGTAGGTCTCGTGATAGAGACCGAACCACCTAAAAATCTCATCCAGTGTGGTTTGGTTGTGTTCTCATGTGAATGCTCTTCGATAATTGAATGCTATAGGACTGATAGTTCTACTATAATATAGCATCTGTGTTTGAGCTTGTCTGCACCCCATTTTAATTCTTAGTTTTTGGCATTAACTGCGATAAAAAGGGGCTGATCTATTCACCCCTCCCCTCTAGATCCGCCTATCACCATCTAACACACTGAACTCAAGCTTCCTGGTTATTTTTAGGAAACAGATGGTAACTCCGTTACTTGACCCAGAAAAGGATGTCTGGTCCTTCGCAAGCCACATCAATGAAACACGGACCTCCATGCATCCCTTCCCCAGTCCCTCCATGTGTAACCCTTTTCCCCTCTCCTTGTGACCCTCCCCTCTTGTTTCCCTTCTTGCACCCTCCCCCCTCTATTCCACTCTGTTCACCCATCTCCAACCCCTCTTCCTCTAACGCCAAAAATGATTTCAAAACAAATCATGCAAATCATTATACATTTTCTTGATTTTCTGCAATTTCGGGTAGCCTGCTGAATTTGAGTATATTCTCAATAAGAGATGAATTAAATATTTCATTGGATATTGAGTGCTGACTTGAGACGCAAAAGAAACTGGCCCTCCAATATACACCTTATATATACTGGAGTAGTGCAGCACTCAACTACTTCGAGCCAAGCATGATACTTCCAGTAGTACAGCATGAGTAATTGACACCAGAAGTGATGTAATTGAGTCAAAGAAGAAAGGGGGAAAGAGGAAAAGAAAACTGTGCAACGAAAAGCCCAACCCCCCCCCCCAAATTAAGAGAGAGAGAGAACCTCAACTAAAAGGGGGAAAACAACTGAAACTAAAAATACAGATGGAACACAGTTGAAGTCCGGCTCAGACCCAGTCACACCTCAAAGGCTCAAACTAACCCCACCCAACTAGTTACAACTTACAAGGTGATCCAGGTAGGATGGACACAAATGGACATCCCAATATCCCATGTCCTGCCATCTGTACTTGAGAATGCCCCAAAATGGGATGATATCCTAGTAAGAGCATGGAAAACCCCATTCTACACCATACAGCAAACCCACACATACACCCAGTGGCCACTGGAGCAACTATGCCTTCACAAAAAGATCATATCTTGATCATCCAGAGCAAATGTTTTGGTTGGACTCCTATAAATTACTACAATCCTTACCTAATGATATGCAGATGGTAGGGCAAAAGCCACCTCAGAATCAATGTGAAATCAAATGTTAAGCATACCCAAGAGCAACAAGGTAAATTTCATGCCCCCTAATAAGACACCAATTTTTGACAAGGCTCATTTATATTCAATTGCACTGAATAATGCCATCTCCATCAAGATTAAAGAAAAAAGTCAAACTTGGGTATGAAGTAATACTGTAACAAAACATTACTCCAATGGAGCATTGTTGGTACCTAATCACCTAGGCTACCTATGGGCTGGGGCAGTGCTGGGACAACCCAGCCCAGACCAAGCCTGTTGCTGGCTTTCTAAAGCCCATCCCAACTTGGACATTTAAGTCAGGTCAGAGGAGACATGAATGCTTTAAAAAATCATCTGCTCCGGGTTGACAAACTCAGCCTTACCAGGCCTGTGAACAAGAGTCCGACGGAACGTTCGGTTAAATTATGATTAGTGCGGTTAAAAAAACCGGAGAATCTGTTGGCTCGGTGCAAGGACAAACCGCGACCATACTGCGGTGGGCCCCCCGCGGTCGAGGCGATGACTTGCGTGAGCGTCGTTCATGTGTCCGAGGCCGGGAGGCAATAGGAGGCTAGCCCGGGGTCGGATCCCAAGGACTTCACGTATTCGAGGGAGCAAGCTATAGGCCGAGGGCGTGGGTCAGACGATGACCACGATCGGAACTGAGCCGAGGTCTGAGCACGGCCCACGAAGGCCTCATTGATGTTCCCATACAGAGGGTATAGGGTGACAAGAACCTTCTCACCCTGCTCAGATTATGTTGGTCATTTAGGGATCGTTTCGTATTCGGACGAAAGTCCATGTCCAGAAGACGACGCGAAAGGAAACCAATCCCGTGCGAATGCGTACCGGGTACTCGGCAGTTTCAATGGGAGGACCGAAGCGAATCCCAGTAGGGGGAAGAGCCGGTCAGTGAGTTATCGGCCATATCGGTCGCTTGTGGGCCATTTAATATTCGGACGGGAGTCCGTGACGAAAACACGACGGAAAGGTCGGAATAAATACCTTCAGATGTCTGCCGTGTGGACGGCAATTTTAATGATGATTCGGGTAAAACCCAGTTCGGAAAACGAACCCGATTAAGCCAGATATCGGCCCGGAGCGAGGCCGGGTCACGGCCATTTCGAGGTGACCCCTCAGGGCCCAAACCCAACCTGCGAGGGCGGCCTTGATGTCCCTTTAGCATCGGGTCACGAGAAGGGCGGAGCTGCATTGGTTGAGTTTTTTTTTATTATTAAGCTCGGTGGAGTTCGAGTTATACCCCTTTAATAGTCGTTCCTATTTCTTTATTGCATATTTTCAGGGTGGTTGTAAAGTTTTCTTTTTATTATTATTATTTATTTAGTTGCCTGAATTATCCTCGTATTTGTCGTGTTTGTTGGCTTATTCATTTATTTATTTATTTATTTTATCTCCCCCTTTTTTTTTATTACCGTTATCAGTCTTTTATCCAAGTTTATTTATTTATCCTATTTCCCTTTCTTTTATTATCGTTATCATTTTCTTTATTCATATTACTTGCTTGTATTTCATCGTTTTATTATTATTATTATTTTGATATGCGAATATAGGCAGATATATATATATATAGTTTTTTTGTTATTATCTTTTTGCATATATGTATTCATTATTTATTACATCTTTTCTTTTTTTTTATTTTTTTCTTTAAGGAAAAGGGCGCTGGAGGGCTGAGAGAGAAGGAGAGAGAAGGAAGGGGGAGGACCTCGTGCAGGTACTGCACGAGGTGGAAGGCACCTCGTGCAGTCCCTGCACGAGGTGGCCTGGCACCTCGTGCAGGAGCTGCACGAGGTGGTTATAGGCCGACATCCCCTTGATCACTATGAAGTTAACCATAATCGTGACGGTCTTAGGAGGGGTACCGAGAGTGACCGACAGGCTTAGGGCTCCCTCGGGATAGGTTGCCTGGCCGTTGAACCTGCATAGGGGGGTTCGAATCGGGTGGAGCCTGGATGGGTTTTCACCCATCTTGAGAAAACACTTGTACGAGAGTAGATCAGGGGCACTACCATTGTCAACTAGTATCCTATCTACGTTACAATGGTTTATCATAGCCGATATTACAAGGGCGTCATCGTGTGGGGTAATTACCACTTCTAGGTCTCGGTCAGAGAACACCAAGGCATGTTCATCACTCGCCGAAGGGGCTTTGGGGGGCTTGGAGGCCCTACTCACCCGTTCAACGTGATGATACCTTCCTCGGCTAGTATCTCCTCCTGATGTCGTGCCACCAGAAATGACATTGATGTGGGCTGTGCAAGGTTGATTGTCAATTTATTCTGGAGGGATGCCATGATCCCCCCTCTGCTCGAACACGTATTGAGATTGGTGCCCTTCGTAGATAAGACCCTCGATCTCATCCTTGAGTTGATGACAATCTCCAGTATGGTGTCCATGGTCATCGTGAAATTGACAAAGCTTGCGGCGGCTGTGCCCCTTTGGGTCGCTCTTCATAGGCTTGGGTTGGCAGAGAAGACTCGAGCTCTTGATGTCTTCATATATTTCGTAGACTGGGGTGGGTAAGGGAGTGTACCTCTCGTAGTTTCGAGTGGGTTCCCTGTGGTCTCCATCTTGGTTCTGCCTTTTTACCTGACCCGAGCCTTGCTCGGATGATTGCTTCCTGTCCCCTTCCTGACCTGAGCCCATGGGGCCGCGACAAGCACTGAGGACTTCTTCACACTCTGCATGGTGCAGGGCTAAGGTCACCAGATCGGCTAGAGAGGTGGGCGGATGGAGGACCAGCTCTTGCCAGAGGTTCTCATCACTAGTGCCTCCGGTCAATGCGGTGATGACTGAGGCAACATCCACGGGAGGGATATGTAGGGCTTCTGATTTATTATAAGCCCATAGTTTTTCCCCCTATGCCTATTTTAGTGCCAGCAGTCCCGCAACTGACCGAGGAGGTCCACTGTCGGTGAAGCTCTCCTTGAAGATCCGCCCGCACTGTTGAAAGTCATGGATGTTGCCGGGGGAGAGCGCTCGGAACCAGGCTTGAGCGCCTTGGACCAAGGTAGTCACGAATGCCCAGCACTTGATGGCGTCGGAAGCCGCGTGTAGAGTCATCAGGGCATCGAAGCTATCATAGTGGTTGGCTGGGTCTCCCTGGCCGTCATGACTTGATGGTCGGTAGCAAGACCCTGGGGGAGATATCGGCCTTCAGAATTGGGTCAGAGAATGGGGATCGCTCTTCATCCTCCTTGATAGACGTCTTCTGCAAGGAGTGGAGGGCGCGCTCCTGCTCTGTGAAACGTCGCTCGAAGTCCCTCAGTTGGAGGGACAACTCTGGTCGGTGCTGAGCCGAGGGACTTTGAGGGTGTCCTCATGGGCTGCCTTGCCGTCCCTCGAGGGCATCAGTCTCCAGGAGCTATTGGCGTGTCCCGGGTCCTTCTCTCCTCAGAGTGGAGGAGGCTTCTTGTTCTGGAGGAGGGGCTTGCGAAGGTTCTCCTGACCTGTTGCAGATAAGCCATCATCCCCGGAGGGTGAAGCGGCCTCCGACGATTTGTACGAAAGTTGCTCCATGAGGGGGGGCTTTCCGGGGGATGTCGGGACTTCTCCTCCCTGCCTGCTTGGGTCCTCATCAATTCCATGAGGATATCTAGTTTAGCATTTAGGGTTTGGAGAGCGTCAGAGTTCCCGTTGGGAGGTTGCCCCCCTGCAGCTGGTGGAGGTAGCTCGTCATGGTGGTCGCCTCCATAGGGGAGGCTCCCCGCGGGGAGGGGGGGGAGGCACAAGTTCTCCTTCCCCTCTCCCCATGGTGCTTCCCTAACAGCCGGTGATCCTCCTACTAGAATTTATTCACACCATTATGGCTCTTCGCTCATTTCCCATAGACAATGCCAGATAAAGAGGGGCGATCTCGCATTGATCCTAAGCCGTGTGATCTCGGTGAGGTTCCTCAATCACAATCGCCACATTTGTATGAACTGCAAGGTAGGAAACAGATCAGGGGGACCCAGGGATAATTTTCTCGGGAAAACCCTCCGATGCTTAAGTCAGCGAATAAGGTAGAGCATAGGTGCAGAGGGAGATGGTAGGAGGAAGAAGGGGGGGTGAGATCGTTCTCCACCAAGAGGTGTGGTGGCTCTTACTTAGGACTCTTACCTTACCTCACCGGAGGGTCTTCTAAGGTTTATATAGCAATCCGTTTAACGTAAGAATCTAGGGAGTCCAGGGAGCAGAGGGGATTTAGCGGAGGTTACATCCTTATTATAGGCTTATTATAGCACGAGGACTTTTGCTCTCCCTAATCCTTTGGAGTTCCCTACTCCTTAAAGCTGCGTAACGGACGCTTGGATAAGCTTTCGAGCCACAGAGATATAATAGTAAGTAATTAAATTTTATTAGATCGATTTGCTAAAGTAGCAGAAATAAAATTACTTTTGAAATAATAGTTCAAATTTAACAATTATACCAGAGTCCAGTCCTACAGAAAGACAAGTATAGTCGACAGAAAGGAAAGACATACCCACAAGTCAGGGGAAACCCAACGCAGGTATCGCTGGCAGCTACGGACACGTCACACCAGGAACTGCGAAAGCAGAATGATGCCACCCACTTGAAAAGCAGGGGTGAGCCTCGTGTCACTGGCTCAGTAGGGGTCACGGGGATCCCCACCGAAAAACATGCAGTAACACGGAACTGAAAATAGTAGGTGTAGCAAAGCAAGAAAACTATGCTACAAAGCTGTGAAGAAGAGGAAGCAGGAGTAGGGAACAGGCAAGGGAGAGGGAAGCTAAAAGAAAAGGGAAAAGTCGTACTGAATGAGCACGGTTCCCGAACTAACCTCGGCTCCCAAGCTACTCCTAACAGCAATAGAAGGGCGAACTCTGAACTGGCAAAGTCAGAAGTTGTCGATCCCATTGACGAGACACCAAGCAAGCAAAGGCCTGCAAGGAAAAATGGGAAAGATAAAAGCCCTAGAAAAAGTCTCGATAGACTAGATAGAAAGCATACACGACTCGATTGTCGTGCACGCTCATCTAGACACGACCACACGTACAACTAAAACGTCGTGCACATAACACAACACTACACTGACCTCGGGCAAAGCCACAAGGAGGCTAACCCAAAAAGGTCACGATGCTCGAGAAATACGAAAGTCACGCGGAAGTCACGTGTCACGTGGATGGAGTACCCCTCACTAGAAGAATAGCCAGCTGTGTCCCCTGACGTCTTACGCTGCGCCTACAAGTGGCTCGTCTACCTATCGTCCAAAAGCATGATCGAGACCAAGACACTGTCAGAACCAGAACAGTACTACCGTCGCAAGTAACTAGATAGGGTAATGCCCATCGGCATCAGTCAAAGAATAATGGTAGTCGTAGATGAGTCATTAGGGAAAACTGGAGCAGTCAAAGAGTAGACCGCACACAATTAACCCTGAACCGACTAATCCAGAGAACCACCGACGCATAGACACTACCCTAGGACACAAACCTAAGACAGATGGACGTAAAATAGGCCATCAGGGCCGACAGACAACACACGAACCCAACTAGGGATGAATAGTCTATGATGGACCATTCAAGGGGGATGAACGGTCTGGAATGGACCATTCAAAGGGGATGAACAGTCTTGAATGGACCATTCAAAGGGGATGAACGGTCTGGACTGGACCATTCAAAGGATGAACAATTTGGAATGGACCATTCAAAGGGGAAGAACGGTTGGGACACACTAAAGGAGATGGGCGGTTAAGGCTGGGCCACCCAAAGGCATGAGCGATTAAGGACTAGCCGCTCAAGCCAACTAGCCTACTACAGTGACTGGTCAAAGCCCAGTCAGTGGTCAGAATAGTTTTGACCAAACCGCTGACCCAAACCGACATAAAACTATTGATCGAAGGGTCAACTGGCATAAGCGGTCAAGACTTGACCACTTAACCCAATGGAAAGGATGAACGGTTCAAGATGGACCACTCAAGGGGGATGAGTGGTTCGAGATGGACCACTCATGGGGGATGAGTGGTCTATCGAACGACCACTCAACCTCAAACCAACACAAGATAAGCAGTCCGAAGACAGCCGCCCATACACATGAACGGTCTCTGGTGTGACCATTCAAGTGTCACGGCGAGCAAACCTAGGGGTTCGTCCGATCATGGCCTTCCCACGCCCTGTTAGTCCCGAAACGAAGGGGATACAACCAGTACCTCCCTAGCAATCACATAGACTCCGACCGAAGTCAAACCACGCACGAATCGTAAGAAACGGATGATTCTAACGAAATCACCCAAAAATGGTTTTCAGACTTCCCGATGCCCTACCGGTCAAACAAGACCACCAATCGCTGCGAAACAGGCATCAATGGAACGCTAACGTTCCCAGGAGTCCATTAACTCCAGCTGATCTAAAAATCGTCGCCATTTTTCGACGAACCCTACGAAGTACGAAAAACCCCAACGATTCCAAACTTGCCCATTCTCGCACCAAAAAGCGTAAAACTGAAGGGAAATGGCACAGGGGAGTGGGTGATCCGTATCCCTACCTCCACCAAAGAAACCACACGTCGAAGTGACTAATCGACACCGAAAATGTCAAAACATGAACTACGCCGATCTCGAAATCCACCGAGGGATCGCACCCGCCATGCTCCAACCGCTGCTCCAACCCACGAATCGTTTACCCCAGGACGTCCGCACCTTGGCCATCTCTTCACGGTCACGCGCCCCACGTCAAACGGTCAAGAAACTGGAGAGAATGGAATGAGAGAACATGAGGTTGAAAATGAGTAGGAGAGATAGTGGAGTTGAATTTATAGAAAGAAATTAGGAATTTTCTAATTTTTGAGCCGAAAATACACTAATTCAGAAAATTCACACTTGGGTTTGAGCTAATCAACGTTAGTAATCTTGACTTCACTGTGTTTAGCTAAGAAAGATTTTAGAAATCCGCCATCTCGGCAAGGGGACAATTCAACCCCCCTTCTTGTCCGCCATCTCTTTGGGCCAACAGCTATGGTATAAGTCGTCGGAGGATGCATCCAGTCTCATTGTCAGTGGGGTTAACTCTTGTCACCTGAGAGGTTTCACTGTGGGTTTTCTCTTCGACGTGGTTTACTGCACTGGCTGCTCAGTCCATTCCATTCTGTGTTAGGCATGGTTCTTCTACTAGTCTTAGCTCAAGATCAAGAGATTCTTTCGAGGGGTCCTTCTGCTGGTTTAGTGCGGGGTTGAGAGATTCCCCCGAGGGAGTTAGTTCTGTGCATGGCCATGTCCGTGGTTCTATCGGTTAGGATGGGCTGTCCGACTGTGGGAGTCGGGGTTGTTTGATGGTGGTGCGTGTTCTCTCTATTTGCGATCGTCTGGTTCCGATCACCGTCACTGTGTTATGTCGATGTTAGTGTGTTGTAGCTACTACTATTGTTCTTTACTTGTAGCTCTCTGTCCTTCCTGTAGTTGTTTACTGCGCTTCCTTTAGCTACTGCACTATTATTCCATTGTGTGTGTAGTGGGGTTCTGTGGGACCCAAACTGAGCCTTTGAGATGAGGCTTACCCCATACTTTTCTACTGTAGCGTTCTGCACACAGTGGAGTACCCCTGTTGGAGGTTCGTTAGTTGCCAGCTCGCCAGGTTACCCGGGGTGTCCCGCGGTGGCAGTGTACATTTCTTTTCCCTGACTGTACTTGTGGACTAGAATCTGTAGTTATTTAATTGTTATAAAATGTTATTTTATTCATCTCAGAACTATAGTTAATTCTGTAGATTTACTGTATTACTATTGTTTAGAATTTTAATGCATGACCACACCATCCCTTTAACCCTTCCAGGCCTCCCAGCTTGTGGGTGGCAGTTCAGGATTTAAATGGTATCGGGTCATTCCCGGTATCCAGATCTTAGGTCATTAGAGATGGTATCAGAGCGTGGTTGTAGAAGTGCATGAGAATTCTTGACAATGCAATGATTATGAGTCCAGATAGTCCAGTATCATCGACAGCTAGCTTAGAGTGTTTTGTTTCATTCACCCCTTCCCCTAATGTTTTCCATGTGCGCGTTGGGGTTGGCGGTGCCGGGGAGGCATGTTCAAGTTTCATCTGCAGTGCCAGCTGGGGCATAGGGAGGAACTAAGTGGTCAGTCTTCTCCTCTGGAGGTAAGGACTCGGGTGTGTAGAGTTAGGATGAGTTTGTGCCAGCATGCTTTGGTTCTTCGTGTGGCAAGTGAGTCAGTGTCGTGGTCAGGAAGCTAGCGGGAGTAGTTCGTTACGTGGTAGTCGAGGACGAGAAGGTGCTACTGGCGGGTCATCTATCGTAGGGTCCAGCCTTGTCGTGGTGGACCACTGAGTGGAATTGGCATTTTAGGCGTGTCCTCTACATCAAGTTTCATGGCTGGAGCCTCTTGTGGTGTTCGAGCGTGTTCTGGTCTGGTCGTGTCAGGACAAGGAGGACATATCGGTTCAGGGAGCTGTCGTAGGGAGGCATAGCCGTGATGTAGTGTTGGTCTCAGCTTATGGAGTTGGGTCACTACTGCGGCTCATGTCATGGATTTAGAGTTAGCTTATCAAGGTGCGACGGATTTAGGAGATTGGTTGAGGACCTAGGAACAGTTGGTTTTAGAGGCTGTCAGGGTTGGTATCACTTTTGTCTACTGGTTGAGTTCTTCTCCTTCGAGGTTGAAGTTCAGTCTGATGTCAAGGTTGTGCAGTAAGAGTAGGTTTGGCAAGAGGTTCCAAGAGTAAGAGGAGTAGGTGTTCGCTATATCATTTCAGCATCCAGTGGTTCGACTACTGTGGCATGGTTTGAGTGACAAGCCAGGACGGTGACTGAGATGTGGCAGATTTCTCAGGGGGAAGTCATGTGCCGTCGGTGAAGCCGAGCTAGAGTGTTTTAGTTGTGGTCAGGTTGGTTTTATTGCTTGCGAGTGCCCATGGTGGCCGCCCTAGTTCTAGTCATCTTTACAGCATTCCACTAGCCTAGCGAGTCGTGGTCCCTGGCGTGTGCGAGGCACTTGGCAGGGTGGGGTTGTTTTGCTCACTCCGTGGAAGGTGCGCATGGTTTTTCAGTCATTGTATGTTGTGCTTGCATTTAATTTCGTTATTTTCGTGTTATAATTGTGCTTCCTTGTGTTTGTGTCCTCTCGGAGGTGTGTTCGGGAGTCCTCGGAAGTGTCTTGTCTGTTGGCAGTGGAGCTACCTGTGAGGGCTATGCGATTGTCCCTCTTCATGTCTTGGTGTCTGGGCGTTGGTAGGTCATACTAAATTGTGTAATATAGGCGTCAGTCGAGGTTGGGTGTTAGGTTTTCGGGCTAGTATGGGGTCTCTCTGGGTGCCCAATTGTTTAAGACCTGCATTGGTAGGTGGATGGTCTTGGCAGATGCCAGGTTTTCCTCGATAGCAGGATTATTGGCCCTCAAGTAGGCACAAGGGGAGAAACTGCAGGCTTACATCAACCATTTCAAAATGGAAGCCCTACGCATCCCCCGCTTGGATGTGGCCTCTTCCATCACTGCACTGACTGGAGGCACCTGCGGTGAAAATCTCTGATGAGAGCTGGTGCTCCACCCTCCTTCCTCCCTCGCTGATCTCATGACCTTAGCTCTACGCCATGCAGAGTGTGAGGAGGTCCTTATCGCATGTCGAGATCCCGCGAGCTTAGGACGGGAGGGGGAGAGAAAGAGGTCATCTGACTAGTCTTTTGGATAGGGGAAGAGGAGGAACCGAGAGGCCGACCGAAAGGAACCCCCGCGCATGTTTGAGAGCTGCACTCCTCTGTTTGCACCTGTCTACCAAATTTATGAATAGATAAGGGACTCGGGACTACTCTGCTACCCCGAGCCAATGAAGACCGACCCAAAGTGCCGAAGTCATCAGAAGTAGTGTTAGTTCCACGATGACCACGACCACCATGCTGGGGACTGCTAGTGCCTCAAGGACGAGATCAAAAGTCTCATCCGCCAAGGCCACTTATCCCAGTACGTGGTCGAGCGACAAGAAGACCGCGAAGTTCCCCCAGAAGAGATCAGCAATCACCCTCGTGGAGTCCACATCAACGTCATCTCAGGAGGATCTGCCTCAGGAGGAGATAGCAACTGAGGAAGGAAGTTCCATGCCGAGCGAGAATCTCGGGCTTTCGAGCCCCCTAAAGCTTCACCGGTGACCAACCTGCAGACCTTGTTCTTCTCGGACCAAGATCTCGAAGGAGTGGTCACCCCCCATCATGATGCCCTTGTCATCTCGGCCATAATAAATCATTGTAACGTGGACCGGATCCTAGTGGATAATGGCAGTGCCCCCAATGTATTATCGTACGAGTGTTTGCTAAAGATGGCTGAAAACCCGTCAAAACTGCGTCCAATCTGAACCCCCCTCTACGGGTTCAACGGCCAGGTAACCTACCCCGAGGGAGCCCTAAGCCTACCTATCACCCTCGGTACTCCACCCAAAGCCGTCGCCTTTGTGGCAAACTTCGTAGTGGTCTGGGAGATATAAGCCTATAATGCCATTTTTGGCCGAGGAATCCTCAACCAAATCAAAGCAGTGCCCTCCACCTACCACCAAAAAATGAAGTTTCCTACCAAATATGGCACCGGTGAAGTCCGAGGTAGTCAGGCAATGGCTAGAAGGTGCTATGTGGTCTCGGTGGAAGCCATAAGGCCAGAGGACTAGGGCAAAGAGCTCAAGATTGCTGAAGACAAAATGGCGAGCTTGCCCGAGGGAGAGCTCCAGTCAGTTTTCCTCAGAAATGATCCGGCCCTCGAAGTGAAAATCGGGGCGACCTGTCACCCAAACTCCAAGCTCAATACATTGATTTCCTTTCGAAGTATGTACATATTTTTGCTTGGTCTGATGAGGATCTCCCTAGCATCCCCAAGGAGACCGGAATACACCACCTCAACCTCGACCCAACAGCAAAACCAGTACAACAACGAAGGAGGAAGCACGCCCCTGAGAAGTAGGCGATTATCAGAGAGTGGATTAGCAAGGGAAAGAAAATCGGGCTACTCCATTCGGTCCTTTACCCGATGTGGCTCGCCAACATCATCAAGGTACCCAAGCTTCAGGAGAGTGGCATGTTGGCTCAGAGTAGATGGCGGACAAGAAGGGGGGGTTGAATTGTCCCCCGAACGAGATGACGGATTTTAAAAACAAACTGAATTAATTATAGCAGAGTCAAAATTAACTATGTTAATTAGCTTAAACTAAATTGAAGTGAGATTTAAGTTCACTCAACCTTTTCGATCTCACTCGAGTAATCTAAGCACTGAACGATTTAGCCTAAGCTAAACACAAATAGCAGAGGTAGCAATGTATGGAGGTGTAGTGAATAAAAATCTATAAATTGACTTGTGAACGGAGATAGGAGAAATGGACAATCACATAGGCATGTCACAAAGAACACGGAGATTTTTAGGTGGTTCAAGACCACGACAGACTCCCTACCACACTACGAACCGTAGCAACACGGGGACGAGCCCTAGCACCATACACGCTGCTTCCGCAGCAAGCCATACACACGGGGCCTGGCCCCAAGACGTTGCCACCGCAGCACACACTCACACACACAATTGGGGAACTCACCCTACACAAAAATTCCACACGGAGACGCAGCTCCTGCACACACAGAAATATTCTGATTTAGAAAAGATACAAGGATTATCAATATATGCTCATAGCAAGATGTAGATCAAGAAAACTATCATCAAGTGATGCATAAAGGATGCAAAATGTTTCCACTTCATTTTCCAATGGCTGTATGAAGATTTTTCTTAAAGCACAGGTCGGAGAGAGTTGAATCCATAATAGGATGGAGCAGCCGGTCGTCTTCCTTGAAGATCCCAGCTCATTTGCAACTTGTACAGGATGATGGCCTTCAAATCCAAGCTCCAATTGCACCTGCAAGAACACCATGACTTTTATGGTATGGTAGACTTCTGGTCCTGACCCAAACTTCACAATTGACAGATAAAGTCAGATCAAGCGCATAATAAATTGCAACTCCTGTGACTGGCACACTTTTTTTCTCCCCTTTTTTAAATTAAAGGAGAATAGTCAACTCCCCCACAAGCTGGCACGCCCGGTGGGACTCGAGTCTCCCTTCATCTCTTTGCCAAGATATGATGCCTCCCGGGGCTCTCCCCAAGAATACTGATTATTTGCATGTTTATTACAGGAAACGATGATGTCGATGGGACTTGCTACTCTCACTTTTGGCCCTGCAGTCGTTGCCGGCCATGCTGCACACGGGTTCCTAGTGGTACCCACCATTTTTGGCACCTTCCCATCGATGGTATGCTTCCCCAACTTTTGGGGGCTTGCCTTCACCGATCTACTGCAAGTGGAGTCCCCGGAGCCCAGTGGGGAGAAGACAAACAAAAAGGCCAAAATCCTGGAGGCCTAACACTATGCAGGCCCGCTGAGAGGCCCAGTCCAGGTCGCCAACTACCTGGTGCACCACATCACTCACGGGGCTAACCCCGTCCACAGTAGGAAGCCCAGAGGATGCCAACAGAGGAGCTACCAGAGGAACACTGCTACTACTGTTACTGGGCATCTCTCCGTGTCTGAGAAATCTATTCTTATTGGGGTGTCTGAGTCTTCTTAAATGGTCATGATGCCCAAGCTATTCCAGACTGGGTGGTCCCCACCGTCCCTACACACAACGCCTTGTCTGAGTCTTCTTAAAGAGTTGGCCCCATGGCCAAAGAAGTTCAAGCAAGTGTGCGTCCTAAAGCAGGTCTAACTAGCTCATGAAGAAACGCCAGTTTGCCTCTGTAATCCTAGACCGGAAAGAGTCGGGAGAAGAAATGAGAGGGGTTTGGCCCCAAAAGAGGAACAAATGGCCGTGGATGCTCCACGCCGTGAAATTTTCAACGCTTGTGTTAGATAGGCCAATGTCCAAGCTATCAGGAGAAGATTCAACCAGCCGACAGAGAGAGCTCGGCTGGCTTACATGCCTTCAATATAAGGCTGGCAACTATCTCCCGTCCTTCACCAAGGATGTGGTCAAGAGGAGATGACCGATATGGTCAGGAGTTACTTCAGGGGCTTGGGAAACCCCCCATTGGGTCACGGCATTTGCTACAAGCGGCTGCAGATGAAGAGGAAGAATATTTATCGAGAGAACTTGAAGAAGAAGAAGGAAAATGCCATTGTCCATACATGACAATGCACATGAAGATAGGCCAAACTACGAGGCCGATGAAGCCCCTCACCAGCCACAAGAGATGAGAAGAAGAACTTCAGTGTTTGAAAGACTGACCTTTCCAGGTCGAATAAGGAGAAAGATCTCCAAGCAAAGGAACGACATAAAAATTGTTGCATGCAACATGGCTGGTGTGGCTAGAAGATATGGGGCCTGCTAGAAGAACCCCAAGAATTGGCCCGATTAGCCACAAGGCCAGGGCCAAACACCAGAATGAGTGCAGCTACCAAGGAGAGATTGCGAATAGCTAAAGGGAAGCAGGTGATTCCAAAAGAAGTCACCACGTTAGCTGTCAATGTGGTGACCACAGAAGAAGGAGAAGAGGTTCTGCTAACAGCCTCGCCCGAAGGTGCTTCCGGTGAAGCAATTGAAGGCACTTCTAGCACGGTGACCTAAGATCCATCCATGCTACTGCTGCTACAAAAATATCAATAGGAGATAGAGCTCCTGAAGAAACAGTTACATGAGCAGAATGAACAGGCTTCCACATCCAACCAGCTAGAGATGCAGGCCGAGTCCTCACGGGGAGGTGCCAACCCATGTGATTTCCCACCATTGTAAACTCTGCCCCAGCCGGCAGAGCACAACCAAGCTGCCCCTCCACCTCGGGGGTCCCAGCCTTTGCTGCCACCGGTGCTACCCCCGTTACATCAAGCACCGCTATTGCGTCCACCATCGCAGGCAACTATTCTGGCTACTCCATACTTGCAACCGGTGCATTTCTTCCTAGAGCCAATGGACCCAGCTGTAATGAACTGGCTCATGGTCGAGAAGATGATAGAAATGAAGCTAGAAGAGCAAGGGGAAGGTGAATATATGGCCTTTGATGCTTACCGAGTTCCCTACCCACCTCACCATGCAACCAAGAGGCTCCCTCTCAGGTTCTCTAAGCCACCAAAATTTGACAAGTTCAATGGGCAAGGGTCCCCAAAAGAACATATAGGTTACTATGTGACTGTCATGGGCGATTTGGCTTCAGATGAGTCATATTTGTTGAAATTGTTCGAGTCCTCTCTCATGGGACTCGCATTTGAATGGTACTCTAGCCTACCAACAGGGTCGATCAGTGACTGGGCAGATATGCAGAAGAGGTTCAGAGAATGGTTCCACATAACCGAAAGAGAAGTCATTGTGGCTGAACTATATGCGACCAGGTAGCGGCCAGATGAGATAGCCCTAGACTACATTAAGAGGTGGAGAAACCTCGGAAAGATGGAAAGGTACAAATTTGCATCGATTTCAAAGACTTAAATAAGGCATGTCCTAAAGATGATTTTTTGCTACCTCATATCGACGTGTTGGTGGATAACATAGTCGGGTATGAAGTCCTCTCATTCATGGATGGTTATTTAGGGAATAACCAAATCCGTTTAGCTCTGGAGGACCAAGAGAAGATCTCATTCACCACACCCTGGGGCACCTACTGCTACGTGGCTGTGCCATTTGGTCTGAAAATTACAGGTGCCACATATCAACGGATAATGACGATAATCTTCCACGACATGATGAATGTATATATGGAAGTTTACGTGGATGACATCTTCATGAAATCGAGGACAAGAGAAGAGCACCCCGCTATCTTGGCCAAGGTGTTACAAAGGGCTCGGAAGTATAAATTGAAAATGAATCTGAAGAAATGTATATTTGGAGTATGATCAGGGAAGTTACTAGGTTTCATAGTTAGCAAGCGGGGGATTCAGATTGATCCGAACAAGGCAAATGCCGTTATGGATATGTCACCGCCTAAGAACATCATTGAGCTTCATGGATTGATTGGGCATTTACAGTTCATTCGAAGATTCATATCTCAACATTTGTAAAGGTGCCACCCATTCTACGAACTACTCAAGGCAGGAGCTAAGTTTGAATGGAATGAAGAGTGTCAGAAGGCCTATGATGACCTGAAGGTTTATTTGTCTAATCCCCCAGTTTTGCAACCGCCTGTACCTGGGAAACCCCTGATCTTGTACATTTCTGTGATTGAGGACTCCCTAGGAGCTGTCCTGACACAAGTCGATGATGAAGGTAAGGAGAGGGCAGCCTATTATCTGTCTAGATTGTTCAATCCTGTAGAAGCTAAGTACACTACTGTGGAGAAGACCTATGCAGCACTGGTTTGGGTAGCTCAAAAGCTAAAACATTATTTCCTTGCCGATGAAGTTAGGTTGATTTCTAGAATGGACCTAATTCGCTATCTCTTAGAAAAATCTATCCTTTCTAGTAGATTGGCTTGCTGGCAGAGTTTTCTCTCCCAATTCGATAATACCTTTGTTGTTTTGAAAGCAATCAAGGGATATGTTATTGCTGAACATCTTGCTCATTTACCTATCCCTCGTACAGATTCTATCCAGGATGAGTTCCCTGATGAACACCATGTCGTGCTTACTCATCACCCTTTCTGGTCCTTGCACTTCAAGGGCACACTTAATTCTCAGGGCCGAGGGATCGGCGCTATTCTCCTCACACCAGAGGGGGTGACTATTCCCATCGCTTATCAACTCTCTTTTTATGCTATAAATAACATGGCTGAGTATGAGGTTGTCCTTGCTGGATTGAAGCCTGCCTATGTTCTGGGCACGCGATACTTGAACATTATAGGAGATTCTCAGTTGGTGCTGTGCCAGGTTCTCTCTACCTATTACACCCGTGACCCTAAGCTCAAACCCTATCAAGATTTGGTCACGCTCTTGGCTAAGCAATTTTGCAAGCTGGTTTACATTCATACCCCTCGATCTCAAAATATTATTGTCGATGCACTTGCATCACTTGCTTCTTCCCTCTCCTTTCCCCTCAGTCACTCCACTGAGACCATTGTGATCCAGCATTTAGACGCTCCTTCCCTTCAATATATGTGGTTTGATAACCTTAGGAAGTCTGTAGAGAAGAAGACTGAGTTAAAGGATTTGAAAGAAGTATCTTTAACAGAACTCGAGGAAATCTTAGAAGAAGAGGAGTTGCCTTGGTACCACGAAATTGAGCAGTATTGCAGGGATGGGTCATTCCCGGAATCGACAAATGCCGAGCAGCACAAGGCCATTAGAAGAGTCACCTCAAGATACACAATCATTGCAGGAGAACTGTGTAGGCATGCTCTTAATGGAGTTCTTATGAGGTGTTTGGATGATGATGAGACATGGAAGGCTGTTAAAGCAGCTCATTCGAGTGAGTGTAGGGGACATGTTAATGGTCAGGTCTTAGTAAAGAAGATTCTTAGGCAGAGCTATTACTGGCCAACCTTAGAAGAAGATTGTTCCAGCTACGTTCGTAGGTGTCTTCAATGTCAACTCCATGCTGATAAAATTCATGCTCCTACTTCATCCCTCCATCCTCTTTCCGCTCCTTGGCCATTCTCCATGTGGGCCTTTGATATTATAGTCCCGCTCGGTGATCCTAATTCTCAAACCAAGCAGAAGTCCTTCATCCTTACCGCCACTGAGTATTTCACCAAATGGGTTAAAGCTGAAGCATACGCGGATATCAAAGCTACCAAAGTTTACCGCTTCATCCTAAAGAACATCATCTCGTGGTTTGGAGTGCCAAGCAACATCGTCACCGACAATGGGCCTCTGTTCGTGTCACAAGAGCTCTAGGACCTATGTAAGAAGTATAATATCTCATTGCATCATTCATCACCTTACTACCACCAAGGCAACGGCTAAGCCGAGGCCACCAACATGACTATTATTAAAATTATCAAGAAAATGTGCGAGTCACATAACCCTCTTTCCGGAGCGGGTTTTCGCATTTTAGGGTAAAAAGCATGTTTTGTAGGTGTGAGACGAATTCACCATTCCAAGTGATGTTTATCAGTTCTAATGGTAGATCTCGAACCCCAGGAATGCCGGGATGTGATTCCCACCAGTTTGGTTGCATTTACTCACGATTTGGGTTTGGTATAAGGCCGGATGTTCATGTGAATCCTTTTAGGTCGATTTGAGAAAATCGCCCATTTCTTTGTCATTTTGTGGTTTTTTAGACCCCGTACAGCTTGTGGAAGGTTGATATAGAGTTTGTGGATGTTTTCCCATTCACTTGGATGTGTTTGGGGTGAGGAATGGAGGTCCCTGTGCGGATTCACAAAATCTGGCTCGAGTTGAGGTAGCGGTCATACTAGAGACGGCCACCTGCCTCTGGATGCCAAGGCGGTCCTCTGGTGACATCCAGGTCATGGTCTTGCGACCGATCACAACCTAATGGAGGTGGTCCTCTAGAGACCGTCATTTCTCTTTTTAAATTGGTTTAGGTCAGTTCCTAGTCACGGTCTTGTGACTGACCGCCTTCTAAAGGAAACGGTCAGGCGAGGACCACAACCAGGATGAGTTTTCGTATGTTTTCAGGGCAGGCTGGAGATGGCAGACTGGCATGATCGCCACCGCTAGGAGGCAGCCCTGTGAGGACCGCCATCTGCAAGAGGCGACACTGGGAAGACCGCCTCCTGCCTGTTCACGCTCTGCAAGTGGCAGCCCTACTGAGACCGCCACCTGCTGGCCAGTCAGGTAGCGGCCATGGGATGACTGCCACCTACTATGGGTGTTCTTTTTGCATTGGTTTGGCTTCCGATTGATTTGATTTTGACCCCTTGGTTAGCCCTTGGTCCCGTGGATGTCTTGGATGTCATGTAAGGGCTATGACTATGTTTTTGGGTGTGTAGAAGTGCCGGAACCCCAAGTAGTGTGCCTGTGCTATTTTGAGACTCTTCTTATGAATTGTCATGGTCTCCAATCACTCGGCTGTGACCTAGTGGTTGACTTTTGACCTAGTGAGTGTCTCGATTGTCCAGTGAGAATTGTGACTGTGTTTCGGATGCTTGGAGGCATAGTGATACCTCAGTTTACGTGTCCATGTGGTTTGAGGGCTCAGGTGACCCCTCATATTTCGTGCTTTCTCGTCATTTGGAATCATGAGTCTGATGAGCATCCAAGGAGCCAAGGACTTGTAATTGAGTAATGGGTCCAGCTGTTATGTGTCGCTTCCATAATGTTTTATCGTGGTTTTTGACCTAAGGACTAGGCTGATTTGACGGCATGATGTTGCTTTGTACAACGGTCTTGACCTGAGTCGTGTGACTCAAGGATCGTTGTTTTAGCAGGTCTAGTTGACTGTCCTAAGTCTGGTGGCTTCGTGCTACCTTGTGTTCAGTGTTATATGTGATAGGTGCATGTGCAGCCTGTCTGTACTACGATGTTTTCCTTTGGAGAGTCTCTGTGTTTAGTGAGCCTCCACTAGTCATAGCCCAACGACACTTGTGTCGGCCACCTGGGAGTGGTGGCGAGGCAGTCTCGGTAGAGACAATTTTTGGTTGGTTTCCAAGGGCCCCCTTGTCTTGCAGTTAGAGTCCAACTGGGGGGGAACCAGCTAGAGGCCTGGCTCAAGGCATTGAGCTAGTGTGTGTGCACATGGTTAGGGACGTTGGACCCGTGCTGACGAGCGTGACCCTGACTAGTCCTTGCTCTTCTTGGTTACTGTTACGGTGTCTCAGTCATCGCATTCGAGGTGAGTGAGAGACACCCAAGGCATAGTGTAAGACGTTAGTGGACGCATCTGGCATTGCTACTAGTGAGAGAGTACTTCTATCATATGACATGTAAATCTTGTAGTTCGTGTGGTTCTCGTGTAGCGTAAGCTTCTTGGCGTGGTTCTTCAGGTTGTTCGTGTTCTTCTGACAATGTAGCTTTACCTGTAGTCAGTGTGGAGTACACGACAGTGAGGTCGTGTATGTGTTGGTGCTCATAGACCATGTGGTCTTGAGTTGAGCTTTGTCACTAAGGATGAGCCTACATGACAGAGGTGTCATGGTGTGTTCAGGCTGTGTAGCCAGAGTTTTCTTGCATTGGTTCGACATTTCCCGATGGTGAGATCGGGCTTGCTTTTCTTGCCGATAGGAGTAGCTTGCGGCTTAGTCGTGGTTTTTCTCGATTGTTGTCATTACGACTATTACTTTGTTGTTGTTGTTGTTACTCCTGTTACTGTTAGCATTATTGTTTACCATTGTTGTTTCGTGGTGGGGATCTGCGGGACCCCTACTAAGCCAGTGAGATGAGACTCACCCCTTTCTTTTTAGGTGTAGCAGTTCTTCCTCATAGTTCAGAGGTGCGGTATGGTGGTTCTTAGTGCCAGCTTTGCCAGCATCGGGTTACCCCAAACATCAGGGTACATTTTCACCAATTAAGGATAAATCCCATCACCCTCTGGTGGCAGCGGCGTCAACAAAGGTTGCAAGGTAACATATTTGTGTCATTACAGGTAAATCAAGAGATTTGACATTCGATGCAGCTAACTCTCCTTACAGAACTCTGAATTCCAAGTAGTGAAATTTATTTTATTTTTGCTACCAAATGTTGGCCATTGCCTTTTGATGCGATTCTTACTGTCCTCTACTTAATTACAATGCCAATACATCAAATAGAGAAATGCTCATTGAATCAATTACACCTCTCTCGGGATTTTAATTCTGCCCATGCATTCTCACTTGGTTTCACAATTTTGCAGATGTGTTAAATATCTGCAGAAGCAATCAGCACCAACTGGAGTTGAATTAGCAGATGATGAGTTCATCTTGCATGTCGAAGGAACTGCAAGGACACAGAGGGTGGTACGCCATATTGGAGCGACCAGCTGGCCTGGTCGGTTTTCGTGTCATTCTGCACTGAGATTCTTAATTATGTGATGATGAACATGATGGATCATCAGTTGGAAGTTGGATGGCAATACTAAATCTGCACCTCATAATTATGGTGGCAGGTAGACTCATACTGACAAACCGGGCACTCTACTTTGAGGCGTCTGGAGTAATATCATATGAAAATGCAATCAAGGTTGATCTTTCGAACCCTGGTGTTGACCACCAAGTGAGAGCTGGATCCACTGGCCCTTGGGGTGCACCACTTTTTGACAAGGCAATCGTCTATGAATCCTCACAGCTGTAAGAACATCGCATGTCAGAAGATTTTGAATTCATGTTTTCTTGTTACAGGGTAATTAAAGGGCTTGTGACAATGTATAGACAAAAAGTTAAAGTCTGTTCTTATTTGAATGAACATTGCAGACCAGAAGGCATCACCTTGGAGTTCCCGGAGATGACCAGCTCAACTAGACGTGACCATTGGCTCGCACTGATGAAGGAAGTCACCTTATTGCACCAGTCCTTGTCAAAGTTCAATATTGAATCCCCTCTACCAGCATGGGAGATGCAAGCAAGAACTATACTGGGTATCCTGAGACTCCATGCTGCCAGGGAGATGCTAAGAATAGCACCACCAGTCCCTAGAAGTTTCTTGATTTTCACCTTATTCGATGTGTTACCTAAGGGGGACTATGTGTTGGAAGAGTTGTCAAACAGTTTGAAAGAGAAAAATGGTGTACACCCATGCAGTGCAGCCTCCATACTGAAGAGTTTAAATATGTCTCACCCAAGTATTTCAGATTTGGATGTCAAGGAAGGGTATGAAATCCCAATGGAGAAGCCAGAAAGCCTGGAAGCCTTGGAGACAACTATTAGTCAAGTGAGAGAGGAGGCAAAGGAGGTTGGCATCGCCAAAGCAACACTTGAAGAGCTAAAAGAAGAAGGAACCGTTGATAGCCTTTATGTCCTAGTGGTAAGCTCTGTTTACCACCATTCAGTTTATGCTGCATTTAAGCCTACTTCTTTTTTGACAATTTTGAAAGTTTGCTTACTGTAATAGGTCAAGGTAGAAGATTTAATAGGATTCGGTTCAGTTCTCTGTCTCTTGCTCAACAACTGCTCTGGTTAATATCCTTCCATTGCTTAGTTGCCCACATCAAGTAACTCTGAACTCTCTTCTTTCAATGCCATTCTGCAGGAACTACTAAGCCCACTGAAAAACTTACCACCTTGGATTCAAGGAGTACTCAAATGGGAGAGGCCGGCGCTTACACTTGTCGTGCTTATGGTGGCTCTCACAATCACATACAAGTAAGCTTTGCACTTCATCAGCTTAAGCCTTTAAATAATTTGCTGAAGATGTTTCTAATGACGGTGCATTAATACTATTGTCTCAAGAGAAAGCTATACTAGACCACCGGATTTCCTTTTCTTAATTGTGGAAATGGCACTGTTATTTGCATAATATGAACTTTGGGCACATGTGCATCCCTTACTTCTTGTTGCTCTGTGAACAGAGAATGGGTAGGATATGCAGTCGCAGCATCATTACTCTGGGGAGTTGGAATGATGATATGGGCAAGGCGCCGAAGGATCAGAGATGAACGCATTGAGATTGTGGTGTCTGCTTCCTCTGGCCAGACAACCATAGAGAGCATAGTGTGGGTCCAGCATGGCTTCAAAGCATTGCATATGGCAGTTCAGAAGGCAAACATTGCGATACTAAAAGTTTGGTCGATATTTGTCTCAAGGGCCCAAAAGGTGTCAAACAAAACAACGATTTGTCTCATTACCTGCATATGTGCTCTGTATTGTGAGAATCTATTTCTTAATTCTGGAAATAACCCACCAAATTTTCTCTTCTTACCACTGTCTGGGACTATGTGAGTCAAACCCAGTACTTCATATCCATGACACAACTGCTTCGGCTAAGTTTCTTGGACTTTCTACCGCCAAAGTACATATCTTACTTTTCTGGTTGATCAGTTAGTGTTCTCATTCTGTATATCTTAGCTCAACATTCACACATCAGCACATGTTTGAATCCATAAGCTATGGTTGCTGAACTGAATTTGCAACAGGCAGAACTATAGGAATACGTACAGGATGCAGAGAAAAATCATCAAGTCGGGGAATGGGAAAATGATACTTCACCGTGATCTTATTGATCGCACGGCTATCAACGCACATCCTTCATGTGCCATCCTTCTTCGGGGCCAATAAAGCGGGAATAGTGCAAGGGCTCTTGCTATCCCTAAGGGATCCCCAACTCATCAACTCTTCGACCTGCCGCTGAAGCGCGGCATGGTCTGTGGGACTCATCCTATAATGGGGGAGGTTGGGCAAAGATGAGTCCGGGACGAGGTCGATCTCGTGCTGGATATCCCTCATAGGTGGAAGGCCTCCGGGGAGGTCTTCTGGGAAGACATCGAAAAAATACTGCAATATTATGGCTATCTCTGGGGGATGCTCATCCTCAGACCTAGGGGTAACATCCTCTACGCCCCGGACAACAACAGCTAGAATGGGGTTACCCCCAGTCACTTCCTGCTCCATCTCTCTTGGACTAATCATCATCAACCTCTTGGATGGAGGATCAACTCTGCTAGGAGCAGTCGAAGAGGTGGTGGCCTGTGCCGAGGACAAAGTGGGTGGACCGGCCTTCCCCTGACCAGGAGAGGTCACAGTGCTGGGGCCAGCTGGTCCTTGGAGAGACGGGTCCTTCGGCTGGACGGGGTGGAGGGTAATCATGTGGCCATCATGGTCGAAGGTGCATGTGTTCGACCTGCCATGGAAGGTGGCATCCCGATCAAATAGCCAAGGCCTACCAAGGATGATATTACCCACCTCCATAGGTAGCACATCACACCAGATCGCATCGTGGTACGCCTGGAACTGCAGTGGCACTAGACACCGTAGTCTGACCGGGATGGAAATGGAATCCACCCAAGAAACTCTATAGGGTGCAGGGTGATCCACGAGCATCAAACCAAGGCATTTGACGGTGCATGTGGAGATAGCATTAATGCAGCTCCCGCTATCTATAATCACCTTGTAGGCTTTCCCTTCCAGCCTACAAAATGTGTGGAAAATGGTGGTACGACGCCAGTTGTCACTCACCTGAGGCTGGGCTAGGATACACCTGACTACACCCAACTGCACATCTTCCTGATATGAGGTACCAGGGACGTCGACCTGCTTGCCATCTAATAACTCATCAAAGAACTCCTCAGCCAATTCCTGGTCCGACTCATAGCTGACTGGCACCAACTCGAGCGTGGGGTCACGGGCTGGTGTGTCAGCAATAGCAAGCGATTCGTGAGTGGGACACTTGCTGGCAAAATAACCAACTCCTCCACAACTATAGCAACGGTCTCGTGTCCCGGTGCCCTGAGATGTTCCACCAATCATTGGCCCCTTACCCTTGTCCTCTCGATGGACTGGGGGTGTGGGAAGAAGAGGTTGAGCTGGTACGATGGGCTGATAAGGCCGAGGTGAAGGGACGGGTGCCTGCGGGTGAGGGAGAGGGTCCCTTGGTTGGAGAGGACGGGGCCTAGGAGCAGTGGGGTCCTGCCGAGGGGGTTCCGGAGGGAGGGCCACCGAAAACTGGCTATAGGAGATAGGCGTAGTACGAGGGTCGGTCCCACGCTGATAAGTGATCCCCAGGCGCTGGATGAGAGTGAACTCCGCCTCGAACTACTCCAACTCGAGAGCAACCTGGTACGCATCCTCCAAGGTGGTCACATTGTAGAGAAATAATTCATATTGATAGTGGGGCCGCAAACCACGACGGAAGCGCGAGATAGGCATGGTGCTCTCGTCCGTAACGTCACATCGCAAAAAGTACTCATCAAACTCCGCAATGTAGTCTGACATAGATCTATCCCCTTGGGTGAGACTCTACCACCTATCAATAAGTCGCTAACGGTATGTGACAGGAAGGTACATACGCCTAAGCCTATCCTTCATCTCATCCCAGGAATCCACCTGGGGCTCATGACGCTGAAAGAGCAAGCTCTCCACATTACTCCAGTAAGTCTGTGCTTGCCCCAGCAACTTTATTTTGACATACCTAACCCTCCGGCGGTCCGTCATCTCGAACCACTCAAAGTATTATTCCATGCTGGCCTCCCAATCAAGATAGATCTTGGGTTCCAAAGGCCTGGACCCATCAAACGTGGGAGGGTCCACACGGACGGTCTTGAGAATCCGTTCATCCTCATCATCCCTTTGTGGTCGGTGACCGCGTCAGCGTTGGCCATTTCCCTCGTAATCGTTGTCGGACTCATAGTCCTCAAAGTGGAGGGCACATGGCCGTTGCTCCTCAGCCCCAGGTGGTGCGGGCTGGGCAGTAGGAGCGGGCTGGGCAGCATGCGCCTGAGGGGCCGGGAGAATGCCGGGTAGGTCCCGACGAGGGATTTTCTTCACACTCTCTAACCTTCCAACCTGACCTTGGACAGATCGGTCGGAAGCCTCGGCACGGTCCTCCATGGCCTTGAATCGACTCTCCATGCACTCGATATGTTCCCTAAGAGTTTGCTCAGACCTATCCATGCGCTCCATGAGTTGGACTATCATTGTGACGACCCGGACTCCGAATACCGGATATACCCGATAGGACTACCGATGGGCTCTGCGGAGCCCGAATAAATCGTCACCTCGGTGACTGGCACGCCCACGCACTCAATAAACCGGGAAAACTCTATTCCCAACAACAAAACTTAAATAAAAAGAAAATAATAAAAAAAGTGCGTCCACAATAGTGTAGCGGCAAAAAATGGTTCCTATGTCACGTACCACCTTCTCTATTTATTCATCAGGAAAGTCGTTCGGTACCCGTAGAAGCCTACAAACACCAGAAGCCAAAGAGGCGTCAGAAGGAGCCCTAGGTATTACCCCAGGAGACAACCCTCCGATGCTTAAGTCAGCAATGGTTCAAGAAAAATAAAGAAGAGTGAAAGAAAGGGAGAGATGGAGGTCACCGTAGTAGATCTGAGAGACGTGTAGGTCCTCTAGAAGAGTGCTCGCCACCCCCAGTGGACACTCAACGAGTGCTCGCTGGGTGGTAAGGTCCTGCAAGAGGGGATTTCTCTCTCAGGGAATGTGGGTGCGTGGGACCTCTCTATCGCTGTAGCAGGGTGAGTAGCTCTATTCTTTACGTAGGGTTCTTTGCAGAAGTTCCACCGTGTCCTTTCTTCTTTATTGATGTTCCTTTTATATGGGGTTGTCCTGGAGGTGGAGGCCTATCCCTTTAAAGGAAGGACGTGAGTAGTGGGGCAGCATCTCCCGCGATTACGACAGGAGTTTCCCTTTGAGGGATGAGTACCCCGGAGTCGACCGATGTCTGGGCGAGTCTTACGGCACTCGTGGGGCCTGCTCACCTCTTATGGGATAGGAGCCAATGTCGTGGGGGTAACGGTCGGTCATCGGAGAATCTTCAAGCGGTCATCGCGCCTAGACTATCACCTTCTTCTGGCTGTCAAATCTGAAGTTGAGTTGTATTGGGCCATGCCGCCTGGGCCACGGCCGTTGTGGGCTTTTACGTGCTCCAGTAAGGCCTGGGCCTTCGTGGGCTCGCTGCTAGCGGGCCCATTATGGGCCGATTCGGATTTACCCTCCTCACTAGCCCCCCTACTCTCAGTTGTCAAGCACTTTGTAGGGGACTAAGAGTCGAGTATGAGAGGGTCACTTGTCTGGATAGCTTCCTAATGCCATCGAGACCGGTGGTCCTAGTCGATTGCTTGGCGCACAAGGCGCCTCTGGCTGTAAGGAGTGCCACTCTTGTAATCATGTCATCTCAGGGCATGAGCGTCGAACGGGCGCTTGAGCCTGGCTGCTGTACGGTGACAGCGACAGGTGCCTTTTCACCTGCTCCACAGCTCTGAAGTGGCTGTTCTGCCTTGGGGGTTATAAGAACCACCATAGAGGCTTCCTCAGACCCCATCTGCTTCTTGTCTGTTGGACGCGCTCACCGTAGGCTCCTTCCCCTATCATCCGATGAGGGTCTTCTTCCCTTCTCTGTGCCTCCTCTTTCCTGTAGCCATGTCGCCCTGTACGAGGACTCTTAGGGTTAGCCCTACCTCTTCTGTCGAGGAGGTGGATCCCGGTCGTGGTGACGCCCCGAGCACTTTGAGTGCCTGCACCAGTCATCCCCGTTCCCCACTAATAGTCGCCTATAGGGTAGTACGTGGGCTACGATAGGCCTTCTAGATTCCTCCTAACTTCGACGTTGCCTTCCCCCCACCCCTCATAGAGGACGATCAATTGAGCCTGCCTCTGGGTGGCATCATGGTTCCTGTGGCATCAATCCAGGCGGGC
The DNA here is from genome assembly GCA_024336825.1 of Amorphophallus titanum. Classification (NCBI taxonomy): domain Eukaryota; kingdom Viridiplantae; phylum Streptophyta; class Magnoliopsida; order Alismatales; family Araceae; genus Amorphophallus; species Amorphophallus titanum. Next base: position 68,265,478 of record JANBPO010009603.1, read on the forward strand.
TTCCACCTGCCTGTTCACCCTTTCATCGAGTCTGTCCTTCATTATTATGGTTGGCATCTAGGGGAGATATCCCACAATTCCTATCACATCCTTTGTGGGTTCATCTTCGTGTATTGGAAGGCTTCGGTGGAGCCGAATGTTCACCTCTTTCGAAAATTCTACAGCCTCTAGAGCTGTCCGACCGATACGGCCTACGCATACTTCAAGGCTCGGTCTGGTCGCAACATCGTCTGAGTCTCCACTGCCGCATCCAATCTCAAGGGTTGGGCGGAGCGCTATGTATATATCACCAAGTCGAGTGATCGCGAGTCTTCTGGCGGTTGGAGGTTTAGGGGCTTCCGTCCTGTTTGGGTGGACAGGAAGCCCTTAGCCAATGTAGAGGAGTCCAAGAAGATAAAGTCTATTCACAAGTTCCCCCTCGTTAATGCTGACTTCGTGCTAACATTGATAGTGCTCTGGGAACTGGGGTTGAGTTCCCCATTACCACAGGGTACTAACCTAAAGTTTCCGTCAGGCTGTGTTGGTGGCGAACTGGGCTGACCGGGCTCAGTTTGATTGTAGGAGTACCAGAAGTACCATCGTGGCATTACGAGATAGTGTAGTTACCGTAGTGTGCCCCTGGTCCCATGGACCACGTTAAGGCTGGGGTTAGCCAGGTGACCATTGCCGCTCCTCAATTGGCAATTGCCTTTGCTCCAAGCCATCTTCAGTATCCCATCCCTGTGGCTGTCCCGGTAGCAAGTTCCCCCGCAGTGCCTGCGGCCAGTGGATGGTCAAGTGCTCAGAGGGAAATCTCCAAGGGCGCCGCTAGTGTTGCTGAGGCAGAGTCCGCCATGCCTGGGGGGGTCACATTTCGCTGGATATAGACGAGTTGGTGGCACTGGATAGCCAACGTCGTCCGAAGAATAGGAGTAGAGCTTCTGCTTCGATCCGTGGTCAGACCGCATCGTCATCGCCATCCAAGGTTCCACTTCCTCCTGAGGTTCCTCCTCCGCCCCCGCCAGTTATTGAACTGGTGGTCACCCCCTTAGCGCCTACTTCTAAGAGGGAGGCTCTGGATAAGGGCAAGGCCCTCGCCCATGATGACGATTCACTCAGTTTGAAGGAGAGGAGGGCCCACCTCCCGCCGCTGGCCGTTTCTTCGGGTCCTCGCTTCCTACCACCAGAAGAGCCCATCCTTAAGTCCCACCTCTGGATGGAGGTGAAAGCCTTCATCAACAAGACCATGCTTCACCGGGACCGGACTGGGGAGTTCGGCCTTAGGGCCCAGGACGAGCTGGCGGACTTGGCGGTGAAGAGCTTCATCACGCTTTCCAGGGTGTTTAGTTTGTAGTAGTACCACTTCAACGACATCGCACGGGACTTGGAGACTAGTCAGGCTAGGCAGGTAGGCTTGATGGCCAAGTGTGAGACGCTGGAGGGACGCTTGGAGGCGTTTGAGGTGGAGGCTACTATGCTCTGAGAGCAGTTAGAGCAGGTGGGGTTGGCCATCGCTAGGATGGAGAGGGACCATAATTTCTTTCAAGTCTGGGCTGAGATAGCCGAGGCCCATGCGTCCAGGTTAGACACGCAGGTCAAGACCATAGAGCTATGGGCTCAAGGCATAGCTGGCTAAGCTGCGCTCATCGATGTCGACCATCAGTAAGAAGGCGGTGGAGAATTTTCACTCATCCTCAGTTTACCGGGATGAGCTGACCTCGGTGGCCTTGGAGATCTTCGGTCTGGCACGTGATCGCGACTTCAAGGAGGGCTGGGAGGCCGTCGTGTAGGTCGTGGTTAAGAGCTCGGGGACCTTGGTGCCTCTTCTCCCTCCTCCCTCGACGCCTTATGGTGCCGAGACCAGTGGCGGCGAGGAGGAGCTTGGCGGCGAGGAGGCTGGGGCCGACGAGCAAGGGCCAGAGCCGAGTACCAGCGGGCGAGTAGTCGAGGATGCCCCATTTGTAGAGGAACACCTGGTCGACTTAACATATGACCTGCCTGTCGTGGAAGTCGCTGCTGCGTGTGAGCCCGAGGGTGACAGGTCACATGACGTCGCTACCGAGGCAAGTGCCTGAGCAGATATCTACTGTTTCCCTTCCTTTTCTGAGTAGATTTTCCCTGTCACTATATCGAGGCAGTTGCCTCTTTTTATAACTCTTTCATCTTTTGAATGGAAAACTTTCTTCTTTTTTGTAAACTCTGGAATCTCTGTAGATCTACCACGTATGTTGCTTTCTTTGCCTGCATTGAGATCTCCAAGGGATACAGAGTGGCGCCTCAGGGATTACCCCGAGAGGGTGTGACCTTCGGGAACCATCGCTTCGATTTCTAAGGGTATTGAGAGGCAGTGGGACTCCTCCTTGCGTTGGGGACCTTTACTTCCCTCTATAAATAGCGGGTCCTGTTACACCACCATGGCGTCCTCAGTTCGCTGGGCCATAGGAGGGGAGTCCTTGTGAGATGTCATCAGAGCAGTCTGGCACTTCATCTGATGATGGGTCCTTGCAGATCTCGTGGCAATGCCTACGTCTTTGGCGGGAGCCGCTGCCGGTGCCCTGGCCACCATGGCCGGCACCAGGAGAGAACGGTGATGCTACTTCCGAGCAATACAAGCTCGGGTACTTGGATGACTGGCGGGAGGCCTTGGGGAAGGTCAACCACCTATATTCTGGTCAGGGAATCCTACTCCTTGAGTCAGAGAAGTTCCGTCCTTAGAGGGACAAAATCTCTCTTTGTAATCCTCACCTCTGTATCTGAATAATCCTCCTTTTCTTCTCATCCTCTTCGTCTTTGTGTCATGCGGCTATTTTCCAATCGTTTCTTCTTGATCCGCAAGCGTGTGATGAGGCGTTTCCCCCTGCTGGAGGGAGAGACTCTCTTTTATGGATAGTGGTGATAGCAGGCGTGGAAGCCATCCTCCTTTTGCTAGCTTACAGGTATGGCCAGTTGGCTGGCTGGCTTCGGCCTCGTTGCTCTACTATCTTTCGTCGACCATGGCAGGTGGGACAACTAGCCTCCTTCTGTCAGTTTGCAAGCATGGCCAGTTGGCTGGCCAGCATTGGCCTTGTTGCTCCACTGCCTCCCATTGACGATGGCGGGGGGACCACTGGACTTCTTTTGCCAGCTTGCGGGCGTGGCTAGTTAGTCGGCCGGCGTGGAGGGTCTAACTCTTTTCCCTGGTGCAGGCCTCCTCGCGTTCGACTTCTCCATCTGGTCCCCTTCCATAGAACAGGTGGGTCGCAAGGCGGTTGCCCGTGGGGGGTCGTCGCCATGGTCGCTAGCAGGTGACCAGAGGTAGTGCCCGACAGATGAGATGCTAGAAGCTGGATCAACGCGTGCTACCATGGCTGGGCTAGTCTTGTATATGCTTGTAGGTTGGCCGCATGAGAGCATCTTGCCACACTTTGGCAGCTTGTATTTTGACTAAATAAATAAAATCTTCTAGTTTGAGTCCATGTCAATGTATACCTCTTGATGGGAGATCTTTGTGGGGGTAGGCAGCGCTACTATCTTTAGTTTACGTGCCCATACTAGTCTTTCTGAACCTGCGTTGGCATCGTGTCCTCCCCTGGGTCTTCCCACTGCTGTCGTCATTTTTGAGGGCCTATGAGTGCCCGCCTTTTGGAGAACTCAAGGTCACCATGATTTTCAAGAGGAGCTGTGCTTGCCTCTAGGGAACCCTTCGGTTACCTTCTCGTTTTCGTTTACTTGTTAATCTTTTAGGCGTTAAATTAGCTTTTAATTGTTGGTGAGTCTTATTAAAGGGGCGACAATTTTGGAGAAATCTTTGATGAATCGCCTATAATAACCAGCTAGACTAATAAAACTTCAAACTTCAGATACGATATTCAGTCGGCTATAACTTTTCACAGCTTCTACCTTGGAGGGATCTACTGCAATGCCTTCATTCGAAATAACATGGCCAAGGAAAGAGACTTCCTTAAGCCAAAATTCACACATGTTCAACTTAGCATAAAGTTGGTGCTCCCGTATGGTTTGCAAAGTAACTTTTAGATGTTCCTCGTGTTCCTCCTTTGTCTTTGAATAGATCAGGATATCATCAATGAATACGACTATAAATTGGTCAAGATAAGATCAGAATACATTATTAATCAGTTACATGAATGCAGCAGGTGCATTAGTTAAATCGAATGACATAACCATGAATTCATAGTGTCCATATCTACTTCGAAAAGTAGTCTTGTGTATGTCTTCTTCCTTGATCCTTAATTGATGATAACCTGACCTGAGATCAATCTTGGAGAACTATTTTACGCCAAAAAATTAGTCGAATAGTTCAGCAATATGTGGCAGTGGGTATTTGTTCTTAATGCTAAGTTGATTCAACTGTCGATAATCAATGCATAGTCTGAGAGAACCGTCCTTCTTCTTGACAAATAGGACCAGCGCACCCCAAGGGGATATGCTAGGTCGAATGAAATCTTTTTTTAGTAGCTCCTAAAGTTGCTTCTTTAACTCCTTCAATTCCTTGGGGGACATCCTGTAAGGAGCAATTGACACTGGTGCCACTCCAAGTGTGAGTTCAATGGTGAAATTAACCTCCCTTTCAGGCGGTAGACTAGGTAACTCAGAAGGAAAAATATCAGAAAACTCCCTAACTATGGGGATTTCATGGATCTGGATTTCCTTAGACTCAATAACTACTACAGAGGCAAGAAAAGCTTCACACCCTTGTGAAATGAGTTTACAAGCGTGAAGAGATGAAATTATGGTAGGGTGCTTTCGGTATTTGATACCAAGAAAGAAAAATCGGGGAAGACTAGGTTTCCAAAAGGAAATTATCCTACTATGGCAATCTATATAGGCATCGTGGCCAACAAGCCAATCCACTCCTAGGATGGCATCATACCCTTCCATGTCAAGGCATACTAAATTGGTGGGAAGTTGGTGCCCTTCTACTGTAACTTCACTATTGGGGAAATAGGTTTTCAGTTCAATTCCCGACCCTAAAGGAGTAACTATGGTTAAATCCGATGGTAAGGGAACAAATGAAATAGGTAAAGTTTTTGCAAAGGAACTAGCAATAAAGGAATGAGTAGTACCTGTATCAAATAACACGAAAGCAGGATGGGAGTGAATATGAATTGTACCTTCAATAAGCTCTCCTTCCTTTGTTGTTTCATTTTCTAATACGGCATTTAATCTAGCCTGTCGTTTCCGTCCACCATTGCTTCTCGTGGATGGCTGCTCCTTCGTCAATGGACAGTCAGGCATACGATGCTCCCGACTTCCACAACGTAGGCATGCGCCTAACCTCTTCCAACATTCTTCGGCCGCGTGACCGAATTTATCACAAAACGAGCAAGCCGCCATGACTTGCTTATCTTCTTCTTCTTTGACCTTCTTATTTCGGCGTTCATCCTTGCCGTTTCCATTCCGAGATCTCTTCCTGAGAATTATAGGTGATGCTGAAATTTTCTTGCTTCTTACCTGGTCGATCAGACTTTCGGCTCGGCTCTTCTACTTTACCCTTGAGTTTATCGACCTTCTCCAAGGTCCGTTCACATAAGTGTGCCCGTTGGACCATCTCCGCATAGGTCTGAATGTTCTGTGGGCCAAGCTACTGTATAAACATGGGACGTAACCCGTCCATAAAGCAATTTGCTTTCAAAAGGTCAGCGCTCACTAGATGCTGAGCATAGGGTGCTAGGCGAAAAAATTGTAACTCATATTCGGCCACTAACATCATGCCCTGACGAAGTGATGTGAATTTAGCTGCCTTCCTCTCCTTGACATGCTCGGAGAAGTACTTGGCTCAAAAGAGAGTTAGAAATTCATCCCATGTGTGTGGTGCGTCTCCAAGCGGTGCCGGGACAGACTTCCATCAGGTACGGGTGTCCTTGTTCAATTGAAATGTAGCAAGATGAACCTTTTCTTGGTCGGCACACTACATGACCTCGAATATATGGTTCATTTCATCGATCCAATTTTCTGCCTCGTCGGGATTAGAAGAACCCAAAAATCGAGGAGGATTCAAGCTCTAAAAATTACGGTGTAGGTCTCCAGCTCTTCCCCCTGCGCCGGCTTGAGCTATATTTTGCAAAGCTTGGGTGTGACCAGCAACGGTTTGTTGCATACCATCCTAGTTAACACAATGAGCCACAGTGAGAGTAAGGTACTTGAGAAAGAAATAGATTCCTTAATTCTAATGGAATTAGTGGAATTGTAACACCCGATAATTTTGAAATGGGGCCGATGGTTATCAAACCGTCGGGAATGATATTTTTGAGAAAAGAATAAAAAAGAATGGCCGATAGTTTTTATACGACAATGGTTTAAAAACCGCCGTCCAAAGAATAGCCGACGGTAAAAAGACGACAGTTAGACCATCGTCTATACTTTAGCCGATGGTAAAATGTCGGCTATTTAAGAACCACTGACGATTTTAACTATCAGTAGTAACACACTTGATACTAGTGTGGGTAGCATCCCTGGGTGCCCCATCTGGTCTGGGTAGCTTTCCTAAGTACCCCATCCGGTCCAGGTAGCATCCCTAAGTGCCCCATCAGGTCTGGGTAGCATCCTTGGGTGCCCCATCCGATCTGGGTAGCATCCTTGGGCGCCCCATCAGGTCTGCGTAGCTTCCCCTGGCCCCCCATCTAGTCAGGGTAGCATCTGTGTGTGCCCCATCCGATGTTGGTAGCATCCCTGGGCACCCTATCCGGTCTGGGCAGTATCCCTGGGTGCCTCATCCAAACTGGGTAGCATCCTTGGGTGCCCCATTTAGTCTCCGCAGCATCCCTAGATGTCCCATCCTATTTGGGTAGCATCCCTATGTGCCCCATCTAGTCTGGGTATCATCCCTGCATAGCCTATCTAGTCTAGGTACCCCCTATCTAGCCTCCATCCGGTCTAGGTACCCCCTGTCTAGCCTCCATCTGGTTCAGGTACCCTTTGTACAACCTCCAACTAGTCCAGGTACCCCTACCTAACATCCATCCGGTCCAAGTAGTTCTCCCAAGAACTTCATCCGGTCCAGGTAGGTCTCCCAAGGACTTCATCCAATGCAAGTACGTCTCCCAAGGGCTTCATCCGGTCCGAGTTTCAGCCACCTTTAGGCCTATAAATCCCCCCTTGTGGACAACTAAGAAATGGAGAAAAAAATCAAGCATGCTCAAGGCAGAAAACACACGTCCTACGCCTACGACGAGGAAGGTACTTAGACTTGCATCGGTTGGTTTTGTGCTTGGCATTCACATGCCAGGGGCTTTGTTGCACTAACATCCCTCCAGCAGTGTTTAGCAAAGACACGAGCCCCCATTGGACGTCAAGTTGTGCTTAGTGATCACACACCGAGGGCATGTCACACAAATGTCCCTCGCATGCTGTCTAGCTAAGTTATAAGTCCACAACGGGCATCACGTGAAGACGGTTCAGCAATCACCCAATGAGGAAGGCAATCCAACTCACGTTGGCTTTGTGCTTGGCAATTCACATGCCAAAGGTATGTTACACAAACATCCCTCACCCGACGCTTAGCCAAACCACAATTCCCTGACGTTCAACACATAAAGGTAGTTCGACACATACCCGACGAGGGAGGCAAACATACATCAGCTTTACACTTGGAGATCACACGGAAAGAGCCTGCTATACAAGCATTGACGCGAGATGATGCATGGGGCCTCTGCCTTCAAGAACACACTCCACCCAGAAGCCGTGGCCAGAATGCAGCCACGCAAACGACCGCATTCATAGGAGAATGCACCACTGACAAAGAACAAGTTCAAGCCCTGACGACTGTCTGCAGGCTATTCAACTAGTGGAGCTCATCCCGGTCAATGCCCCTCGAGTGGCATGCTTGGACAAGTCACCATCTCCCTCATGGGCGTCATGAGAAGGTGGCGCAATCCTCAAGCAGTGTGCTTGGGCAAGTCACAAATCCTCTTACGGATGTCACGAGAAGTTTTTACACTTCTTTAAGCGTTCCCAAGCCGATCACCAGTCATAACAGCATCTGACTACTCTAGTCACAACTGCGATTGACAACTCCAGTCACAACGGTGCCCGACTACTCCTGTAACGACCCAGAGTTCAGGGTACCGATAACCTGATATAAATATCGGACTACCGCTACCAAGAACTGGGGACACCACCCAAGAGGCTGATGAGGCCTCCAATGGGTTAGTGGAGTTTGTCGAGGGATTGCATTGGAAATTAGAATCCACAGTCACGCAGTATTAATTTTAGCAACAATTAATAGAATAATGCGAAAGTAATTAAAATATCAGAGTGGTATTTATATACACTAGTCCAGATTTACAATAGTAATCAAGAATGTACAAGTCCCACAGTAGAAAGAAAAGATAAGACTACAACTACACGGGGCATACCTCGGACAAAAACACAAAAAGACACGCCGACATAGCTGGCACTCTACGCACGGTCTCCAAAATCACGAGAATCACTGGCGGACGGCTGGGACTGGTCACCTGAAAAGGAGCAGGAGTGAGTCACAGCCAGACTCAGTAGGGGTCACGTGGATCCCTACCACGCACTAAACAAGCAAGCAGACGAAGTAAAATGCAATTAGAGCATGCATTTAGACAATTAAACAGGCAGATACACTAATTCAACATGTCACTAGACTAGAACAGAAAGGTCTATCTAGGCAAGTAAAACGGCTAACAAGATGCCAACATAAATAAATAAATAACAGGAGCAGCAGCTAGCAACAGGAACTAGCAGTAAAAATTAATTCACTCAGGATTGTTACTTACCTCTCCGGAGGGTCTTCCAGGGTTTATATAGTAATTCGTTTAACGCAAGAATCTAGAGAGACCAGAGAGTAGAGGGGATTCAGGGGAGGTTACGTCATTATTATAGGCTCATTATAGCACAAGGACTTTTGTTCTCCCTTATCTTTTGGAATTTCCTGCTCTTTAAAGCTGCGTAACGGACGCTAGGGTAAGCTTCCGACGGCCGGTCCGAGCCTGGGACACTAGCTGGGGGTCTACCCGAGCGGTGGGCGCGTAGATCAGACAGGGTGCTCTGGGCATCCGTAGGGGTCTTCCTGATCGACCTGTCGCTTGGACATCTGGACCCGAGAGTTGCCTAGGAAGTGCTGATCCGAGTGGGTTTTGGGCTTGGAGTAAGTGGGCCCAGAATAGGGCTGTCACGTTGGGAAGCTGGGCCTGGTTCGGTCAAATTGGACCTAGTTGGGCCATGCTCTTGGGCGGTAGATTTTTCCCCTCTCCACTTGCCCCCCCTACTCCCGAGCCAAAATTAGGCTTAGCGTGTAACATTGGTGGTAGGTGACGTCAGTGGCTCGAATGGGGTGAGGGTTTCTCTCCGGCAGGGGTAGTTTAATGCAGCTGTCCAAGGAATATGCCCGTGATGATGACTCTCTTGAGTCGATGCGAGGAGTCCCTTTTCAGAGTGTAGAACATCGTGCTGGCTCCTGTCGAACTGCTGGGAGTATAAACATCGCGCGAGTTCATGTTCCATGCCTCCTTTGTTTAGGGTTTTATCTCTCTATCGCCCTTGTGTTCTAAAAAAAGCTCAAGTGCCACGAGGGGGGTTCGGAGGACCACAGAATCGCAGAAGGCTTCGCAGAGGTAGTAGAGATAGCGACAGCGGTGATTCGTCAGCTTCCACCTTCTCCCGAGTCGCCTGAGTTGGCATCTTCCTCTTCTTCCTGTTGTTCCTCTCGTTCGGCCATGGCAGAGCAAAACCCTGCTACTGAGGAGCAGGAAGACGGTCAGGGCACGGGATGTTTGGTGCCACAGCCCGAACATCTGATGCGCAGCGAGTTGAGTGATGATGAAGTGAAGGCAATGGAGGGGTGCTTTGGGCTACCTTGGCAATATTATTTCTCCCCGTCTCAACCTCACGAGTCCAGTCTGGATACTCGTTCAGGCCTCTTCTGCACTTTCCTCTTGGCTTGGAAGTGTGGGTTTCATTTGCCTCTCCACCACTTTGTTATCCAATTGCTTCAATCTTACCAACTGGCTCCTATCTAGTTGGTTTCAAACTCGTATACTTTCATCTTCTCCTTCATCTTTCTTTGTCGCTCGTGCGGGCTTCACACTTCGTTGGACCTCTTTCATTCCTTTTTTGAGTTGAAGGAGCACACCCATGTAGGCAAGGGCTTCTTCTATCTCTAGGCGAAGAGGGGAAGGAGTTGCGTGACGCTTTTTGCCAAGGATTGTTCTCATAAGTGGTGGAAGACCAAATTCTTTTGGGTGGGCTCGTCGAAGGGTGGCATCTCTTGGGGTTTCCCGATGCCCAACTTCCATCCGTCTTTCCCTTCGAAGCAGGTGGCGGTTTCCCCGGAGCTAGAGGAGGAGATCCAGATTCTCCAGAAGAATCGCCAATCGACCACCGAGCTAATGACGGTGGCGAACATCGAGGAATATCCTTCCCGGATGCTATCCAAGCATGATAAGATTCTCAGTGCCCTACATTATGCTTCTGGGTTGGGTAGGTGGGCCTTTTTCTGAGAATTTGGCTTTTGTTGCTCAGATTCGAGGTGGACAGCTGATGAGGGGGAGCAATCGTTGGAGCAGGGGGGCGTCGACTTGGAGGAGATGCCTGCTCCGAGCGATCCCCAAACCTCTGAGGGTTCCTCCCGTGCTCGGGATAAGGGCAAGCAGAAGGCTCGGGATGTTGCCTCCGAGTGCCATGGGTCCAAACGTAAGGAACCTATTGAGCCATTACTATTGTCCCCGATGAAGGCCATGCTCACGGAGAAGAAGTGATAGAAGAAGGCGGGGGTGGCCCTTCCAGTCGAGGAGCAGGTGCGCCAAGTGGAGGGGGCCTTAGTCGAGGAGGTCCACCACCCAGACCTCCCATCCATCGGGCCAGAGGTTACTGCTGCTAGTGGGGAAGCCGCCACAGAGTCTGTCAAATAGCAGGAAGAGGTGGTTGGTCCCGGAGTCCCGACTGGGGGGGAGGGAGTGCAGGACTAGGCGTCAACCCAATCAGAGACAAGTGAAGTCATACCGAGAATGTGGACACTCGGAGGGGACGCTCCAGCCGCGGTTCACCCGAGTGAAGCCGTCCCAAGAATGGGGACACTTGGAGTGGACACTCCAGTCGCGGTGCGCCCAGAGAGGACTCTCCCCCCTTTGGCTAGTGCCCCAGTCGTCTGAGCTACCCTGTACCAGAGGTGCCGGTCCTCGATGCCTTCGCTAGTTCGGGAGGAGTTCAGGCGTGGTCCTTGAGAGGATCAGTGTGATGGATTCAAAGGGAGGTGAATGAATCCCTCTCAACCCTTTGTCTTTTTTGGCTCTTAATAAAGAATCCAATTTGTATGTAGCAAAGGGGGGGCTCTTTCTTGGTTCGGGACGAAGCCATGCTGCATCACCAAGTCTTCTCTTCGACCCTGGCTTGATGAGGGAAGTATAATCTACGTTTTCCATGCTCAAGGGCTTAGTTTCATCATCTCTACTCTTAGTTCTCTCCTCATATTTTTCACAAATCACCACAGCTGCACTATTTCTCTGCACTTTTCTTCATATTGCATGCACGTTTCCCACTGTTATACTGTGTATTTTCTCCTCCTATTTGTTTCTACATCATCACAATACACACACCTATCTTTTGCACCCTTCCACAGTGGTTAAAAATCTCCCCCCGGTGAGTTTGCCCTCAATTTTCATGCCTATTTTATCACTGCGGGATTGATGCTACACTTTGCATATTCTAATGGATTTTTTCTTTGTGTTTTGGTCTTTGTTTCGCAGGAGGAGCATGAATAGAACGTGAGGCCCTCTTCCTCTAATCGGCTGGACGGAGAGGAGGTTGATCCTACAAGTTCCCTACATCCCGTTCTTCAAGCGCGATCAAGTCTTTCCCTTTTCCAAGGTACACGGAGCCGTTGCACCCCTTTCTTCATCCCATTGGCATTGTTAATCCTTGGTGGCGATCACGGTTAGTATCTTCATCTATTCATCGCTCTGTGACCTACTTCCATGCTTATTCATGTTTTTTTTGCATACACTTGCATAGATAGTTAGTTCGGGGCGGCGGTGGTACATAGACTATCAACAGCCTGCTCCTAAGTCCTCACCAATTCTTCCTCCAAATCTGTAGCTACTTGATAGGCTGCCTTCATGTTAGCCATACGGGGTAACCACCACCATGTGCCTGAGCTCAGCCCTCAAGCCTCTAATTAACTATCGGGCCTTCATCCTCTTATCTGCCATAATGTGGGGCACATATCAATAAACCTAGAGCGACACTGCATCACAGACATATCTCCTTAAGTCAACTCCACAAACTGGTACATCTTCTTAGATTTGACATGCTCGAGGCTGACAACACGTTCAAATGCTTCAAGAAATTTAGGCCATGAAATCTATCATAGAGGGCGAGACTGAAACATTGATTCCCATTTTGTGGTCCACCATGACAAAGCAGGGCCCTGCAATTGATAGCTAGCCAGCAATACCTTCTCATCTTCTGCACACTCAATGAAGTGGAACACCCTTTCCATAGCATCAACCGAAGCTCTTGATGCATCCAGGTCTGATTGTCCCTCGAATTGAGGTGGATGGAATTGCAAAAACTCCTTCAATGCTTGCCCACGGCCTCTTTAAGATGAAGAACCCTCTCCGGCCTCCCTACCATACTGTTAGAGATAGAACTGATACATGCCTTTGCGAATTCCTCATGTCCTTAAGCTCCTACTACTACCACTCCAGCTGCAATCGATGCTCTTCTCTGACCCTCCTGGTCCTCGGCCGACTACCCTTGCTGGGAGCAAACCCTCCTCCTAGGCGCCATGATCTTCTAACACACAAGAAAATAAAATAGCAGAATCAACAAAACATGTGGGGTCCTATACCAATTGCTGACATTACTGCACATTATGGACATTCTGGATGGCTACAATCAGCTTAGATTCCTATACACTCCCACAACCACGTGTTCTGATACCATCTGTAATGACCCAAGATCCGAACACCGAGAAATATCCTGATATTCTTGGATCCTAGCCTGCCACCCACGAGCCAGGGGCTCGGAAGGGTAAAAGGGATGAAGAGGATGTGTGTATAAGAATCTAAATCATGACAATGCCAAAATAATTAACATTATTAATTGTAGAAAATGAACAATGAAGCCATTTAATAATTATACAATTCAACAAATATATAGTCCAGAGTCCACATGTCCATACATAAGTGCAGTAAACTAGAAAGGTATAAGACTACGGGGCATACCCCACCTCTGGCAAACTAGTGCTATGACTGACCACCAACTCCACGCGATGCCTCCGATGCACAACGTGTAAGCTGCACCTCACCTAAAAACAAAGGGGGTGAGCCTCGTCTCATCGGCTCAGTAGGGGTCCCGCGGATCCCGACCTCACAACAGCAAGCACATGAAGCTATAAACAACAACTCAGAACAATAGCTATAACATAAGATTAGCAATTGACAATTAAAGGAAAGTAACTTAATCATACATATACCACGGCCATTCATAATAAATCACAAGTCGATATGCACATTCAAATGCCCTCGGCTGCCCAAACACTAAACTGCCACGGTAAGAAACTATGGTCACTACACTCGAGTGATAGGAGCACCACCCACTAGAAGCAAGGCCGGATGTGTCCACTGATGAGTTAATCCACAGCCTCAGGTGTCTCTCCCTACACACCTCCGGTGGACACTGAGACACCATACACGGAACACAAGATAAGGGTCTAGTCGGGGTTGTGCTCGTCAGCACAGGTCCGAAGTCCTTGACCACGTGTGCACACACTAACTAACTTTTGACTCCGGTCGGAGTCCATGTGATTGCCAGTGTGATTGTGGCTGTATCCCCTTTGTCTCGACACGAACGGGGCATGGAAAGGCCACGATCGGATGAATCCTTGGGTTTGATCATCGTGACGGTTGAGCGGTCGCACCAGAGACCACCCATGGTATGGGCGGCTGGGTCGGGACCATTCATCCTCGCTGGGTTTTGGGGCATGTACGATCGCATGATAGACCGCAAATGGTTTGTGCGACCCGGTAGGGTCTACCCATCCCCCCTTGGGCGACCAGGTTCTAGCTGCCTATCTTACCATCTGGGTTGAGTGGCCGGGATCTGACCGTTCATCCCTATTGACCCTTGGTCAACTATTGCATGTCGATCGCGTTCGGCGATCCAGTCAAGACTATTTTGACTGGCACTGTAGTAGGTCGGTTACGTTCAGCGGTCCGGTCAAGACCATTTTGACCAGGAACTATTCTGGGTCATGGGCTTAAGCGGCCAAGACTTGACCGCTCATCCCTTTGGGCAGTTTTGCCTTGACCGCCCATCCCCCTTTGGATCTTAGGCGTCTGACCCTTGAGCGACCCTCTCTGGACCGTTCATTCCTTTGGGTGGCCCTCTTGTGACCACACATCCCCTTGGTGTTGTCTGTTGGCCGTAATGGCTGTTCCGTGTTGGTCTGTCTTAGGTTTGTGTTATAGGGTGGTGTCTATGTGTCGGTAATCTCTGGATAGGTTGGTTCAGGTAACTAGGTGCGGTCTCCCTGACTGCGACAGTTACCTAATGACTCAATCTAGAACTACCTACATCCTTGTCTCTGGTCACGTAGCGGCCATTCCTTGACTGTCGGGTCTGCCTACCGATTGAGTGATGGTTCACTTTGCCCAGAGTGTCGCCCTCTGGTGTTTTCATTTCTGATTATCTTGGCTTGTCCCTGTGGTCTGCCCATTTTCCCATGGGTGTCTCCCGACATCCTATGAGGTCTAAGACTACATTATAAGGCAGCCAGGAGTCTTCTTGTTTGTGGTAGGATTCTCTTTGCTATTGTTGAGTCGTCATTGTCTGGTTCAAGTCAACCCGGGGTCACCTAGTGGTTGACAGGTAACCTTGTGTGTCTAGACGGTTCTATCCAGCTCGAGACATGGTTCTGGATGCATCGAGATATTGTCTTACCTCGGTTTACATGTACAGGTGTGCTAAGGGTTCTTGGTGTTCCCTCAGGTCTCCGCGTGTCGTTTCGTTTGACAGCGTCATTCCCTCTGGCCTAGGATTAGACTGATTGGTGGCTTGTTTCGCTATTAGTGACGATCTTGCCTCCGAGTCATTTGACTCAAGGATCGTTACGTAAGTAGGTCTAGTTGCCTTATCCTGAGATTGTCGGCAGTGACTGTGCTGTCATTGGTGCTTCGAAGTACGTGTGATAGTGATCTCTTGCCTGTCTGTACTTTTACACTTGTGTTTTGAGTCTCTGTGTCTTGTGAGCCTTCACTAGTCGTAGCCTTATGTCACGCTACGACATGACGGCTCTTGCAGCGAGGCACTTTCCTGATTTACGGTTCTTAAGCAAGTTCCGTGGGCTCCCAGTCCCACCATAGTGTCCTTCAGAGGGGGAATACTAGCTAGAGGCCTGGCTTAGGCAGTAGGACAGTGTGTGCACATGTGGTTAGGGGCTTTGGACACATGTCGATAGGTGTGACCCTGACTACTCACTCGCGACTGTGGTTATTGTTTTGGTTCTGATAGTGTCTTAGTCTCTACTTGACGGTAGGTAGCGTAGACGAGACACTTGTAGGCGCAGCATAAGACATCAGTGGACACAGGTGACTGTTCTTCTAGTGAGAGGCACGCCAGTCACGTGGCACATGACTTTTCGCGGTTCTTGTGTGTCGTGACCCTCCGGGATAGCCCTCTTGTGACTGCACTCGAGGTCAGTATCCTGTCATATGCATGATGTTCTAGCCATGTGTGGGGCAGTGCGCACGACGTTCTGGTCATGTCGTCTGGGTCTGCGTCTGTCTAGGTTTTTCTTAGGTTTCTTTGTCTATTTTGTAGGTCCCTTGCAGCGTCGACAGATCGGCAACTCCTGACTTCGTCAGCTTAGAGTCGCCTTACTGTTGCTACTTAGAGTACTTTGGGGTGCCGAGGTTAGTTTGGTAGCCGTTCGTCTGGTATGATTTCTTTCCCTCTTCCTAGACTGTTCCCTACTCCTGCTCCCTGTCTCTTCTTTTACAGCTTTCTAGTGTAGTTTTTCCTGCTTTACTACCTGCTGTTTTACTTGTTCCCTATTACTGCGTGTTTTTCAGTGGGGATCCGCGTGACCCCTACAAAGCCAATGGCACGAGGCTCACCCCTACTTCTCAGGTGTGTCATTGTTCGTTCTACTTCCACGGGTCCTGGTGTGCGAGTTCGTAGCTGCCAGCTGGTACCTTCGTCAGGCTTCCGCCGACTTTCTGGGTACGTCTTTCCTTTCTGTCGACTATACTTGCCTTTAATTTCTGGGACTGGACTCTGGTATATAATTAAGACCACCACCCAATGCCCTAGGGCGCCCCACACCCCTCTTCCCCATCTCTCCCCTCTCTATCCCATTGTCCCTTTCCATCTCCCAGCTATCTCCCACAGCCATTGCACTCCCTCTCCTGCTGCCCTTCACCCTCTCCCCCTTGTTCACACAACCATCCACCATCCAGCATTGTCCAGATATTGCAGTAGCAGACTTGCCTCCGATTTCATAGCTTGCCATGACCTTATCTCGAGGCTTCAGGAAGCAATTCATACACTGGTGGATTCTTCATCCCGTCAGCTTCGCAATGAGGGTGGCCCTGCCGTCATCCGATCTCAGAGCTGCCCGGAGGAGTGACTCTCGGTGACCTACGTAGTCTACCTCCGACAGACAACCAGAGACCAAGTGCAGAGACTCCCACGGCCGAACCTCTACATTTCCTAGTGAGATATTTGGCTGAGATGAGCTCCTACAAGTCCCCTACCAGCTCCAAGAAGAAGGAGGCCAATCGCCCACCTGAGCACCCCATTCAGGCTGTTCTCCCCGGAGTGCACAGCTTAGCTCCGACAGAACCAGGTTGGACCCCTTCCCACTCATATGCTTATTGTTCCCTACTCTGACGTCTTTTGGGGATCCCGTCAGTTCCTTATTGTAGCCAACTCTCCCATGATCGCGTTGGCACCAGTCTCGTCTCCATCAGAGTTCGGTGGAGCCCGTACCAGCTTCTGCAACAGCTCTCTTCTGTATTGAGTCGAACAGTGCAGCTCCGGAGTGGTCCTAATCCCTGAGCTGCAGCGGCCCGCCACCTTCCCCTATCGGCTTCCAAACTCTAAAGAGTCTTCCTAGGTCAGTCCTGGCCGTTCCAGTGCTGATCCCGCCTCCAACAACATCCGGACGACTTTGTGGCTATCCCTGCATCCGCACCCTGTCATTCAGTTCCTGACAAAGTTGAAACAGAATAGTTCGTGAAGATGAAGGTGCAGCGCCCCAGCCCAACCTTCGGATGACCCCCAGCTTCTGTGGCCGACTGCTACCTTGCCCCTAGTCGACTCAGCACTGGCCCCGCCCCCTGCATCACCAGGAGACGTCAGCTGCAACCCCGACTTCCGTTCTCTGTCCTGGCAGGACAACCCGGGACAGAACCAGTTTCTTCGACTATTCCCCGCCCCTCGCTTGGCCGGCTGAAGGTTCCTCCCTGCATGGAGGTAGTGTTGGTTGTAATTGAACCCCCCTACCCCTTGTTCACCCCTCCTGCAAGAGGAGTAGTATTGTAATAATATTACTTTCAGGTCAAGCAACACCAACGCAGAGTGCAGGTGCATACCCACGCTTCCCCGCTGGCCCACGTCTCTAGCCAGGATCGGTGTCTTCACACCGATCAGGTGAGCGACTGGTTCCCCCTTGGCTGGTTGATTTCATTGCTTGCTTAGTATTGCTTTTGAATGCCCATCAGATGGTGAGGTGAGTGCCCACCCAAAATTCCACCTTTCGTGTGCCCGCAGTGGAGTGAGTTGTGAGAGCCACCCCACACCCGCGCCCCAACGTGCCGGCCGCCAACAAGTTGGGAATCCCAGCCCCCTTAGGGGCTGCAAACAAGCAAAGTCAAGTCCCCAAAGCAATTGGGTCCCACCCCGGACCCTCACCACCATCCCCAGTTCGCCCAGGAGATAGTGTGCACCGTGCGAGTGAGCCGCTAGCGTGAGTCCGTTGCTTGTCTTTGTATGCTTGCGGGTCTAGGTCCTAGGCTCATCAAGGCATACCAGCATCATCCTAGGCTGTGTTACATCACCCGGTGAGGCTTCACTACTGGAAACCAGCACGGGGATAAATCCCCAACATGGAGAGAAGTTCCAAACACACACGCAGGGTGACGCCTGCACACACACACGAGATGAAACTCTCAGACACACACACACACACACACACGGAGATGGCGTCTCCAACAGGATCCGATGACCGGATCAACAACACACACACACGCTACAGCAGATACATCACTCTACATACAAGAACACTTGGATCTAGATAGATCTAAAGAGATCCATGCACACACACAGATCTGAACGAAACAACACACACAACTACGGATCTACGTAGATCCACACACACACTAATGTTTAGAGATTACAAGAACACACACTTGAAGCTCAATGTAAGATAGAAGTAGAAACACAAATGAAAACTTCGGATTCAGGCTCCCCCTTAGTGGATGAAGAAGATCTTTGATAAAGCTTACTTCTCAGCTTCATTTGCACTTGAATGGCTTTTGGATGATCTTCAAATGCTTGAGATTTGATGAAGAATACTTGGACGGAGTTCTTCCTGCAGCCCTCTTTCTCCTTTGATAGTCTTCCTTTGATCCCTATTAATGCTCTTTTTTGTTTTCTTGGCCCAAGAGTTATTTTTATAAGACCTAGGATGGTTAAGGTACAAGCCAGGAACCAGATCCACATTTTTGGGAGAGTTGAGAGACTTTAAGATCAAAAGGTCCATGAAGGAGGCTTTGAACACGTTCAAGAAACAAAGTCCTTGTGAAGAAGCTGTTGAAGCCATCTCTCTACCTACAATAAAAAGGGGCAATGAAATTAGGAAAGAAGTAGTATGCTCGAAGAAAATTTTTGAAGAAAATTTGGCAGAGTCTCCCCTTAGTCGGGAGCGTCCCAAAACAATACGAGAGCACGTCCACTAGAGAGGGACGGTCCCTAAAAAGAGCCATGGGTGATACACCTAGGCCGAATGGACAATGGGGAATATCGGTTTCGAGGGCTAGCCTACTAGGAACCTCCCTAAAGCCATTAAGTAAGAAAGGGCAAGCCCTTTGCAATGCAATGAGGAAAGCTTCAAAGCTCCACTGACGGTCGGTCCATTGTGGCATCACCAACTCCAAACCCTCCACGGTGGCCGTCGTCTCGTTGGGGCGAAGCCTAACTCCCTCTGTCGCATGCACCAATGAAGGAAGGGAAGAAAAGAGGGGGAAGGAAGGCCTCGCCGACTAAACCCTCACCGCGAATAGAGATGGCCACTGCTACCGAAAATGAAACCTCACCGCTGGAGAAGAAGCCCTAGCCACCAAAAGAAGAGATCGGGGAGGAGGAAGATGAAAGGGCTTTTAAAAAACCATGCGAGGGTTGCAATGCAGTTTGAAAGGCAAAGAAAGGCACAGTGAGTCGGTGATGGCCCCACCAACTCACCGCTCCACTTTCGGGCCAGGCTCCACCGAACCACATCCACGCACCGAATCAAGGTGCCCCTCTACGCCACCATTCAGGGCTCGTCATGTGCTACCGAATCAGGGCATCCATGGCGCCACAGACTAGAGATGCCACCAACTCAGGGACGCGTCACCGAATCGTTATCCAAGCTGTGTCACCGACTCAGGATGCCAAATGAAGTGGTCCCCACTTGCATAACTTGGTGAGACAAGCACATCCATAGACCTAGCTCTATTCATCCCTCACTCGCGACGCCCAGGACTAGGGGGCATTTGTTGGCATCTAAAATATGACTGGGTGATAATTACGTGTCCAAAAAAGTCAACTAAAAGTCAATGATGGGTCTACTCGGACCGCTGAAGCCTCAGGTCACCGCACAAGAAGTACTGGGGACTCTACATCTCATCATGTCAGGGTAAAACATCTACCACAGCTCACTAAGGCCGAATAATGGTCAGAGCTGATGAACACGACAATGAGAGCAATCATACCAGAGATACCTCCACGCCCCATCTAGGTCAGATGAGAATGTACCAGGTGATCATCCACTTGACAAAGAACCCCTCCCGAGATGAAGAAATGTCCCTGGGTCCTCAAAATGGGGAGCCATAGGCTGAATCAGCAGGAAAACTGGAAAACCCGAGCAGGGTGCCCAGAATGTCGAAGTGGTCCATAAATGGCTGGATAGCCAGCCTCTAAGAGTGGGAGCACTCACAATGGTTGTCAGCTTGACGAGGACACTTTATATAAGCACAAAGTAATCCCAAAAGCACGATATCTAGTGCCGAAGGTGATATCAGCGGAAAACCCGATAAATTCGCTAAACATACGCGGAATGCCAGAACAGTCCGTAAACGGCCATGAAGACATCCGGAAAGGGAGAGGATACTTCGAGGGGTGGCCCACTTGATGAGGAAGCCCTACGTGGATCTGAAACAAACCTGGCAGTGCAAATCACAGAGCCGAAGATTGCATCAGGGAAAAACCTGAGAAAATCAGTACGGGTTCAACACATGCCGAAAATAGCTAGAAACCCTAAATTAGGGCTTCAGAGTGCATTCTGGAGCCACAAGATCAGCACTGATGATACTCTGGGTCACGAGCTCACGACGGGTCAATTTCGGGACAAAATGCCAAAATTACAAAATTACCCCTCGATGAGTCGGCGAAGCCTCCTTGCAAGTGAGTCAGCGGCGGCTTGAAGTAGCGGCTCATTGATTCAGCACCGCTATCGTTAGGCGAGCTGCTGAGTCGACAGCACAGGGCAAGTCAGTGGCGACGCCACTGACTCGTCCAACCCTCCAGTTCGCCTATAAAAAATGGGCATTCTCGCCCTAATAAAAAAAGGGGGGGGGCAGAGAGAGAACACACAGATAGAAGGAAAAGTTCGGAGGGGAAGAGTTCTTCGTCTGAGAGCCAGAGAAAGAGAGAGCCAGGAGAGTCTGTAGGAGGGTAGAATCCAAAGCTTTGAAAGAAAGTTCAAGAGGAGGAGGAAGAAGCTAGGGGTGAGATGGAGCGTTTCAGCTTTCTTTTTGTAATGTTTTGATCTTTAGTTTTGGGATTCCTCTACACGGCTCCATTCGTGCCCTCTCTACTTCCCCCTAGTTTCTGTATCTCCTTTCTGCACCCCCCCTCTGGGATTACAGAGGCAGGTTAATAAAAAGGCACAATTTATTCTCTTTGCTGTTTATCTATCGCGTATGGATATTTTTTTTACTTATAATGTTTTTTTTTCTTTCGGCTTCTTTCGATCCCTAATTTAGCACCTCTGTTGTCTGACGTTTCTCCCCAGAGCGCTAGGAAGCCCCTCTCTGGGGGGGTGGAGCAGTGTGCCGGCGAAGGGGAATAAAGAGTGTACCGGTGAAGGGGCCCAAGGGCATGCCGTGGAAGAGTTTAGGAGCGTGCCGGTGAAGGGGGTTTCAGAGTGTACCGACAAAGGAGATTTTGAAAGCATGCCAGCGAAGGGGGGTTTGAGAGCGGTCTGTACCGGTGAAGGGCCCACTCGTCCTTCATCCTCTTAAGACCTTTCTTTTCTTCTTTTACCCTTCTCTTCCTCCTTTTCTTAATTGATTTTCTATGTGATTCATGAGGGATCCCTTTTCCCTGTCTCTTAACCACTCTCTGTTCATTTCTCCCTCCAGTACAGGTGCTCAAAACACTCAACCATTATTCAGTCCAGTCCTCTTCATATTGCCCATAGTTCTTTTCACCTTGGTTAAGGCATTTTACTATTGATTATCTCATTTGTTTGTTACTCCCCTTGGTCTTTTGGCATATTATTATTTTTGATAAAAATTCGACAGCATCTCCCCTTGACCCGGGCGTAAGGGAGATGCAGGGAACACACCCACATGGAGTGGCGGAACCCGACAAGTGGAGGTGGGCATTCGTAGACGACAACAACTTTAATAAAATATCAAAAAACCCGAGGAAACTGACAGAGGGAAGGCCTCTCTAAGGCTGGTCAGGGGTGTGCCGGCCAAAGGCTGTGCCGGTGAAGAGGTGTAGGGGTTAGTGCACCGGCCAGGGAGGCTGTGCCGGGCTAGGAGCGTACCGGCCAAGGAAGGGTTAGTATGTGCTGGTGAAGGCATCTGAGAGTGGTTCAAGGCCAGTATGAGGGAGAGGGCCATGAGGCCTGGGGGTTTGGTTTAGCTGGCTGGGGGGCTTTAGCTAGAGGAGGAAATGCCAGGGGCTGAGAGTTTAAGGCGGCTTGGGGGGACAAGGACCAACGGTGGTCTTGGGGTCTAGGCTCTCAGAGAAGGAGAAGGGACCCTCCTCCATGACGAATGGGCGAGGGTGCAGGCCTGAGATCCCTCAAATGGAACCAAACCACTAGGGGGAGAGGAAAGACGGTGGAAGAGCACATAAGGGGGACCCAATCCAACGAAAAACAACACCAATGACGGGAGTATGAAAAGAACAAGAGAAAAAAGGATTTTATTCATGACAAATGGGAACTAAATACATCAAGCATAAGAAGAAGAAGGAAAAAGCAAGGAAAAATAACAAAGAGGGGAATGGGGGTTGAACAGGGGTGACGGCTCCCTACTCTTCCCCTTCCCCTGCTACATTTCGCTCTCCCTCTCTCTTACTCTCTTGCCCTTTGGTGGCTGCCGAAGGGGAGAGTCCCTTCTTCTTCTTCTTCTCTTCTCCTTCCTCTCTTCTCTCTGATCCGGTGGTAGTCTCTTCTTTTTTCTGGGGGGGATGCTTCTTCTCTCTCTTTCTCCTCTCTGTGGAACACTTCCTCTCTGCCTTCTTTGTTCATCGGAGAAGATGCCTTTTATACTCCCAGCGGCGGGGAGCCTTTGGACGCGACCGACAGGGGTGGGAGCGTAGGGCATTGATGAAGATTTGACTTGGGCGTCCTCGGTGGCAGGGGGTAGCCAGTGTGCCACCTCCTCCATTCGACACCTCAGCGTGGCCATTGCACGCCAAAAATTTGTAGGGGAATGACGTAAGATTTTCCTTACCGGACGCGTCGTTGGGGAAGGCCAGGGCGTGTCGTGGAAGGCGCACACGGGTGTGCCGCTGAAGAAGACGCATGGGCGTGCCGTTGAAGCCTCGCTAGGCGTACCACTGTAGGGGCGCGAGGGCGTGCCGCTGAAGGGGTGCGAGGGCGTGCCGCTGAAGGGGCACGAGGGCGTGCCGCTGAAGGGGTGCGAGGGCGTGCCGCTGAAGGGGCACGAGGGCGTGCCGCTGAAGGCCTCACAGGTCGTACCATTGAAGGGCCATATGGGCATGCCGTGGAAGTGGATTTGGGCCCGTTTGGTGCCCGATTGATGATCCACTTAGTTCTCTTCGGGGCCCACGAGTTGTGAGCCCCCCCGAGGGGTTGGTTCCTCTTCACTGTCGTGACTCCGGGAGTGGCTTCACGGTAGTGTGCTGTTTATTCGGAGGGTCCGGACGGGATGTGTTCTCCGCAATCTCTTCAGTTGGAGTTGTTTATTGATGCTGGATTGGTCGGGACACGCGGACGTGCAATTTTACATGTCCACAAATGCCCCCCACCCGCGGGTAGCGCAGGCGAAGGATGAGCAGGGCGGTGTCCATGGGTGCATTGGTTCTTCAAGGCTATATCTGAGACCTTGACGTCTGGAGGGGACGACGATCTCAGCCTATGCCCTCTTGTTCGTACCTGCGTACACATACAGGGACGCCCATCGACGCACGAGGACGCGCAGATGGAGTGTTTCGATATATATATACTCATTACTATAGACTTTTATTACTATAGATATATGCTATCATCTTTATTGTACTTTTTCTCTCTCTCTTTTCTCTCTTTTCCCTTTTTTTCATCTTTTTTTCTTTTTTTTTCTTCCCCCTTTTTTTCTTCTCGTGTAGAGGGTAGAATTTCTTGCAATGTTGTCTTCTAAGCTGAACCCAATAGAAAATTAGTCTGGCCAAAATTAGAGGTTTTTGACTCAACTCGTAGTTCCATTAGATTGGCCATTTATTGCCCAAATTAGAGCCCAATTCGAGCTCTTAGGAGCCCAATCTGAACCCAATCAAAAGGCCCATGCAGGAGGCCCGTTTCCCCTCTATCTCCTACGCATACCACTAACCCTAGCAGCCTAATTTCGATCAGGAGGTGGCACGACTCGGTCAAGCGCGAGCATCGTGCGTGATCGATCTCCACGACTCTTTCCATCTTTATCACAACCCTAGAATCAAACTTAGCTTTATAAAATGAACACTAGAACTACCAAGACTCTCCATTTGCTGAGGCGGCCGGCAATGTGCCCATTCGTGGGTGGAGACGTCGAGTTTAGGAGCGAGTTTTCCCTTGCGGTTCCAACGTCAACGTCCCTTCTTCCCTCGTTTAAGGTAGGTTCTTCTATGCTAAATATTAATATACTATCGTATGCAGCATCGAGTCCTCTTTCTTTTGATACCAAATGGCCCAAATTCTATTTAATATAGCGATCATGCTTATGGTTTTTAGCAAGGCATGTCGAGTTAGGGTTTTCGTAGCATTCCTTCTTGTTAGATCGATCTAAGATAGGTATCTTGCAGGCTAAACTTTCATCAAATGTATCCATATTGTGCGGTTTTTCGATCTCTTTCGAGTGATAGCAAAATCTTTAATTTTTATGGAGTCTATCAAAAGTTATATCAAGTTTTCTAAAGGTCTATCATGGTTCGCCAATGGTCGGGGCTCGGTTCCAGACGCGGCTCACCAGTGACCGAGCCTTGGAAGCCACGATCGCGTGACCAACCGCATTCATCCGGCGGTGTTTTATTTTTAAAATAGGTCAAACAAACGAAACACGGTCGTTGATCATCCGCTATTCCATAGTAGCGGCCCTTCCCTGACTGCATTCCACCCTCTGACTGTAGATAACTCGTTGTGCTTTTTTTACTGTGTTTCCAGTTGACTAGACAGCATGTTCTAGGCTAGAAACGCATGTAATAGCTAGGGATTTTGAAAGAACGTTAAATATAAAGTCTTTTCTCATCATGACTAATTGATTAGCACTATTATCTCATGATTGTACTTGCCAAACAAGTATATTAATTGTATCATGATCTGCCTGAAATCTTGATAACACTTGTACTATTCTCCCTGTTATTGGTTAAAATTGCTCGGCTTGTTTGAGGGTCATGCCACTCTGGTGGCATTAGCTCACCATACACCCCTATTTTCTGTGTTTTACACCTCTCAATCTTGTGATAGTCTAGACTCTCTGCTGGATATTCCTTCTGTCGGATTAGGACTGCTATTACGAGGCCTCCATAAGACCCCGCGAGCCTGGGATTCCCACTAGGACGTCGGGCGGGTTGTACCCCCAAAATCTGAACCCACCGACTCGATCGAATCGCATGTTTCTATAGCCCAAAATCGGGACTGTTCTGATTATTGCGGCCCTTCTGGGACCGCTACTATATGTTAGCAGCCACAGTGTGATCGTCTCTTTGATTCTGTCCAGGCCTGTATGCCAAGTTTGCCGATCGATTTCCTTTGATTTCCAGTGGACCTAGCTCTGTGAGAGTCGACCTAAATCCCCTTTGTATGAACTGGGATGTGTGGGCTGGACCCAGGTTTAGTTCCAACATGTCTCAGGCTGACCTAGGGCCCTGTAGGTCGACTGCTTAAACATTGCTTGGCCCAACTCTGTTGCGGCCACCTTTAGACCATGATTTGGTTAAAGCGGCCCAGTGAGGACTATTTATGTTCTTTAGCGGCCCTTTTAGTGACCGTTTTTCTCTAGTCTACACTGGGCTTCGTCCTTTGGCCCAGTAACGATGCTAGCGGTCTAGTATAGACTATTTTTATGTTTTTGCGACTGTGCCTTGACTGTTTCAGATTTCTTGCAATCTTCCTCTGACCGTAAATATTCTCGTGCGATCTTCTCTAGATCGTTTCCTGCCTGGCTTTTGATGTAGCTAGTGCATCCTTATTGCGGTTCTGGTATGACCGCTTTATCCGGTGCGGCCTCCGTCAAGGCCACCTTTTAGCCAGTTTTTTGGATCTATTAATTTAGTGGTTTATTGCATGTTATTTCCTTTAGCCTCTCCAGGCTATTCTATCTCGAGAATGTGACCTTGATGGGTCTACATCGTAATCCTCTTCTTGCAAGTCATTCCCTATAATGATTTATATATGCATATTCTTTCTCGTTAAATAGCTTATTCTTGGAAATCCTTCAAGAAATCTAATTTCCCACATGTATCGCCTTTGCTACATAGCTTGACCTTGGAACTCTTTGTGAACCATGTCACTCACTCATCAAAGAATATAATGAATAATGAATGGAAAAGGACACATAAAGACATGTGGAAGAACATTAACTAAAAGAAAATGAAGCATGAGATGCTAGAAGGAGTGTGATCGCCAGAGGAAAAGGTCCCTAGTTCATTGCGTTGTTACGCGGGTATTTCCGCTTTTGTACATTGTGTCCGTTGGAGTACTCGTGAATTGGCAGGACGCCGCTCAAGGGGTGTCACAATGTATTCCCGATATGGAATGACGGGTCACCCAGTCATGAGAGGGCTTCCAAGTTCCTTGATGTTCGCTTCTCTAGTGCTGTCATATGTTGTCGCATGCCTTACTTGAACGAGGAGTTGACCGGCATGGCTCGAAGTGAGCAATCGGGCGCTACCCGAGGTGAGCTATCGGGCTCGGCTCGGAATGAGCCGTCAGGCATAGCTCGTATGGTGCACCCGAGCACGGCTCGAGGTGAGCTGTCGGGCGCCACTCGGAGTGAGTTGTCGGGCGCGGCTCGGATTGAGCAGTCAGGCATGGCTTGGAATAAGTAGCCGAGCGCGGTTATGACCGGAGTGATTGAGCGCCGTTGAGACTAGAGCAATCGGGGGCCGTGGACACCGTTGTGACTGGGGCAGTCGAGTGCTATAGGCCCCACTGTGATTGGGGCGACTAGGTGCCATTGAGATTGGGACAATTGGGCACCAGAAGACTCGGCAGTCGGGTGCTGTGGGCACCGCTGTGACTGGGGTGACCGAGCGCCGTTGAGACTGGGACAGTCGAGCATCACAAGACTGGGCAGTTGGGTGCCGTGGGCATCGCTGCGACTGGAGTAATTGAGCGCCTTTGAGACTGAGATAGTCGGGCGCCGCGTGCACCGTTATGACTAGGGCGGCCGGGTGCCGTTGTGACTGGGGTGGTCGGGTGCCGTTGAGACTGGGACAGTTGGGTAGCGTGTGCACCACTATGACTGGAGCGGCCAGGTGCTGTTGAGATTGGGGCAGTTGGGTGACGTGGCACCACAGTGACTGGAGCGGCCGAGTGCTATTAAGACTGGGGTGGTTGGATGGCGTGGGCACCACTGTGACTAGTGCAACCGAGAGCTATTAAGATTGGGGCGGTGGCGCCACCGTAACTGGAGCGACTGAGGGTTCTTGAGGCTGGAGTAGCTGGGCGTCGTTGAGACTGGAGTCGCTAGACGTCGTCGAGGCTATGTCAGTTGGGTGCCATGGGCACCGTTGTGACTGGAGTAATGGAGCGCTATTGAGACTAGGGACAATCGGATGCCGTCAGGACTGGACAATCGGGTATCGTAGGCACTGTTGTGACTGGAGTAGGTGGGTGTCGGGGGCACAATTGTGACTGGAGTGGTTGAGCGCCGTTGAGACTAGGGAAGTCGGGCGCCGTCTGGACTGAGCAAGCGGGTGCCGTGGGTACCGTTGTGACTGGAGTGGTTGAGCGCCATTGGGGCTAGGGACATTCGGACGTTGTCAATACTGAGCAATCGGGTGTCGTAGGCACCGTTGTGACTGGAGTAGCTAGGTGTCGGGGGTACAACTGTGACTAGAGTGGTTGAGCGCCATTGAGACTAGGGAAGTCGGGCGCCATTAGGACTGGGCAGTCAGGTGCCATGGGCACCGTTGTGACTGAAGTGGTTGAGCATGCGATTGCGGTCATGCAGTTGATGTAAGCCAGGTCGTCTCCCTCGTAGGGTATTCACCGAACCGCCTTTATATGATACCTGCCGAGGAGTCCGACGTGGAGGTTCGTGTCTTGGCTTGAATGCTAGCTAAGAGGTGATATGCAACATGCCCTCGACGTGTGATTGCCAAGCACAAGACCAACCAGCAACAATTGGATCGCCGTCCTCGTCAAGAGCTGCCCTCAAGTTGCATGTTACCTATGGGGCTCAACTGGGTGAAGTACTTGGCCTTCCCATGGGGGTTCTATAGGCCTAAGATGGAAAGGGTTCATGTTGGTCTCGCGGCTTCGTGGCAGGGCACGGTCATCACGACAGCAGACTCGATGCTCCATCTTGCATCAAGACGTGTGAAACATGCCCTTGTCCGATGGGGAGGCTTGTGTCTTGGCTAAACGCCATATGAGGGATGATTGCAAGTCAT
Source organism: Amorphophallus titanum (assembly GCA_024336825.1). Lineage (NCBI taxonomy): Eukaryota > Viridiplantae > Streptophyta > Magnoliopsida > Alismatales > Araceae > Amorphophallus > Amorphophallus titanum. The sequence goes on from JANBPO010009603.1 coordinate 68,293,732, forward strand.
GCCCTCGTCGTGTGTTTAGCTTAACACCAAGCCAAGTCTTCATCGTGTTGCCCACGAGCTCGAACTATCTGCTTGCGCGTCTGGGGAGTGCTGGTTAGTAGGTGTGCCATTTGTGTCTGTGTGTCTGGGAGTTATGACTAAGCATCCAGGAAGTTCAAGTTCTTTAGAACGCTACTTTCGGGGTGTAGTCAGGCTAACTCGGGCTAGTGGGCGGGACGGTCGGTCATCGGCTCAGAAAGAGCAGGCGACGAGCGGTCTCAAGGCTTTGATGGTTCCAGCATGAGGGCGTCCATGCTGTTTCCATGGCGCTCCATATGTAGCAATAGGGGGCTTGTGTGAATCAGTTAGACGCTATGTGAGGGGTGTTGATGTAACATACCCTCGGCATATGTTTAGCTGAACAAGCCAACTAACAAAACGCCTTCCAAGCTCTATGCGCTAAGTACCCCTTGTGTGTATGTTGGATCCTGCATGTGTTGGATGTGTATCTCTATCTCCTTTTGACCCTTGGCCTTCCAGGGGATTTTCCCGAGAGTTATTTCTTGACTGTGTATTCTTTTCTTTCACCTGTAGGATGGGATTTAACGGTTGATTTGTTCATTCCATTGATGAATCAAGCGGTTAATGAGGAGATTTAAGAGTTTTTAGTCATTTTATCAAGATCGATCGGCATGAATGCTTGAGTGTTTTATTCAGGGAGTCGTTCACAGAGGCGCACTATGTGTTCTTCAGAGGGTGCTTTTGTTCGTTTGTTCTTGGAGTTCTTGGCCCTGGCGAAAATCGGGCAGCACCTCCCCCGGACCGGGACTTGTCAGGGGTAAAGCGAAAGTCACCAATCGGATTGCTCCGGGGTAGACTCTCAAAATGTGGAACGGCCTCACGGCAGTCCGTTAGCCCAAGTGTGAGTGCGGAGCGTTCGAGGGCTAGCCTTCAAGAACGACCACGGCTCACGGGCGATGATTCTTTGAAGCGGGACAAGTGTTTGCCACCGGAGGGGCATGAATGTTCATCCGTAGGTGGGTTCCTTTGAGGGACATGCTATGGAGAAGCAAGCCTCGAAGGGCCCTGGATGATTAGAGAGGAAAGAATGAAAACAGAGAACACTAAACTTGTAAAATGGCTTTCCTTTTTATTCATCCACACAAACGGGGGAACAAGTTGGCAGAGGGGAGATTCATCTCCGAACGGGAGAAATACACTGCAAGAGGGGGGAAGAAGGAGATACACCGGTGGGGGGAGAGGGGATGGAGCACAAGCTCCTCCCCCCTCCGGACTCACCTTCCCTTTCTCACACACTCTCTCTTTCTTTTTTCTTCTTCTCTTCACTGCGCACAGCCAAGAGCCCTTTCTTCTTTCTCCTTGATCACCAGCCGGGGTGGGTGAGACTCCCGGGGCCTTTTTCTTCATCGTGCAGCCTTTTTATAGAATGGCCATTGAAGAGGGTATCCCGCCACTTCCACCTCGTCTGCCACGAAGCTCGGAGTTGACTTGTTGCGCTGGATGAAGGTGGTTAGTGCTGTACCATGCTATTCGTCCGAGGATGGGACATTCACCATCACTCTATTTTCCTTTGCCGCTACAACCATCGCGCTGTCGAACGGAGGGAGAAATAGAGCTTCAAACATTAAATGTTCTCTGCACAGTGCATTTAAGTGAAACAGAGCATCGGAGCATAGATGGGATGGCATTTGGGTTAAAACGGCGTGGTGGAATAGTGCCCACGCCGTTTCATCCCGTGCCGGAACAGCTTCACAAAGGCCACTCATAGAGATGTTTAAAATAAAAGTCTCCTTCGTTAAAATGGCGCGCTGGATAAGGTGATACCAAGGGTGGCGCCGTTTCAAGCAACGCAAAGGGTGGCGCCGGTTTAAAGCGTGTCGTTTTAAGGCCTCATCGCGCCGTTTTAAGGCCTTTCTGTACCGTTTTAAGTGTCGAACGGATTCCTTTCGAAGTCACAGCCATTTATTCTACTTGAGGGACTTCCTTATCAGGTGGCGGGCTACCAAGTGAGCTCTCAGCCTGATCGGGCGAGGTGTGAGATTTATTCGGTATTTTCATCTTTAACTCCCTCTCGAGCGTCGAGACGTGAGCGCCGTAAAATCATCATCATCATTCTTTGACGTCCATACCACCATAGTTACTTTCCTACTTTGTAGTTGCTTAGCTAGCGTAGCTTTCCTTTCCGCTATTATTTTCTCGATTGGGATTCCGCGGGATCCCTATAGAGCCAGTGATAGGAGACTTACCCTTGGTTTTCAAGTGCGGTGGTTCCTCCTCGGGGTTCGAGGGTGCTGCGCGGAGGTTCCTAGTTGCCAACCTGCTGAACTTGACGTGTAGTATATTTTACTACTTTAGACTATACTTTCTGTTAGACTAGACTCTGTTATAGTTAGATTGTTTATTTCTATTATTATATCTGTTGTCCTGCTTTATTTCTTATTTCTATGTACACCACACCTATCTTTTTATCCTTTCCGAGTCTCCGGGCTCGTGGGAGATGGGCCGAGGTTCGAGTCGCGTCGATTCCAGCACTCGGATCTCGGGTCGCCACAGCTGGTATCAGAGATATGGTTGTGAAAGTACATGAGAATTTGAGATATTGTAGTGATCAGAGTCCGTAAGGTCCAGTACAGTCGACAGCTGACATAGGGTTTCATGCTTATTTTCTGCTTGATTTCTTGCGTGAGAGCGTGAGGGTGTAGCGTTGGCGCTGTGAAGGTGGTTACTGTCGTCGTCAGAGTGCCGGCGTGGGGTCTAAAGATCGAGGTCGAGAGCTTTCTCCCTCATCAATGGTGGCCCAGTTGTGCTGCGTTGGGCAGAGGTTGCCGACAGGTGCGTTGTTGCGATGCTGTGTTCGAGTAATCTGTAGTGAGGTTAGGTGGCTGGCGAGGATTGCTCGTGGTTAAGTGGCCGTGAGTGTGCCCTGGAGGAGCTGTTATTGGTTTTGGCCACTCCAGTTGAGAATTTATGCAGCCCCTGAGGTGTTGAGATCGTGGTTCGAGGTGGTAGAGCGGGCACTCTGGTCGAGATGTGCTCGGATAAGCGGAGGATCTTCTTGGATTGGGCTGTGGTTGCCCTGGATCTGGTTCGAGATGTGAAGGCTCAGTGGCAACCTTGTGGCTCGAGGATGAGTGTTGGCAGATCCCGGGTTGCTACAGTTGGTACCAGAGCTATGGTTGTGGAAGTATATGAGAATTCGAGATATTGCAGTGATTAGAGTCCATAAGGTCCAGTACAGTTGGCAGTTGGCATAGAATTTCGTGCTTATTTTTCGCTTGATTTCTCGCGTGAGAGCGTGAGTGCACGGCGTTGGCACTGTGAAGGTGGTTGCTGTCGTCTTCGGAGTGTCGGCGTGGGGTCTAAGGATCGAGGTCGAGAGCTTCTCCCTCACCGATGGTGGCCCCGGTTGTGCTGCGTTGGGCAGAGTTGTCGGCAGGTGCGTCACTGCGGTGCTACGTTCGAGGAATCTGTAGCGAGGTCAAGCGGCTGGCAAGGATTGCTCGTGGTTAGGTGACCGTGAGTGTGCTCTGAGGGAGTTGTTATTGGTGTTGGCCACTCCAGCTGAGGATTTATCCAGCCCCTGAGGCGTTGAGATTGTGGTTCGAGGTGGCGGAGCGGGCGCTCTGGTCGAGATGTGCTCGGATAAGCAGAGGATCTTCTTGGATTGGGCTGTGGTTGCCCTAGATCTGGTTCGAGATGTGAAGCCTCAGTGGCGGGCTTGTGGCACGAGGATGAGCATTGACAGATCTCGGGTCGCTACACCTGAGGGAGTGATCGGCCCCTTCCTCATTAGGACGCGTACACTCGACGATGAAGTCAGCCAAAGCTTGGGCCTTGATGGCAATTCTCGGGCTAAAGCTTATATCGAAGTCTCCCAGCTCTATGACCCACTTGACCAGCCTCCCAAGGCCTCAGGGTTCTGGAGGATTTGATGTAGGGGCTGGTCGATCAAGAACACTATTGCGTAGGAGAGGAAATACGGTTGCAACTTGCATTCGGCAGTTACTAGACCGAACGCAAATTTTTTAGCCCATGAATACTGAAACTCTGGTCTTTGGACAATCTTGCTCACATAATAAACCGGCTCTACGCTCCTATCATCCTCTAAGACGAGCACCGCACTTAGCGTGCTCGGTGTCATAGACAAGTAGAGGAGCAGTTGTTCTCTGATAAGTAGCTTGGGGAGGACCAAGGGCGAGGAGAGATACCTTTTGAGATCTTCAAAGACTCGTTCACATTCCTAGTCTCAGTCGACGTGTCCTCTCTCCTTCGGTGACTTGTTGGTTTGCTTGATGAGCCAGAAGAATGAGACACACCTCTTAGCAACCCTAGAGAGGATGTGGGTGAGTGCAACTACATGGTCGGTGAGGCATTATACGCCCCTCACACGCTCTAGTCGTTTCATTTCTAGTATGACTTTAATTTGGTTACGATTAGCCTCGATGCCCTGATGGCTTACCAGGAACCTGAGGAATTTACCTGACTTTACCCCAAAAGCGCACTTGTTTCGTTTGAGTTTCATGTTGTACCTCTTTAGCGTGGCTAATGTCTCTGCTAGATCCTCCAAGTGGTTGGTGGCGTGCAGACTTTTGATGAGTATGTCATCAATATGCATCTCCATCTTGCGGTCGATCTGGAAATTGAACATGTGGTTGATGAGATGTTGGTATGTAGCTCATACGTTCTTCAACCCGAACGACATCCTAATATAGTAGTATAAGCTGTGGTTGGTGATAAAGGTGGTCTTGCCCTAGTCGGGCTCGTGCATACTGATCAGATGGTACCCAGAGTAGGCATCCAGAAAACTCAGCATCTCATGCCCGTCTGTTGCGTCGACGAGTTGGTTGATCTGTGACATGAGAAAGCTATATTTAGGAGTGACCTTGTTCATATCGGTGTAGTCCAAGCACATGCACAACTTCTCGTTGCTCTTGGGAGCTAGGACTACATTGACAACCAAATCTGGATAGTGGGTTGGTCGGAGGAGCCCAGAGCATAACTTCTCGCATACTTGTTCTCATATAATAGCTTGTCGCTTGGAGTTACATCGCCTCATGTGCTGTTGAACCAAGTGGCACTTTAGATCTAGCTTTAGCTAGTGGGTGTGATGGGGACATCCCTCGCCCTTCATATTTTTCAAAGCTCCGATTGCTCTCCAGCATGGCTCCATTATGTCTATCACATTTTTTTGAGTTGAGTCATGTAATTTTTATATTTTCTTTGAGCCATAATTATTTATTTTTTTTATTTGAGTCCAGTAGCCCGGTTAGGCAGTCATTTACCTAAGTTAGATGTCATATGGTTGATTAGTCTGGTTTAATGGGCCCAATTAAGTGGGCTAGGTCCAGGGGCACCCCCTTCCCCCTTGGTTTCTTGTCAATAGTCCTAAAGTTAGGGACTTATTGTAAAATGTGGGATGCCTATAAGTAGGACCCCATTTCCTCTATTTTATGCTAATGAATGAATGAATATTTGTGCATTTTCAGAAATCCAATTTGAGTGTTCCTTTGGTGCGAAGCCAATTGTGGATTGAGAAACTCCCTTACCCTCTTCTCTCCCTTCCCTATCTCTCTCTAAAGGGGGCGCCCCCTTTCTCTCTCTAGCTCTCTCTCTCTCTCTAGACCACCTGATGCGAGATGAACCACGGACTCGACTCCAATTGAGAATGCACACCTAGGACTCTAGACAAGCTTGTGTCATCCCTAGCGAGGGAAGCGTCCGGACCTGCACGGTTGAGAAATCAGCAGCGAGTCAAGGGTGGTCAAGCTCTCTCTCGTGCCCGGGTCAGGTCATGGGATGGTCTTGCTCTCTCACTCGCAGCGATGAGTTGAATTATATGAGCTAGGAAGTAACTACTCACATGCAGCGGCAGTAATAGCGTATACTAAGAAAGTAAATAAGTTTTGGCCGAAACGTATCGGTTTCGGCCAATATTGCCAACCTTGATCGGTCCGGGATAGGCCGGATCGGCCGATCCCACCGATCTGGATCAGTTTGGGACCATGCGATCTGATCCCGATCCCTGAGTCCGTCTTCCTTGTGCCAAAGTGATCGATGCCAACTTGCAGAAGTTGACTTGGAGGCTGACACTTCTGATCTCGTTGATCAAATGGAATCCAGTCACTGCCACTGCCTTGCACTGTTAGCACAACACAACTTTGTTTTCTGGGGTTCTAGGCCAGTGCTTGACATTGAGATGGCAGATCTTGAGTGAAGAAACATCACTCCATGGAATCTACAATGAACCAAGAGAAAATCCAGGGCAGAACATGAAAACAACAAAGAAGGAGGTAATTACTTGAAGGTTTGAAACTAGACCACCGAAATATGTATCTTCATTTGCAAGAACAATGTTGTGGGTTTCCTTGAAAGCATCTGTAGGCCGCTCCATTCCTCCTGGCCTCACTATCTGTGGCACAATGGTAGACAGCAAAAGAAAATATCAGAAATTTTGATCTCAATAACAATGTAATAATGAACTTAAGTAGCTATGGAATTGCCTGTCTGGGAGCATACAGTTTACATAAGCATTCTGAGAATGGCCTTCCAGTATCTATGTATTATACACACCGTGTAAGGAAGGCCACTGGCAATAAGTGCTTCTTCTGCCTTTCTTTTCCAGAATAGAACTCCCCAAAATAAGCTTTATTCAGAAAGAAAGTCAGTTAGAAATATGCAAGTTCAATCAGAACAGGCAGACAAATATGCTAACCATATCGCAGTACAGTGCTTGTAAAATATTTAACAATGGAGAAGGTATATCGATAATATCGGGGCAGAGTGACTATCTTATTAGAAAGCAATATTTCATGTTTCAGAAGGAAAGAACATTCCACAATCAACCAAATTAACAAATGACTTGATACACAACTTTCCTCTTATGGTTAACAATGAGCATGTTCTATCACTAACTAAAATACATGTATGACCAAAAAAAGGCTGTACCAAATACCAAAAAAACAACAGTATATTTTCCCCCCCTCTCTTGGAGCTTACTGTCAAAATTACACTTTTATTTTACTGAAATGCCAGTGCTTCTGTGCCAGAAAACTAATCTAGCAGCAGAGAACATAACTTACTTCAGAAGTGCTGCAGGAAACCCAATCTTATTTGTCCCCAGAGATGTGACCAAAATGAAGTGGTCCACTTTCGCAACTGTAGCTGTATGGTTATGATAAGGTGCTCAGGCCATCAAAAATAGAAGTCTCAACAGTAATATTGTGCATGTATTTTTTTATCAAGCTTAAAACTTATACAAAACAGGGAAAAAACACACTGAAAAAACACACGTTAACTGTATGAATTAATACCTGCATCGATGATATTTTTGGTGGCTTTATAGTCGATACGGTATGGTCCAGTGACATCAAAGACTTCCTTCTCACTGGCCCCTATGCAACAAACCACTATGGAAGCATTGCCAATTGCAGGTCCTATTTCTTGTTGATTCTCAAGGTTGCACTCAACTATTTCAAGCCTCTCTACAGCTGGGCTAAATTTCAAACAGTGTCCGTTACCTTCTACAGAAACAAGCAGAAACAAGCATATGGCTTCTGGAATAACTCAATTATAAACTTCATAGTTCATTTCAAAAGTGCAATGCCCCAAATTTCCCATGAAATCAGAGTAGGAAAAAATCCCAGTCAGTTGATAATCTTACGTTGAAGTTCGGAAGCAGACAGAGCAGCAGTATCAACCTTCATTTGTCTAACACTCTGTGAAGATGAATCGTGTCTAATGTTAGAGTTGGAAATTAGCATTACAGATGCTGTTCACATATTTTGGAAGTTCCCTACCTGTACCAATGTTTCTGCTCTTTGTGCATTTCGCACACCTGCTCTTACACAGAAGCCAAGCTTCAGGAGCTCCCTAATGAAAAAATGTGTGCAGATAAGAAAGATATACTGGAAATTGAATTTCAATTGATGTTGACATAAAGGGGGTGTATTATCCAACCTCACAGTCCGTGAACCGACTCTACCAGTAGCCCCTGCAACAAATGCAAGATTCCCATCTTTTGTGCTTAGCTCCTCCTTGATGTCTCCTGCTGCCTTCAGACTGGACCTAGGTTCACCTTGAGCAGGTCCTACAGCACAAAATAGATCGTGGGCGGGAGTATGCAAACCAATTTATTGTACCTAACCATCGCCCCCTTCAACAAGAAAGCCGCATTATATCTGGTTGCTCCACATGCTTTCAGATAACAGAAAGAACAGCTGATTACGAGTGGAAGAAACTTGTGGTGAAGATAATTTCACAGTAAACAAGACAACAAAAGTCATCTAGGAATGCACCTGATATCAAAAACTTTGTTTTTGCAAAGCTTTTCCAAAATTCCAATTGCACATACAAATAGTTTCTGTCTGTTAAATGTCCTATAAATGGTTGTTGGTCAACTGGCATCAACTTTGATGGACTTGTTCTATTGATGTTTTGATTGCTATTTTCTACACGATTCCCTCTCATCTATAAGTCTTTCTTAAGTACATAGCACATATCCTGGTATGATACTATTAATTACACTTTGCACTTATAGGCACACTTTCTTTGACTCGTGAATCTCTTCACCGGATATTCCTTCTATCGGATTAGGGGATCATGTTTTAAGGCATCTATAAGTCTCCGCGAGTCTTGAATTCTCATTAGGATGTCGAGCTGGTTGTACCCTGGAAACCTACTTGTCTAGAAAGCACACAAGTTACCAGCGTTTTCTGCATTCTGGAATAGATATCGGCCCTCTAGCGACCGCCACCTTCTGGTAGCGGCCTGCCCATGACCGCCACTTTCCATACTGAACCCTACGTCAACTCTTTCCTATTTTGGCGTCGACTCTATAAAGTAATAGTTCGGATCTGACCGCTATGTTCAAGAAAGGATCTTGAACAGACCGCCTTCTTCTATCTTGTCATGAGACTCAGGTTTGACCTGTGGGTTGATTCTCCTATCCTCCTAGATGGTCTATGGATTATCTGGAACCCAACACTTTATTCAATAAGCCATTAATGAAATATGGAAGTTAATGAATGGATAATTATGCTGTCAGATTCCTCCCGTGGCATGACCTTGTCTTTAATTCATCTTTGAACTCCCATGATCATATTTGGTACGTTCTTACCTTGATTTACTTGTCATTGACCTTATTGTTTGACTTGTTAATTGCTAGCCATACTTTATTGCTATATTTCATGGAAGTACCTTAATTTATAACTTGAAGATGTAGATTGGACACTGATTGTGTCCAATGGCTCGATGCTAGCCCCCTCGGCTGATTGTCGAAACATACTATAAACCATGGTATATGATGAACACTGGCATCACATTGCGCTGGGAGTAATTTTTTTATAAACGAGTGAAATCCACGAATCTCATGATGAAATTTACATGCTTGCTAGTTACATGACTTTCTCGGGCATAACCTACATGGTTATGAAAAGAACATTCTTATTACATGCTAGTACATTCTTGTTCATGAAAGGTCAAACTATGTTCATGCTTGATCAATCTTGTTCACATAATCTTGAACTATCTTGTTATATTCTTGTTACTAGTTGTTACTTCTATTTTATTCGTATGCTTATCGCATTCTCATTACTTTACCTTCTAGAGCTAAAATGTAATTACTTAAATATTGGCTTCATGTTGATATGAAGATACCTACTGAGCAAGTGTGCTCATTTCCTACTTTTCTAATCTTTTCAGGAAACAATAGCGAGTCAGATTTCTGAAGCTGTCTAAAGGGAAATCTGGTCTGCTTCTTCTCACTGTCTGCCATCGTACCTATCCTTGTACTTAAAGCTGGGATCAACCAATAAGAAGACCACAGCAAGTAGTGCATTAAATGCTACGGGATATGGTCACCTTCTTCTTGATGATTACCACCACTACTCATGGTGTTTGCACAATAAGACTCTCTAGCTCTCACCTCCTGGCGCACACTTCAAGGGAAGTTTTTGAAGGGAATATTTCATTGATCCACTGGTCCAACAGAAGACTTTTTGGCACGCAATATTCCCAGGCATTTCAACTGGCTTTCTTATATATACCAAGCTTCCTCAACTGAAGGAGCTGCTGCTGCCATCCACCAAGTGCTACACTCTCGAGCATCCACCAAGAACATCCCTAAGAAGCGTGAGAGCAGCCCAGTGCGTGTTGACCTCAGTCCAGCTCTGCTAAGAGAAGAAGAGAAGAAGAGTAGCCTTGAGAAGAAGAAGAGAGAGTAGCCTTGAGAAAGAAGACAATCCTGTAGTCTACTGGTGTTTGAAGAAAAGGATCCTTGGATCCATCCTTGTAGATGCAATCACCAGCTCCCTTGTCTTGACCTATTTCTTCTAGCTGGTGTCTACATTGTCACTATTGTTTCTCCACTGCACTTGAAGTATTCCTTTTCTGTCTTATATTGGTTCGCCAATTTCCTATTCATCTTATTTCTCTGATCCCCTGTTTAAGGACTGGGTTCCCTCTATGGTTTTAGAGGAAGAGAGGATCAGATCCTCTAAGTGGAGAGCAAGCTGTCAGTCAACAGGTCAAGCTGTTAGTTAGAGGGTCAAGCTATTAGTCAGCGGATAGCAAGCTGTGTTGCTCAGCTATGTGAGCAACTGTGTTACTCAGCGGATCAAGCTGTGTGTCAGCCGAAAAGTTTCACCGGGTTTGGTGAGGGGTGGACGTAGGTTGTGGGTTAACAACTAAACCGCCTTAAAATCCTTGTGTTGTGGGTTGTATATCTTGTGGACTTGTTCCATATCTTCTATCCCCCTTCACAAGTAGATGTGCTTGTTTCATCGTTAGTAATACGAGTTATCTCTTGCTTACGTTCACATTCCCTTGGCGGACTGCTGCACCCTTGTATACAGTCACTAAGGAATATTCTCCAGCAAATGAGGATTATCTTGCCTGCACACATATGCATGTTGGTTGATCGCCGATTTAGGATTTTAAAATTTATTAAAATCACAATTGTGCAGTCTGAAGTCACTTAATAAGATATTTGTTAAGACAATTTTCACATCCAAACCTCTCTCCTTCCTTTCCGGTCTTCGGATGGCACCATTAATAACGAAAGCCGACCCGGGAGAGACATCTTAAAACCCTATCTCCGAGGGGAGGGGAGAGGAGAGGAGAGGGAGGAGACCAGAGGTTTCCCGAGATGCTCCTTCCAGCGCCAACCAGAACTCCGGCGCGCACCCTCCTCCATCGCTTCTTCCCCCTCCATGCTTCTTCCAGGGTGACCCCGCCCTCCTCTTCCTCTTCTGTCCAGTACTCCTCTAGCACCGCCACCGAGACGCGGACGCAGAAGCTCGAGCGGATCGCCGACGAGCTTCTCGACCTCAACAAGCTCGAGCGGCACGACTACGCCGTCCTTTTTCGCCTCAAGCTCGGTCTCAACCGGTGGGGACCCGCCGGCGTGGCAGTCGCTGGCCCGTCCTCCGGCGCGGGCGGGGAGGGGGCGAAGGGCGCGGGCGCGGCGGCGTCGGAGAAGTCGACCTTCGACGTGAAGCTGGAGAAGTTCGATGCGGCGGCGAAGATAAAGGTGATCAAGGAGGTGAGGGGGTTCACTGACCTGGGGCTGAAGGAGGCGAAGGATCTGGTGGAGAAGGCCCCCGTGGTGGTGAAGAAGCAGGTCACCAGGGAAGAGGCGGAGCAGATCGCCGCGAAGCTGAAGGAGGTCGGCGCCACGGTTGTCCTGGAATGATATTTTTGAGGTCGGTAATATAAGAGCGAGAAAACGCTATCAATTGTTAGACTCTTCTTTTGGTTTGCTACTATTATTGTCAGTGATGGTTTCTACAGTGTATCACTTGAGCAGCTCTTTTCATGTCTCCTTTGTCTGAATGCCGAAAGCATGAATCCTCATTGTTAACAATAGAAATTTTATCTATTTATTTCGGGCTTAGATCAACTGCAAATGAAATGGACGAACTTGAACTGATCCTTAGCTTTGTGTCACTAACATCACAAAAGAAATTTCTCGGAATCTTTGCTGTAGCAAACAATATCAAGTGAAGAATGCCATAACTTTGAACTAGTTTCCTGCTTTTTAATAGAAGTTGTTCTTTAGCTTTGTGTCACTAACATCACCCCCAACCCAACCAAGCACGCAAAACAAATGTTGTATAACATTAATCAGATAATTCAATTGGATTGAAGTATATCCAGTCATTGGTCAAAGGTTCTGATACAAAATGGAACCCTTTCTTGAAGTCAAATGGCAGGAGACTCTAATGCAGTCAAATAGTTGGAGGAAAGACTAAATCATTATCAGTGAACATCCAAGATTTTTTAGGAATTTGATCAGGAATAACAACATGATAGAGCTTGTTACAACTGGACTTCTTTATGTGTGCACTAATTAACGGTACTTTTAGTCTATGTCCAGATTCCAGAATTATGATGGTTAAAGGATTATTGAGAGTGTTCTCAGATACAGCGTAGAGATGGTAATGGTAGTTACCTAGGGAAAAGGAGGCAGGATATTTATATTTGAATTGGGTTGCTAAGGCATGAACAGAGGCCCAGGCAAAGACCCAGGGCAAAAATCTTTCTTGGATTCTTCTCCCTGCAAATCTTTTGCAGGCAATCACACTCCTAAAGGAATGATGGGCTAAGGCTTGAAGCCTCATATTTTTACGTGTACAACCTTGTTAATGGGATTATTCTAGGCTGGCAGAGTTTTGCTGCACTATATGAAGAGATAAAGGAGCATGGCCTGGTCTGAAACTTTGCAATTTATGTTATCATGCTAGATGAGCTTTTTGGAAAAGCTACTGTCTTGATGATGCCATAAAACTATTTAACCATTGAAATTTAGTAAAAGGCAAAACAATAGTTTGCTCTGTGCTCATCACATTGCTGCGTTGAAAACGGTGTGAAACTGGATGTGATTACTTATACCATAGCTATTAAAGGACTTCATAAAGGCATGTAGATGATGTTAATCTCCTTTTGCACATGGAAAATAATGTTTTTTTTTTGTGTGGGTGAGGGGGGTGGGAAGGTGGCAAAGCCACAGTTCATATTGAAGGAAAAAAGAGAGAAGTCCAGCAAAGTGGTTGAGAGTCTCTACCAAGCTGGTAAAATGACCTCCATTACACCCTTAACCCACAGCTACAAAATAAGTCTCTTCCATTGGGACATTCTATGGAGGATACTTTGAGGAATCCTATGCCCATTAGTGCAAAAGGACAAATCTTGGAGAAAGTGAATACAACTCTTGATAGTCTCTATTGGTTTGTTGAATTCGTGTCTGAAAATTCTGTTATTCCTCATTTTCCAAATTGCACACAGCATGGCTGGCAAACTGCCTTTCCAGATATCTAATTCTTGTTGTGCAAAGAGCCAAAGAGTTGTGGCTCAAAGGAGGTGATAAGAGCACAACATACTTTCATGGAATAGCAAGTGTCAAGAAGAGGATAACATATGTTGATAATGTTAAAACTTGCTTGACTTTTCTATATGTTTGCACAACCATCTAAGTGTTGCACATGAACACTCTTGGTGCATTGACTTATTTACATCTTTCTAACACCCCTTTCCACTCCTAAAAAGAGGGAGTCCTGATGCATGAATATATATATACATATCTATTTGAGTACATTATGCATGAGTCATCATTTGCATGAATAATGATCACTGAGTCTAATCTGTCCCTCATAGAATGTTCTAACCTGAAACATAAAGAAAAATCTCTTGCTTTGGTTCACAACAAATTGTCTTCATTGCTTGATTTAACTGAGCTACATTATGATTCCACTTTCTCCATTGCTTTTCCTATTTCCACCTAACTTGTGGTATATCCTCTTAACACTTGGTATCTTGACTTTTATGATCTCACTGATTGTTAGGCATTTCTACTGCTCCTATCAAATTAGTTCTTTGTCTTTTTGATGATGTCAAAGGGGGAGAGTAGTTTGATGAGTCAATATGAATAGTTTGATATAGTTTGATCAGTCAGTATGTCACTATGCTTACTTATCTGTGAGTCTTTATGTGTATGCCAATTTGTCAAAAGCAGAGGATAGTGTTTGATTGTCAATGTTTGGCTATCAAAGGGGGAGTTGCTTGATATTGCAAGGGGGACAATAGTGCTTGATATTGCTTCAGTGTTGCCTTCATCAAAAAGGGGAGATTGTTGTATCCCCATGATTCATGCCATGGTTTATGATTTTGATGATGTCAAACACTATGACTCATCATGAATCTATAATCGTGAAATCTTTGTTGTGATTGTTGTTCATGAATCTTGTTTAATCTTGCATGAATCATTTGGTGGTCTTGACAAAAGTTTCACATGAAAAGGGTCACTTATGTTGAGCAGTCCGAGCAATGGAGTGGAGTCCAAATGAATAGGAAGAGGAAATGAAATTAAGTCAAGATCAAAGCAAATGAAAACAAGCCAAAGTCAACTCTCCAATTTCAAGATGGGGTCGACGCAAGAACATTATTGCGTCAACGCACTCATGAGATCTTGAAAGGTCAAGTGTGTTGCAGGCCTCCAACAGGTCGAAGCAGGGTACCTACTACTTCGATGCAATTATGCTGTAGAAACATTCTCAAACTTGTGTCTTCATTGGAGGAGCGTCGATGCAGAAACATCAAGGTCGATGCAGGCATGGAACCTCAAAAGAACAAGCCCTTCAGCTTACTGTGAGTACGTCGAAGCAGGACAACCACTACCTCAACGCAGCATTCGAACTCCAAGGCCAATCTAACTATTGATCTACACGAGTGGTTCGATGCAGCAAATGGCAGCTTCCAAGCATATACTCTTCAGCCAGCTATCATGGCATCAATAGGCTGCTTCAGCGTAGAAGAACAGATGGAAGCTCGTGCTGCAAAGTTAGGTCGATGCAACAATCAAGTGCATCGATGCACCAAGTCAGAAGCCAATGTTCGAAGTTAGTTGTTCGAAGGATTTATCTTCACATTGCTTCGATGCATTTGAGGAGTGCAACGACGCACTCAGCTCGGAACTAGCAGTTGGAAGATAACTAGGTTGAAGCACTAGAAGGAGAAGAAAGCGCTGTCACCAAGGCAGGGCGAAGCAACAAGCCACTGATCCGACACATCAGCATTCAAGATATGTGTCGCTACACTCTGCCTCGACACTTCTTACTCACTCTTCAACACACTTAAGGGAGCAACATACTCTGTTAGTTCAAGTGTGATTAATGGTCTATTAAGGATTAATTATGATCACTTGAGTGTTAAAAGAGCTTACTTAAGAAGACTTGCACTACCAATGAGAGAATTGTCCTAAGCTCGTGATGAACCTAGGCGAATCACATGCCGGTACTCCCGTGGAAATGTTGGCGCGAAATTTTCATCAGATGTGGCGGATTTCTGGAAAGCTCATATCATTATTAGAATATTCTTTTTCCATGTTGGCCAATAGCTAATTGGATGATCGGAATCTCGAGTGGAAAGAGAGTGGAAGACGATGCTCTGCTCTCTGATATAAGTATCAGCTGCTCCGTTCAAGAGCAACTGCTGAAACTGCTACCGTTACTACCGCAGATAGAGGACATCGTGAAGAGAGAGGAAAAATAAGAGAGAGCTTCTACTAGAGGTAGATCTGTGAGGGAAAGAGCCACAGTTGCGAAGAAGAAAAGAGAGTGAGTCTTAAGATGAAAAAGAAGAGAACAAGAGTGAGAACAAGAGCCAGATATCCAGTTCAAAGAAGAATTTGAGCGCAGCCGGGGCCTTCATTAAAGATCGGATTTCTTCACTAGTTCAT
Source organism: Amorphophallus titanum (assembly GCA_024336825.1). Lineage (NCBI taxonomy): Eukaryota > Viridiplantae > Streptophyta > Magnoliopsida > Alismatales > Araceae > Amorphophallus > Amorphophallus titanum. Next base: position 68,309,462 of record JANBPO010009603.1, read on the forward strand.
TGATCAAACCCAGAACTATATTACTCATTAGGAGCTACATTTTCTCTGTTCTATTTTGATTCTTTCTGTTGTTCATTTTTCATTTTCCTTTCTAATTTTCTGATACCTTGTCGGGAGATCGGGTTCCTTCTGAGTGATCAGAAGAAGGGAGATTTGTTCTCCAGGTTCCCTCTAAAGGTTTAGAGGAAGAGAGGATCGTCCTCTGGGTTGAAGTATGATTTTAAGTTAATCCGATTTTTCTATTCCGCTATGAAAGAGCGACAGGCCGAAGGAGAACAAATGCGGCCTCCTCCGTACTCCCTACTCCCCTAACTGCCACTGGTTCCCCGCTCCCGGGCGCTCACAAATTCCAACACCCAGAGAAACCCCGCCATTTTTTCTTCCGCGATCCGCAGCGGGGACTGGGAAGAGAAGGCTTCTCGTCCGCGCTGCTGCGCTTCCATTTTCGGATCTCTCCAAAGCTTCGGCCATGGAGGAGATCCCTGCTGCCGTCCCCTCGGAAGCCTCCGTCCACCACCAGGTCTGCCTTGCTCCCGCTTCTTCTTCTTCATCTTCTCCTGCTTGCCTTGTTCTTTTCCAGTTCGTCTCCGTGCTTCGATTGGTTCCGATTCTGGTGTGATGCGCGCAGAAGAGGAAGGATAGGGTTCCGGAAGCGGCGGAATGGGACGGCGTGCCGAGCAAGGCGAGCGGCGCGGTCGGGGAGAGGTCTGAGAGGGGCTCCCGGGAGCAGCAGCAGGGCGAGGGGTGCGGCGGCGACGGATCGTTCGATGACGACGCGGCCCCCGACGAGGAGCGCGTCCCGCCGCCGAAGCGGAGGCGGGGCGCTGCCGGGACTGCTGCCGCTGGTGCGGGAACAGGGACGGAGGACCTGAGCTTGATTGGTGCTGCTTCCCTGTCATGTTTCATTTTTGGCTAAAAGGTTGGGGGTTTCTGCACGTTGGGAACTGAGGTGTTTGTTCTTTGCTGGAAAAATTCTGCAGACATAGTCAAAACGAACGGGAAATTTGTCCGAGTCGCGGTCAAACAATGGGTGGAAATGTATGAGAAGGATGCGAAATCTGCTACAGGGGAGCTCTTGATGATGCTTTTTGAGGTGATCTTGTTGCACACTTGTGTCGTCCTCCTCATTTATGCCTTTGAAGTTTCGTGCTGACCTAACCTCGCTCCGGATGGCCGCAGTCCTGTGGAGCTAAGTATCAGCTTAGTGCTAGTGACCTCGCTGAGATTGACGTAGATGATGTTGTGCTCTCGCTTGTGGAGTTTGCCAAGGATGTATCCTTCTCTAGTTGAAGTTGCTGCCCTGAATTTTTCCATGTCCATTTCCAGAAAGTGTGTGGTACCTTAGCATGCTCTTGACATTCTCGTCATGGGTTTGATTTACAACTATTGTTAAAGACTTAACTCAGTCCGGTACATAGGGGAAAATGGAAGACCTCTACAATTCGAAGCTAAAGGAACTCAAGAACTTCAAGGACAACCTTTCAGTTTTCTGGGATAACTTGGTCCTTGAATGTCAGAATGGGCCTCTTTTCGACAAGGTCTTATTTGAGAAATGCATGGATTATGTCATTGCTTTATCATGGTATGTGGCCCTCTTTTTCTCTCCATGTATGTGACGTATGGCTACTAACACTCAAATTTGATTAAATTAAGCAATGTATCTGATGAAGGGAGTTTATGTTTTTCTTTAGCACTCCTCCACGAGTTTATCGTCAGGTGGCATCACTGGTGGGTCTCCAGCTTGTGACATCATTTATAACTGTTGCTAAAACACTTGGGACCCAACGAGAAACTACTCAACGCCAATTAAATGCGGAGAAGAAAAAGGGGAAAGATGGCCCTCGAGTAGAGTCACTTAACAAGCGTTTATCTTTGACTCATGACAACATAAATGCTATGGAGGAGATGATGCGGAAAATATTCACTGGGTGAGGATTCAGGCAATCATGTTGTCTTGTATTTGTTTATTTTTCTTCTTGAAATGCTTTCTATTTACCATTTAGGTTTGCTCTAATTTCCCCCCCTTCCTTCTGCTGTAGGCTATTCATGCATCGGTATCGAGATGTAGATCCCAATATCCGGATGTCATGTGTCAAAGCTCTTGGCATTTGGATAGTATCATATCCATATCTTTTCTTGAAGGACTCATACTTAAAATATCTTGGTTGGACACTAAATGATAAAGTAAGTCCTATGCATGCAAGCGAACATCCTTGTCTTTGTTTTCTTTGCTTGATGCTTGACGCTAACAGATCTACGTTATCTGTTTGTGCTACCAAAGAGTGCTCTCGTCAGGAAGACCTCTGTCTTGGCCTTGCAAAGACTCTATGAAGTCGATGATAATGTGCCATCACTCAGTCTCTTCACGGAAAGGTTTTGTAATCGAATGATTGAGCTTGCTGATGATCTGGATGTCTCCGTGGCTGTGTCTGCCATAGGACTTTTGAAGCAGTTATTGAGGTGCATGCTTTTTTCTTGAAATTTAGTGTGACTATGCCATCAAATTGTGTTAAATACATAGTTGGCTTTTTTTCATATAAACCATTGTTAGAACAAAAATTACAGATTTATCATTGATGCATTTGTATTTGCACACATATTATTAAATAGACTGATATTGTGCAAAAAGACCACGGAATGGTCTTCTTGCACTATTTCTATGTGCAAAAAGACCACTTAAAATAGTGCAAAAGGCCATTCTGTGGTCTCTTTGCATGATGCGCGGAGCTCCCAGGGGGTGCATTTATTAACGCGTTGTATCGTATAGCCGCGTTCATCTAAGAAGATGAACAGTAGGGCGGTAAGGAATGCGATCCTTGTGTTGGACGTGATCTTGAAGAATGCGACCTAGGTAATGGCCGTGATCTTGGTTAATGCACCCTAGGTCTTAACCACGTGTTGGAGTTATCATGCTCGAGGCTATGGCCGCATCTATTAACGCGACCCTAGTGTGTGCCGCGTCAATGAGTTGACGCACTGCAAGTGTTTGACGCGTTTTGGGGTTATCGCAACCCACCCTATGGGCGCGTTAACCATCGCGACGCAAGGTATGAGCACGTTCATGTCTTCGATTTTTGGGGTATTATTTGAGTTGTCTCGGGCTCCGGTGGACCCAAGATTTAGTGCCTTGTTGGCCTTTGACTCGACGGATGCCTTCGGTGTTCCGTGAGAGTCATTTATATATGTCAAGGGATCCCAGAAGAATGACTTCATCCCGAGCTAGGTGTGTGGTGTTTCTTCATATCGATTGGCTTGGCTTCGACCCCTTGGTTACCCTATTGTCCGTGGATGTCTTGGATGTCCTATGAGGGTTGTAACCGTGTTATAGGGTGTTCGGAAGTGCCATTGCACCGAGATATGTTTTGTGGTTACTTCGAGGGTCATTATGGTTTATGGTCAACCAAGTTGTGACCCAGTGGTTGACACGTGACCTCATGATTGTCTCAGTTATCTTGTATGGATCGAGACTCTAGTTATGGATGCACGAAGGTATCATTTTACCTCAATTTGCGTGCCTATCTAGTTTGAGGGCTTCGATGCTCCCTCATATTTCTGTGGTTTGTGTTATACGGAATTGAGAGTCTTATGTGGAGCCTAGGGGCCGAGGACTTGTGTTTTATCGTGGTTTTGACTTAAGGACTAGGCTGATTAACGGTATGTTGCCGTGATGTGCGACGATCTTGACCCAAGTTATGTGACTCAAGGATCGTTGTGAGTAGGTCTAGTTACCTATCCCGAGTCTGGTGATAGTTTTGTGTACTACCTTGTGTTTCGTAGTATGTATGATAGGCGAGTGTTTACAATGTCTGTACTTCGATGTCATTATTTTGAATCTCTATGTTTATTGAGCCTCCACTAGTCGTAGCCAGATGACACCTCAGTGTGTCGGCCCACCTAGGAGTGGTGGCGGGGTAGTTCCCAAGAGATAATTTTTAGGCTAGTTTCTGCGGGCCCCCTTTCTTTACAGTAGCGTCCTACTGGGGGAGAAAACTAGGTAGAGGCCTGGCTCAAGGCATTGGACTTGTGTGTGCACATGTGGTCCGGGGCGTTTGGACGAGCTCTGATGGGCGTGACCCTGACTAGTCACTCGTTACTATTGTTCCTTGCACTTGGTACAGTGTCTCAGTCACTGTGTTTGAGACGAGTGTGAGATGCTTGAGGCGCAGTGTAAGACGTCAGTGGATGCATCTGGCTTTGCTTCTAGTGAGGAGATGCTTCTATCACATGACACGTGACTTGTGACTTTTGTGACTGGTTTTTTCATCATGGTTGATGTGGTGCTTCAGGTAGCCTGTGTCTGGCTTCTCTGTGGCTTGTGTAGCGTACACGACGGTGAGGTTGTGTGTGCGCCGGTGTTTTGGGTAGTGTTTCCCCAAGTCTGAAAGGTCGTGATGTAAAGCCTACACGTCTGTCGTAGCATGACGTGCTCTGGCAATGTAATCGGGTTTTCTTGAGATTAGTTTGGCAACTCCCTACCAGGTGTGTGGGAAGTTATGCCTTTCTCGATTTGGAGTAGTTTAGAGGGCCGTGGTCTTATCGGTTGTCGTGGTTTATTCTATACTACTTTTCCCTCTTTACTTCCGTTGTTGTTACTCCTGCTTACTATTATTACTCTTGTTGTTCTTACTACTGTTTACCGCTTTGGTTTCTTGGTGGGGATCTGTGGGACCCATATTGAGCCAGTGACATGAGTCTCAACCCTGACTTTTCAGGTGTGGCTACTCTTCTTGCTCGTGATCTGGAGGAGTGGTTCGTGGTTCTTAGTAGCCAGCTTCGCCTATGTCGAGCTTCCCCCGACTTGAGCGTACGTTCCCTTTTCTGTTGGACTGTACTTGTCTTTACTTGGACTAAACTCTACTAGCTGTTGCATGTCTGTAGTTTTAATTATTGTTGAAAATGTAATTTTATTTCTGCTATTTTAGCAATCCTGATCAAACATAGTAATTTAGAATTGTTTACTGCCTTATGTGGAAGTTTAATGTACTCTCGCATATACATTTTTATCCCATCGGAGCCTTACAGCTCTTGGGAGGCCTCTCAGGATCCAAGTGGTTTCGGGTTTACCCGAGCCCAGATGCTAGGTCGTCACAGTAATAGACAGATAACCAATCACACACAGGACAAGGATTTTTAGGTGGTTCAGTCTCAACCTTGAGACCTACATCCACCCCACACTTAAACCTGAGTGTGGCTTCTGTTAACACATAGCATGACCACTGATCCACAGCTTTTAGTGATCAAGGGGTGGTGATTAGGAATATAGCTCGGCTAGTAGCCAAAGGCTATAGCCAAGAGCTAGGAATTGATTTTGATGAATCGTTTGCACCTGTAGCTAGGCTAGAAGTAGTTGCATTTGCATGTTCTAGAAATATAAAACTTTTTCAAATAGACGTTAAAAGTGCATTTCTGAATAGTTTTGTGAAGGAAGACGTCTATGTTGAGTAGCCACCAGGATTTGAAGATGAAAAACATCCAGACCATGTGTATAAACTCAACAAAGTATTATATGGTCTGAAACAAGCCCCCCGTGCACGGTACGAAAGGTCAAGTACATTTCTTTCAGAAAAAGGCTTCAAAAGCGGTAACATTAAACAAACTCTTTTCATGTAGAGCTGCAATGAACATATGCTTCTTGTGTAGGTATATGTTGATGATATTATTTTTGAAGCCACGACTGATTCATTAAATGATGAATTTGTTATGTTGATGCAAGGGGAGTTGAAGATGAGTTTGATGGGGGAGTTAACATTTTTCTTGGGTTTACAGGTGAAGCAATTGAAGGATGGAATCTTCATCAATCAGAAGAAATATACAATGGAGCTCATCCAGAAATTCAAGTTTGATAATGCAAAGTCACAACGGACACCAATGTCAACATCTATCAAATTGAAGAAGAATGAAGAAGATAAGTCTGTTGATCAAAAATTTTTTAGAGGGATGATTGGTTCTTTATTATATTTGACTACTAGTAGGCCTGATATCATGTTTAGTGTTTGCATGTGTGCTAGATTTCAATCTAATCCTAGAGCATCACACATGTTAGTAGTCAAAAGGATTATTAGATATTTGATTGGCACACCTGATCTTGGTCTTTGGTTTCCGCATAGTTGCAATTTTGATTTGGTAGTTTACACTGATTTTGATTATGCTGGGTGTTTAGTGAATTGTAAAAGCACGAGCGAGTATTGTCAATTTCTTGGAGTTTGCATAGTTTCATGGGCCTCTAGGAACCAAAACACGGTGGCATTGTCAATTGCTGAAGCTGAATACATGGCTATAGGCAGTTGTGCAGTCCAAGTGCTATGGATCCAATAATAGTTAGTTGATTTTGATATTTTCTTGAAGAACACACCCATTCTTTGTGACAACACATCCGCCATTAGCATATCCAAAAATCTAGTTTTACATTTTAGAACGAAACATAGAGATTCGACACTACTTATTGAGAGACCACGTAAATAAGGGTCATTTTGAGCTTACATTGTAAATATTGAAAACTAACTTGTAGATATTTTTACTAAACCCTTAAATCGAGACAAATTCACAAGAATAAGAAGAGAATTAGAAATTTGTAGGTTAGATGAGTAACTATTCATATTAGGCTGCCATATACACTTATGCTTCATTTTGCGAATAACAATTTAGTTTTGCATACACTTCATACACACTCAATTTCATGCTGTATATTGCACATATCCTTGCATACTTGTGAATATGAATAATTTTTCATCATCCTTTCATTCACATGCATATGCCTATATGTACTTCAAATCCTTGTGTGTCTAAATGCCATGATTTTTTGGTATATCAATTGATGTTTGTGGAAGGGTGGATTACGTCCACTTGGAAACACTCACTATGCAGAAGTAGAGTCTTCAGACTTTCACCTCCACTAAGTACCAAATATTATCTTGCATGGATATATTTCTTATTCTCTATTTGTATGATTGTATATAGAGTACAAACTTTTTTTAACCTTTTAAGGCCTTATACTTCTTGACTAAATAACTTTGCAGTGATTTTGATCTTGACTGTTACATGACATACACTAATGGGGAGAATTCATTTTCAAGTGTGCATACATTCAGGGGGAGACATTGCCATGCATAAACAAAATCATCTTTTGCATTCATTACAATTACCCCACACATTGCACTTAATAAGAATTAATGACTTTAAACAATAAGAATTTTAGATATTCTGCTCAACACTATCAAGATGCTCAAATCTCTACATCGCCATTGAGCATAATTGTGAGGAAAAAGTTTCCTACCCCACCAAAAATTGAATAAGTGGAACACAGAATTGAGTAACCGGGTCTCCCCATTGAAATAAATGAGGAGCCTCGCGTCAAAAGGTGAAGTGAGCTTCAATAATAAAAATAACTATTGCGACGGATCCTAGTAATCGGGAATCTCCACTGAAACAAATGGGAAAACTCGTGTCAAACGGTGAAGTCTGCGATTATGTTAAAAAAATAGGGTTGTGCGAAGCTACTGATAGTCGAGAAACTTATATGGAAGTGTAGAGAGGACGAGTAGTCTTCTAGTGTACATCTAAATATCCATATCTTTTTAAAGTTCATTATTCATTCATTCACTTTTCACTTTGGGACTAATTGTTATGAATGCACTCTATGAATTCATCTTATCTCATGGTTTATGCAGTACCTGACTCTTTGTATGCACCACTCTTTTAGTTATGACTCATGTTTGCATCGTGATTCTAAATCAATTACACGTTATTCCAGAAATACTGGGATATTATAAAGAAGGACTCGATTCATACTTTAGGAGAGTTTTAGGAGGAGATGGTTCGCTTGAAGGGTATCAATAAAACCCTCTTGGTCCTCATCCCTAAGAAACAAGGTGTACAAGACTTCTTAGATTTTAAACCCGTCAATCTATTGAACAGTATTTACAAGATTATCACTAAATTGTTGGCCATGAGACTATACAGGGTGATTGGCAGAGTGGTTACTGGACCCCAAAGGGGATTTCATCAGGAGAAGACATATATAGAACAATTTCCTAGTTGCTCACGAGTGTTTGTATGCCACGAAGACCCAGAGGAAGAGCGGTGATACTGAACTTGGATTTTGAGAAGGTTTATGATAGTGTTAATTGACATTACCTACTGCAGACCTTGGCTAAGATGTGCATTGATCAAAGATGGATTGGTTGGATCCGAGCGTATGTTTCCTCAACATCTTTTTCGGTCCTGGTTATTGGGGAGCCTTCTTCGTCTTTCCACAGTGAGAGAGAGCTTCTCCATGGAGACCCCATGTCTCCCCTCTTAGTTGTCCTAATTGCACAAATTTTGAGTAAGATGTGGATGAGGGCTGAAAGGGCAAGCTTGATCAAAGGCTTCTAGACAGGACACCACGAGGTAGTCATCAGCCATTGCAGTATGCTGATGACACTAGTCTCTTCCTAGCAGATGAGGAGAGCCAGCTGTACACTGCCAGGTTGATGTTGGAGTTGATACAGCAAATCACTGGACTGAAGGTGAATTTCAACAAAAGCCGCATGGATGGGATCAATAAAGAAGAGAGGGCACTCAGGAGAGCAGCATTTATATTGGGTTACCAAATAAGAGTTTCATTTCTCCTATTTGAGTCTACCTCTCTCCTCGGGGGCCCTACACTATAGTGACTGGCAGGTGGTAGTGCAGAGGTTTGAGTCGAAACTAGCGGGGTGGAAGACGAGGCTCCTCTTTTACAAGGGGACAATGGCGCTTTGCAAATCAGTGCTTAACAGCCTTCCCATATACTACCATTTCATTTTTAGGATCCTAGAACGGTAGCCAAGAAGCTGGAGTCCATTCAAGCCAGATTCTTCTGGCATGATATTGTGATGACAATTGCGAGACTGGGAGGACATTTCATGGGGTAGAATGTGCAAGAGTAAGGAAGCAGCAGGCGTAGGCATCAAGAACTTCAAAGACTTCAACACGACCATTCTTTGTAAATGGTTGTGGAGGCTTGGAGTGAAGGACAATGGGCTATGGCTACAATTTGTTGAGCTTGGGAATTGACACTGGCATCTCTGTACAATGTCTCCCCATTCAGAGAGGCATCCTTCAATGCGGGTATACCATCAAGCCGAGTGCTAGGGTCTACTTGCAGAATCGACAGAGATGCTTGTTTAGAAAGGATAGATGGTGCGGGGACTTCACCCTAGAGTAATCCTTCCCGAAAACTCTTCTTTATGTCAGCTGCACCCACGGCATTTGTAGCTCACACCTTCGATACACATTGGTCTGGGGTACTTGGGCACCCTTCAGGAGAAATCTGACGCACGAGGAGATAGATCAGCTAGAGGATCTTTTGTTAGTCCTCCTAGACTATTATCTGGTGGAGAGCAGAGAAGACAAGTGGTGGTGGAGGTGAGAGAAGGAGGGAGCCTTTTTAGTCAGGTTTGCATACTCTCTCATATCATATGGGAGATTGCGTCACCGATTTGCACCGCAAATTTAGGCCCCCAAGAGTCCGCTGATGGTTAAGCTATTGATATGGAGGATATCCCAAGGCCGCCTGCCCACTTGTGAAAGAATTGCCCCTTTTCAAGGCATACCTACTCTTATGTAAGGTGGAGTCTCATAACTCCTCTCTATTCCTTTTGTTTGGAGGACATCAAGGGATACACTGACTTGGTGTGATGTTTTGTATAGGAATTTTTGGGTGCTAACTGACTATACTTGTATATCCCAATTTCCTTTTACATTTAACACATACGTGGTACCATCCACTTTTAAAAAAAAATCTAGGTCAGCTGGCCAACATTTCTTGTTAACATAGGACAGGACAATCAAGAAGATTTTAAGGAAATCATGTAAAAGAAAGCCTTATATGCCAATGGCAAAGAGACATCAACAAATAATCTAGGAAAATGCTTACGGTGAAAGAGTACCAATCATGTAGCCACACAAACTATGGCACCAATTTCATAAACAAGTATGCATAGCCCATAGTAGTGCAATGCCAGTACTCACCCTTCTTTATTATTGTCCTCACAAAATTGGCGGAATTCAATGCACGCCTGTTTTACATGTGAAGCACCCACACTGTAACACAGAACCAACAAAAGAAAAGATGAGTATATACATATGTCAGTGCAATCCAATGGGATTCTCATCTCACAAATAGAATGTTTTATGTTCTGCTTCTGCTTCCTAATAAGTTCTTAAAATCACTGGCATCTAATAGAATAGAAGTAGTACAAGACTACACACTAGGTTTTCAACTATTGTGTGTTATGAAAACAGTAGATCTTTGATTAGTCAAACATATTCTTTGTTATCATCAAAACTAAAGGGATGCACAACACCTTGTGATGTCCCTGAACCGGATTAATACGGGATCGCAGGAAGGGGGTGTCAGAGCTCAACATAATAGGTCTCTGATAATGATCCCCTGAGCGATGTCCATCGACAACAGTGAGCTATAAACACCAAGCGCCAAGCGGCCATAAGGTTTCCAAGTTAAAAAAAGGGGGGGTTAAAGTAGAGGTTCTAATGCGACCTGAGTCAGCCCCCTCCAAGGGGCTACTAAGGGCAGAAAATACCATCAACCCAGCTAAGGTGAAAACTCATAAGGGTGCCTCATGCAAAATCGGGTAACCCTTGGTGTGAAAATCCACAAAGGTGCACCGAAAAAAGTTAAAGGGGGCCAACTCTGGAGAAAACTCGTAAGGCTAGTAGAGCTGGTAAAGAGAATTAAAAAGAAAAAAAACCCTCTCCCTCTCTACTCCTCACTGATGAAAGTCATCGACCGCGACACTGAGCCAACAGTAGGCTCAACATCACTTCACAACAACAGTGGCCAACATACCCCCGAGGGTCGGCCATCGCTAGTCTCCAGCTCCAGCATTTTGGCTATACACCTCAGTGGTCAGCTGACTAGTCCCAGCCTTTCGGCTGCTACGCATCAGCAGTCAGACCGCCAGCTCCAGTCCCAGCACCAGTTCTAATAGTTCAGCTACAACGCCTTCAAAGGCTAGCTGGCCAGGCCAGCTCCAATTCCAGTCCTAGCACCAGTTCCAGTATTCTAGCTACAACACCTTCAAAGGCTAGCCGACCGGTTCTAGCCCAGCTCCAATTCCAGTCCTAGCCCAGCTCCAATTCCAATCCCAGCACCAGTTCTAGTTTTCCGACTATAACATCTTCAAAGGCCAGTCGACCAGCCCAGTTCCAATTCCAATCCCAACACCAGTTCCAATATTCTAGCTACAACGCCTTCAAAGGGCAGTCGGCCAGCCTAGTTCCAATTTCAGTTCCAGTTCCAATATTCTGGCTACAACGTCTTCAAAGGCCAGCCGGCCAGCCCAATTGCAGTTCCAGTTCCAACACCAGTCCCATTCTTTGACTACAACACCTCGGCTGGTAGCCGGCCAGTCTCCAGTCTCGGTTTCAGTGCTAGTTCTAGTGCCAACTACAATTCTAGTCCCCAGCTCCAATTACAATTTTGGTCCCAGTGCCAGTTCTAGTCCCAGACCCAGCTCCAACCTCCAGTCCCTATCCCAGTCCCAGTTTCTGGCCGCAATGCCTTCCATGGCCACCCGGCCAGCCTAGCTCTAGTTCCCCAAGCCAATGTGAATTACATTTTTTACTAACAACATGTCAATAGTCGGCACACTGCCACTCAGCCTATAACCGACACACTCCAGAATCACCCTGGTAGCCTTAACCGCATAGGCCATCACATCCTTATGGGTCCATCCTGACCCTCCCCAGTAACACCGGCTTACACCTTCAAAGGGTTAGCCCCAGCACCAAATACTCTTCCCCTAGTTCCCAGTACTCAGTCTCCGGTATCTAGTACCCTGTCCCAGTACCCAGCATTTGGCTCCCAGTACCCAGCATCTAGTCGCACCATTCCCCATGCTCAGTCTCCTGCTCCTGCACCCAAAGATGGGTATACCCAGTTCCCAGTCACCCATGCCAGTACATAGTAGAAGAATCAAGCATGACTAATAGTAAGTGGTCCCCAGTCCATATATACAGCACTGTTCCACAAGGAAAGAGGTCGGGCAACTCAGCAAATGACAAAAGAAAATCAGAAGTTGTCATTAATACTATGTAAAAGGAGCCCAAGACATGCCCTTGGGGTGACAAAATGAATACAATCTGGGTAACACAACAAAAAGGGGAAAATAGATACAATCAAAGCCCAGGCAGGTTCCCCTCCAACATCGCCAGACAAGAGTCCGCAGCTGCGAGCTCGGCCTCCAGAGTAGACAAGAGATGAGCACTAGCCTCGACCGTAGTCTCGACTACCTGCCACTCAGCCCTGGCGTTCTCCACAGCCAACAACTGCTCCTCCAAGGCCTTCCTCAAGGCCTTGACCCGGCTCTAGGCCTCCCCCATCTACACGGCTCGGTCTCGAGAAAATGACGTTGCCACCTCAGCGTGGTCCCTCTACTTAGCTATGGCCGATGCGAGTCAGGCCCACTGCTCCTGCACCTCTCAGATAGCTACCAGCCTCCGAGTCCTCTTCTCCTGAGCCTCACGGAGTTGCAAGTACTCTGCCCATATCCTGTCCAGCCCAGACATCCAATGCTCGCGTGGGAAGCCAAGGGCGTGGTAGCTTGGGGTGCACTCCGTCAGCCACCGCCTCAGATCCTTCAGAGAAGGAAGGGGGTTGCCATGCAGGTAGCCTCGGGCTCGCTGAAGCAAGGAGGCACCCCTGCTCGCACCTAGCAACTACTCTGTTGACGGGATGGAAGTAGGCCACTCGACCCCCAAGCGTGGGGAATAGTATCCTGCCTCTACTAGCACACCAGTAGAAGTTGTATAGCTCTAGCAAACACCAAGGGGAAGTGAGAAATACATCTATGACTTTCCTTGATCAATACGGTGGAAAACTCGAGAAAATTTCCAGTCCTTACCTAGCGTGGATCCCTCCGCGCCTGTGACTTCACCCATCAGGGTCGGGGAAGGCAACGTCTCCTCCACGCCTGTGGCGTCCCTCGCCGGGGTCAGGGAGGATAGTGATTCCTCCACCACTAAGGCATCCTTCACCACGGCCCCATCACCTCTAGCAACTACAGGTGGGGCGGGAAGCTCCTCCCGACCTCCCTCATTCGGAGCCAACATGCACTCCCCTCCTGACTCCAGCGCTGCATACAACATGGAAGCGTCAGCACTCTGCCATAAAGCATAAGGGAATGCTAAGTGAAGAGGGAAGGACCCCCACATACCTCCAGAAGTAGTCTCCATCTCAGCCTCCTCAGCAGAAGAGGCCTTAGAAGAGGAAGAGCTCGAACCCTCCTCTGTCTCCATGGCTAAGTTGTTGCTACTCGGGGAGCCTGATGAAGCCTCTGATGAGCTCTCGGAGGTGGTCGAACTAGAGGCCCTTGCATATCAACAAAGCAACGGGGTCAGCACACAGCCCAGCCTCATACAAAGACAACCCTCCAAGTTAAGGGTTTCAGGCAAGAAACTCACCAGCCGAGGCGCTCCCCTCTGAGATCCCCTCTATATCGATGATCTCCTCGTTGCCTCCAGTCGAAGTCGTCGCTATAGGCTCTCCCTCTGCGGCTCTGGTCATGTCATGGGAGAGCTCACCCTCCTCCAAAGGGGAAGAAGCACCTGCAATCGACACCAAAAGAAGCTTAACACCAAATGGGAATACAAAAGCCAACCACAAGTGGTTAAGTTCCCAGTCACACACCTGAGGTTCCCATGCTAGATGACCCGACCAATCCCACCGTGCAAGCAGACACCACGGCTTGCAAAGGAGGGACAGGCGTCCCCGTCAATAGCTGTGGTAGCAGGCTAGATGCATCCCCGGCAACAGATGTGACCAGGCTACCTGCCGCTCCTGGCACCCCCTCGAAAGAAGGGAGGGCCACCGACGGGCCAGTACTAACCAGTTCCTGGATCATTTCTAGGGTAGCAGTCTGGTCCCCACTTGGCAAACAACAACACAAACACAATTAGCAATCCCAGCCCGTTAAACATATAACAAATAGAGGGCAACTCCCTTTATAGAAATTCGGCACTTACCCGAGCCACCTCGGGTAGCTACCGGCTCCTGCTCTCCGACCGGAAGGGGCACTTCACCCTGCACCTCAGAAGGGGCCATGGTCCCCGAAACCCCTACTGTCTTTGCATGAAACAAATGGCTATATCAATATTCAAGAGCAAGCCGAGACATAACCAGAACATGCATAGTCCCAGAGGTCCTTACCTAGCCGGGCATCCTCAGAGGCCTTTCGCGACTCAAAGTCAGGGAACGTCTCGACATTGGGGGCGACCTCATCCATCACACGACGAAACGCCTCCACATCGATCTCACACTCGACCTCATCATCGGGCAAGGGGTCGACATCCCGAGGTGGCGAGAAAGCCACCTCCGCCCCAACCTCCAGCGGAGCTACAAGAAACAAGTCCAGCAGTGTCAGGTTAGTCAATCATAATGGCTAGGCCAACAAGGAACGAAGAGGCAAATATAGTGCTTACTCAGAGCCAACTTTGCCTCAATATGCTCGCCAGTCCCGAGTCCCAGGGAGGACTCACCAGTCCCCACTACGCCAGTGTCTACTCGAGGGTGCTTCCGCCTAGGCTGAAGGCCCCCGTCTCCGCTCCCAGATGATGCCTCCGTAGAGGGATGATCTCCCTCCCTAGCAGAGCCTGCCGAAGAAGTACAGCAACACACAACACATCAGTCATGTACATCAAAAGGTAACAAGACTGAGTTGATGCGGTAAGGAAAGTGTCTCACTTGAGGCCGCAAAAGGAGTCAATGACAATGTAACCAGCTGCTCCGACTTCAACCCAAGCACTCGGGTAGCCTTTACAACTGCCTCCCTGATGTCCCTCAGAGTCTAAGTACACTCGATGTGAGAGACAAACTCCATGGGTCTAGCCGACCCTATCGCTTGGCCGATATGGCGCCTTCAATCATCGACCATCGTGTCAGTAAAGCTCCTTTCGGGGAGCACCCGGTCCAACAAGCCCTTCTTCCCGAAGTCACAGTCGGCTAGGAACTAGGCCCACCAAGTCTTCAGTGCCCTCGACCGAGATGCCCTAACATCAGCTCCTACAGCCACCGCCTACACATGCCTCAGGGGCTTTAGGGCCCCGCTATAACCTCGACCCATGGACGAAGAAACCCAACTGCTCCGGGGCCGCTGCTGTGCCAGCCGCTCTACCTCCCGATGAATTCGGGAGAAGTGGGTCCTTAGATAATCGTCATCCGGCACAATAGGAGGCAGGTCCTCCCTTAGAATCTGACTCGCTTTGGCCTTCCTGATCACTGAGGCCTTCTGACAGTACAAGTGTCTGTGCTCAAACCACCACTTGGCATAGTGAACGTCGAACCTCCCTCGACGCTCCAACCCTATCATCCGTAGTCACTCTGGCTCCCTACGACAGTAGAAGTCCCACCAAGCAGCTGCTAGCAAGTGAGTGTCCCAGCCCTTATACAGCCGGCTCGCAAAGGGGAACTCCTACTTTGGCGGGATCCCCTAGTCATACCCAAAGTTTCGGGTGAACCTGTGTGGGTAGTACGGCTCCAGAAAGCTCGTCGAAGACCAGTGCAGCGCCAATACCACCAGTCAGGTGCTGATCACCTGTTGGCACTAAAAAAAAAGGTGTGGGGATTAGGCTGAACCAAATACCATAGAACTAATGACATTCTCTCTTTTGTTTATGTGAGATTTCGCCATTGTTTGCAGGATCTTTGGCACTTTGGGATGTAGCAGGGCTCTCCTCCCTTGGCTGGATGAGGATGGAGAAGTCGGGACCCCATGTTCTCCCTACTTGTGACATTCCCAAGTGATCATTCTGCTCCTATGAGGTTCAGGTAGTGAGGTTCAGGTAAACACCTCTGGGGATCACATTGTTGTATATGTTCTAACCCTTTTGTTATAGGAATGTGGACGTGCAGGCGGACATTCATCTCCTATAGTTTTGTGGGAGAGAACAAATCCACGGCAGCCACACCGGGAGGGAGAGGAGCGCAGGATGAAGGACTTGTCCACCCTCTCTCACTTCGATCCACCCCACCATTCCCCGGCGCCTACAGCAGATCTGGCGATCACGGTGGGACCAACTGCTGCCTACTATGAGTCCCGATGCCAAAAATTCAAGGACTAAAAGCTCATGCATTTTTCTTTTACATTCTGAATTAGTCTCTGTTTGCGTAATTATCAGAAGGCGGCTGAACTTTTGGCCTTCTAGTTCTCTGGGCATCCAAACCAGTGGCCGCCCACAGGGGTAGACGGCCCAATCTCTGGCCGCCCACCCCACCTCAAACGGCCCACATAGTGGCCGTCCATTTTCCCTGAGCGGCCATCGACCTGGCCGCCCAAGCACTTGAACGAACATTGTCTTGGCCACCTTCTGTCTGTTTTCCTTTCCATTCCGTATTCTGTTTTGTAGGTTGTCTATTTTGCATGCATTTGTGTGTTTAATATTCTCCGTAGGTCTATGCGTGGGTGGGTTAGGAAGAGCCAGCATTACACCTTATAGGAACACCCTCCGGTTGGAATTGGGCCCCTCACCAGAGGATTCCCACTCGGGTGTAACCGGCTCATTTCAATTGGAAACCTCCGTGAGTCCTCGTGAAGCGTGGATTCTCACACGATCGCCAGGCAAGTTGTACCCTTTGCAGACCCGTGTAGTTGACCTTGGGTTTGAGTGAGTTCTCACTAAATCCTGGAGAAAAGCCTTTCATACCGTTAGCTCTCTTCTTCTCTTGAGAGAAACAAAAAAAAGAAAGAAAAACACCAAAAACTTTTGGGTGATGCTGTGAAATAACCTTGTGTACTTAACATACACATTTTAATCCCATTTTCTCCTTTCACACCGGGTGAGCTCGACGAAATGGAGAGAGTTTTCAGCAACCCAAGTTATGAGGAGGAGTTCGCTCCCCAATATGAGTCCGAGATTAGGGGCCACTCTCTATTTGAAATAGAGGATAGTCACCTGTCCACCTTTATAGGTATTTTTTCAGCTTCGCAGAATGAGGCCGTCCATGCCGATTTGGCATCATCCCATATTGAGCATAATCATGTTAGCCCTAGGGCTCCCACTTTGTCACCGCACGAAGATCAAGAGTTGATCAACGTGCTATCCCGCTATGCTCCCGAGGAGCTGGTCACAATGGCCTCCCGAGGAAAAATCCTCGCTATTCCGCACGTATCCTCTCATTTCACACCCTCTCGGGTCCAAACTCCTTTCCAAGGGTCTTCTAACCGACCCGCTGGGGAGATTCCACTTCAATCCAGCCATTGTATGGCTCCTCAAGGGGCTTCCCAACTCCCGGTTCCTCTAGTCTCGTTCACTCTGTCAAAGGGGGTGGATCCCATGTTCAAGTAGGAAATTCAAAGTTACATTCAGCAAGTGGTGGCCGAAAGTATGCCGGCTTCACGTCCTCACTCGTTGGCCCAATATTATAAGCTCCCTAATGCTTACTTCTCGCCTGATTTCAAGGCTCCTAAGTACAGGAGGTACGATGGTACCACCGACCCCACCATCATCTCTCGGGTTTCCTTATGGACTCCCATCAGTGGCTATATGATCGAGTGTTGTTGGTCCATCTATTCCAAAAATCCCTCGAGGGCGAGGCCCTGCGTTGGTTCTCCTTGCTTCCATCTGTCGATCTCTTAAATTTCGACATAGTCTCTGAGCGAGTCTTCGCTCATTTTGGCCATACGTCTTCAATTGCTCCCACTCCGTTCGATTTGGTCATGGAGAAGATGAACCCCAACGAGGACTTCATTCATTTTGCCAACCACAAGAGAATCATGGCTTCCAGGATGGAAGTCCCTATCCCCGAATCTCAGGCTGTCACCATGTTGGTG
Source organism: Amorphophallus titanum (assembly GCA_024336825.1). Lineage (NCBI taxonomy): Eukaryota > Viridiplantae > Streptophyta > Magnoliopsida > Alismatales > Araceae > Amorphophallus > Amorphophallus titanum. The sequence goes on from JANBPO010009603.1 coordinate 68,327,272, forward strand.
AATAACGCCACTCCTCAACTCAGGGCCATCCTAATGCTGGTGAATAACTCCACACGTTCCCTCAACTTTACAATCGAGCTCGAATTGTTCAAGCCCAAATGAAGGATTCAACCTTACCTCTTTTCTTTGAATCTCGTGCTAGAGGTCGAAAGGTCCCAGCTGTCCCCACCACTGAAGGTGTCACGGTGAATGAACAAGTCAATATCGTTGGCCCACCCTTTAGGCCCAATAATCGTCAAGCTCCACACCTTAATCAAGCTGGTCCTAATCAGGGTTAAGGCAATCCAAGGCCATATGCCAATGTCCCTCCACCTCAAAATTACGTCTATTCTGTTTGAGGACGGATATGTAATCTGTTTGCTAAGTGTGCATGATACATGTACTCAAGCTTTCTTGATCTATCTTTCGTTCTGCCTCCTGTTCACATTCTTCTGATCTGTTCTCTTTCTTCGATCTACTCTCTAGATCTGTTCGGAAGGTCATGTCCTTCTCAGCTTTCTCTTACTTGTTTAATCATGTCACCATAAGAGGGCATTGCCTCACGATTTTGAACCTGGCGGTTCCGCTTCATCGAATCTTGGGCTTTGATTGAAGAGTGTATCTGTCATACGTATCCTTGTCACACGTGTCTTTGTCTCGCCGTATTGTCACATGTGTCTATGTCTCGCCGTGTCGTCACTCGTGTCTTTGTCTCATCGTGTTGTCACATGTGTCTATGTCCCGCCGTGTCGTCACTCAAGTCTTTGTCTCGCCGTGTTGTTACATGTGTCTATGTCTCGCCGTATCATCACTCGTGTCTTTGTCTCGTCGTGTTGTCACATGTGTCTATGTCTCGTCGTGTCGTCACTCGTGTCTTTGTCTCGCCGTGTTGTCACATGTGTCTATGTCCCGCCATGTCGTCACTCGTGTCTTTGTCCTTTTGTGTCGCCGCATGTTATCTTTGTCCCCTTTAATGTTGTCGTTCCATGTGTCTTTGTCCCTCCATGTCCTTTTCCCATCAAGTGTTGTCTTACCGCATGTTGTGTTATCTTGTCCCACAGTATCTGCAGTCACATGCATGCTTGCCATTTGTTCTTGTGATGTTATGTTTTATGTGATATTCATGTTATGTTATGTTCATCATTTTTATGTTGTCGTGGTTGTCTTATTAAAAATCCATAAAAATTAGAAAATCTAAAAAAATACTGTTTCGCTTGGCAGGTAAGTCAGGTATGGCTCTGTTTCCCTACTCATTGTTACGTTACTATATGATATCTACCTTATTATAGCCTCTCAAGGACTAGTTGGTTGTCCGTGTGCTCTGGGATCTGATGTTTCCCTTTAACAAAAATGATGATGATCTGGAAACATACGATTATTCATTGGATAGGCCGCTCGGTTGAGTCAGGTGGGGGACGAAGGACTCTGTCTCACATGCTGTGGTTGCAAGAAGACTCTTGACCCCATCTTGGCTCGTCCTAGCAATATTATCCTTGAGTACTTTCTATTTTATGTTTTCTTTACATTCATTTTAATAATTTCTTTATTTTAGCCTAGCATGCATCATGTCATTTTTGAGCGCTCACGCCTTGTTGTTCATTTAAGGTTGTTCCTCAGCAATGGTTAATTGCACCTCAGCTCTCTTGGATAAGAAATTCTCATTCCACTCAGAATTTGAACGATTTCTCAGATCTGCCTGCTGAGTCTGGTTGGCCAGTGTTATTCTTGTCTGGATTTTATCTCAAGTTTATCTTTACATTTCCAGCTCTTACGCTGTGTTCCTTTCGATCCCCTTATTGTCCGTGGATTGTGTCCCCAATGAGGCTGATCGTGTTTTCTTTTCCTCCCTTACTTTAGTTCTCTAGACACGTCTTATCCTTAGCAATCATTCCAGGTGGTTAGTTTGGCATTTTCGGGAGAATTCCTATCGCTTGTTGGTTGTAACGGGTGTCTTTTACCTTAATGTCTTCTTTTTAGTTATCTCTGCTTCTTCTCCGCGTCATCTCCATTTCACGTCGCTGTCGTTTTCACTCCATCTTCGTTCCATTTTATCTCTGCATCGCTTTCACTCATTCCCTTGCAAAGTAGACATCAAGGAGGGACATTTGTTGACACCCATTTTTAGCCTACAAGTTGAGTCATTTCTCTTATATACTTTCGTGATGTCCCGAATTAACCATTATTTTTTGGAGCCTTCCTTGAAAGGATTTCTAGCTCATTTCACTGTTCAATTCCCTTTGAGCCTTGGAGACAATGATTTCATTGAGCCATGGGAGTTGTTTCCTCAGTTTTTGGCCTCCTCTAGCCTTCCAAGTCAACTTACGGCCCATTTAGGTCGACTTCCCTCAAGCATTCGGCTCTCTTTCGCTATGCAGTCCTAAACGCCACCCTCTTTCATCCCCTGCCAATCCTTTATTGAAAATGTGGCCTTCACCAAAGTTGTTCTATTTTTTGAGATCTATAACTTCTTCTACGCCATTAGCCAGTTCTGCATGGATTTAAAGTTATTCATGTTTTTCCAGCAGGCTGCGCTGTTCATTAACAGACCTACCATTTTTCCTATATTCTAGACCCATTTTCTTGATCTTCTGATCACATTTTCATCTGACTCTCGTCATAAAAGTTGTTCATCTTTTAGGTATCTACAATTTCTTCTTCTACCACTTTTACTAATTCCCCACCATTTGGGAGATATGATATGATTTCCAAAGTCACACAAAAGGACTACAAAAGGTCTTGTAAATGACCGTTCATTCCTTAACGGACCGTTTAATATTTCAAATTGTCGGTCAATCAACCGTTTATCCTTTAACGGTCGGTCGACCAACCATTAATCCAACCAAGAGTCGAACCTATTTTCCTTTGGTTTAGTGCTTTGACATGTGGGGGGAAGAAAACGACTTCTCCTTTGTACTTTGTGCTTAATTTTCTTGCTCCTTCCATGTCGTTTATCGAGGGAGGGAGGTTATGTCTTTCCAGGACGACTTGCCGACACACGTTGAACATTCTACAGGTACAACAGAAAACTTCTTTTGCTTGTTTCTTTGTTGCGAGGGTTTTTCCCTTCCTACCGGACAACCGTCGGGAGTCCCCAAGACACGTGATTGGTCCGTGGTCATGACGACCTAGGCTTTGTTCCATTTGTTGATCGTCATCGGACTAATTTAATTTGATTTATCCCAATTAATTTAAGAAAATGGCAGGACATTTGGAGGGGGCTCCGAGGGTTTATGAATGGTCTATTGGGGCGACGATGCTAACTTCATGCTATTTATCGATCGTTACCGGACCGATTTAATTTTTATTTATCTCGATCAATTCGAGAGAAAAATAATGGGCTCAATAGTTTGGTTATCAAGAAAAGCACCTATCTCGTAGTGGGACATATAACAGCGGTGTTTGTTATGCTGGTGACATCATTCTCTTGGTGCTCAATGTTCTGATCTGTATATTTTTCCATCTTTAAACAGAACCACTGAAGGCTGAAATTTTGATTGGTGTGATTGAGGAAAATTAAATATCCTAACCTTCTCTATCCTGAGCAGGAGGGCCTTACATATGATGATAACAGAAAGGGTTCACATGGGTTAATGAGCAGGGTTTTAGAATTAATCGGAAAAGGGGAACAATCAGCATAACCTCTATCTGACGATTAGACGAACAATGAGGACACATTGAGAGGGTAGATGGTAAGGTCAGAAGTTGTTGACAGGCCTTACTGGGCCAAAAGCGACCTTCCCAGAAGGTCAGCCTAATGAAACAAGGAGGCAACAATCCCCTAAAGCCCTCTGCAAAAGGGTACTTGATCAAGTAAGACAGCTCAGACTGACCCCCTGGCCAAGGTTGGGGGGTAAACACTCTGATGATCAAGTCAGTTAAAATTGGAAAGCGTACTTGCACGTGAGAGGCAAGTGTCCAACTAGGAGTAGTAAGGTAGGTGACATAGTTTGAGATCTGTACCTAGATTCTCCTTCCCTTCATAGAGAGAGAGCCCCCATAGGGTTTCATAGAATTCCAATAAGGGACTATCATTTCACCTTAAGTGGAACAGCCCCTTCGAGGTGGATTCGACTTTTGTATGCTGGGTCACCCACAGTTTGAGCACTGAGTCCTGAAGTGACAACTTGGAAGCACAGCCCTTTGGCAGGCCAAGCCCATAAAATGGCCCCATTAAGGGCACTGGGCCTCCTCAGCAGATAATCAATTAAAAAGTGAGGAAACTTTTGAACATTATAGTGCCATTTGTCCAAAGATTGGAAATAGAACAAGTATGCCAGTCATCACACCAGAGTGGAGAAAATGCAAGGAGTCCAGATCTGTGGAAGTATGGAGGGCCATTGTCAGAGTTTCCATGTGAGCTTCTTCAGGGGTGAGCAGGAAGGGCCACCATTTTTGAGATCAGCAAAAAGGGAAGTGCCATCATACAATTGGAAGGGATGTGTGTGGGAGATACATTTTTATTCTTATTATCTTTTCCAGTTGTTATGATGAGTTTCAACTCTTTCCAAAAATAACGGAGAAATGGTTGTGGTTCAAGAACATGATGTAAATTCCTTTGGAGATTAAGGTTTGGATTAGGCATTGTTGTCAAGGCGGTCACCTAGGCAACCAAGCGGATTTGAAGAGTACAAGCATTGGCCCGCCTTTCATATGGCCCATAGAGGCAGCCCAGGTGGCCACTCTGGCGGACAAGGTAAGCAAAGCAGCCCACTTATATGCCTCGGGTCCCTAGCTGGCCTAGATTTAATAACGGATCTGATGAATCCTCTTTAAATACCCAACCCTGACCCCCATTTCTCTCAACCCTCTCTCGCATCATCCCCCCACCCCTCAATCTAGGATTTTACATCCACCATGCCGCCACCTTGCATCCGTCATCGACCATCGCCATCATTGCTGTCCTTTCTGTCATTGACCACCATCGCTGTTTCCGTCTTTGATAGTCGCCACTGTTTCCATCGTTGACCGCCACCATTGTTGCCATCTTTGCCAACTGCTGCTGTTTTCATTGTCGTTAGCCACCGCTGCGTACTGCAACTGCGGCACATTGGCTCCTCAACCCATAGGAATGCACTGTGTGTGTGTGTGTGACTGAGCCTGCAAGCCCAGCCTTCAAGAAGCGCACAGATCCCATCCCTGCCACAAGCAGCCACCACCCCTCTTCTCCCTCGTGTCTTCCCACCACCTTCTTTTTTGTGTGGGGGGTGTGTGCATGTGTGTGTGTGTGTGTGTGTGACTACAGTAATTCCTTTCTCAGTGTGTGTGTGTTTTTGTCTGTGTGTGTGCACGCGCGCGTGTGACTACAGTAATTCCTTTCTCTGTGTGTGTGCGTTTTTGTCAGTTTTGCCATTTATGTACAGAAATGTCATGTCACCTGCAAGCATGTAAATTTAATCATGAGATATGTAGATTTCACCCATTTATAAAAAAAAAATACTCCCAGCACAACATGATGCTAGTGTTCATCATATCCCATGGTTGATAGTATGCTCCTGCCTCTCTGTCGAGGGGCCTAGCATCGAGCCCTTAGACACTCTTCGTGCTCGATCTTGCATCTTCAAGTTATAAATCAAGCTACTTCCACGAGTATAACAATAAAGTTCGGCCAGTAATATAAGTTTAACAATAAGTTCATGATATCAACAATCAAGGTATGAATGCACTAAATAAGAACATATGAGTTCAAGGATGATTTGATGACAAGGTTATGCTATGGGAGGATTCCAACAACATAATGGCACATTCTTTAACTTTAATAATCTATTAATAGTTTATTGAACCAAGTGTTGGATTCCAGATAATCCATACACCATCTAGGAACATAGAAAAATCAACCCGTGGGTCAAACCTTAGGTTAAACAGCATACAAGTAGAAAGTGGTCATGTCTGGACCGTTTCAAGAAGTGGCGGTCGAGTCTAGACCGCTATTAGGATGAGTCGACACAGGGAAAGAAATAGGTTGACGTGAAGTTCAGTCTGGAAAGTGGCGGTCATGGGCAGGCTGCTACCAGAAGGTGGCGGTCATTAGAGGGCCGCTATCTTGTCTAGATTACAAAAAACGTCGGTAAACTTAAGTGCTTTCTAGACCAATAAATTTTCAGGGTACAACTAGCTTGGCGTCCTAGTGGAAATCCTAGGCTCACGGAGACTTACGGAGGTCTTGAAACATGATCACCTAGTCCGATAGAGGGAGTATCTGACGGAGAGGATCACAAGTCTAAGAAAGTGTGCCTATATGTGTAAAGTGTAACTAATAGCATCGTACCGGGATACGTGCTATATACTTAACCAGAAAGACAATAGATGAGAGTGAAGTGCGTAAAGCAACGATCAAAACATCAATAGAATAAGCATGAGAAAGCATTTTAATACAAGACTGTAGGGGTTGTGGGCATGAAATTAATATACATGAAAATAAATTTGATCATGTTAACATTGACCAAGACATAGCAGAAATCATGAATAGCATTAATCACGAGAAAGAACTCGAACTAACAAGGCTAGAGCATGATTTTCACTAATATTGACTAAGGACATACTTATATGTAAACAGGTTTTAGGAAACGGGTAGTGGTCAATATACGGCCGCTACCATCAAGCCGCGGTCTATCGGGCGGCTGCTATCTAGAGATAGCAGTCTCTGATGGACCGCCTTCTGCCTCTCAGACAGAAGGGTAAAAATCATGCATGTAGGGCTATCCTAGGGCAGCAAACACAAGGAAAAGCTTGCTAACATGTAGTTAAGATATTATAGGATGTAAGTAACTCATGGAGATGCATAAGTTTGCATGGATTAAGTTAAAGTTCTCATCTTTTCTTCTTAAGGTACAAGGACATGCGTGCAGAACTAAGTTAATTGCACGGTCATGGTAAAACATGAAATACGGCATGTGAAAGCATGAAATTGCATGGAACCAGAGAGCTTTTAATCCTATCACATTGTTAATGCCGGTCATGAGATAACCTATCTCTAGGTTAGGCTTGGAACTTCGAATTTCTAACTGGAAGAAGACCCTTGTCCCTGTGCGTCCTGCGTGGAACCTCCAACTTCTAGTGACTTTATCTCCCTGACCTCTTGGTTTCCTTGCACAAGATTTGGAGGGTAGTGAGAAGATATAAAGGGGAACAATTAACCCTAAAGTACTAACCTCAAAATACCTTGATCAAGGTTCCCAATCCTTGGGTCTTTCTCAGACGGATGCACCTATCCCTGAGCATTCTATAGAGAAATAGCAATTTGCAAGTCCTCTAACTCCTCAACGGCATGAACTCTTGCTGTGAAATTTGGGGAGGAGTTAGTTAATAGTAAAGGGAACAGATAGTTCTAAAGGACCAACATGAAATAATACCCCCTTACTATCGAACTAGGCGAGCCAAAATGAAGGTTCGCGTAGGTCGATTCTGAGACCTATTTATAGGATTTCACCTAGGGCTATGGATTAGATCAACTTAAAAGTCCTATTTTGGTGTAGGATCAATCCCCAAGAGTTGTAGACATGTTTCCTCATTGGATAGCTTCGATCCATGGAGATTGGGATGGGAAAAATCCAGGCTTTTCACGCTTCTACAATTCTCGTGTTCGGAAGGAGGTAGCAGTCCAGTCTGGACCGCCATCATCAAGTAACGGTATTGCGATAGACTACTACTATTCAGGGAGCCAGAAATTTTATTTTTAGTAGAATTCAACTTCTATTCATCCCCTATTTATCTCTTTAAGATGGGGAATTATCCTAATGACTTTTCTAGAGTGTGGGCTTTCGCTTAGGCTTAAAATCACCTAATTAAGCTTATAGGCCTACTTTAAGTGGCCCTAATTAATTGGTTATTATTTGGACTTTCATATTAATTTATTTAATTAAAATTTTATTTAATAGAGCCATTGCGAGAGCTTGAATGCTTGTGGAAATCAAGTCCTAGGAGTGTCGTTGCATCATTGGGCTGTGCCACATCAGGGATATTCAGGTGAAAGTTGGGCACCATCGGGAAGTTCCAGTACACTTCCACTGACGAGGTGCCCACCCAGAAGTACTAGCTCTTCCACCCCTTGTGGGAAGAGTCCTTCTGGGACAGCAACACGTAACTCCTATTTCACCTCATCTAAATAAAATAGAAGCCCTTGCCTGCCAGGAGATGCTCCTTCAGCTCAAAGAAGTAATGGAAGAGATCCAGCACGGGAATGATCCCACACTGGCGACAAAGGAAGCGGAAGGAATAAAGGAAGAGATAGGAATTGGCAACCAACTGGATGGGAGCCAACGAGTAGAATTTGAGGAGGTTGACAACAAAGGGGTGGAGGGGAAGGCGAAATCTGCTCTTCCACGACAAAAGAAAGGAACAAAAATACCCGGAGCGAGAATCCAGGCTTGTTTCGTGAGGAGTTGGAGCGGCAAAATGGTATTTCCGGGGCAAGCGATACTGGCAGTCCAGCCGCTTTACCTCCGCCTCTCCCAACTCACTACACTTCGGAGCCCGCGGCACCACTACAACCCTCGAGGAGTGCCCACCTTCCATTTATTCAACCTCTGGACACTGGTCTGCCATGGAATTAGAAGGGGAACTCGAAGAAGATGACTCTGAAGACTCTAGGGGGAGGGGGAGCTACTGAATCACCGTCGCGGTAGCCTCCGCCAACGCTGCAAACGCCGTCGCAAGTCCCTGCTCCTCCTCCGTACCCTCACGGTATATGAAAAACCCCCAATCAGGAGGACAATAGAGAGCGAAACCCTAAAGGAAATGGGGGTTTGGAATGCAAACAGCATACAACACTTATAACCCCTAGCGGGAGGCGGTGTGACATTCTGACCTCCCAGAAAAAGGGGGCCTCCTCACTTCAAATCCATCAGGATCACCATTATTATGGGTATAGATAACCATGCCACGTGGTCCTATATCACGATCGGATCTCCACCCACCGGAGCCACAATAGTCTGACCCCAACGGCTACTCAACCGAGCTTAATCTGGCTCGGGAGTAGGAGGGGGACAAGTGGAGAGGGAGATTTCCATAGCCCATATATGAGGGGTCAAAAAAGGTCCTGCCAGACCAAACGAGGCCCAGCTCTCTCAAGTGATAGCCCGCCGGGTCCACTTATTATAAAATAAGCCCAATAAGTCACTCGAAATCAAGCACTTCCTAGGCGGCCTCTAGGCTTAGAAGTCCGAGCGTCGGTTCGGTCAAGAAGATCGCCTACTACAGCCTCATGCCCCTCACCCGAGCTATGCCTCCATCGCTCAGATAAGAGCTAGCGCTTCATGCGTGGACCGACCAACGGATGCTTATCTAATCCACCGCTGAGAGTCCTCTAATATCATGAGGTTATAAGGATAAGGGAGACCTAGAGTCCTCAAGCCTTAAAGAGCCCACGTCGAGGACGTAACCCCCTCCTAAAACTCCTCCGCTTGCAGGGCTCATGAAACCAGCATACTATTTAAACTTGGGAAACCCTCCAGCGAAAGGCAAGGCCACTACATGCCTAAACCCCCTGAGCAAGAACCACTTCACCTTTTTGGTGGAGAGGGATCTCGTGCACCTTCTTCCTCTTCCCTTCATAGCTTCGCACCACAGCTCTACAAGTCCGCTGACTTGGGCATCAAAGGGTTTTCCCCAGAAAACCATCCTTGGGCCCCCTGATCCGTTTCCCTTTCTTGCAGTCTACACTTCGTGGTCATCTTCTCTGGCTCAGGACTAGCACGAGATCACGCCTCTTCAAGTTTTGAATTTTCTTTTAACCTTGCTTGAGTCACTTGACTCATGTGCCTTACCTTCTTGAATAAAAACGTGTTTCATGCTTCATATTTCTAAGGTACACATGCAAAATAGATTTCTCATTTGGCATTCTTAGGTACCCAAATCTTTTTGGGTCCTTGAGGGTTAGCAACAGCATTTCCATGTGGTTTCTAATTTTTGACAATATTCAAATCAATATTTTTCATCAAAAGACAATCATGCACCATATGTCTAGATTTATCACAATAGTTACAGCATGACTTTGAATACTTCAAGGGGTGAGGAATTTTTGAAGCATGTGACCTTTTGTTCTAATCTTGTTTCCAATTTGCAAAAGGTGTGTTAGACACATTAAAGATCCTAAGTTGATCTTTCCTTGGTTTTGGCTGAGGATAATGGGTACAGAACACAGGATGTGTTGACACCATAGGTTGATGGTGTTGTTTAGCCTTGGGATGCGTCGACCTACCCTTGCCTCTTCTATTGTTCATTCTTTTCCTGCATGCTTCTAAATCATCATTCTTCATTGTAAAACAATCATGCATGGTATGTCCATGTCTTCCACAGTAAAAACATGAGATTTTCTTTATGGGCATATGTGTATGCAACATGATTTTTCTTTTTCAGATTTTCATTTGATCTTTTTGTTATCTAAGAAAACCCCCCCACCCTCTCTTTCTCTCTTTCTCACTCTCTCTCTTCTCTTTCTCTTCCCCTCTCCTCCGGGCGGCCGACGGAGGCGATGGCGGGCGAGGCGGAGATGCTGCGAGGGCGAGGACGGCGAGGACGGGTTGAGGATCAAGGCGGTGGCACGTGGTGAAGCCGGTTCGCGAGTTCGTGTGAAACCGGCGGCGTTCGCGAGGCGTTTTCGCGATGGATTGGCGTCCACGGCATGCGGATTCTTTGGTAGAGGTAGGGGGATGGATCCTTAACCTCTGTACTTCATTTCCCGCGAGTTTTGTAGGCCGTGGTGAGCCGAGCGGAGTTTATTGCTCATTTGGGGGAAAATCATGTTTTAGGGTGTGCGACGGATTCTTCGATTCGATTGCGTTTTTGGGGTTTAAACGAGTTCTCTAAGTGGTCTAAAGGTTGGGGAATGGGTTCCCCATATTTTTCCCACCACCAGGGGGTGATTGGAGCATAGAAACGGACCCTAGGGCTGGGTCCGGACGGCTCTGCGCCGTATTCGGTTGACCGACTCGGGAAGTTCGATCGACCGTTTGGGCGTTGGCTCAAACTGGGCATTCTGCCCAGTTCGGTCGACCGAACTGGCTTGGCCGACTGACCCATATGGGTTGATCGACCGAAATACAGAGTTTCAACTCGTTTCGGCCTCCGGTCGGTCCGGTTGAGACCCAATGACCGACCTATGGTCCCGTGAGTGTCCCGGGCACCCCGTGGAGACTGTGACTGTGTTTTTGGGTGCCCGGAGATACTGTGTTATCTCGATTAGCATGTCGTGGGTCTTGGGGGTCTGGGTGACCCTGCGTGTGTTCTGAGCTTTTGTGTTATCGTGTGATTGAGTCGCCATGAGTCGGCATGAGTGCGGCGGGCTCTCCTCGCACGACGTGGCTTTCTCCGAAAAGTGGTTTTCGAGTGGGCCATGCTTTTGGCCTTGGACTATGAGACCAGTCATCCAGTCTGGGGTTGGAGTTTTCTCACTTTTCCCTTGGATAGGAAATTGTCTCGGTAGCTCGTGAGCTACCTCGATATTCGTGCTACCGTGATTTCAAACCTAGAGGATTAGGCTAGATTGACAGCATTGTACCATCACGTACAACGGTCTTGACTGGAGTCTCATGACTTAAGGACTGTTGGGTTATTAGGTCTAGTGGGTTGTCCAAAGTTTGGTGGCTAAGAGCCACCTGTTTTCTTGCGTTACTCGAGATGGGTGCGTGCGTGGTTTTCAGTGTTCATGTTTTGTTAGCCCCTACTAGTCGTAGCCTTCTGACATGCGTGTGGTCCCACCAAGGAGTGGTGGCGAGGCTACCCCGAGAGAGACGATTTTTAGGCGGGTTACTGTAGGGCCCCACGTCTTGCAGCCAGAGTACGGCTAAGGGGAAAATCAGTCAGAGAGCTTGACCTAGGATGCATGGTCTGTGTGTGCACGCGTAGCCAGGGGCAGAGGACACACACTGACGAGCGTGACCTCAGCTATTCTTTGTTCTGTGTTACTAGTACGGTGTCTTGGCCTCCGCCTGGGGCATCATAGGTAGACTGATGTGGGACGGGACGCGAACCTGGGACTCTAGCTCGCGGACGTCCCTAAGCGAGGGCAACCGATAATGAGTCGAGGGTGTCGGCTCTCTCATGTGCCCAGATTGGGTCACGGGACGGTTACGCTGACTCACTCACAGTAGTAATAAAATTAATGGGCTAGAATTCTACCACACTCATGCAGCGGCATAAAGAAATATATACGAGTAAAGCAAATTGCTGAGAGGGGAGCGGACACGATACTGGGCGTTGGGAAGACGTTCTCAGCCAAGACTCGTACTCCCGGTATAGTAATTAGCCAAATATTACAGAAGTGAAATTTATTGCCCACTCCACGCAGGGAGGTAAAGGGATACAGTGGGACTCGGGAGCAACGAACTCGGGTTGACAGGTAGCAAGCCGAAAGGGCTCTCAGACTAGAGGCGGGCTGCTGGTCTGACTCGGTACTGTTTTGACTTGCTGGACAGCAACCAAAGTCAGCTTGTGGGACGGTGGCTTCTGATCACCTTCTGATCACGGCAGCTGGCTGGGACGCCGGTGGAATACCCCTCTTTTATCCCTGAAGTTGGCGGCGGCTGAATCAATGCTGAAGTAATTTTACAAAAATTATCTAGCTATTGCCTCTACTGGCCTATTCACGAAACAGGTTTGCGCAACCCGGCGAAAAGAATTGTTGCACCCAGATCTGGTGTCAGATCGAGGCGAGATCACCGCCATTGGAGAGCATACTCGAAGGTCTACAAAATATAATTATTTCAAGACCATCCAGTAAACAGATAGGAAATGAAAATCTTTGTAGTTTGCTGTTGCTTCTGGCTTAGAATCCAGAACACACAGGATAGAAGAAGATCTACCTGAAAATAAATTTTGACCAAAATAGAAACTGTAGATCTAGACTCTGAGAAATTTATGGTTGGAAGGGGGGGATGTGAGGACGACACACAAATATTTCACCCAAAAGAAACATGACAAAAAGGACCATATTTTTAGCGTCTTCTAATTATAAACAAACCATACATAGATAAAAAGTTAAACAGAGATAGCAAAAGAACAAATATACAGTAAGCACTAAAGGCATTCTTGCCTATTTATCAATGCAATGAAGCCATTTGGGGTCTTGAGACAAGAGTTCTATCATGAAGGAGATGGAATATCAACTGTGTTCTTGAGAAAGGTTATATCATGAAGCAGAAACCCCTATTGTTGGAACCCTCAATGCTAATGGAATAGACAATGATTTAGCAGCCTCACGGCAACGAGAGTATTGGCCCTGGTGGGGCTGAAACATGGAACTGGATGATTAAAAGAAAACAAATTCTGCTCAAGAATTCCCATCTTAAAGCTATCTCATCAACTGAATGTTTAACCTACTAGCCACAGCCTCCATGATGACAATCCTCCCATGTGCACAGAAAGATGTCGAAAGTAAAGGGCATGCATACTTTTCTTCTTCTCGAAAAAGATTACTTACTGACTATACACACATTGCATTTTGTACAGTTATATATCTAGAAACACATGCACTGTCATTAGTATACCTTTTTTCTTTTAGAGGGCATAAACTAACCTTGCTGCAGTTCTATTGTTGCCAGTAATTCTCATTGTCTCATTCACTATGGCGAGAGGTTTGGTGTCCACAATTTCATCATCAAAATCATCAACTGTAGCAAGAGCCATTGAATTTTCCTCGTGTTTGGGAACCTGATGACTCCTTTTCATTGCTGTCCTACCCCTATCTCGAGATCCCCAACCATTAGCCATTACACTCATGTTTCGCCATTTGTCCTGTTTGCATGAAGACAGTTCAATGAAATAAGCCATAAATCTTATGACACAGAAAATCAGACAATAGCATGAACCATCCCAGCCACTTGCCCTTTCATCTCTGAAAATCACTTTTTTGCAGTTAGATTGTGGGCTACTGTTAAAAGAAAGGCTTCTGACAAGACCAAACGTCAGACGATGCATAATATAAAATCAACACCAAATTATTTTTCTCTCATTGATATATTGAAATAATGTTAGTGGAATTTAGTTTTATGCTGCCAATCAGACGAAAAATTAAGGTCCAGGAAGGGCTCCTGTTGAAGATCTTGTCGAAATGTTCATGAAAAAATTGGCAACAGCAGTGGGGCCCCAAGTCTGATTGCCAGCTGTGGTGGTTGATCTTGCATGCAATGTTCTGGATTATCTGGAGGAAAACGAATGGAACAATATTCAGTAGAGAAGCTCATGATCCTGTAAAATGTCTGGAGCTAATTTTCCTTTTTGTAAAAAGTTGGGGTGTTTCTTTGTGTAGACAGAACAATTGCAATTCTCTTATTCTACCAATGCTGGTAATGAGGCCTTTGCCGCTTCTTTTGTATAGGGGAGTTTTTGGTGGGTGCACTCCCTTCTTAGTTGTACATTCTTATTAGTTTATAATACGTGTGGTACCATCCACATAACAAAACAAAAGGGTCCCATACCTTGAGATCAACATTCGAACGCAAATGCAGAACACTGCTGAATTCAGGATCCTTCAGTATAGTCCGCCATTTTCCTGCCCCATGTTTAAGCACTCCAGCTTTGAGAGCAGCTTCTTCTTCAGCTCGCCACTTCTGTTTTGGAGCACCCATAGATGATTGTGGAAAGACCTTTTCTATAGAAATCTCAATGTGTATACCTACGTCGGCAGGACCACATGAAAAATCAATGGACAATCAAGAGGATATGATATGATCAGTAGTTGTTTATCGTAAATACTAAAATACTTTTGGCTACTAGAAAGAGTCATCTCTTTCCAAAACAGAAAAATCAACATCCTGAATTATTTAAGCTTCATGTCTAATGGATCATCTAGTATAATATATGGAAGGTATGACAATACAGTGGCACTCATAATACCAAATGCTCCTTACACCAAAAAAAAAAAGATAAATAACCAAAAAAATTAATAAGAGAAACTCAAATGCTTTTATGAAATCAAATAGCAAAGATAGCCCAATCAAGAAACTGCATCCCTAAGTATGTCAAGAAAAAAGTAAATATGCAGATGGTTTATTAGTCTTGCTCAGGCTATGAATTCACCAGAAGGAACATTGAACCAGTACCCAGACACAACGACAAATGTGTAAGGGTTAGCCAGGTCACCTCCAGGAGTAGTGCACTATAATGGCTTGGGTATGTCTATGGCCATCCAAGTTCAATGCTCATCAGATGGTGCCGTGGTACAATATGGTGAAGGTGTTCGATGTGGTAGAAAAAGGGCACATTGATTCTAGGTTTAACTATAAATTTGACACCAGATAGAATAAGGTGATGGGATAGGATTCATGTAGACTCCAAATAAATGGGATATGGCTCTGATAATAATGATGATGATGATTTGATAAGTATTCTGATTTTTGAATAATGCTAGAATAAAGAAAACTAAAATAAAACAGCAGAACAAAAAAGTGCCAAAAACTACAGCATGTGACCAATCGTAACGTATTTCGTTAAGCTAGTTGTATTCCGCTGTAATTATTTTTATCTAGCTTTAAAGAGGGCTGCATTGAGAAAAGAGGGGCAGATCTATTCATCCCTCCCCTCTAGATCCGCCATCCACTACTCAACAGGGTTTTCCTGCTGATACGGCCTTCAAAAACCCGTATGGTAGGACCAGACACATCTCTTCACCTCAAAAGGTGTGTTCTTCAGGTGGTGGGCCACCAGGGGTATTTTGTCCTCATGGACGGGGTTTGTTCGGTGAGACCGAGTCAGCACTGGGTTGTTAGCCTCGGCTCGCTACTTGGCATCACTGGGCTTAGAGAGATAAGTCGTGGGACCCCTCCATCGGGTATCTTAAGACTTCAACAGCTTGAGTGAACCTTCTTTGTTTTCTTTTTCGGCCCTCGTGCACCGACAGGCCACATCCTTTCATTGTTCAGGCACAATTGCTATCCAATTATATTTTGGGTGCCAACAAATGCCCCCCAACCACTAGTGTCGCAAGTGAGGAATGAGCGACGTGGGACCGACGAATGTATCTTGACTGAGTGTATTCTTAATTTTGATCAACACGAACCATTGATCCAGTGTGCCCAGGGCGCCATTAAAACGACGTGGAGGTGATGACCATTAAACGGCATGGAGATGAACCGACGCAACTTGTTTAAAATGGTGCGGGCCAAACGGCCTTAAACCAGTGTGAGGGTTGAAAAGTCATAAAAGGGCATGGAGAATAACAAGCCGTAAAATGACGTGGGGGATGAGAAGCCGTATTAAAATGGTGTGAAGAGTAACAAGTAGTAAAACTACGTGGGGGATGTGAAGTCGTATTAAAACGGGGTGGGTTTGATGGTGCGGCCATAAAATGGCGTGGGGCATAATTTGTAAAGCGATGTGGGGGTAAAACGGTGCGCCCTTTGTGGCACCAATTTACATTCTCACTGCCCCCTCTTTAAACCCCCAATTTCTCTTTATCTTTCCTTTCCATCTCTACTTTGAACCCTAAACTCTGGCGATGACCGCAGCCCTTCTTGCGAGCTCTTGGGCACAACGACGACCATAGTGAAGCCTTAGGCTTTCACCTCCTCTTCCTTACTTCCGGTGGATGCAAGGGCGGTGAGGCCTCGACGGAGACTAGAATGGCGGTAGGGGGGCCAATGGAAGAAAATTAACCTATTCAGGGGCAAAAGCCCTCTTTTGGCCTCAGGATTGCTTCTAGCAGGCTAGCCCTCGAAGCGTAACCCCCGGGTATCCATTCTACCTCAGTGTGCTACCTGAGGCCTAGTTTAGAGACCATCTCAGCATTATGCGTGGATGTGTTCCCACTTTCTTCTGGCACGCTTCCCAGTTAGGGGAGCCTTTGTCGAAATTTTGTTAAAATTTTGCTCAAGGTGTTGTCCTCTAATTATGTCTTTTGCTTCTTTTTTCTTGGATGCAGACATCTTGGCATCTGGTTCTTCTTCCTCTACTCATGCTGTTGTGACTTAGGGAGATGTTTACTCCCTAGATCGAGGCACTAATCGATTGGCTATAGTCGTTGAGTCTTCTGACTCTGACACAGATACAGTGGACACTGGCCATCTTTTAATTAATGGAAGCGACTCTTTCAGTTATGACCACAGTGAGGGCTACAGAGCAGATTATCCTAAGGATAAGCATCTAATCTCATTCACACGGTGCTTCAATCTTCGAGGGAAGAGGGACCTCTACCTTGTTCGAAAGGCTGAATAGGCGTTTCTTGCAGAGTGGGACAGCTTGACTGACTTTGTCATGCGGGGCAAACTAATTTACCTGCCAGGTGAGCCCCGAAAATGGGGTGTTGTACTTGGATTGTAGGAGCTGACTCCGTAGGATAGACTATTGACCAAGGCACCTAAATTTATCCCAGCTAGATGGAATGAGTCAGCAGGTCGTGTGGACAAAGAGAAGCCATCCTTCAGTTTATTCTTAGCCCCACTGAAGTGGGGGTATAGAGAAGAGCCATTTTTCCTGGACTGTTGAGCCACGTGCTTCAAACAACAAATTGTCATGGGCTGGTTCACTGACATGAAGGCTACCGACGCCCATGCTTTCATGGCAGGAACTATGGAATTTACTGACTATGTCTTGCAGAATTATGCCCCGATTCTGGTCAACGCCAGAGTGTACCACAGTGTGTTTGCTTCGAGATATCGATATCTGATTTTCAAAGGGCTATGTTGTGGCATGATTGAAGTATTTTGTCCAGAATACAATACTTTTTATACAGCCGAAGGAGAGACATCCTTGGATCTCTGGACTCTTTCTCAGCTGAGCGGCCTCCCCATTGATGGCGAGCCGTATGAAGAGGTTTGTTGGCTAGATTGGCTGAAAGACCAAACAGACGGCGAAGGGCAATACCTAACTAGATTTGCCTATCGATATTTGACAAAAGCATATCGTACTTTGTGCTATTGTTCATACGATACCAAAGAAGATCGCAAGCTTGGGGAGAAGAGGCGTGTGAGGATGGGCATTTGGCTCCAATATTTCTTCAAAGGGGAACGAAAATATGAGGATTTCCCCTCAGTGACGCCAACTCCAGTTTAGCGGAAGAAGAGGGTTCGACAGCAGGCAGCTTTCCCTCCCTCATTAAAGGAAGGGCAAAGAGGAGGGCCCAACCTGACTAGTGTCAACGCTGTCACACACTGTGCTGCATATCTAACTATTGGATTTGTTCCTTCACTCTCCTGCAAGGTGATGAGAGAGTGATTAGAGCTGAGGTGATCTACCTCGCTTGTCTAATGGCATCAGGCATGAAGCTTTCACTTTGCCCGGTTGCCCTATGTTTAATATACAAGATGTTGGAGGACCTACATCGGTCACATCTTCCTAGAAACATATGGATGATTGGTCCACTTCATTTCTTCAATGCCTGGGTATGTACGCTATTCCCAGAAGCTGCTCCTCGGGCGCTCCAGTCACCATAGTTGGTCCCGAGGATGATAGAATTTGCGGGCACCGAGCTGACCCAGACATTAGATGAACTCTTCACTATTTGGGGGAAGTTAACCAAGGTCTTGATGGATTCACCTGGTGTCCTACATTTCTGGTGTTTGGCTGGCCATTCGAGCCCGTTGGTGGGCAAGATGCGGGAATGTCGCCTCCAAGAGATAGAGGAGTCTATTCATCCCATCTCTGGTGCCACTTGCACATGGCCAATTCTGGAGTCAGAGCTAATTGACTGGGCACTGTCAATAAGACCAAAGATCATGACTTTTTGCAAGGGCGGGACCGTATGGTTGGAGCCTTATTACCGATTCCGATCCAGTCAGAATTTTGACTATGATCAATACATTCCCCCTTCCTCAACACAGTTTGCACTGCCAAATAGAGTTTGGACTGGCCTGGCGGAAACAGATGAAGCCCACATTTGGTGGGATTACTTTCATTGCCTAGAGGCGACCTCATTCAGAGTCCCAGCTCCTAGATGCTTTCCTCGTGTGACCCCGGAGTACGTCAAATGGTGGAATGCCCAAAGAAGCTTTTATAGGAGTTCTAGGAGAAAATGTTGGGCTATTTCCAAACGTAGGTTCTTGGACTCCCAGTCACTACCGATTTTGGACATTGACCCAGCTTATATTAAGAAACTAAAATTTTAGACGAATGCTGATGTGACAGCTTATTTGGAGGCTCGGAAGGCTACCAAGCGCCGCTCGCCCAAGATTGAGCCAAACTGCCAGATATTAGCAAAGACACATTTTTGAAGACGCTCTAGGGATTATGTCGTGTAAGGGGTGAGCGGTTAATTCTTCAACAAATTCCCTTGCCAGTAGAGGAGCATCTACCTTCTACGACTATCTGGCGCCTAGAGAGTGACCAACTTTGTCCTTACAGAACTTTCATCAGAAGAGAAGACCGGCGGGCCACACTTTATAGCGAGATCGCATGGCTTTTTGCATTACTATGTTCCCATGGTCTCGCAGTGGGTGGCCCTAGTGAGGCCATCTTGGGCTAGCCACTTCATATCTCCTTCAAGTATGCTGACGGGTGGGGGCTGGACCACCTCGACCTTTATTACTATTTGTCTTCTCACGGCCATTCAGACTTGGCATCGTTGGTTGAGCGATGCGAGGTGATAGGGGATATTTGCTGGCTCATTCATGAGGCTGCATCGAGAAATAAGGAACCCTCGATGTTCTACTTGCCACTTTCTCATCTATACTCGGGGCTGACAGGTATTCCTTATTCATTAACTACAGCCTCTAACTCGTTCTTTCCTTGCTGCGACATGCATTCTCTTCACCCTCGTGTCTGTGCGATGTGTAGTTCAGCTCAGCTTGGAGGAAACCAAGTGCTATAGGGATTTAATTATAAAGGCTTAGAAGCCATCATACTTTGAAACCCCAAAGGCGGATCCAACCATTATGCCTTTGCCACCTAGTGGTTCACGGAAGCGGATGAGGTCCCATGTGGGGGAGGTTGTTACTCGAGTGAAGAGAGCCCAGGCATCAGTGGCCCGAAAGAAGAAGGCCGTAGACACAGAGCAAGCGGTCACTCCCCCTGATGTGGTCACCTTTGAAGAATTTGAGGCATCTCAAACACAAACATGCCTGACTGAAGGTATATCCCTCCTACACCTCATTTCCATATTGGTCATATGACCTAACTTCCATATTTGTAGTTCCCGCAATTCCACCTACAATGGTCAAGCAAGAGGTTGCTGCTTCTATGGGAATTGAAGAGAGGGGAGATGGAGTGCTAGCGGCTCCCCTTGTTGAGGAAAATTTGCCTTCCCCCGCCCCCAGCCAAGAAATTAAAGGTAATTTGTGATATGCCCTCTGGAATTTATACAATTTAGTGCATCTTGGGCTCACATGAGTGCTTCCCATTTTAAGCTTCGGTCGAGGTTTGCCCACCTACTCCTCCTGCCGCAGAGCCGATTGAGCAGGTTCCTACTGAGCAAGGTGCTCTTCTAGCAAGTTGTTCCATGGCCAAGGTTTGTCCACCTATTCCTCCTGCTGCAGAGCTAGTTGAGTAGGTTCCTACCAAGCAAGGCGTACCTCTACCAAGCCATTTCACTGAAGAGCTGACTACTTTTAGAGAGAAGAGTCCGGGCTTGGGGAAAAGCTCATCCTCGATGGAGTAGGTGGATTACAGTGGCTCCAGTGACGAGGAGTCTCCCAGGGCAGAGATAGAAACTGAAGAAGCCGCACTTTCATTTTCTTATGAGAGCCACTTCCTGGCTTTCAGTTCACCGCGGCTGACGTGGAGTAGTCTCGGATCACCTGGCCCTCTCGTGGGAGAAGGGGAAATAATGCTGGAGATGGGGGTTTCCGCCGTCGGGGTTTAAAGCTTGGTGCCAGCTGAGGTAAGTGTCCTCCTTTTAGCCTCGTGCTTATTCTTACAAGACAAACAACAATCTCTTGAGAAGTTAGTAAAAGGAAAGGAGAATCTAGATGCTATCCTAGGAATGCCCATAAACATCAGAAAAGATGGTCTTGGGTACAACCCAACAACCCAAAAACCTTTTGTGCTCAAAATAATAACAGTCCCAGCTGAAAAGGGAAAATCAAAGTACAATCCACTAATAAAAAGGGATTTCACCACCAAAATGGAAGGTGAAGCAAGTTCATCAAAGTAGAATCCAAAAATAACAATAATTAAAATTCAAGGAAAAATGGATTTAACCTTAAATAAAAATAAAAAAAGGAGTCAGTCGACCCAAACAATCCAATGGGTCGACTTAGAGACAAGCTGGGATGCACAAATTGAGGGGGAGTCGACCCACACCTCACAGGAGTCGACTCCTCAAAGGACTCACATAAGAGCCCCTCAGAATAATACCCAAGGAAGTCGACCTAATCCCCACTACAAGTCAACTCCAGGATGTAACAGAAGCTAGTCTAGTCCTAACAAATGGGCAAGTTGACCTGGTTGGGTACCCAAGTCGACTCGAGCACATTATAGGAGCAATTACACTGCTTACAATTAATGGGCAAGTCGACCCACATTTTACCATGAGTCGACTCATCGCTATGCCAGAAGAAATTCTTCATTTTATTCATAGGGCATGAGTCGACCCATAGGTGGAGGTGAGTACAATCAAGGTCGGATTGATCAGAAAAATAACTTTACCAAGTCAAAAAGTTAGAAAAAGAACAAAATAAATAACACACCATCAAATAACAAGCATTTCACATCTAATTTTTCATCCACAAAACAAATCTAAGCAAAGTAAGTTTGGATCCCCAAGAATTTGTTATCTTTCATGAGTAATCTGAGTGGACCCAATTGCATTTGGGTTCCAAAATCTTTTGTATGAGTCATGTTGCAGGATTGCCTAGCAGCCTTCAACAATCGTTGGTACTTGGATAGCGGCTGCTCTAGACACATGGCTGGAGACTGGACAAAATTCAATAAGCTGGAGTTGAAGGTAGGAGGGATGGTCAAGTTTGGAGGGAAGAACAAAGGTAAGATCTTTGGATCCAGTACAATTCATAAGTATCCCTCCAACATAATTAAAAATGTTTTACTGGTAGACGGTCTTGAACACAATCTTTTAAGCATTAGTCAACTATGTGACAAGGGTCACAAGGTTATTTTTGATGATCATGCATGCAAAATCTTTGAAATCAACTCAGAAACAATAAAATTCATAGGTCACAGAATATACAATGTGTACATAGTAGACTTAAATGGGAATTCTGCATCCAATCTTTGTTTACCTGCTAATTCTGATAATAATGCCTTCAATTGGCATAGAAGATTAGGACATGCTAGTTATAACATTTTGAATAAATTAGTCAAGCATGACTTGGTTAGAGGAATGCCCAAAATTTATTTCAAAACTAATGTAAAAATATGTGATGCATGTGCTTTGGGAAAGTAAACTAGGAAGTCCTTCAAAGTGAGGCAGGAACCCCTGTCATCAAGGCCATTAGAATTCTTGCATATGGACCTGTTTGGTCCTACAAGGACTCTAAGTCTAAATGGCAAAAGATTTGGGTATGTCATTGTAGATGACTTCACCAGATTTGCATGGGTTTCCTTTTTAGCCCACAAAAATGAAACATTTGATGAATTTCAAAATTTCTTCAACAAAATAAAATAGGTGGATAGGCACAAGATTTGCATCATTCAATCCGACCATGGGGGGGGGGGGAGTTTGACAATTTACTATTTTCAAAATTCTATAATAAAGAAGGACTCACTCACAAGTTTTCTTCTCCTAGGACTGCGGAGTCGAATGGAGTGATAGAGAGGAGAAATAGGATAATCGTGAAAATGGCAAGAACAATGTTGATTGAGAGCTAACTCCCACAAAAATTTTGGGCAGAAGCTACAAACACAGCCTGTTATATAATTAACAGGGCCATGGTAAGACTTGTCTACAAGAAAACTCCATATGAATTGCTGAAAGGTAAGAGACCTAAGTTGGCTTATTTCAAAATCTTTGGTTCTAAATGTTTCATCCATAATAATGATAAAAAAGACTTAGACAAGTTTGAAGCCAAGAGTAGTCCAGAGATTTTCTTAGGATATTCTAAATTGTCAAGAGCCTATAGGGTCTTAACATTCATGATCAATCAGTAGAAGAATCCCCTCATGTGATATTTGATGAAACTTTTAACTCCACTGACATAAATGATGATGAGAGGAAATCAATAGAAGATGGAGAATTTCTGGATGAGAAGCCAAATGAAGAATCTATTGAACAGCCTGAACAATCTGCTCTAGAACAAGGTCAGTCGATCAAACAAGGTGAGTCTTCTAACAACATTAGATTTCTGAAAAATTATCCTGCTGAAAATATCATAGAAAATCTTCATGATCCCCCTAGAACTAGGTCTTTTTATAGAGAAGTTAATAATGAAGATCTAGTAACATTATTTTCACAAATTGAACCCAAATCGTCTAGATCCGACCACAGTCTACTATAAAATCTCCAAAAAATTCAATTCTCCTCAAAACATCTCATAAAAAATATTCCCGTTTTTCTTGTTCAATGCTCTACAACTTTGAAGAAGGGCTCAAGATCTGAATCGGAGATATCCCATGCGGTCAATGGCAGTTCTCAGGAAATTTCCCTGTTGTTCTGAGATTCTGGGAACTATCCAATAGCAGATTCAAAAATAGTTTAAGACCAGATCTGTGTAGATCCAGTTCATCTCTCTGGGTCTAGATTGAAGTACTTCAAAAGGGCTTTCCAACGCCACTGACCACGTATCAATCCGACGTCAGGGCCGATCACAACAGAGGCTTTCATCAGATCGCGCGCTGTGAAATAGCAAGTGCAGACCCGTGAGAAGCAATCTCGGCAGGTGACGATCGGAGCCCCCGGCCTCCGACCGGTGAACCAGCGTGCCACCATCCCCGGGAGCACCCCTTCAGGCATCCCCACTACAGCGGTGCTACCCTGGTCCTATACGGCCCCTCGGACCAGCACGTGGGCCACACGGTCGCGAGTACGTGTGCCACCAAAGCTACACAAGAAGTTGCCGGTCAACCCGAACCCGTTACTCCCGGGTTCCACTGTATTGCCCTTTACCTCCCTGCGTGGAGTGGGCATACAAATCACTACTGTAATTTATGTAATTTATTGTTCCGGGAGTACCGATTCAGTCGGGGTCGTCTTCCCCACGTCGAGAGCGTGGAGGTATCGTGTCCGCTTCCTTGACTCAGCATTTTACTTTATTCGTATATGCTTTATATGCCGCTGCTAGAGAGCATGTGTTAGGGCCGTTAGCTCAATATATTTATTTCACCGCTACTGCGAGAGAGAGCGTGACCGTCCCGTGACCTGATCCGGGCATAAGAGAGAGCCGACCACCCTTACTCACTGCTGGTTTCTCAACCGTGCACATCTATACGCTTCCCTCGTTAGGGACGATCGCGAGCTTGCTTAGAGTCCAAGGATCGCATATCCAATTGGAGTCGAGTCGCGTGGTCCGTCCCGCATCGAATTGGTATCAGAGCGCCAGTTGAGTCTAGGGTAGTCCTTGCATTAGGCTTGTCTTAAGTCTAAGGGTCTTGAGTCTAGAGTGTCTAGGTGTTTGCTTTTGTCTTTCATAAAATAAAAGCAAAAAAATGTCATTGCATACCCACTCCTAGGGATCCATTCCTACCTTTTGGTAACTATGGCCAACCCATGCCGACTAGTCCAAGATGATAGGTCCGTGTCCGAGTACTTCCGGGGCTATATTAAGTATCGATTGGAATATGGAGTCGGAGAGGAGAGCATCACAACTGGCCTTGAGTTTCGGAAAGGTTTACGGCTATACTTTCAACTCCAATGTCTTATCCGTAATGCATCCTCTCTGGCGCAGTCCTATCAGGTCCCTCTGGAGGTCGAGCCACTTGAGTCTCGATTTAATGATGACGTACAGCAAGTCGATGCCACCCTTCGGCGAGCATCTACCTCCCAGCTGATTCTTGACCCGGTCGGACCCCCACTTGGGCCCCCACCCCAGTCGGAGAATTCTTCACCACCCGAGAGTGCTCCATTGTCACCCTCACCTTCCGATCTTATTTTAGAGCCATCATGCTTGGAGCTACCTCATCCCGAGCCACCAGTCTTTCATACGGGAACGCTTTTCATAGCCGAGCCGCTTGTTAGTTAGCTCAAGGATGGCTTAGTCCCACCTCCCTTCCCATCCATGGACCCTACCTTACCCTTAGTGCCGATCAATTCCTTCCACACTACATTTCAGTCTAGTCACCATGCCGATACCTTGGATAACCTTATTATGGGATTAGACACGCAATGGAAGTTGACGTATTCGTTGGCCCGAAGCTTCGACCAACCCACTAGTCTTAGCTTCACCCATCCGGTCTTAGGGTCCATTACCTCTGTGTGCACCGTGGGTTGTGTCACCATGGAGGTTCTCTTATTCCTCCCTATACCGGCCGAGCCCGACTTCATACCCTTTCACCCGAGGGAGGAACCATATTTCCTACATATGATCACCGTCCCACCTACCACACTGCATGAAGGTGACCATCCACACCTTCAAGACTTCTACCCATGGGACCGTGACTTGTGGGAATCCACCACAAGGGGTCATACCTTCTTTGATCCCTTTGACCCATTCCCTAGTGGACCCCTAGATCCTTCATATTCACTTCACTTTTTCGAGGGAGTCCACTACCACACCCCTTCCCCACGGGCCAGGTCGTCTACGCCCACCAAGCCCGTACACTTGCGAGATACACCATCATCTAGGGGAAGTACTCTTGACCCTCCCACATCCACATCCCCTATGCATGCATGGCCCACTTTAGGAGGTCTAGGACTTCCACATGATGTCACCCACCGGTTACGTCAGATGCATGCATGGCACATATTCGGGTGTCCTGGTCCGCCGTCACACACGTATGGGTCGGACTAACATTAGGTGTGTCTAGGGTCTTGTGTGTCTGTGCAGTGGAAAGAATCCCCAATAAAAATTTGAGCTCATTCGGACATCGGGAAGTGGGTCGAACATGGGAGGGACTCAGCTATTATGACACGAAACTAAGCACAGGCAAATCTTGAGGGTTGGGAAAGACGAAATGGGAAAAATAGAAAATGAAGGCTAGAAGATCCACCAATTTTTCTGGGATGTGGGTTGGACCTCTAAAACTCACCCTGAAGATTTGGAACCCAACAGATCTCGAGACTGAGAGCTAAAATTCTATGAAGAGCTTACTATCCGGTCT
This sequence comes from Amorphophallus titanum, assembly GCA_024336825.1. Taxonomy (NCBI): domain Eukaryota; kingdom Viridiplantae; phylum Streptophyta; class Magnoliopsida; order Alismatales; family Araceae; genus Amorphophallus; species Amorphophallus titanum. The sequence continues at coordinate 68,353,324 of JANBPO010009603.1, forward strand.
GGACAGAACTCTGGCATTGGCGGTGGCAATGGAACGGCGGCACGGTGGAGGCGGCGATAGCGGTGGCAATCTTCACGAGAGGATACCGGTGGCGTCACACCTTAGAATATAGCCTTCCCAGCTGCAATAAGGGGTAGAGGAGGGAGGGGGGTGCGCCGAAGCTTGGAGCTCCAAAATTTCACCAAATTTTTATGCATTAATTCCAGCCAAAATGGAAATACAAGGGTCCTATAGAAATTGCAAAAAGACTAATTCTATCCCTAGATCTAGAGTTGGGGAGGGGTAAATGGGGAAGTTCATAATCATTTCTCCCATGTTATTTGGGAACCAAATAAAATAAAAGACAAGCCCTATTATAATATGGTATATGGGGGGCACCCCCTTGACCTTATGGTTCCATCTTTTGAATTTTTTTACCCTTTGTCCCCCCCCCCTTGGTCCAACTCTTCTGGAAGCCCACATTGGAGGTTTGACTGACCCCACATGGGCCCTAGGGCTGAGGTGGATCATTGGGAGAAGGGATGGGGGGCCTGCGGGACCTAGGTGGTCCCCTTTTACAAATAAACCCAATCTACTACCCATATTACAGTCCAAATAAAACTAAATAAATACACATTACACACAAATAAAGTCCCAATAAATACTATAAATACTAAGACTCAAGAGGGAAACTCCAGGCTGTCTTCGAGCTAGAGGGAAGCCGATGTAGCCTGAGTGGTGCTGTGCGTACGGTATCGACAGCTCACCGTATCGTACCTCTCGCTAGGTCTAGTGTCCGCACCAATTCTCCTCGGGTGGGAGAAACTCGACCCTGTCGAGTAAGGGTCTGCATCGCTCTGGTAGCGCTCAAGTAGATCTGGATCTATCTTCTGCAACTCTACCCGAGTGATCCAAGTATCCTCAGTGGCGGGTCGCCCTCGCCATGGCACTAGGTAGCATGGTTAGGATCCACTCCTGGTAACAGTCACCTGCTCATCTAGTATATGATCTATATGCTCTCACTGTCGCGAAAATGAGGCTGGTGGAGGACACTGAGATGTGTAATCACTCTCAATGGGAGGAGATGGCTCGAAAGGCTCACTAGGGATCACCGCTGGGTCCCTATAAGCAACTAGATCCGACACATTGAAAGTAGAGCTTATACCATATTCCTCAGGCAGGTCCACAACATACGCATTGGAGCCAACGCGTCTCAACACTCTAAATGGACCGGCTCCGCGAGCTTGCAATTTCTTTATGGTTCCAGAGGGAAACCATTCAGGTCTAACCCTGATCATGACATATTCACCCTCTTGGAACTCTCGGTGGTGTCAGTGGGCATCGGCTAACTCTTTGTACCGTGCATTGCTGGCCTCAATGTGACGACGGATGTCATCATGCAGACTCCTAACATGCCTAGCAAATGACTCTATAGACTCTGACACTCGTGCATGAATGGACATGGGAACAAGATCCACTAGTTTCCTAGGCCTACGACATTTAACAATCTCGAATGGACTCATACCTATAGACCTGTTGATCCAATCATTATATGCAAACTCTGCCACTGGAAACATGAGATCCCAATCCCCTATACGGTCCCTGACAAGACACCCCAAAGATCACCCAGACTCCTATTGACCACCTAGGTCTGACCATCTATCTGGGAGTGATATGCAGTGGAGAACTTGAGGTGAGTACCAAACACATGCCACAGTGCCTTCCAAAAGTAACTGGTGAACCTAACATCACAGTCAGACACTATAGTATGAGGCAACCCAAACTTGCACACCACATGAGTAAGGAAAAGGTAGGCTACCCTCGAAGCATCCAAAGTCTTCAAGCAAGAAATGAAAAGAGCCATCTTTGAGAACAGGTCAAATACCACATAGACTGAATCATGCTTGACAATCCCAAAATAATATCCATGCTAACATCATGCCACGAGACATCAGGTATGGGAAGAGGCGTATAAAGGCCCAAGCTTTGCTTCTTCATCTTGGCCGTAGCACATGTACGACACTGGGCCACAATATGAGCAACGTCTGTAATGACCCAGAGCTCTAGGTACCGATAACCTGATATAGTATCGAATTATCACTACCAAGAACTAGGGAAGTCACCCAAGAGGCTGATGAGGCCCCTGAAGGGTTGGAGGGGTTTGTCGAGGGAGCATATAAAGAATTGGAATTACACCATGCGTAATATTAATTAGGACAGTAATTTAAACAGAAGTGCGGAAGTAATTAAAATGTGAAGACTTAGGAAGTCAATCTTGTCTAGATCGAGTCTTTGTAATTTTCATTTTTCTTGAGTCTGATGGATTAAAGGAAGTTGAATTAGTGGATGTATTTGAATATTTGATTATTAATGAAATAAAGTGAAAAGTTTGAGTAAATTACTTGTGTAATTACATCTTAATGTGTGATTGTCTTGCACTCTGATTATTTCTTACTTGCAAGAGGCTTACCATGTCGGCTGTTCACGTTCCTCGAGCTAGTCTTCCGCTGTAATTAAAGGCTCGGGACGTGACACGATGTGTCTTGGGTGATGAGCGAGGCATCGTCCGTGATTATTGCCTAGCTGCATCCCTTAAGATCGTGGTTTTACGAGTATCGAGGTTTGACTGGGGCCATGATGGCATCGTCAGTCAGTTCATGGCGTTCTCTCCTTATGGCTTGGTGCTTGTCCTGAATTTCATGGGTGAAATTCTTTTAAGGGGGGAGGGCTATAATGCCCCGAATTTTTCAAGTATTATTCAGATCTTTTTTGTGGGTCCCGGAGTGTGTTTTGTGATTTACGTGTATTTTTCTCTAATGATCCTTCGGAACACTGTGCAGGGTGAACCGTTTGTGCGTCTTCCGAGGATCACGGAGGTAATTTTTTTATATTTTTCTAAATTTTTTAAATTTTTGAATTTTCTATATATATAACTCCTCCCTCTTTTCTCTCATTCTCTCTTTCTCACTCTCACTCTTCTCTTTCTCTCCCCCTCTCCTCCGGGCGGCCGATGGGGCGAAGGCGGGTGAGGCAGGGACGGCGTGAGGGAGAGGAGTGCGAGGATGGGATGAGGATATAGGCGACAAAGGCACGACAAGCTCGACCACGAGTTCAGGCACCAGCGAGGGTTTCAACAGCATTTTCTTCGTGGATCGGCATCCACAATGCGTCAAATCTTCGGTGGAGGTAGGGGGATGGTTCCCTAGCTCGTGTATTTCATTTCTCACAACTTTCGTAGGCTGTGGTGAGCCGAGCGGGCTATTCGGGATGTTTTGGAAAAAATCCATGTTTTAGGGCTTGAGCGTCGATCCGCCATTTTACGAGGTTTCGGACCGATTTGGGGCTTTAGATGCATGCTAAATAGCGATGTTGGGGGAGCTTCCCCCTTGTTTTCCCCCTCATCCATGGATGATCGGGGTGTGGAACGGGTTTTTGAGATTCTTCTCGTCGTCCCGTTCTCGAGTGGGTGTGGCTGTCCTTCCAGAGACCGCCACACTCACTGGCGGCCCAAAGTAGGCACGTCAGATGCCCTGGCAGCCTAAGGTGGGTGCGCCACCTGTTACTATTTTGTCGGTAGGAGTTTTTGTCGGCTGGCAGTCTCACGATAAATAGCCAACTATTGTAGTGGCTGTAGCTTCAGCCGCTACTTCCTGTTTTGACCGTTGCGCTTCGGGGCAAGTGTTTTGACCGTTGGGGTCACGTGCCCTCTAGCGGCTGTAGTTACGCATGCCAGAGGGATCTTAGCGGACCAGGGTTGGACCGCTAGAGTAACTTGGCGGCCCTATATAGGACCACCAGACCCAACATGACTCGTCTTCTAGCAGACCAAGGTTGGGCCGCTAGAGTCCTTATAGCGGACCAATGTTGGGCCGCTAGAGCATGTGGCGGCCCAAGAGAGGACCGCCAAGATATTCTCCGTGTTTATCGTGTTGTTGCGTGTTGTGTTGGTCTCCGGTCGACCCAGTTGTGACCCAGTGGTTGACCTCCGGCCTCGTGAATGTCTCAGACACCGTGAGACCTGTGTTTGTGTTTTGGGGGTGTTCGGAGGTGCCGCGTTGTGTCGATTGGCGTGCTCGTGAGTTTTGGGGTCTGGGTAACCCCATGCGTGTTCTCCGAGTATCTGTGTGGCCCGTGTGTATGGCCTAAGACTGTGAGTCCAATTGACCAGCCTAGGGCTGGGGATTTTTCGCGTGTCACCGTGGTTTTGGACCTAGGGATTAGGCCAGATTGACGGCTCAGTGCTGTCGCGTGCGACGGTGTTGACCCGAGTCTAGTGACTCAAGGACCGTTGAGTTTAATAGGTCAGTGGGTTGTCCAGAGTCAAGTGGCCGCGAGCCACTTCTTCCTTCGTGTTACTCGCGATGGGTGCGTGCGTAATTTTCTGTGTTCACGTCTGTGACCCGTCCACTAGTCGTAGCTTCCACGGCACGCGTGTGTCAGCCCACTGGCGGCACTGATGTGGCGTACCCGAGAGAGACGGTGAGTAGGCTGGTTACCATAGGGCTCCCGCGCACAGCCGAGTCCGGGCTCGGGAGGAATTACCAGGTAGAGGACAGGCCTAGGGCGTATGGTCTGAGTGTGCACACGAGGATGAGGGTTCGGACCCGCGTTGACGAGCGCGACCTCACCTAGTCCTTATTTTGTAGTACTTCTGGTTACTGAGTGTATCTGAGTCTCACGCCCGGGGCGTTGTAGCTAGACACTTGTGACGCGGTGTAAGACGTCAGGGGACGCATCCGGTCATTCTTCTAGTGGGCGGTGCCACGGATCCGATCTCGAAAAAAGTCCAAAAAAATGATTCTAGGCATAATGGAAATAAATCCTCTGAGAAAATAAATCTGACACCCGAGAAGAAGGATCTGAAGGGTCCAAGATATTACAGCCCTCCCCCCTTAAATAAATTTCATCCTTGAAATTTAGAACGTAGCACGGGTACAGGGGGAGCGACTCACGCAAACAAGTAAGGATATTGCTGCCGCATCTCATCCTCACGCTCCCACGATGCCTCACCACCAGAATGGCGCTGCCAGACCACCTTAACTAGAGGAATGACCTTGTTCCTCAAGCGCTGCTCACGTCGATCCTCAATGTGGACCGGGTAGTCCGGAAGGGATAGGTCTAGGGTCACCTCAGGCCAAATAGTGTCCTCCAAAACATGGGAATCATCGGGCATATACTTCTGAAACATTGACACATGGAACACATCATGCACGTCTGATAGCTTCGGAGGTAACTGCAATCGATAAGCAACTTCCCCAACACGCTCGATAATGGGAAAAGGACCAATGTAGCGGGGACTCAGCTTCCCACGCCTACCGAAGCGCATCACACCCTTCATGGGAGAAACTCTCAGGAACACTCGATCTCCTACAGCAGAGCTGAGAGGTCGCCTCCTCTGATCGGCATAACTCTTCTGTCGGCTCTACGCTGCCACCATCTTCTGTCGGACGAAATGCACCACCTCAACACACTGCTGCACCAAATCTAGTCCCATCAGGACACGCTCGCCCACCTCGAACCAATCAAGCGGAGTCTGACAAGGTCGCCCGTACAATGCCTCATAGGGAGCCATATCAATGCTCGAATGATACCTATTGTTGTAGGTAAACTTTACTAACAGTAAATGGTAGGTCCACCAACTCCCCTGCCACTCCAAGCAACACGATCTCAACATGTCCTCCAAAGTCTGGATGGTCCTCTCAGACTGACCGTCCGACTGAGGATGATAGGCCGAGCTGAAGGCCAACTCGGTGCCTAGAGCTCTCTGGAAACTCCTCCAGAATTTCGATGTGAAGCACAGATCACGGTCGGACACAATAGAGATGGGGACTCCATGCAACGAGATGATCCGCTCCACATACAATCGGGCCAACTTCTGCACTCTCCAACTGACTTTGATTGGCAACAACCGAGCCATCTTCGTTAATCTAGCCACTAGTAACCAAATACTATCATTCCCACTAGGTGTCCTAGGTAACCCAACCATAAAATCAGTGGTCACGTGGTCCCACTTCCACACGGGTATCTCCAAGGGCTGAAGTGTACCCCCTAGTCGCTGGTGCTCAACCTTCACCTACTGGCAGGTCAAACATCTGGTCACAAACTTAGCTACATCTCTCTTCATGCCAGGCCACCAAAACTGCCTCTTCAAGTTCGGGTACATCTTAGTTGACCCAGGGTGCATGGCATACCGGCTCCCATGAGCCTCACGCAACACCGCATGGCTCACCTGCTCCTCAGCTGGGATGTACAACCTACCACTAAACCTCATAGCTCCATCCTCACCAAGCTCCACCTCAGCCATCGACAGAATACAGGTTAGCTCGGGGTCCGTACGCTGAGCCTCAGTCACCTGTCGATGAATAGTATGCGTGACAGTCAGACTCGCTAGGACAGTCGAACCGTGATCCGGAGGGATCTTGAGCCTAAAAGTCATGGCTGGCACCTACTCCCAAAGCCTCCACATCCTCAACAACATCTGATTGACCACTATTCTCCTGCTCAGAGCATCAACTACGATATTCATCCTGCCAAGCTGAAAAGACAAAGTAAAATCATAATCCTTCATGTAATCCATCCACCTCCTCTGCCTGAGGTTAAGGTCCTTCGGGATGAACACATACCTTAAACTCTGATAGTCAGTGAAACGCTCAAACTTCTCACCGTACAGATAATGCCTCCAGATCTTCAGGGCGAAAATCACCGATGCCAACAAAAGATCATGAACATGGTAGTTGATGTGACACAACCTATGGAAGGTAGCGACAACCCAAACATCGAGTGGTACGTGGCGAAGGATGAACCCGAAGGTTTCCTCGATGCTAAAAAGGCCATGTTCCAAACCAGTGTAACCGGAACGTCTCGCGACGTCTTTTGATATACCACTATAATGATGGGACCCCAATGGGTATGCTAAGACCTATGGGATGCAGCAACTATCCAATGTTCCCTTAGACCTAACAAGCATGCACAATTTACAAGTCAAGCGAACTGTCGACGGCAGCTACTCACTCGTCGCTCACCCAAAGTCAGGGAAACTAGGCGATGTCGAGTTGAGGTTGTGAGGCCTGGGCCCTTGTAGGTAGAGGTCCAGCAAGGCTAGGGTTCTTCCCAAGGATATGGAGGCCCAATTCAATGGGGCCGACTGGGTGCCGAGGGTACGGGTCACACACTCTCCCACGGCGGTCACTCGAGGCAATGGAGCTTGCGGGCTGGGCACTCACTCTCACGGGCCAGCAGAGCTATGAACTAATATTGAATGAACAAGACACTATTTCTCATTTTTCATGCCATGAACATAGTCTTTATGTTTTAATCCACCATGAACATCGTTGCTGAGTTTTATAGCAATAGAATGTTGTTGTGGATGCATGGTTTGGCAGGAAAATAGGTTTCATCACGTTTCCCGTCGATTTCGGTCGACCGGGAGGGGGTTCGATTTCAAACTCTACTCATTCGCAACCCAGATGATGTGACGGTCCTTCCAGGAGCCGTCACACGGGTAACGCTCCTCATTGGATGCATGACAGTCCTATGGCGGACCAATAGAGGTGCGTCATAGCTCTTGTAACGGCCAGGTCTTAGACCGTTAGAGAATTTTGACCCTTCATTGACCTAGTAGGGTGGTTGGATTGACGGTCTATCGTGCGACTGTCAGACTCATGTAGCATGCCATTCTTGGTACGTTACAGTCTTTAGTAGAAAAATTTTGGATTTTAGATGTTCGGGTGACTTTGACGGCCATATGGAGGTGCGTCACAGTCCATGTAGCGCACCACCCTTCGACAGTCACACTCTGTGATAGGGTAGGACTCGACCGTTACACCCTCTGGCATATCAAATCTTACATGTTCATTTCCTAATGCATTCTATATTGCATACACGCCATGTTTAAGTTGTTTTATAAAATAATGGCTTACTTTTTGATCCAGTAGACTTACTTTGACTTTCCTTGTGATGAAACCACTAGTTGTAGCCCAGTGACCTCTAGTGTCGGTCTGCTTGGAAGAGGTGGAGGGGTATTCCCAATACACGATTTTTAAGCTAGTTCCATGGGCCCTCTGCCAACAGTAGCGTCCTACTGAGGGGTAAAACTAGATAGAGAGCCTGGCTCAGGAAGGAGTCAGTGTGTGCACATGTGGTCAGAGGTTTGGACTGACCGTGACGAGTGTTACTCTGACTAGTTACTTGATTTGGTACTATTACACCTCTTGCATGTTGTGTCATTCTGACATGCAAGTTGCTTGAGATGCAGTGTAAGCCGTTAGTGGACGCATCTGGTTTCTACCTTCTAGTGGGTTTTCTTTCCTTCTTCCTATCACTCGGTTAGCTGAAGTTTATTCTATTGGTAGATTTAGCTCCTGATGCTAATATTTATATTAAATTGGCATATAGTTAGCTATTTAAACTGCTTAGATAGGTTTTACAGCTTTGCTATACCTGTGTTTAATTTATGCCAATGCATGTTTATTGCTTTAAATGCATGCTTTAATTACTTTAGTGCATGTTTGCTTGTTTAGTCGCGAGGTAGGGATCCACGTGACCCCTACTGAGTCTGCCTGTGACTCACCCTTCTTTCTTTCAGGTGAGAAGCCGCAGCCATCCGCCGGTATTCCCGTGCTTTTGGAGACCGGTCCTAGTCTGCCAGCAATAGTTTGGTTGTCCTTTTGTACTTTTGACTGGGGTATACCCCGTGTAGTTATACTTTTGGACTTGTGTTTAGTTGTTGGACTTGTATATCTATAATTCTGGACTATTATATACTTTTACCACTCTGACATATTTAATTTGCTTCCGTGCTACAATTCAAATTGTTGTATTAATTAATTCTGCACGCATGCAATTCCAATTCGTTATGCAACCCCTCAGCAAAACCCTTCCAACCCTTCAGGGGCGTCACCAACCTCTTGGGTGGCTTCCCCAGTTCTTGGTATCGGTATATCGATATTATCGGTATGTCGGTATCCGGATCTCTGGGTCATTATAGTTCGTATTAGAGCGAAGTTGAGGATTTGTATAAGAAATTAAAATGTGCAATTGTTCAGAGCAAGTCCATTTGAGTCATCTATTGCTGGCTTAGGATGTTTTCCACATTATTGATAGATTTCTTATTATTGTGCATGTTTTCTAGCTTCAATATGTTGCCTCGTAGGAGAGGCCGTGGTCGAGGTCGAGGTCCTGCTCCACGAGAGGAAAGTAGTGCCTCATCTCCTCTAGTGATTGTCCCGGATCAAGCTCAAGTAGTTCCCATTCCAGCTCCTCAAGAGGAATTGCCAAGTGGTAATGGTAGAGCACTTAAGAAATTTTTGCTATTCCACCCACCATCGTATGAGGCTCAGCAGATCCAGATGCAGCCAGAGTTTGGCTGGATGCTACTGAGAGCGTATTCCGATCTATGGAGTGCGCAGAGGATGAGAAGGTGATGCTTGCTTCTTTTCAACTTCAAGGTGCAGCACTTACATGGTGGACTACAGAATGGGAAGTCGCCTTCCATTCCCATCCTCTCCGACAGATCACCTGGGCAGAGTTTGTTGCGACCATCGAGTGCACTTTCAGCCCTACCTATCACTGGATGAACAAGATGCATCAGTTTATGGAGTTGGTGCAAGGTGGGATGTCTGTGCTAGAATATCAAAATAGGTTCATGGAATTTGGCCGGCATGTGCCCCATGTTCTAGCAGATGAAGCCCTAAAGACTGAGCATTTTCTTCATGGCCTGAGACCAGATTTGAGGCAACATTTAATTGCAACTCGGGTGACTGAGATGAATGCAGCTTATCAGAGGGCACTCAGAAAGGTCGACCTAGGGTCACTTTTCGTGCCAAGATTAATTTCAATCAGCTCGTCGACAGTAGCCTGATCACCATCTTCAATTTTTGGCAGGGCCGGCAGCAAATCGACAAAGTCTTGGTCTTCGCCCTCCTCGGCCTCGAGGATGTCGTAGGCCTCTTCTTGTTCTTCATGACCCGACGCTGAGGTGGTGTTCACCTCGCATCCCTCCTGGATTGTAGTCAGCGGACCTGCAAGGTTCCCTGGCGCAGAAAGGCACAAGGATGCTCTGGAGTCTTCCCGGTAATCATCATAGATGGCTTCGACCGGGGCCGAGGTCGCTACATTTTCAGGAGCTTGGTGCTGGATGGATATTGTGTAGACTCCTCTTCTGGGGCTGTCTGTCACATGAGGACGCGGCGGAGCCACCACATAATCTCCCATTCTGAGCTCATCTCTGCCGATCAAGTCTTGAGCAATATCTTTGAAGACATAACAGTCCTCAATGGCGTGACCGAGTATATGGTGATAAGGGCAGAATAGTGGGTCACCGCTTCTCCAAATATCTTGAGGCCTCTTGGACCTCGGGACGGAAACCTTGCCATAGTGACAGGCCCAATCAAAGATGCCTCGAGTCTTTTCTCTTGGGAAGGAGTAGGGCTTCTGTAGCTTTTCTCGCAATGTAAGGCCTCACCCAGCTGGCTATTTGGCTGAAGGGCTCGCTATATTCCTCACCCCCCTCCCCGACTGGATGAAGGTGTCGGGACTGGTGGCCCGGGACCAAGTCACGTCTTCACCCTACGGGCGGAGGGAGCCCTAGATCAGGTCGGCCACAAGTGCAGTTAATTCGGCCAATTATGCCTTCAACATCTCGATCTCTCGTTGCTGCCTATGGTATAGGGCGAGCATGACGGGGTCGTATCGGGGAAGGCCTGGAGCACGGCCCATACCTCCGCTTCCTGCCTCACCAACAGACGGGGATGAGGGAACCCTAATGATGCGGTCCCTCGAGGTTGACCCTTCGAAAGAGGGAAAGACCTTCCCCGCGTGCCTGCGGTGGAGGGGGTTCCAGAGGAATACTTCTTCATCTTGTGTCTCTTCAGTCGGTGGCATAGGTTGTTTATTGTGGCGGGCTTCCTGTAGGGTTGCAGCCTTGACAGGGTCACCACCGAGTGGAGCCAAAACTGATATCACGACAGCCTTGTAGTAGTCTTCTGGTGAGAAGCCCAAACCAGGATGCTTGGTAAATCACAGCAGCCTCCGGTCCAGGTTTGGTGGGTTCCACATCTTTTCAAACATCTCCTTCTGGCTGGAGGGTTGATAAAGAGGAATCCTCTATCTCGTGATCATTTCGACCGTCCGGTCAGCCATATGAGGGAGCCTCGATATCGGGACGTGCGGGTCATGTAATTCATCTGGGAGTCAGCAATCATCATCTTCTCTGACTGGCTATTCTTTGGCCACATAGAAAATAGTGGGTGGGCCTTCAGGATTTGGCACTTCGAAGGTCCTTAGTTGTTCGGCCGCGTGGCAGTCGAGCTCCGCTACTAGCTTAATGAGTCCCGACGGGACTTTGATGTCCTCCAGCAGGTCCTCAAGGAGAGGGCCCCCCGGTGTGGGATAGATGGCTAGGGGAAATGCCCTAAATACCCCTTCTTCTTCTGCAATGAATGGCACATGCAGAGGTGCCACATAGCCTAGGGGTGGCAGAGGAAACTAGCCCTCTGATTTTATTTTCTTCTTCCCTTTGTCCCTAGCAGCTTTAGGAGCCTATTTTGTCTCTTCCAGGTACAGATTAGCATCTGACAGATGACACTCAAACACCTCAAACCGGTGGAGGTCAACAAAGATTCTGAATTCTTTTCCCTTACAGGGGTACTTGATGCATTGGTGCAAGGTAGACGGCACCACTCCGTTCTGGTGCAGCCAAGGCCAGCCAGGTCAAATTCTGCAACCCCCATGGGCACCTCGCACTTCTGGTTAAAGCCAGCAATCTTGATGTTTTTCACTTTGACTAGGTGCACATCAAAGTAATGCTTCTGGTACACCCAATAGGGGAGTATATTGACTGCTGCTCCCGGGTCGATCAGGACCCTGTTGATAGGCTGTCCGTTCAGTTGCCCCTTCATGTAGAGCGGCCTGTTATGACTGCAAGTGGGCAAAAGCATGCCATCTTCTGTGAAGGCTACGGCCACCTCCGGAGACATCTCCGCCAAGCAGGCTTCAAGGTGTGCTGGCATCTGGAGTACGACAATGATGGCTTGCCGCGTCTCTTCGTCCAGGGATAGCATCTCCCAGATGATGAACCGGGTCAGGATCTTCTTGAGGTGCCTGACTGATGCGGGATGATGATGAGACTCGACACCGACTGGGACTCTAAGCAAGCTCGGGTCCATCCCACGTGAGGGAAGCGTGCGGATGTGCACAGTTGAGAAATCGACAGTGAGTCAAGGGTGGTCGGCTCTCTCTCTCGTGCCCGGGTCGGGTCACGGGATGGTATCTCACTCTCTCTCGCAGCGGTGAGAGAGTGGAGAAAATCCCCTACCGGGACCAACCCAGTGTTGTTCAGGCCCCTCAGGCGCCTACTACCCAGCCTGCCCCTCCTAGGGCTGAGGAGCGACGGCCACGTGCCCTCGATTTTAAGGACTACGAGTCTGACAATGATTATGAGGGAAACGACTGGCACCGACGTGGTCAGCGACCACATAGGGATGATGAGGACAAGCGGATCCTTAAGACCGTTCGCACGGACCCTCCCACGTTTGATAGATCCATGGCTTTGGAATCGAAGGTCTATCTAGATTGGGAGGTCGGGATGGACCGGTACTTTGAGTGGTTTGAGATGACGGACCACTGAAGAGTCCGATTCACGGAAATGAAGCTGTTAGGGCAGGCGCAAACTTATTGGAAGAATGTGGAGAGCCTGTTGTTCCAGCGTCCAGAGCCCCAGGTTGAGACATGGGATGAGATGAAGGTCAAACTCCGTCAAAAGTACCTTCCTACCACATACCAACAGTGACTCATCGATAGGTGGCAAAGTCTCAGCCAGGGAGATCGGTCTGTCTCCAAGTACGTCACCAAATTTCATGAGTATTTTCTATGATGTGGTGTCTCAGTGGAAAGCTCCATGCCTATTTTCTGCTTCCGACGTAGTCTGTGGCCACACCTTCAATATGAGCTTTTCTGCCGCAATGTGACCATGCTAGAAGCTGCTTATTAGGTTACCCTCGAGGTGAAGCAGTTTGAGGCAGAGTTTGCTTCTACCCAGCGCTCGGGGGCGGCCTATCTGCGTGGGTCTGATCCTCAAACCACGCCCAGTTCCTACACTCAGTGGCCTATAGCTCATCCATAGGAACCCCCTCGCCAGGACCCCACTGCTCCTAGGCCTCGCACCCTCCTTCTGAGGGATCCTCCCCCTCGCCAGCCGACACCCGTCCCTGCCCCTAGACCTCATTAGCCCATCGTGCTAACTCGACCCCTCCTTTCAACACCCCCGGTCTGTCATGAGGACAAGGGTAAGGGGCCGATGATCGATGGAACATCCCAGGGCACCGGGACGCGAGACAGTTGTTATAGGTGTGGCAGAGTTGGCCATTATGCGAGCAAGTGTCCCACTCGGGAATCGCTTGTTATTGCAGACACGCCTGCCTATGACCCATGCCTGAGTTGGTGCCGATCAGCTATGAGCCCGACCAAGATCTAGCTGAGGAGTTCTTTGATGAGTTGATGGAGGGAGAGCAAGTTGACGTCCCAGGTACCCAGTATCAGGATGACGTGCAGTTGGGTGTAGTCAGGTGCATCCTGACCCAGCCTCAGGTGAGTGACGACTGGCGTCGTATCGCCATCTTCCACACATTTTGTAGGCTAGAAGGGAAGGCCTATAAGGTGATTATAGATAGCGGGAGCTGCATTAACACTATCTCCACGGGCACCATTAATCACCTTGATTTGACACCCGTGGATCACCTCGCACCTTATAGAGTGTCTTGGGTGGATTCCACTTCCATCTTGGTCAGACTGTGGTGTTTGGTATTGCTACAGTTCCAGGCATACCACGATGCGATCTGGTGCAATGTGCTACCTATGGAGGTGGGTAGCATCATCCTTGGTAGGCTTTGGCTCTTTGATCGGGATGCCATCCTTCATGGCTGGTCGAACACATGCACCTTCGACCATGGTGGCCATAGGATTACTCTCCACCCTGCCCAGTCGAAGGACCCATCTATCCGAGGACCAGCTAGCCCCAGCACTGCGACATCTCCTAGCCATGGGATGGCTGGCCCACCCACCTCGTCCTCGGCATGAGCACTATCTCTTTGACTACTCCTAGCAAAGAGGACCCCCCACCCAGCAGGTTGACCCAGAGAGATGGAGCAAGAGGTGATCGGGGGTAGCCTATCCTTGCTGTTGTTGTCCGAGGAGTGGAAGATGTCGTCCCTATGCCTGAGGATGAGCACCCCCTAGAGATAGTAGCGATCTTGCGGGAGTTTTTAGATGTCTTCCCAGAAGACCTCCCTGGAGGCCTTCCACCCATGCGGGATATCTAGCATGAGATCGACCTCGTCCCGGGCTCATCTTTGCCCGACCTTCCCCACTACTGGATGAGTCCCACGGACCATGCCGAACTTTAGAGGCAGGTCGAAGAGTTGATGAGTCGGGGATCTCTTAGGGACAGCAAGAGTCCATGTGTTGTTCCCCCTTTGCTTGCCCCGAAGAAAGATGGCACATGGAGGATGTGCGTTGATAGCCGTGTGATCAACAAGATCACGGTGAAGTATCATTTTTCCATTCCCCGACTGGATGATTTGCTTGATATGATGTCGGAAGCCACTATCTTCTCAAAGATAGATCTTCGTAGTGGCTATCACCAGGTGCGGATCAGGCCAGGGGATGAATGGAAGACGGCATTCAAGACCAAAGATGGTATTTATGAGTGGTTGGTTATGCCCTTCAGGCTTTCCAACGCCCCTAGCACCTTCATGCGGTTGATGACCCAGGTCTTGCGCCCTATGATAGGGGTCTTCTTGGTCTTTGGGGCTGATAGGAGTCCGGGAACCCCGATGACTCTATTTAGGTCGATTCGTCTAAATCGCCCGGATCTCGCGATTTAGAGTGTTTCGCGGCGTGCATGTGGCATTTTTGGAATCCTAGAAGAATTTCCCACCATTTAGATGTGTTTCCCCTGCGGTAAGGCATGCATGGGGCGTGGAACGGGCCGATTGGGCCGTTCCATCATTTTCATCGCCGGATGGGCATAACGGTCCTACCAGAGACCGCTATGCGCATAACGATCCCCCGATAGACCGTTATGCATCATTTATGGATTTTTATTTTCGGAGGTCTTGGAGCATAACGGACCAAGACAGGTCCGTTATGTGGAGTATAACACCCCTGTCCAGGTGCGTTATGGTCGGGTGGTTTTTGAGGACTGTCATGTCAGAACCCTCGACGATCGTGTTTGTCTCGAAGATTGTGTCAGCCAGTTTGCATAATGGACTTCCTCCTATGCGTTATGGTTAAGATAACGCGCAGGTGTAGACCCATTATCTGTCTCATTGACCAATGTTTTGACTGGGTGTGCAGTTGATATAACTCGCCTCACTTAGTGCGTTTTGAGGTTATAACAGATTGGGTGTGGTCCGTTATATGCCCTTGGTCTGTGATTAATGCATTTTGGTGTTTGGTGGGTATAACGCACCTGCCCTTGTGCGTTATACTTGTATGACGTGCCTATTGTGGTCCGTTATACTTCGTGCTGTTTGTGTTTAGGTCTATTGGACATAACGCCCCTCCTTGGGTGTGTTATGTTGATATAACACCCCTATGCTGGTGCATTATATCATCTGTTGTAGTTCTTGGTCCTGTTGGCATGACGCCCCTTCTGTGGTGCGTTATGTGAGAATAGCGCCCCTCTATCGGTGCGTTATAGTCCTGTTGACCATTTGTTTATGCTATGGTGCGTCCGTTTATCTTAGGTCCTTGTTTAGGCGGTGTCTGTCTGTCGGTGGTTGTCTAGATCGGTCGGTGTAGGTGACTGGTTGTGGTCTTTTCCTAGACTATGACAGTACCCTAACGACTCAATCTAGAAGCGACCATTGTCCGTGTCTCTGGTCGCGTAGCGGCTATCTCTTGACTGTTGGGTTTTCCCCTAGCAGTTTACTGACAAGTTGCTCTGCCCAGAGTGTTGTCATCTCCCGCCACTTGTGATCCTACTGGTTCTGCTTGCTTGTGTTGCTGTGGCAGTGGATGTGTTTGTGTGTCAGTGTCATGTCTGGTTTCAGTCAACCCGGGGTTACCTAGTGGTTGACAGGAAGCCTTGTCGTGTCTCGACGGCCTTGTCCAATTCGAGACATTAGTTCTAGATGCCTCGAGGTACCATCCTATCTCGATTTACGTATCCAGATGTGCTGAGGATTCTTGGCATCTCCTCAGGTCTCCGTTTGTCATTTTCTCTCGGAGCGTCATTTTCCCTGGCCTAGGACTAGACCGATTGGTGGCTTGTTCCATCATGTGCGATGATCCTGACTTAGAGTCTTAGGACTCAGGGACCGTTATAGCTGTAGGTCTAGTTGCCTTGTCCTGAGTCTATCGGTAGTCTCCTGTGCTGCCTTGGGTACTTCGAAGTACGTGTCACGGAGCACTTTTGCCTGTATGTACTTCGACACTTGTGTTTTAGAGTCCGTGTCTTGTGAGCCTTCACTAGTCGTAGCCTTACGGCACGCTTCGACGTGATGGCTTTTACAGTGGGGCACTTCCGGTTTACGGTTTTTAAGCTAGCCTCCGTCAGCTCCCACAGTTACCGTTGCGTCAACGGGGGGAGAAAACTAGCTAGAGGCTTAGCTTAGGCAAGAGCCAGTGTGTGCACACGTGGTCAGGGGCTTTGGACTGATGCCGATGGGCATTCCCCTATCTAGTCACTCGCGACTTGGTTATTGTTCTGGTTCTGATAGTGTCTTAGTCTCTACCCGTCTGTAGGTATCGAAGACGAGACGCTAGTAGGCACAGCATAAGACGTCAGTGGACGTAGTTGGCTGCTCTTCTAGTGTGGGGCACTCCAGTCACGTGACGCGTGGCTCTTTGCGATACCCTTTGTAGTTCTCTTCACGTTCCTTGTGCGTCGTGACCCTCTGGGTTAGCCCTTTTTGTGGCTGTACTCGGGGTCAGTGTCTGCCGCTGGCACGACGTTCTAGTTGTGTATGTGGCAGTGTGCATGATGTCCTTGTCGTGTCGTCGGTCGTCCGTGTCGATCATCTGTCTAGGTTTTCCTAGGCTTTCTTATTGTCCTTGCAGGTCTTCATTTGGAGCCTGGCGTCATGTTGACAGTTCGGTAAGCTTCTAACTTCTTTAGTTCAGAGTTCACCCTTCTGTCTTTGCTTGTTGTAGTGTCTCCTTGGAGTGGTGTCGGGAGCCGAGGTTAGTTCGGCAGTCGTGCTCATCTGGTATGACTTCTTCCCTTTTCCTGTTAGCTCCCCTAGCTCTTAGCTTGTTCCCTACTCCTGCTACCCTTTCTTTACAGCTTTGTAGTTTAGCTTTCCTGCTGGCTACAAAAAATTGAGGGTGTAAGGAAAGAGAAGATCCTCATTGGGCAAAGGAAGAAGACACCTACAACGGAGCCCGGCAACCAGTGAGGCAAAGATCAGGTCTCTGGGGATAGCCTCACTACCATCCTTATAACCACCCACGATAGACTGATGTTTCCAGGTCGTACGGTGGGCTAACAGGTGTCTGCCACTGTAGCGGTACGATTATCAATGACACGCGACCGTTCAGAGCCCGCACTCCCAGACAAAATAGGGCGCATGTCATGATTACTAACGTAGCGTCTGTTCCATCAAAGGTGCCTTGCGCGCCAAGCAAGTCACCGGAACCCCCGTCACCCGCAGCATGAGGAGGACGACTCCAGAAACCTCTCTCCTGAGCGACTCTCAGCCCTCTGCAGAGTGCTTGGCGATTGAGAGTAGGGGGAAGTGAGGAGGGTAAATCTAGTTGCGCCCTATTATGGCCCAATAACCGCAGGCCCACTCCAGAATGGAGTACCCAAGAGGTCCCTAACGCGCGCGGCATACCAAGGTGCGGCCCGGCCCAAGTTAACATTGGATTCTACAGCGGATAACCTCTATGGCCTAAGCACCGTTATCGCCGGAGGACTCTCCGACGACCGACCGTTGCCCCCAAAACGTCGGCCATTATCCCATAATGGGCGAGCATGCCCCATGAGTGCCGTAGGACTCGCCCCAGGACCAACCGACGTCGGGATAATTACCCTCTAATGGAAAACTCCCGTCAATATAGCGGGAAAGCGTTACTCCACTTCTTACGCCCTTCCCTGTCAAGGGATGAGGCTCCTCTCTCCAGGACAACCCCCTATAAAAGGGAGATCGAAAAGGAAGAGACACACGGTGATTCATTCTGCCAAACTATTACACAAGAGGATAGAGCTACTAGCTCACTACCCAGAGAGAAGAAGGGAGCGATAGGCCACACTCTGAGAAAGGTTACTTCCGACGGCCTTACCACCCAGTGAGCACTCACCAGTGATCGTTGGGACCGGTGAGCACTCGTCTAGAAGATCTCCATGACTCCTCAGCCTTCTACAATGATATCTCTTCCTCTCTCACTTGATCTTTTCTATACTTTATTTTCCCGTTGCTGACTTAAGCATCGGAGGGTTGTCCCCTGGGGTAACACCCGGGACTCCTTCTAACACCTCTCGTTCCTAGTGCTTGCAGGCCTCCACGGGTGCAAGACGACTTCCCCAGTCAATAAATAGAGAAGGTGGTACGTGGCGTAGAAACTAGATTTCAACCTCTACACTTCTTGGAGCCGTTTGTGGGAACCCGAGTAGAAAGTTATGGCACCCCGTGGAAGCCTCTACAACTCTAGTCACCGGGGGAGCGGTTCCCACCAGGGACCCAACTCCCACTGGGGATCACAGGAAGCCTCTTCCGGCCACCCCCAGCGAGAGGTCACCCCAGATGACCTAGACGAGATCTGTCAACAGATCCGAGCCCTAGCAGAATTTTGCTAGGAACTTCAGAATCAACGAGTGGAACCCTGACGCGCCCTACCCGAACCCGGGGAGGGCGAGGGGGACTAGACAGGGGAAAACCACCGCTGAGTGTGAGAGGTGTCCCGCGCCTCCGTTGCGAGGACCCAGCGATCGCGCAGCATGCCCGCACCAAGGGTGTGTAGCCCGCTTCACTCCAACCCGGAGATGGATCATTGGCTCCAGCGCATCGACGAGATAGAGGACAAAGCTCGATATCTGGACGACGTCCTCCTGGCTGCCAGAATCATGGCCTCATCGACGACGACCAGGACTTCCACGCTCCCTTCTCCAGGGAGATCATGGAGGTCCCCATCTCGCCAAAATGCCAGTTGCCATCATTCACCGCCTACGATGGCACCACCGACCCGACCGACCACATGCATAGCTTTGAGTCTCACCTGGTGTTCCACCAAGTCTCAGATGCTGTGAAATACCTGGCGTTCGCCACGACTCTCCGGGAGAATGCTCGGGCCTGGTTTGAGTCCCTACTGGCTGGGACTATCACTTCCTTCCAATAGCTCAAGAAGCTATTTAAGGAGAACTTCATTGGCTGCTGAAAGGTGGCCAGATCAGTGGTGACTTTGCTCGCCCTTAGACAAGGAAAGGAGGAGATGCTGTGGGACTTCGTCTCCCGCTTTCGCACGGAGGCACTCTGGATCCCACACCTTGACGTCGGCATTGCAACTACGGTGCTTACCGAGGGGATGCGGGACCACATCCTCCGGCGTGCCCTCGAAGTCGAAGCCCCGACGACCCTCCCCGATCTCCTCGCCTTAGTACAAAAGCATGCTCGCTACTAGGAGAACACCGTGGCCTTGGGCCGCGCGACCCGATCCGACCGATCCGACCAGAAGAGATCTGCCGGAACAAGCGAGAGCGATGTGACAGAGACCGCCATGATCACCCCTGAAAGAGAGAGGGGTAACTACCACCCCTGAAAGCGAGAGTGGTAACTACCGCTATTATACGCCCCTGACGGCTCCACCTGATCAGATCCTGACTGTGCGCCTGTGAATTCTAATTTCTAATGCAATCCCTCGACAAACCCCACTAACCCTTTAGCGGCCTCATCAGCCTCTTGGGTGGCGTCCCTAGTTCTTGGTAGCGGTAGTCCTATATTTATATCGGGTTACCGGTACCCTAAACTCTGGGTCGTTACTGATGGTATCAGAGTGGTGTTGGGGAATTGTATCAGGAATTAAAATTCACACTGGTCCAAAGCAAGTCCCTTTGAGTCGTCTGCTGCTGGCTTAGGGTGTTTCTTACAATTGCTGATGTGTTTTCAGTTGTCGTGTTTTCCTAGATTCAAGATGTCGCCTCGTAGGCGAAGAGCCCAAGTTCCTCGGGATGAGGCTAATGCTTGCCCTGCTCCTGCTGTGCTGGTTCCTGCCCAGGTCACACCTGTTCCTATTCCGCCTGCGGAGTTGCCCGGTAGTCGTGGACGAGCGGTGAAAGAATTTCTGTTGTTCCATTCACCGACGTTCGAGGGCCAATCGGACCCGGAGGCAGGTGGAGCATCTTTGCTCGGCTCTTCATCGCTCAACGTTGATGAGGGAGAATCTGAGCCATCCTCATCAGAATCGTAGTGCTGCCTGAGAGGGAAGGTGAGCTCGTTAAGGACCTGCTCCTGAGCCAGTACGACTACCCGCTTGAAGCCTTGGGCAAAACCCTTCCGCAGCCCTCGTCGGTAGCCCAGCTTATAGCACGTGAAGGTGGACTGCTTCATGTCCTCTTGGTACTCCTCCGAGCTCCAGTATTGTTCGACCATCTCCGCCCCGGCTCTTGATACCTCCTCCTCAAGCTCAGCCACCCTCGCGTCGGTCACAACCAGTTTCTCTTCGACCTCGGCCAACACCGCTCTGGCCTCAATCAGCCTTGCCTTGACTTCAGCTCATACTGCCTTGGAGTCCTCCTTAGCCCTCTCTATCTCTCAGACCCGGTCCTCAAACTCCACTCACTCGGTCGCCCACCGATCCGAGTGCTCTGCCTAAACCTGGGGCTCTTCCTCTAAGAGCTTACTCTTAAGCTCGACCATATATCAAGCTTGGGTCAATTGCTCAGCTGGTGACTGAGCTTCCTCCTGATTCACCCCATCGCGCGCTCGGAGTGAAGTCACCACCAGTGAAAGCACCCCGAGCTCGGATGTCAATTGACCAATCCTGCGGTCGGACTCAATGTAAACCTGGGACTGATTCCTCTCCTCGTTCACCAGCCGAGCCACGAAGTTGGTAGTCTCAGCTCCCAGTTGAGCCATGAAGATACCTCCCTCCATGACCCTTTTGAGGAGCATGGGAGGGGAACATCGCCAGAACTCCTCCCGATCCGTTGAAGGTGCCAGATCTCGACATCGATTGTACAGAGAAGCCTGGATGGTGAGCCGCCCTTGCCAAAGAGGAGGAGCCTCTTTTGGGAGTACCGAGGTTGGAGCGTCCCCTCTAATCATCCCCAATCCCGGGATGATGACACTCGGCTCGGCTCGGACCTGCATCTCGACATCCTCCTCCCCGCCATGCGTCCCGACAACCTCGATCCAGATCTCAGACCCGACCTCCTCCCCCTGCGCTCCCGTCGGTTTGAAGGAAGTCCTCTCAATCACTGTTGGCACCTCTGGCTCGGCCAGAAGAAAGCTCGAGTGATGGACACCCTCTGCTACAGGCTCCTTGGTTAGGCAGGAAGTCTTCGCTTTCTTCGATGGTGTCTTCTCGACTGTCAACGCCTTCATCAAAGCAAAAAGCAGCCACTCCCCGGCATCCTTCCGCATGGACCTTCGGCACCCAGAGGCATCATCCTGAGCAATCTGCTTGCCTTTATCACCGACGAAAGAAGGACCCACCGAAACTTGGGGCATGCTCGGAGTAGTCGTCCCTTCCAATTTGATGACCTCCCGATTGGCTAGTCGCCCCACGCCACCACTGCGTCTTGCCTCTGCTTAATAAAGGGCAAGTCATCAGTGAAAGGTTTGAACGACCGAGATAAGAAAGTAGGAAAGCTGAAGCTTAAAGTCCTTACCCTCAGGTGGCTACATTCGGTGGGGATACTCCTCTATGTTGGCCAAAGTCATCAACTCAACGGTGGTTCGGTGACTCTCCTGAAGGATCCTAATCTTCTCCCCCAGCTCCGAGGGGATCACCGACTACTTCGGAGGGAATACCGAATGGAAGTTTGGCTTGTCAGGGAACCCCAGTTTGGATTTCGCTTACTAGCCCCTACCCAGAAAAATTAAGTCTTCCACCCCTTGTGCGAAGAATCCCAAGGAGAAAGGGTCACACAGCTCCTCCCCCTCCTCGCCTGAAGATTAAAGAAGCCATTCCCAACGTGGGTTTGCTCCTTCAACTCGAAGAAAGCATGGAAGAGGTCCAAACAGGGATCGAAACCATACAAGTGACAAAGAAAAATGAAAGAGAAGATGAAAGTGTAGGAATTGCAAACCAACTAGATCGGAGCCAGCTGGTAGAATTACAGCAACTACGCGATGAAGGGATGGAGAGGAAGGTGAAAGCCACACTTTACCCCCTCTTCCATTCTAACTATGTGAGGGTGTTTTTAGACCATTCTAGAAGGGGTATTCACGTCTTTTAGCCCCACTCTTGGATATATATAGCCTTGCTACAAATTTGGGGTTTTACATCTAAGGGTTTTTGTTTCTCTTGTGTAGGAAGAAGGAGGAGGAGAAATAAGAACGTGGCTATCCTTCCATCCCTTCTTCCCTCAATTTCAAGCCTTTGGATCCAAGATCTGAGTCCAAGATCATCATCTACTTCGAATCTAGAAGCTGCTGCTACATTCTCTTCACCGGAAGATCAAGACACGAGAGTTGGAAATTCAGATTTAGGCATCTACTGCGAGAACTTCATCAAAGTCCAACCAAGCGAGTTGATCTATGAGAAAAAGAGAAGCTCTACTTATTTCCCCAAGTCTTCTTGACTGATTTGTATTTGAGTTTAATTTATGCATGATCTGAACTTGTATATCCGTTGAATATTTCAGTCGATTTCTAAAATGTGTGTGTGAGTTGCATGTGAGCAGCGTCCCTTTGATACTGTGCTGTGTTTAGTGCAGCGTGTGGTGCTTTGCTATGGCTTGTAGCGTGTGAGTGTGTAGGAGACGCCATCTCCGTGTTGTGTAGGAGATTCTATCTCTGATTACTGCTTCTGAAGTGTGTGAAGCCTAACCAATTTTGGTAAGGGGTGGGCGTAGGCAGACGTGTAGGTCTCGCCGAACCACCTTAAAATTTCCTGTGCACTCTGTGGTTGATTGATCTTGTTGTGATTGTTGGATATCTTCTTGAGTGTATTTTCGTTAGGTTCGTTGTGCTCCTTCTTAGTTTTGGTTTTGATGATAACAAAATATTGTGTGTGTATGTGGAAGAACTTTATGCATGCTTGCATATATTTTTTATGCTTGTATATATTTTTGATGATAGTATGCATTCATGATTATACTTCTTGCAATTCTTACATGGACCATGCTTAAATATGGTTGAGATGTAAATGGTCTTTGAGGCTCATGCATGTTTGGTAAAATGCATGGTTTATTAAGTTGTTCTTCATATGAGAATTTTGGGGTTGATATGTGCTTAATTCATTGATGCATAACTTGATGATCCTTCATGTATAACTCTCTTGAAGCATTGAGCCATTGTGTTCTTAATGGTCTCATAAGGTTGAGGAGAACTGAGTTCTTGCTTGGGCTTTCATGCATATTCATCATAATGTTTTTATGCTAGATTCATAGTTTGCATTCTTCATGAAATTGGTGGCTGAAATGAATTGACTGAAACTCTCACATTGAATGATATTCGTTTTTACATGTTGAACTTTAGCATGGGCTTTCATGCACTTTCATAGTGTCGACCCATCAAAGGATGGTGCCGACCCCATGTTTCCTAAGCATCACTCCAATGCATATGGTTCATGGTACTGTGAAGAGAACATGTGTTAAGTTCAATCATATCGTTCATGTGGATTTCGGTTTTACAATGCTACTCTTGTTGCACTTGTTGCATAAAGTTCATTGCTATATGAACTTGATTCCTTGATGTGGATAAACATGTTTTCAAAAGAGTTTTTATGCACCTTGAACATGGATTTTAATGTATGTGCCTTCTACACTTTCTTCATGGTTACAAGTTACTCACACCTTATTCATATTCATGCTTTATGATCTTGATCCTATTTTTTGGTGAGCAAAAATGTTGGTTTGAATGGTTTTCATATAGCTTGAACGATCCTTGTCAATTGGGCTTCACGATGTTCATTCAAATTGCATAAATCCATGGCTGGATGATCTTGAACTTTGGCTAAGGATAGTTGAGCTCTTAAATGACTTTTAAGGCTCAAACATGTTGTTTAGATGCATGGGTTATGAAGTTGAACTTTGGTTGGCAAAAATGAAGGGTTGAATACTTTTTTATATGTTCATACACTCCTTGTCAATTAGGTTTTCAAGTTCATATTTTATGTAATTTGGTTAAGGGGTTGTAGCCTTGAGCTTTTATACAAAATATGGGTTATGAACTTCGGTCGACCGACCCTATGCCTTCGGTCAACCGAAATCGACAGAATGCCCTGTAATTTTTTCTGTAAAATTTAGGTCAACTGACCACCTCGTTTAGGTCGATCGAAACCGGTGAAACCTAAAAATGTGAATCCGAAACCCATCTAAACTCAATCAATTTGTGCTCAAACTTTACCCATTTGCCCCTAGGGTTATTATACATATGTTGGGACATGTTCTAAAGAGTTTTATGATGGGTTTTATGGTCTTTTCATGCATCTCTTTTTGCCTTATATATGGGTTACAAATTTGGGAGATTGTATCTCCAAGAGCTAATGCTTTCTATCTTGTAGGTCAAGAAAGAGCAGAAGAAGAGAAAGGGGAAAAGACGGGGAGATATCATCTTCATCCAGGAGGTTTTGTGAAAGGTGCGAAGCGATGGATTTAGAGGGGGGTGAATGAATCTCCTTCTAAAAATTTCACCCGAATTAAAAATTACTACTCGATCAACAATCAATCGTATGCTTTAGTAAATATATTTGTTCTTTCTCTCTCTCTCTTTTTTGATGCAATAAAAAGGGGCCTACAAGATGCATGCTGGGTATAAAAGAAAAGCTTACCTCATGCATATCCTGAGGTTTTATTTGTCTACCTCTGGGAATGGTTCTGGTCAAGAGTTTGAGAAGTTTGTTATCCTAACTCACTAACAAATTCAGTCAAGAATCTTGGGAGATCTGCATTTCTATTTTGTACTGGGTTCGGTGGAGAATTCGGGGAGTCCATCATCCCATTTTGTGTGAGAAACCAGACGGCCGTAGAATAACTTAAGGAACATAAATCTCCCTTTATTTTTATTAGAGAGGAACTCAGAGTTTATGCGCCTGAAGTTATTAGCCTTCAAGATCTATATATTTATAAGTGTAAGTATATAATAGAAGATGGCAACGCCGTGCGAATCCCATCTTGGCATTTGACCTGCAGTTGCATGAGCACACAATAGTGAGATTCACCAATAATCGAAAGAACATGAAACACAAATAGCCATTCGGGTGGTGTGGATGACTAGAACAATAGAGTTAACACCGTCCTTGACCCTACACAAGGCCAAATGGGTTCAAATGAATTCTGCGGGATTGATCAGAATGAGATCATGAGTATAGTCTCTAAAGTGATCATCCCAGTGGTGGGGGAATCTTGAGCTGACGTAATCTTCCACACACATCAGTTTTACTATGAATGTCTGGTTAGCGAAAGGAGGGGAAAAAGGGATTGTATTTCATAGCCAATCTCCATCTTGGCCCTGCTGGCATAGCTAGGATGTTTGTCCAACCAGGGGGATATGAAGTGACAAGGGAAATCTAACTGTGCACCAGAGCCGATGTGCATCATGGACCCACTGATATATCTTGGACATTTATCTAATCCAGGAGAATACGTGCCAACAGTTCGATTGAAAAAGGAAATATTGAGATTATAACCAAACAATCATTATAACAGATGATGGGAGTAAAGGATTCCACTAGCTTTCGACTCCAGTTGAGGCGCCGGACTAGCAGAACTCACTCTTGCCTGAAGGATTCATGTTAGATCAAGGAATGCAGGATGGACGACCAAATCGAGCAACCACTCAAAAGGGGAAGGTGGCCAGAGAACTGGCAGCTCTAAGCGGCCAATGGTCTAGCCGTTTACAGAACACTCGGTGGCCAACGATCTGGTTGCCTAGCTATTCTGGCTTCTGCATTTGTAAAAGAGTCCAGCCTTGCTAGGACTTTATTATTCCTTATTAGAATGGATGGGACAATGGGGGGAATGATGCATTTTGTGGAAACAAAGGGAAAGATGGCTTCCTCATCCTCTCGACATATAAAGAACCATGTTTGTGGACTCAGAGTGCTCTCCAACTTAGAGGGACATTTGAGCAAGCTTGTGAGGGCGACCAAGGTGCATTTTGGATGCAGAACAAGTATTTTGATTACGTTTAGGGAATTCATACTGATCTTTCCTATCTTCTTTTCCTCTCTTTTCTCAGCCCTTCATGGCCTTCCCAGGAGCTTGACATACGTGATGGTATGTGTGGTTGTCGGATTTAATGGGGGCCGTTATGTCTGACATGAGAATCCTTATGCATCAGTGGCACCTAACACGTCTAGTCATTTTGATGAAGCGATTCAAAAACATGAGGTGGAGCAATACTGAGATGTATATATCTTTACAGGTAGGCCGTAATGGCCGGGGTACAACTGGTGCATGCCACGGGACAATTCCGATCTGATGATCGGTCCCTGGGTCAATACATGACAGATGAACACACGTGTGCTTTACAGAGAGCTCCTCCCGTGGCGTGGGCCACGGCCGCGGCGCCGAACAGGGGCTTATAACTGACTGGGCAACTGAGGTGATGCGTCGATCTGGTGTCTGGGCGAGGGTCGATCACGACTCAAGTTGAGCGGTCGAACATGGCCTCGTGACTGAGAAGGAGCGTGACGTCATGACACGTGCATGGTCGCGGTTGACGGACGCGTGAGGGGCGATCCCGGCATGAGGGGACGTCTGCCCTTGTCATAGCGTCTCACATGTGGCGGGTGTGGACTTGTGTGTTACGACTAGTTAGCACGTGAGGGAAGTGCAAATGACATACCCTCAGTGTGCTAAGCCGACGAACAAGTCACCCACACACAATTCTCCTTAGCTCGTTGTAGGGAGCCGCTTGCAGCCTTGGAGGGAAGTCGGTGATGCAAGTCTGGATGTTGGATGCTGATGTTAGATGCCTCTACCCCTTGAGCTCCTAAGGAGTTTTTATAGGGGAAGTTGAAGAGTCACAAGGGGTTTACACAGACTTGCTCATGGGGTTGAGCCAACCCACGTAAACCTGAGTGAATAGTGTAGGGGAGAAGGGGTTTACGCGGACTAGCTCAAGGGGTTGAGCCAACCTGCGTAAACCCCTCCTCGGAGGTGCATTTTGGTCAACGAAGGAGGGCTGGATGGGGTTTAGGCAGACCAGCCTGGGGGTCTAGGCTGGTGCGCCTAAACCCACTGGTGTAGCCCTTTACCTCCCTGCGTGGAGTGGGCGATAATTCATTGCTGTAATTATTGTGTAATATTTGTTCTGGGAGTACGAGATCGGCCGGGAAGTCTTCCCCAAGCCCGGTAGCGTGGAGGTACCATCTTCGCTCCCTTCTCGACATTTTGCTTTATTCGTATATGCTTTATATGCCGCTGCTAGAGAGCATGATAGGGTAACCTAGCTCGATACTTATTGTTATTCACTGCTGTGAGCGAGAGAGCGTGACCGTCCCGTGACCCGATCCGGGCACCAGAGAGAGTCGACCACCCTAGCTCACTACCAATTTCTCAACCATGCACGTCTGTATGCTTCCCTCGATAGGGACGATCGCGAGCTTGCTTAGAGTTTAGGTCGAGTCGTGGTCCGTCCCGCATCACGATGACCCCTTCAGCATCTGCCTCGGCCCAGTCTGGCCTCGGCAACATTACAGAGCCCTCTCAGTGCAGGCTTGATGGCGTCCCCGATGATTCTGAAACCTGCTCGATTGTGGACACCTCTGATGAGCAAGCATTCGACTTCTATGATTCCAACACCAGCCTCGACCACAAGAATAATAGTTTTTCTCAACGCAGATCCAACCGTCCTCGCCATTTGCACTAGCGTCTACAAGATCCACTCATCTACTTACGACGTTTGTGGGCTCTCTTGGCCTCCTCCACCGGAGATGTTGCTTCTACTGGAGCACATCCCTGAGCCGTGCTACTTCACCGCCTTGAGCTGCTGCCTGCTCTGGTTCTCTCAGGTCGACCTCTTGTTTATGGTTCATTATTTTGGCCTAGTGCTTGGCTGTTGATTGTGTTCTTCTTTTTGTTTTCTTGGCCTTTGCCGTTGTATTCTATTGGCCCTCTTGTTATCCTTGTCGGGGTGTTCCCCCTCCCCCGGACTTTGCTCGTCCCTTGTACCCCCCCAATGTTATGTTCCTTTTCTTTCTACTCTTCTTAATGGAAAATCTCTTGCCTGGTGGCCGGGATGGCACGTCCTATCCCTTCCGCAATGAAGGGATGAACAGACTCTCTCATTTCCCACCTTGCAAGTATTACCTTTCAGTTTAAAAAAAAAGGGCTGAGACTTTTATCAGGTTTTTCACCTTGTCTTGTCAAAGGAAACTTTGGATGTTGTTTATTTTCCTCTTATGCTTGGTGGGATTGTGGAGGCCCTGCTGATGTGCTGGCTGAGATGGGCCACTCCTCCCTGGACCTGGGGGTTAAGTGGCCTATGTGCCCTTGTCTGCCAGAGCCACTGCTGGATGCGAGTGTTGGCGTGGCCTTGCTCCAGCGAGCATGAGGCTACCTACGAGGTGACCCCTTGCCTCCTCCGGAGGAGCTTAGGCAGCGGTTGAGGGACTATACCCAGGGCTACCACAGCCTTGGCTTCTCGCGAGAGCGCTGGATGTCTGATTTGGCCGACATCTGGGCAGAGTACCTGCGACTCTTGGAGGCTCAGGAGAAGAGGGTCCGGTGGCTAGCGGTCGTTCGAGAGGCACAGGAGCAACTGGCCCAACTCACGTCAGTCGCGACCGAGCAGAGGGGACATGTCGACGTAGTAGTGTCATTTTCTCGGGACCGCGCCATGCGCCTAGGCGAGGCAAAAGGTAGGGCCGAGGCCTTGCAGAAGGCCTTGGAGGAGTAGTTGCGAGCCGTGGAGCTCGCTAGAGCTGAGTGGTGGGCTGTCGAGACCACGGACGAGGCTAGCGTACAACTCGTGTTGACTTTGGAGGCAGAGCGTGCAGCCGCTGAATCCCGCTTGGCGGCACTGGAGGGGAGCGAGCCTGGAATTTGATTTTACTACCCATTTTTCTTCTTCTTTTTTTTTGCTATCTGGAATGTAGGTCTTTTGTTACCTCAAGGGCATGTCTTGGGTTCCTTTTCACAGAGTATCAATGACAAACTCCAGATTTTGGTGTTGTTATTTGCTGAGTTGTCTCACTTCCCCTTTTATGGAACAGGGTTGGGTGCATAGACCAACGACCACTTTACTGTGAGCTGAGCTTGGTTCTTTCAGTGCATACTGGTGTGAGGGACAAAGGTCTGGGCTCACCCGACTTCGAGCGTTGAAATGGGGGACTGGGTATGGGGAATGGTGTAATTGGGCATTGGACGCTGGGAGTTGGGTGTTGGGTACTGGGGAGTGATGAGAATGACTGGGTATTGGGAGTCAGTCCCTCGAAAGGTGAAAGCCCATACCGTGTGGGGTTGGTGTAGAGCCATGGGGACGGGATGGTCCACGCGGTTAGGGTCACGGAGGTGGTTCTGGAATGTGTCGGCTGTGTACCAATGACGGGGCACTTATTGGCTAGCGTCATGTTGTTAGTCAGAAATGTGATTCACATTAGCCTGAGAAACTGAGGCCGCTGTAGACATGCCAAATTTGATGCTATGTTGTCTAGATCTCATGTTACTTTGCGACGATCAGATTGGGCTTCAATATTTGCATAATATGGAGTTTTTGTGTATTTTTATAATTAACACCTTTGTGACGTTTTGATGCGTGCATGTGGACTTTTTGGCTTCCAAAAGTTATTTTTCATCATGTGGCATTATTTTCCCTGTGCTTCGGCATGAATGGGGCGTGGAACGGGTCGATTCAACTTTTCCACTATTTTACTCGTTGGACCAGTGTGGCGGTCGTACCAGAGACCGTCACAGTCTCTAACGGTCCCACGATAGACCATCACATGCCTTTGAGCATGTGGGTCAGTTGTGGCTGTGGAAGTGTGACGGTCCAGTGTTGGAGCATCACAGCCCTCTGACGCCCCCTTGTTGGTGCATCACAGCCCTCTCGTCCTCGATGTTCATGTTAGTCAGTTCACTCTGACGGCCTTGCCTTAGACTGCCAGAGTACTATGGCACGTCTTCTTTGGACCATCACAGTGTGTTTGACCGAGTTTGACTGGCCATGTCGATTGGCTCTAACGACCCAACCCCCATGTGCCAGGGTGCTGTAACACGTCCATATTGGACCGTTACATGCCGTTCATCTGAGTTATATTTTACGTCTGTTTGCCCTGACGGCCCAATCTGGGTGTGTCAGAGCGTGTAACACGCCTATAGTAGGCTGTTACAGTCCTGTTGGTCATGATGGCCAGTTCTGTTCTATGTTTGTCCATGTGTCGGTCTATCTTAAGTTCTGTAGTAGGGCGGTGTCCGTGACGGCTCATTCCTTGACCGTCACATCCGTGTGGTGTGCCTTTATTAGACTGCCACAGCCCTGTCTCCTCTAGAGTGTAACGGCTCATCCTTAGACTGTCACCCCCGTGTAGTGGTCTAAAGGTGGAGCATTACAGCCTTAGAGTCTTGCTTTTCGCCGTCTTGGTTTCTGATTATCTTGGCTTGTCCTTGTGGTCTACTCGCTTTCCCGTGGATGTCTCTTGACATCTTATGAAGATCAAGACTACATTATAAGGCAGTCAGGAGTCTTCTTGCTTGTGGTAGGATTCTCATAACTACTGTTGAGTCGTCATTGTCCGATTCTGGTCAACCCGGGGTCACCCAGTGGTTGGCAGGTAACCATGTGTGTGTCTCGATGGTTCTGTCTAGTTCGAGACATGATTCTGGCTATAGTGAGGTATCGTCTTACCTCGTTCTACATGTCCAGATGTGTTGAGGGTCTCGGTGTTCCCTTAGGTCACTGCGTGTCATTTTCTCTGACAGCGTCATTTTCTCTGGCTTAGGGTTAGACCGATTGGCAGCTTGTTCCGCTATTAGTGACGATCTTGCCTTCGAGTCGTCTGACACAAGGATCGTTACGTGAGTAGGTCTAGTTGCCTTGTCCTGAGTTGTTGGTAGTGATTGTGCTATCATTGGTGCTTTGAAGTACGTGCGACAGTGCTCTCTTGCATGTTTGTACTTTCACACCCGTGTTTTGAGTCTCCATGTCTTGTGAGCCTTCACTAGTCGTAGCCTTATGTCACGTTACGGCGTGACGGCTCTTGTAGCGGGGCACTTTCCCGATATACGGTTCTTAAGCTAGTTCTGTGGGCCCCCGGTCCAACCATATCGTCTAGCGGAGGGGGAATACTAGCTAGAGGCCCAGCTTAGGCAAAAGCCAGTGTGTGCACACGTGGTCAGGGGCTTTGGACTAACACTGACAGGCGTTCCTCTGTCTAGTCACTCGTAGCGGTACTTTGGTTCTTGTTCTGACAGTGTCTTGATCTCGGCCTAGTCCTTGTGGTATGGTATGCAGACAAGACACTAGTAGGCGCAGCATAAGACGTCAGTGGACGCAACTAGCTATTCTTCTAGTGAGAAGTACACCAGTCACGTGGCACGTGACTCTTCGCGTCTCTCTTCGCGGTTCTCTTGACGATTCTCTTCGCGGTTCTTGTGCGTCGTGACCCTTTGGGATAGCCCTCTCGTGGATGCACTCACGGTCAGTGTCTTATCTTATGCATGACATTCTAGTCATGTGTGGGACAGTGTGCACAAAGTCCTAGTCGTGTCGTCTGGGGCTGCGTCTGTCTAGATTTTTCCTAGGTTTCTTTATCTATTTTGCAGGTCTCTTGCAGTGTCAACAGATCGGCAACTCCTGACTTCGTCAACTTAGAGTCGCCTTCCTGTTGCTGCTTGGAGTAGTTTGGGGTGCCGAGGTTAGTTCGGTAGCCATTCGTCTGGTATGATTTCTTCCCCTCTTCCTAGATTGTTCCCTACTCCTGCTCCCTGTCTCTTTTTTTTTACTGCTTTATAGCATAGTGTTATAGCTTTGTAGTTTAGTTTTCCTACTTTACTACCAGCTATTCTACTTATTCCGTGTTACTGTGTATTTTCCAGTGGGGATCCATGCGACCCTTACTGAGCCAGTGACACGAGGCTCACCCCTGCTTTTTAGGTGGGTCGCTGTTCGTTCTACTTCTGCGGGTCTTGGTGTGCGAGTTCCTAGCTGTCAGTTGGTACCTTCGTCGGGCTTCCCCTGACTTTCTGGGTACGTCTTTCTTTTCTGTCGACTGTACTGTTAGACTACTTGTCTTTCCTTTGGACTGGACTCTGGTGCAATTACAAGATGGAGTCAAGCAGCTAAAGAAAAGATTATGGCTGCTGATGAAGAGAAGTCTATGACTGCTAATTAAGCATCAAGGGTCCCTACCAAGGCAGTAAATGTTGTGACCTCTAAAGAAGAAGACATTTCTATCATGGACCCAGCTGAAGGGACCTCAGGTTCAATGGCGGGAGAAATGCACATCCCTACAACCCTGGATCCGATGATCCAGATGATGTTTAGAAGGTACCAACAAGATATTGAGTCTCTTAAGAAGTAGTTGAATGAGAGGAATGAGCAGACACCAGCTTTCAAACATGTTGAACCAGCAAAGGAGATTTCTAGCTCGGTGAAAGTTGTCATTCCCACCGTCTCTTATCATAATAATCTCGGGAAGGCTTTGTGTCAGCCCCTCCTACAGCATGTAGCAGCCCAGCCTTCTACATCTCAAGTGCAGTCCACCGTGCCGGCAGCCCAGCCCACTCTGCATGCTACTGTCATGATGACCCCTTTTACCCAGTAGCAGGTACATTTCTTTCCAGAGCCTATGGACCCGGCTATGGTGAATAAGCTGATGATAGAGAAAATAGTTGAGATGAAGTTGTCTGAGAAGAGTGATGGTTATTTTGGTACTTATGATGTTTACAAAGTGTCATATCCAGCACATTATGTTGCAAAGAGGTTGCCTCCAGGCGTCAGTAAGCTGCCTAAGTTTGAGAAGTTCAATAGCCAAGACTCTCCTAGGGAGCACATAGCCTACTACACTACAGTCATGGGAGACCTAGCTACTGATGAGGCATATCTGCTGAAGTTCTTTGGCTCGTCCCTCACAGGATTGGCCTTTGAATGGTATTCTAGCCTCCCAGCCGGGTCAGTGGATGATTGGCCTGACATGCAGCAGAAGTTCTGAGATAGATTTCATGTGACAGAAAGGGATATCACTATGGCCGAGTTGTATTCCACTAGGCAGAGACAGGATGAAACAGCTCTAGACTACATAAAGAGATGGAGGAATCTGGCCATGAGATGCAGGCGGCCTCCTCATCAAGAAGACACTGTACAAATCTGCAAGCAGAATCTCAGAAGAGAAGTGCTTGAAAAGATGATTGGTACGGATGTCAGGACATTCGACCTGCTGAATAATGTGGTTGTAGAGGTTGAAACCTTCTTGTCCAAGCGCCCGGCCACCAATACCCCTACCATTCAGAAAGGAAAGGCTATTGATCGACGGCCAGCACATGCAGAAGCCAATACTATTGACTTCAGAACTTTTGACCAGCAAAAAGGGAAAAGTAAGGCAGCAGATGCTCCTCCGCCGACAGGGGTAGCAGAAAAGAAGGAAGGGGTCTCTTTGAGAAATAAGATGAAGAAAGCATATTCCTTCCCCAAGGAGAAGACCAGTGCACTGTTTGATTGGGCATATAAATTCAACAAAATAACATTGCCCAAACTGAAGAGGCATGTCGATGCTGCAAAGAAAGATGACTCGCTATTCTGTCCGTATCATCGGGTGCTAGGACATGTTATAGAAGACTGTTATGTCTTCAAGGATATTATGGAGAGCATGTTCAAGAAAGGAGAGCTACAACTTGGGGAGTATCAGGTGGATCCTCCACGCCCTCATGATCCCCCAGTGTTGAGGCTGGCCACCAACATGATCTCTGTGTACCAGCAGTTACCCACAGAGGCTGCTGAAGAATGCACTCGGTGAACATATGAAGCATGCTTCCTCACTCCCATCAAAGACCAAGAAAGATGACAATCAGTGCCGGTTAAGACTAGAAGAAAAGCACCTGTCACCAAAACACCAGGTGCGTCTGTCTGAAATGTCACTCCAAGACCAGTTCCACCCCCAGTGAATCCGGTATGGCATACTATTGAGACACCACCAGTTGTCTGGATACCCACTCATAACCGAAGGAGGCAGACTCCGCTACCTACTCACAAGGAGATGAGTCCTGAGGTAAGGCACCTTCAGCAATACATCAGCCAACTTGATGAATATGAGCAGGCTGAACCAAAGCCTATACTGGTGAAAGACCACATTCTCTAGGAGCAGCTGGAGGGGTTGACTATTGGAGAACAACCGAAAGAAGGACAAAGAAAAGCTAAAGCTGAACTCTTCTGGGTGGCAAGAGCCAGCCAAGTCAACGCGCCAGAGGAAGAGGAAGCCGAAGAACAAAAAGAAAATGCTGACAGTTCAGTGCAAC
Organism: Amorphophallus titanum; assembly: GCA_024336825.1. Lineage (NCBI taxonomy): Eukaryota > Viridiplantae > Streptophyta > Magnoliopsida > Alismatales > Araceae > Amorphophallus > Amorphophallus titanum. The sequence continues at coordinate 68,387,861 of JANBPO010009603.1, forward strand.
ACTCTCTCAGTGTTATTTACTCTACCAGGAGAAGATGATGATGTGGAGTCGTCTGCCCCACTGCTGGAAGCAAATCAGGCCGAGGCCTTAACCTCGGCACATGTTACCTGCTTTGGAAGGAGATGGGGATGACCACCTCCGGCCAACCACAATATCATCTTCAGGGGTGAACAACCTTATCAGATGCTGGAACATGAAGTTCGAGGCACCGAGATTGGCCCTCCTATAAGCCTCTATGCAGAAACAAAGAAAGAGGATGAAGCCCCGTCATTTCTTGAATTTCTGTCCATTCTGGAAGGCAAGAAGCCGGTAATTTCTTTCCATAGCACATGTGTAAATGCTTAGATTAGCATATTAATATTATTTCTAGCTATTTCTGACTGTACGTTTTGATTTTTCGCGTCAAGGCGTGACATCAAGGGCATGAGGGCCCCGCTGCAACCTCGACCCACGGTTGAAGAAACCCGATTGCTCCGGGGCCGCTGCTATGCCAGCCGCTCTACCTCCCGACGAATCTGGGAGAAGTGGGTCCTCAGATAATCCTCATCCAACGCAATAGGAGGCAGGCCCTCCCTCACAAGTCGACTCTCCTCGGCCTTGCTGATCACCAAGGCCTTCTGACAGTACAATTGGCTGTGCTCGAACCACCACTTGGCATAGTGGACATCGAATCTCCCTCGGCACTCCAACCCTGACGTCGACAGTCGCTCTGGCTCCTTGCGGTAGTAGAAGTCCCACCAAGCAGCTGCTAGCAAGTGAGTGTCCCAGCCCTTGTACAGTCGGCTCGCCATGGGGAACTCCTGGTTTGACAGGATCCCCTAGTCATACCCAAAGTTTTGGGTGAACTTGTGTGGGTAGTACAACTCCAGAAAACTCATCGTAGATCGGTGCAGCGCCAGTACCGCCAGTCAGGTGCTTATCACCCACTCTGTATACAAAGCTGCATCTGGCTCCCCCTAATAGGGGAGGGCGCAGGTTGCCCCGCCAATCAAAGGTACTAGGATCAAACGGGAGTCCCTCGTAGCATTATCAAGGGTAGACCATCCTCACCCCTGTCGGGAAGGTAAGATAGGGCCCGCCTAGACCCCTCCAACTGCGCAACAGCATCCCCGTCTGGCTGGCCGGTGAAGCTGAACAGTAAAGGTGCTGCCTGGTTCACCATTGTCCTCCATGTCACCAACCCAGGAAATAATAAACCGGCCCACACACTAAGGTAGTGGGTCAGTAGGAGTAAGCTCCTCTCACGTGTCGCCGGATGCGCCGCCAACACTCCCAGCCCCTGATAGATATTGGCTAATGCTACGGGAGATAAAGCCAGCCTCCATCCCTCTGCCAGCACACATGCATGCCACAATAGCTCGATCCTCAGCAAATTATCTTCCCTGTGCAGGACTACAAATGTCGCCAACTAGTACGCTAAGTAAGCTGCTAGGTGCATCACGTCTGGCAACCCGTGGGGGTTCCACCCCTCTCATGGCGCGTATATGTACCTCGAGTACGTCCAAAACTGCAGCTCCACCTCAGTGTACTCCTCCCAAGGAGTTTGGTCTCTCGTAAACTCCTGATAAAAATAGAAGGGCCCATTGTAGAAGTGGCGGACCTACACATTTAATGGCACCCTGGGAGTCTGGGGGGCTCGTTCTCTCCCAAAGAAAACTAAATCTCTCAATGTCTTCAGTAGATACCGATAGCTGTGAGAAACTTGGTATCATCCCTATCCGTCAGTGTGCCTGCAATGGAGGTCATCTAGCACTACGCCCTTGTACCCCTCACCGATGATCGGTAGCCTGGAGATCCCGAACAAAGACCACAGATCCAGTGATGTCTCCCCCTCAATCGTTGCCACCGTGTTCCATCGACAGTTGAAGTGCTCCACTAGTGCCTGTATCAAACCTGTGTAGCAGGGTTACCCGTACAACACTGCGGTCATCGCATATTTGATATTAGCTCTGTCCAATAGCACTCGGTAATGATGTACGATCCCCATCAGCCACTCGATCGCTCCCTGGTGGTACCTGTGCGAGGGGATCACTGCCCTACAGCCATACCAGCTAACAACTGTCTGCGGTAGAATTCCATCTTGAAGGCTATGGTCATCGTATCCTTCTCCAGCATATTGCAGCACTGACGACTCCAGCACCAACCCCAGAGTCCCCTCTGTCTCTGCTCGGTGGTGGCCGTGCAAGTCGCAGGAAGTGGTACCCAATGCCCTGACATGAACCCCAAACTGGTCCACCTTGTTGTAGAAACCCAGGCACTCGACACTGTGGAATTGACACTGCCTCCAATAGTCCATCGAGAAACTCGGGAAGTTGTAGAGGGCGACCCCATGCAGGCTGTCCCTGCACAAGAAAATGGCCCGCTCTAGTCAGCGGTGCTCTCCAGCCACATAGGAGTCTCCCTCCTCCATGCCAGGCAGGACGAAACTCCTAATGCCCTCAAACAGATGGCGGTCTAGTGGAAACTTTGCAGGTAGCCTCCAGTGCGGTCATAAGTGTAAATCCCACCTGCCTCTAAAATCTATGCCAGCTCCACGGTCCCAGCTCTGCTAGCCCCCTCTCCCATGAGGCCCTTAGCTACCAGTGTGTATCCCAAGTCGAGCTAGTCCGCACTAGTCACAGTGACAACGGGTGGGCCCAGAGGAAGCAAGGGTTGCCCGATCCTCCTTACCTAGTGGTCCTCCTCCCAGGCCACAGTTCTCGGAACTCACTCATCTCTCCCAAATCTTGCCATAGCTGCAAAACAAATTGCACAAGAATGGTAAGCATACCAGAAAATCAACATATACAAGACAACAAAAGAAAGGCACATGAAGTGTCAAGGCACTTCTCCCCTCTTCTCTAGGTACGACTAGACTCTTAGACCTGATTATGCAATTCCTATATGCTGACGCTTGATGGAATGCAATGTAGGTGTGGGCCTACGTGAGACTGCGTGGGCTGGGGAGAGGCAAGGAGGCCTACCCCGACTCAATACCGATTGCAAGGAGGTGGACTGCACCCCGGGAGACCAGAGACCTTCGGAGACAGGTCCGAGGGCTCCAGGAAGACCTAGATGCTCTACCCTATACTTTGGTACAACTCTAAACTTAGTTTCTTTAATTGAATGCGATCTATATGCCTGTGATGCTGATGTGACTCTCCTATTTTGACATGTTCGGTGGACTCCTTATGCAAATGAGGGGCACGAGGGCCAGCCCTGGGTGGTAGGGGCCCTCGCCTTATCTGGATGGGATGTGCGACTTCACTACATAAATGTAGTGGAGCCACTCTACTATAGGCTGGTGATAAGGATGATTGGCGTCCATCAGCCAGCAACAGAGTTCCCGGTGCCGGAGAAGCTGGGGGAGCGCATGGGGCCACATCCACGGGGCGAAGCGATGGTGCTGGACTGGACAGTGCGAGCTGCAGAGCAGATTGCTGATTGGACGACACTCGGGCGGGTTGTGACCGCCCGAGCGGAGTGTGACCTGACGTACTACACATCGTACGCCCAGCCCTACCGGGACCAGGTGTTCCGGGGTGCCCGCCGATTGATATGACTCTAGACTCAAACTATTTCCATTATGCTTGTGACTTCTATATAAGGTACTAACACTTGGACTTCTAAATGCAGATCGACCCCGAGGGATGGATCGCGGAGCTATAGGGGCTCCTCCACTCTACGATTTGAGAGTGCGACGAGGCCTGACAGGCCTTGGCCCTACTGGTGAGTTTTCTAAACCTTAAAAATCTAAATTATGCACTCATGATTATGCTATGAGATGACTGACTCTGGAGTTGCCAAATGCAAGGAGGTGAGGGGACCCAGCGGCAGGGGACAGACGCTCCTTCTTCTTCCACACAGACGCCAGCTGACCGAGCGGAACGAGAGGCTGAGTTTACTCGAATGGTGACGCAGGCTGAGGCAGTCGAGGCAGCACTTTCCGAGCGAGTAAGTTCACCACACATTCCTAGTTAATTATGCTTCTATGAAATGCAGTTTGATGACCGTGATGCATGTATGCAGGCGACCAAGCTAACCCGACTGAGGGAGGTGCTCGAGCAGAGCCGTGCGGTGGCTCGGGAGGAGGTAGCCAGTCTCTAAGCAGAGATGGCACGGAGCCAACCAGCAGACACGGTCGAGATAGCACTCCTTCTAGTGGAGTTGGAGCGACTGCAGGCTAGTGCTGAGGAGCTGGTCTGTATCCGAGCGGAGCACGAGCGTGCCCTAATAGAGGTGTCAGGGTTGCAAGGGCAGCTCAGGGCATTTCAGGAGATGAGCCGGGAGCATAGCAGGGCTCTGAGCGCTAGCCACGACACCCACAGCACCTTCCGTAGCTACTTTACGGGTTCCTCCGACCACCGGAGGAATGAAGAGGAGAAGCGTTGCTGACGGCGCCGCGAGGAGGACACCAGCTCTACGATGGGCCCGCCATCGAGGAGACAGGACGGAGGAGGAGACAACGACAAGCCAAAGGGAGGGGCCTGACTCTTGCACCCTAGACAGTTGTACATGATGATATGATATGATATGATATGATATGATATGACATGGTTTTCAGTTGATTTTCTTTTGTTATGGATGAATATGAATGTATGAATGGATGCAAATGCTAACTGACTGACTCACGATTGACCCTAGGGAGGCACGGGAGAGCAGTGAGCAGAGAGATGTACTGACTGAGAGACACACTTACTGGGTCGTGAGGACGTCCGACTTAGGTGAGAGACGAGAGAGAGGTGAGGACGTTCTGTCCTACGGGAGAGACGAGAGAGAGGTGAGGACGTTTCGACCTATGGGGGAGACGAGAGAGAGGTGAGGGCGTTCCGACCTATGGGAGAGACGAGAGAGAGGAGGATGTTCTGACTTACTAGAGAGACGAGAGAGAGGAGGACGTTTTGACTTACGGGAGAGATGAGAGAGAGGTGACGATGTTTCGACTTACGGGAGAGATGAGAGAGAGGAGGACGTTCTGACTTACGGGAGAGACGAGAGAGAGGTGACTACAAGATGGAGTGATAGGGGATTGAACGGTCGTTCAGATGGCTGCTCAGAAACTACACGGTCTAACACGCTGCTCGGTTAAAGCCTAAAGAAGAAACGAAATGGTTAATATTTATCCGTCCAGCTAAAATGAACGGTCAAGGATAGACCGCTCGATAGTCAGAATGGAAGATATAAGACCGTGCAATAATCAGTGATCCCATTGTGTAGAGGCTTAATGAGCGGTTTAAATAAGACCATGTGATTAATGGGCGGTTGAAATTTGATCGTTTGTATTGCAATGCAAGCCATGGATGTAGATGTTTAATGCTGAAAGATTTTTGGAGTTTTTTTTTTTGAAACTATTCATGTTGAAAACCAAACATGCACGGAGTTTTGCTTCTACAGACTTCGTGAAAGTGTGCACGGACTTCATGTTAAAACCCAAACGTGTACGGGGTTTGGCTTCCACGGACTTTTTGAAAGCATGACAGTTTATGCACAGACTCAGCGTAAAACATGCAAGGACTTACATTACAGATACTATTCATGCACGGGGTTTGGATGAAAATCAGTCAGCCAAAAGTCCAAGTCCAAAATATGCACAGACCTTATACATGCATGGACTTATGTGGAGACACTATACATGCACAGACTTTATAAAAGTGTGCACGGGCTCATGTTCTTGGCCAAGGCCAGAACATGCATGGACTTTGCAATGCACGGACTTAGATAGAGCCACTGTACATGCACGGACTTAGTGTTAGACATGCACGAACTTTATGATTTTATCCCTTCACCTAATATGAAGCACCTTGAAGACTCTGCACGGACTTAAGACATGCACGAAACATGCACGGACTTTAGTTCGTGCCTTAGACAGATGTGCACGGACTTTAAGTCACAAGGTCATGCAAGATGTACATTGACCATGCACGGACTTTCTGAAGGGAAGTTCTGACTCTACAAAGCTAAGGCACAAGAGCACTGAACAAGGCAGGCCACCATCAAAGCAAGATAGTTGGCCATCATTAAAACATCAAAACAAGGTTTACAACACCCCCAGCACCAGACTGCCAACCACTTCAGTCACAATGATGCCCCTGGCACCTGACTGCCAGCCACTTCAGCCACAACAGTGCCCCCGGCACCCGACTGCCAGCCACTTCAGCCACAACGGTGCCCCCTACGCCTGACTGCTAGCCACCTCAGTCACAATGGTGTCCCCGAAACCCAATTGCCAACTACACCAATCACATCGGGATCCACAATGCCTGATCACTCGACAAATCTAGTCCTACCGGGGCCCACAGCACCTTGTCACCCTGAGCTCAACGACTTTTGGTTGCTCCAGTCATGGGGATGCTCACGCCATTCAACCACTCAAGTCTCAACAGTGCACGGCCGCTCCAGCAATAAGTGGCGCCTACGTCATTCGGTCACTTCGGCCGTGGTGATGCCAACTACTCCAACACAACAGTGCCTATGGCACCCCTACTACCCTGACCTTGACACTATTCATGTCAGGGATACACTTTGACGCCCCTCGGACGGCACCCTGCTAAGTCACAGGTCCTCTAACAAACTCTATGTGCGAATACGAAACTACCCACACAATAACGCAATGACCCGGGGACCGTCACAAATGACGAAATTGTCCCGTGGCTTGCAAACACTTGTAATTTGGCTCTCACGCCCCCATATAAATGCCTTTCACGGCACATAAGTCATGTAATCCAATCAGGGAGTGGATCCCTCTCCTCGCTTGGACTAGTCTCTCTGCCCCCAGTTATCCGTGTTGTGTTGTTGTTGCCCTATCGCTGTTGCATGGACCAAGCCCTCCCGACGTCGCAGCATCCAGCGTCCCTGACTCTCTTCTTTGGCAGTAGAAACAAAGGTGTTCGAGCTCTGCCCGATGTAAAATAAACACCGACTGCTTGCGGTCCGTGGGAAAAGATGTCCAGTACATGACTCCCCACAGTCGCCTGTGCACTCGCACCTACGGAACCTCCTTCTCTCCACGTGGCGCCCATCTCCCGAGCGCACGTGTCGCATCCCCAGTTAAACATTTGGTTCCATAGGTGATCATCGAGAAATCGACTGACACGCCCACATTCCATCCAGCCATCCCTGTTCCAGTCTTCTAGAATGATTAACTATACGCCACTCCCTCCAGTGCATTCCTATCGTTCTTTCCACCCTCCTTTCAATACCCTTGGAATTCCCCATGCCAAGCCGACCTATCTCGACCTTCCGTAAAAGGTGAGTGTACACCCCTGTCGCGAGGGAAAGAACCATAAAGGGAAGTTCCCCGCGGTCGCAAACATGCACTAAAAGATAGGACCTCGTTAGGGCATCGGTCGTCGCGTGAACCGGCGTGTTTTTCGGTCTCCAAAAAGTGTCGATCATAGAGTCGACACTCGCGTCTAGGCTTGAACCAAAAACACCCAAACAGAGCACAGCATAAAAAGTGACAGTATAGTTTCCCACAGGACGTCATGAGCTCGGTCGTATGCGTGCCTATGGGTCTAAAAATCAAAGACACAAAACCCCAATGGAACAGACTATCTCTTTGTGAATTCAAGTCCTGATATCTCCCATCTCGCATAACGCTTATCTTCATTTTCTTCCGCGTCTCCCTCTTAGGCTAGGTTGAATCCCGGGTATGGCCTAAGTAGGGACACCGTTCTTTAGAGGCGGTTGGTTATGATAAGTTGCCCTCAAATGCACGCCCTTCTTAGGGACTATAGACACGCTAAAATTGACATCATTTTGAACATATCTCTTATCGCGTTGCGATGTCCCGATTTGACCCTCAAATCGACCTATTTGAGCGATTTTTCTCATTTCTCTTGAAAATTTAACTTTCTCAACAGACACCCGGTGCTAACAATATGTGGACATTCTTGAGTAGATAACTCCTTAAATCAATGAATATCAGAAAACTATGGAGTTTTGTCGCTTGGCACCAATAGCATGAGATTTGGGATCTCCACTTGACAATCAGGCACGAAGCATAGCTCCCTTGATAAAAGAGATGGATGAAGCTGAGGGGGATCAATGCGCGGCGTTGACGTGGCCAGCGTGCTAATAAACCGAGGGAGATTGCATAGAATGTGTAGAATGTCCTTGGAAAGTGTAGAAGATACGGCCAATTGCTCCTTGAACATTGAATTCATCATTTCCTTGGCAGCCGTACGAGTTAGCAGAATTTGGGTGGAGAACCCTTCTTGGCTAGTGATCCGAACAACAACGGAGCGAGGAGTAATAACAACATCCATGGTGAACTTCTTGGCGTGCAAAGAGATTGCCACTGGCCTCGCTTTAGTAGAAAATGACACTAGTGCGAGGGAACTCTTCTTTGCAACCATCTTCAGAAGTATAGGCTCATCAGTCCCAAAGTAGCCCGAAATCAGGACACAAATCGGCATGCTGTAGATGCAATCGTGAATCTTGAATGGAACAAATGTCACAGAATTGCCCTGACTCAGCTCATTGCCTCCCTGGGGACCAGACCCGAAAGACACCAAAGGTAATGAACACTCGCTCCGTGGCGTGGAAGTGGATGGAGAAGTGGAGGAATAGTCCTGGAAGGCGTGGGTAAAGGCAATGCGAGTGGCGGAGGGATAGCGGCGATGATAGGCTCGGGTGGACTTAAAGGTAAAGGTGGAAGCGTAGGAGGAGGTAAAGGCAAAGGTGGAGGCATACGTGTAGGGGTAGCTTGCTCAGACTTGGGCGAGAAGTGTAATGGTGGAGATGGAGACGACTGTGGAATATGGATCTTCGGGAGAAGAGGCGGTGAAGGCGTTAGTGATAGGTTAGGCAATGGTGAGGGTGGTGATGTGGTCGATGGAGGTAGTGGAGGTGAAGAGGGAGAGGGTGGTGAGGCAGAGAAAGTGGAGGGTCGTGGCACCCACCTTCGGCGTGTTGATACGACGCATCGAGCGACGTCGGGAGTAGAAGCAGTGGTGGAAATGGAGGGGGAAGGAGAAGTTGCACTAGCCTGAGTAGAGGCTTGGGTCTGTGGAGGTGTTGGGGACGGAGTTGGAAATGGTAAAGGTGGTGTAGATAATGGAGCAGGTGACAGAGTGGGTGCATCGCTAGATGAAGAACCACAGGGGTGCCCCTGGTCTTGTAACGGAGACGGCTGCCTGGGCTGCGACTGCTGCTGCCGCTGCTTACTGCGGAGATGCAAAGTAACTTCATGCATGGCAACCCAATCAATACTTTTATGATCTTCCAAACCATAAACATACTCCCAAAACTTGGGGCAATCCTTGACCAAATGCCCCTACTGGCGGTGAAATTCACAGTATTGAAGCATATTCTCAACCGCAGGTGGGCAAGGCATAACCAGAGGGAGCTGCAATGCATGAGTGGCCATCAAAGCCTAAAAAATATTTGTAAAAGACTCTGGCAACGGTGAAGAAGGAGGGGCCCGCTTTGGGCAAGGTGAATGCCGAGGGATATGGGAAGGTAATGGAGATGGTTGCGGGGGTTGCGAGGCAATGGCGATTGCGTAGGTAAGGGCGCAGGGCTAGTGGATGGACTTGGTGAAGGTACGTGTGCAGTGGGAATATAGTGGACAGCATCTACCTACTCGAGGTATGGAATTCCCTTGACCGAAGGTGGAGGTTCATGCGGGCATGAAGAAGCAGAGGGCTGACTCGTGGAGGGTTGATACGTGGAGGTATATGAGTATGTGGGAGCGAAGGGCTGACTCATGGAAGGATATGTGATAGAGGGCTGACTTATGGGGGATGATGGATAGGAGGTGTACGTGGGTGTAGAAGGTGAAGTAGACTCGGGGTCAAGGGGACTTAGAAGTTGTTGGCAGATGAAGCGGGCTCGACTATAAAGCTGTTACCATGAGGTAATGTCATTCAAGGTTAAGATGAACTGATACTCGGGCGTTGCATTAGAAATGAGTATTTTGATCTGCTCTCCCTCCAGAATATGCCCCAGAACTTGAGCGGCCAAGTGACGCCAGTGGTCGGCGAAGGTTGAGAACTCCTCGTCGGGCTTCATCTTCTCATGGACCAGATCGACTATAGAATACTTGGGCCCAACCTGGTCTTGATACTATTGAAGAAATTACTCTTGGACGGCTTGAAAGTTCACCACTTATTCTTGCGGCAATGCAAAGAACTAATCCCGAGCCAGGCCTTCTAATGACAGACCAAACAGATAGACCACCAAACGTTGGCCATGTCGAAATTGGGTCGACTCATAAAAAAACTCCTTCAAGTGCACAAAAGGGTCACTGACTCCACCATAACGGCGATAAGTAGGAATTTGTGAACGCAGTGGAAGCCGAAGACCTTGGAATGCAAAGGGGACACTCAAAGAAGATTGGGGATCAATTTGGTGCTGAAGTTCATCACCAGCTGGCGGGCTGAGAAGGACTTGATTTGCCCCTACCGCACATTCGTGAGGAGGGAAGAGCGGAAGCCGCAGAATTATGAAGACACTACTTGGTTCTACGTCCTCCTACGGGTGCATGGGCTGACAGTTGAAGCTCAACTGGCGGCCATCCTAGGGTAGTGTCTGCACGTTGCCTACCATTATGCCGAAGGATGGGGGATGGATCATTTTAACTTATATTGTCATCTGTCTGCCAAGAAACATGCAGACTTGGCCATCCTTGCTGATCGCTGCCAGATGATCGGGGATGTGTGCTGGCTGGTCCGAGAGGTTGCCCGATGTGACAAAGAGCCATCCCTCAGTTATTGGCTGATATCACTGTGGCTCTATACCAGCCCACACGGTATTTGGCATTTCTCTTCCTTTGCGTTCATGGCTGCCCCTTTTTTAGGGTGCTGGATGTTAATCAATTCTTCACTTTTCTTGTCCTTCCTCTTCACAGATCATCCGGACAGCACGCAGATGGCAACCTATCGCAACCTCCTCTAGCAGGTAGAGAAGCTGGCGCATTTCGAAATGGCGCCACCGGCCCCAACTACAACTCCCCTACCCCTGCCCACAAAGAGGTCTCGAGTAAAATCCCCCGTGAAGAAGTCTCTGGATGAGGCGAAGGCTGCAGGGCGGCGGGAGGCTAAGCACCAGAAGACGGAGGCCGTCAAGGCTACAAAAATAGTTCCCATGCCACCTCTCGTTCCATCTTTCGAAGAATTCAAGGTCGGTCGGGTCGAACTGAGCCAACCTGCTGGTGAGAATCCTCTGTCAAAAGTGTCTTCCAGGTGAAGTTTATTTCTTTGTCAGAATGGGCCGCTTACACCTGGATGCTTTTGCTTTTTGTGCATCAGCTAGGGAGGAACCGATGCCCTCGTCGACGCCTAAGGTAGGTGATGCTTGGGTCGAGTCGGAGCTGCCGTCCAGTCCAACTCCCTCACCCAAGGCCACCTGAGGACCTCAAAAGGGGTCGCCTATAGAGAAGGCATTAGCGGCCATCAAAATAGCCGGGCGGAAGGAGGTAGAGCAGAGGAGGGTGGAGGCTATTCAGACCGCTTTGACTTCCCCTCCGCCTTCAGTTCCATCTTTGGCGCAATTTGCCGTGGCTCGAATCGAACCAAGCCATCTCGCAGGTAAGGTTCCCGGGGTACTGATATTCTTCAAGACTTAGTCACCTCCCAGGGTGAAATCTTCATGCGTGCATAACACACGTGTTTCTTCCTTTCAGCCGGTGTAGAGGAGGCATGTTTGGGATTGCACGTGAAGCCTGTGAGAGTCTCTGGTGAGGTAGTCAGCTGGCAGGAATTGGAGTAGAGGAAGGCAGAGGCTGAGAAGTTCGTGGCCGCATTCGCAGTCGCTCAGGCCGAGCCAAGCCAGCCCACAGGCTAGACTCTCCGGCCGATGGTGCCGCTTAACACCTTTTCGCCTTGTGGGATAAGGCCTTTATGCGGGTTTCTTCTTTCATCCCCTGCGGAGGAGCCAGCACCTGCTCCTACTCTGGACGTGGGCAAGGCTGCTGCACCTGGGGTGGCACCTTCCGTCGAGGAGACAATCCCCGGACCACCTCTGGCCTCGAGGATCGAACGGGGTAATTATTTTCACTAGCATGACTAACATTTTCCTTCGTTAGGAGCCCAAAGACTTTCATCTAATCCAGATGCTCCTTCATTTGGCAGCTCCCGTCGCACCCCTCCCCTGGTGGGTGTGAGCCTGCAAGGTCCACGAATTGACGAAGGCGTACTCGAGGAAGAGGCTAAAATCTAGGAAGTCACCGTCGCCGAGTCTGCGCGGAGAGGAGGCTGTTGACTCCGAGATGAAATCTCCTTCTCCGGCAAGGGAGGAGCCTACCCCGACCAAGTCTTCTTTGGGAGAGAAGGTAGACTATGACTACTCTTCCAACGAGGCGGCTTTGGGAGAGGATTTTGTAAGTGTGAGCCTGTTCATATGGGCCCCCCTTTGCGGCCAGCCTCTGATCTTGTCTTCTGTTATTCGGTTAACTTGCAGGAACAAATCCAGCTAGAGGCCATGGAGGCACCTGCCCTGGGCATATCAGTAGAGTGACCTGGGGGAGGTGACGCCGGCTTGGAGAAGCTGGCGACCTTGTTCGAGGTCCTGAGGCAGGAAGCAGCTGTAGGGACTGTAATACCAGTGGGTGAAGCTCTGGAGGAGGGGGAAATAGCACCGAAAAGTAGCATAGTTCTGGTGACTGAGGTAAATATGGGGCCACTGGGACCTCTCTTGCATCTCTTCAAGATTTGGGTAGCTCGCCTCGATCAGTGAAAGGCTAACCCCATTTTCTATATTTTAGGAGGAGGCAAGGCTCCCTGAGGCGCGCACCACTAGAGCTCGCAAGGCTATTGTGAAGCGGAGGGAACTAGTTGTCACGCCCCGAACTGATAGCAGCAGAATGTGTTCGTTTGCTTGGAACGTGGTAGTTAAACAGTCGTGAACGATCATGAGCAATGGCATGAGTCCAAATAATTAACCTCCCTTTTTCTCTCTCCCCCATCTCTCATTTCTCCCTTCCCTCCCTCTCTCTTCTCACGCTCTCTCCTCTCTCCCTCTCTTCTTTGGCAGCCGACGGAGGCGGATAGGGGCGAGGCGGCGAGGATCGTGGGGCATGGAGCGACGAGGATGGAGAAAAGATCGCGATGCTGGAGGCAATTTGTGGGATCGCGAGTCGACGAGGGTTTAACGGTATTTTCTTCGTGGATTGGTGTCCACGACGCGTGAAATCTTCGGTGGAGATAGAGGGATGGTTCCCTAACTCGTGTACTTCATTTCCCACGAGTTTTGTAGGCCGTGGCGAGCCGAGCGGGCTTATTTGAGCATTCAGGGGAAAATCTATATTTTTACAGAGTGAGCCGGATCTAGCATTTTAATGCGCGATTTTAAGGTTTGTGGGCATCAATCGATGCTCTTGGGCACGGGGAAGAGTTCCCCCCTTGTTTCCCCATCACCCGGGGGTGATTGGGGCGTGGAATGGCGTTTTTGGGCCATTCCCACCGTTCTCGATTTTTCGGAATGTAAACGGTCCTAACAAGAGCCGTTTTTAGGTTGGCGGTCTGGCGATAGACCGTTAACTTTGTCAAGCGATCTGGGCCAGACCGTTCAAGGTCGCTAGGTGGCCATAGGTAGACCGCCTATGGTTGAGCGGCCATCTGGAGTCTGTTTCGTGGTTACTATATTGTCGGCAGGTTTTACGGTCTATCGTTCGACCGTTTAGTTTATAGGCGGCTTCGTAGCCGACCGTGTACCCCGTGGAGTCTGCGTGACTCCCGTGGCATTTTGATCGTGGGGTTTTGTGCCATTCGGTGGCTAAGCGGCCTAAGAGAGACCGCTTAGAAACCCACGCGCCATAGCATTGGACCGTTTAGCTTTTGAACGGTCCGAGTATAACCGTTTGGGTTTTTGTGCCGTTAAGTGGCTGAATGGCCCCTTGGGAGACCGTTCACCTTTTGGAGCGATCCTGAGAGGGACCGTGTGTGTCTTGCATGGTCTAGGGCAGACTGTGTGTGTCTGTTTGGGGGCGGTTTGATGGTGACCGCTCCAGTTTGTCAAACGGCCTTCAGTGAACCGTTTGAGTTCTGAGGCGACCCATTGTCAGACCGTTTACCCTTGGATGGCCCGAGGTGGAACGTCTACGTCTTGGAGGCATCTGGGTCTGCGCAGTCCTGGACGGACCGCCGTGCTTGGGTACGCGATCCTAGCAAGACCGCCTAGCTCTTGGATGGCCCAGGGTGGACCGCCTATTGGCGTTGTGCTTGTCGTGACCGTTTCAGCGTTGTGTTGGCCTCCGGTCGACCCGGTTGTGACCCAGTGGTCGACTTTCGGTCTTGTGAGTGTCCTAGACACCCCGGAGGTTTCGTGTCCGTGTTTTGAGGTGTCCGTAGGTTCCGTGTTACCATGATTTTAGACCTAGAGATTAGGCTAGATTGACGGTGTCATACCGTCACGTTCAACGGTCTTGACCACGAGTCTCGTGACTCAAGGACCGTTGAATTCAATAGGGCTAGTGGGTTGTCCAGAGTCTGGTGGCCTCGGGTCACCTGTTACTTCACGTTACTCGAGATGAGTGCATGCGTGATTTTCTGTGTCCACATTCTGTGAGCCCCCACTAGTCGTAGCCTTCTTACGGCACGCGTCTGCTGACCTACCCAGGAGTGGTGGAGCGGCTGACCCGAGAGAGAGTGTTGTTAGGCTGGTTACCGTAGGGCCCCCACATACAGCCGAGTCCGGGCTTAGGGGGAATAACCAACTAGAGGATAGGCCTAGGGTGTATGGTCTGAGTGTGTACACGAGATTGGGGGCGTCGGACAGCACTGACGAGCGCGACCCCAGCTAGTCCTTGTTTATGGTACTAGTTACTTGGTGTGTCTTTGTCTCCACCTGGGGCGTTGTAGCTAGACACTTGTGACGCAGTGTAAGGCGTTAGGGGACGCATCCGGTCTGTTCTTCTGGTGGGCAGTACTCCCGTCACGTGACGTGAGTTGTCGTGTCCCGGGTTTCCGTTTCCCGTCTGCGAGATGGGACTTCGCGTGATTTTTTGGGAGTGTTCCCATAGTCGAGGTCTAGCATTTCTGGTGAGTGTCACCGAGGACTTTCCCTAGGCGGCGTTGAGGTCACGACGGCGAGGTCATGACTGTATTTTCAGACTGTGTGGTTTCGATGTGGGCCCTTGTCTGTGAGGACAGGCCTCCACGATGAAGACGTCGTGTCGTTTCCCTGGTAGCGTGACTAGGGCGGTCGTACTCTGGTGGTTCGTGTCTGGTTGTTCCCCGACCGTGGGATTGGGGTGTTGGGTTCCATTCCAGTATAGTAGGAGTAGCTGTAGAGCCGAGATTTTACTGGCCACCGTGTTTACTATTCCTGCTGTTACTGCTGTTCTTGTCGTAGTTGCTACTTTTAGTATCACCGTTGTTTTCGGTTGGGGTTCCGCGGGACCCCTATTGAGCCAGTGATAGGAGGCTCACCCCTGATTTTCTGGTGTATCACTGTTCACAGTCATGAAGGTCGATGCATGTACTGTAGCTAGTGCACATAAGGTCGATGCATATCACTGTTCACAGTCATGAAGGTCGATGCATGTACTGTAGCTAGTGCACATAAGGTCGATGCACGTTTGCCTCATGCATACATAAGGTTGATGCACATTTGCCTTATGCATATATAAGGTCGATGCACATCCTACATCGTCCATACTAAGGTCGACGCACATCTTGCACCTTGCATACTAAGGTTGATGCACATTTGAACTTTAGTTAACAAAGGTCAATGCACATTTTCCTTAGTCATTTATAAGGTCGATGCACATCTTCCTTAGTCATCTATAAGGTCGATGCACATTTCTCTTAGTCATTTATAAGGTCTGTGCACATTTTGCATCTAGCAAGGTCAGGTCGGTGCACATGTGTTAGACATAGGCATAAGGTCTGTGCACATGCGTTAGCGTTAGAAGCATCAAGTCGATGCATGTTTTCCTATTGTGTCAACTAAGGTCGACGCACATTTATACCTTAGTTCACTAAGGTCGATGCATGTTCTAAGGGTCGTTGCTAGCTAAGGCCTCTGCATGTTTTAAGTCTTTGCATATAGGTCCATGCATGTTTTGAGGTCGGTGCACATGTTGCATTTGGCATACTGAGGTCAATGCACATCTTGTGTCCTGCATACAAGGTCGATGCACATTCCTCAACTGACTTTATGAGGTCTGTGCACATTTTAGGGTCAATGCATATTCAGGTCTAAGCATGTCCAAAGTCTGTGCATGTTTGCTATAAAGTCTGTGCATGTTTGCATATTACACATATTAGGTTTGTGCACATATGCTTTGCTGCTCAAATCAAGTTGATGCACATGTACAAGCCCAAGCCAATAGGTCGAAGCATCTTGCATCCACACCAACACAAGATCACTATAGCGAAAGAGTGTTTGATGAAATGCCTCAGTGAGCAGAGTCTGCGATAGCAATATAAGGTCAGTGGATTCATGATCATCAGGACGGTGCACCTCAGAACTCTTGATGGAGACGTCTATGCAGTGAAGACGTCCTTTTCATACTTAAATGAAAAATGGATTTGGGTCTAATAGTCCCTCTCCAAATCATTGAAAGGGACATCCTTTGATTATATAATGTTCTGGAAGACCAGCTATCAAAAAGGATTCCCACTTTTCAGCTGGACCAATGGCAAGGGTCTCCATCAAAAAAAGGGGTCACACCTTAAGGAAGAAATCTTGTACCTCACGAGATATGTTTGACCAGCTAATGGAAACTGTAGTGTACCGCATGAAGCAGACTGGCCAGCCAATGAGAACTCACTGCACCTTATCACTTTTGAACCAATCAGAGGTCACCTCGTTCTAGCATTCAGGCCTCTCTGATGGAGATGGGTGGTCCAGATTACCTTTTACCAAATCCGGGGCTACCAACTTGTATGTTGCAGGCAGAAGAAAAGATTGTCTGATCCAAAATAATACCGGCTAGGAGACATACTCTGCAAAAGCATATCGCACAGAGAGTTGAAGAAAAAAGGTGGATTTGTTCAAAGATGGAAAGAAACGCGGCAAGAATGAAGGGGTATTGAGCACACGAAAGAATGAGGATAAGGTGGAGCATAAAAGGAGCAGGAGGAAAGGAAATTAGAGGTGACAAGAAGGGGACACCAGAAGTTAGCCGAAGACAAGATAGCAAGCGCGAGAGAGCTCGTGGGCAGCCAGCAGTAGGAATAAGAAGCCTCGTGACCTGAAGCTAGCTGCGAAGAACCTGCTGCAACCTAGAAGCATCTGAAGACAGACATCTTCATCTTCTCTCTTCATCCTGCGAGAAGAAGAGGAAGGAGCTTCAACTTCCTATGAAGGATAACCTGCCCTTCTAGGAAGCATTCCATCTAGAAGAAGCGAGGATCGCCATCCAGATTTCAGATAGGGCCTTTCTTTCTCCTACAGATCGCTATTGATGTACCCTGTCTGCTACCCTTTTCAGTTTGTTTTCCTCAAAACAATACTCTTACATTTGCTCCCTACCTGCTTGTAGGAAGACGGATAGTGTGTCACTGGTCTGTGGGTATTTGGGTTGCATACCCTCAAGCTGTGCGACAGCGGTTAGAGAAAGTTGTCTCTCTGTTAGAAGCTGTGAATCAGCGGTAGTGCCTTTGTACTAGTGGAACCTCACTTGGTTGAAGTGAGGGGTGGACATAGGTCTTTGGATAGAGACCAAACCACCTTAAAATCTTGTCTCTGTATGGTTTGCCTTCTACCTTGCTTTGGCACTAGATGCTTGTGTAGGGCCGTTCTTGATCATCATTTATGCATCTAGCTCACCAACTTGTAGTTGTTCATGCATTGTTGTTCCTTTGTTTTTAGATTGTTGTTATTTTCACATAGAAGGGGCTGATCTATTCACCCCTCCCCTCTAGATCTACCTATCACTACACATCAACACCCTCACCAATGCTCAACTTAACTACACCAAGATGGAAAAAGAATTGTTAGCTATCGTAGGAAAAGGGGTTGAAACGGCACCACGAAATGAAAAGGGCGGCCTTGAAATGGCACGCCCCTTTGAGGGTGCACCGTTTCAAAGGCGTGCCGGTTCCGAGCGCATCGTTTCAAAGGCGCGCCGGTGAATCGTGCGTCGATTCAACTCCGTTTTACGCAAACCGAGCTCCGACCGACTTATTTTTCAGGTTTATTCAAATGTTTTGGAAACTTTTAATCGTTTATTGAATTAATTTTACATCGGGTCGGTCCCGGATAGTTTGGCGATCAAATCACAAGCTCGCGCGAGGTTCGTACTCCAGCGCGGCGACAGTTCCGGGTCGAGTCAAAAATCTGACAGTATCTCCCCATCCCAGAGGGTACATCGGGGAGAAGCGGGGAATACTCACACAATGGAGTAACCCCTAAAGAGCCGGGTGGCACGACGGCGGCCGACGAAACCCGAGCGGATAGGAAAAACCCCGAGGGCTAGCCTACTAGGGGCATCGAGTCCGTGGGTGAGCGCAGACGAGTAACGTGACTCACAACGGGAGTGAAGACCCCGAGGGCAAGCCTACAATGGGCACGCGACCCGAGCCGGTACTCCGTCTAAGTCGGGATGACCGATTAGAGAGGGAAATCGCGAGGCTAGCCTACAGGGGGCGCCCGTCTCACGGCCACCACGGAGTTCGTTAGGGACCGTGGATTTAAATCTGTCAGGATTAACCCAGTTTAATATTTACCCGTCAGCCCATGGGAGGTTCGCCACTAACAGACGGATCCCACGGGCACGACGGGGCCGTGGCCGAATGATAAGAATGTTTTCCCTCCCTGGACCATCACAACTCATTGCTGGGACGGTTGAAACGGCGCGATAGAAAACCCTTGCGGACGAGTATTAGCAATTAGTATTGGGCTAATCAGAAAAGGCTTGGGAAAATGGCGACGGACCGTGAAGGGGGGCATCCACATTCGTGCGTTGCTTCGTCGAAGAACCAGTCTAGCATTCGATTGGAAAAGAAACTCTCTTGGGGAGGGAAAGTTTTCACTGTAGCCTTGGGAAGCCCAAGGGCATTCTCGGCATCGGGAAACAGAGCATAGGAAACAAAAGATAGTTCGTTCTGGCGCCAGCACTGTAGCACAGCGCCGGTTCACAGGTGATGGTGACAGCACGTAGGGGATAAAAGGGTAAGAGGTTTTGCTCCGGCGTCGGCACTGTAGCGCGGCGCCGGTTCAGGGCTCACGGAGGGCATTTGCGATGGATGCAAATAATCAAGAACTAAACAATGTTCTAATACAATCATGGATACTATTCATGTTATTTTCAAGCCATAAATAGGAAATTGAACATATATGTGTATTACATATTATGGTGCCGGCGTTGTCGCACGGTCGCCATTACATTGCCCGCAGAGGGGCCTTACAGAGAAAAGAAGAACAAATGATGGTGAGGGGAGGGGGAAAAATAGGCTCGTATCATCGCCCCTTCCCCCCCGTCTCACTTGTATTACAGCAGAAACAAAAGAAAGGGGAAAGCCAGCCCGCCGGAGAAATCACGGAGACCCACCTAAGGATGGAATAGTAGCTAATCTTCTTCTCCGGCGTCGGGAGCCCCGAGCAGAGAGCGCAGACAGTGGGGAAGAACTCTCTGGATTCCTCTCCAAGAAAACTCTTCTCTCTATTTTTTTCTTCTTTGTTGTTGTTGTTTTTCTGTGCTTCCCTCTCTTCGTGTCTGTGTTTTTCCTTCTTCTACTATTGTATTTATAAGGGAAGGTCACCCGGCGCCACAAATGGCACGCCGGGAAAGACCCCGCCGGGGAAGGGGTTTTGCGCACTGGGGAAGACCGCGTCGGGAAGACCCTGTTGTGTCTTTGCGCGCCAGAAAGGAGGGTGGCATTTCAATGGCATGCCGTCAAACTGTGGCGCCGTTTCAACAGTGTGCCGACGGATTATGGCACCGTTTCTGCTCTATTCGCTTGCCGAACGCCAGCCGATGAATCCGGGGATGATTCTGAAAGTCACCGTTCGTGATTCTTCGTGCCAGGACTCCTACAAGACCTTGGCGGGGGGGTTTGACGAAGCTCTCGGCTTGCCTAACGGCCTAGGTCCGGGTTCCGTGCACATTTGATTCGAGCGCGAGGGTCTTCTGCTAACACGACCTCCGACACCGTGGCTTATGCTCCCGACTCGGCTTGACTCGTGTTCCGAGCTCCCATGCGGGAGGATATTCTGCCTAGACAGGCGATCGTTTGGCCTCTAACGGGCCTACCTTCGCAAGAGGTTGAACCCATGTCAGGTGTTCGGATACCTCCGCTGCTAGAGCTTCCGGCTTCCGCTTGTGAAGGTCGATAGCGCCCTTTTTCCTCAGGAGAGTCTTCATTAGGGCGGAAGACCGCCGAGTGAATCACTGTCCTTGGTCGGGCGGCGATGTAGGGTAGCGGCACGACAAAGTCAACACCGGATCATTGGGCAGGCTTGGTCGCACTGTCGGTTGATGGTGGAGTCATGTCGGCTCTCCTGAGGTGAGGCTCCCCCCCCCGCGTGCCAACACAACCCGGGGACCTAAAGTCCACTGGCCCCCCATCGGACTATAAAGCCCCGGGTGAGTTGGTTCTAATTGTCTGGCCATCCAATCGCGCTCGGCTTCTGAGAGCCGCTCTTGCACTTGGGCTGCGGTAAATGCGCCCGTGCCGTTGCGGAGAGCGTTGCGGATGGATTTGGAGTATGGGCCTGACATGCCCTCAATCGTATTGCCAAGAGCGTTTGCCGATCTGGCAGCGATGGCCGAGCCCCTAGAGCGGAGCTGATTATTCACAAAGCCCGCAATTACCCCATCCCGGAGTGCTGCCGTTACATCGCCCTGACTTGCTCGCCCGGCTGCGGTTAGCATCGCCATATAGTCAGTGAGGGAAACGAAGCGGTTTGATTGATTGCCAGCTATGCGCTTTTCCGCTGCGGGAATCAAGTTGGCGGCCACTTGGGCGTCTGCTTTCATGCGCCGAAACTGAGCGGCCTTGGCGCTAAGCGCCGGGTCAATGGATGCATTGGCGGCAACGCGGTCGGCTGCCTCATTCTCGGTCTTCCGAATGATCGAATAAAGCTCGTTGGAGCCTGCTTTGCCGAATGTGTGCGTTGAGGTGTCCATTGGGTCAAATTTATAGCCACCCTTCTGGTGGCGTAGGTCTCCGAACGTTAGGCGTCTAGCGTTCGGATCTCTGCCAGCAAGCAGCGCATCAATGTCAGCCGCCGATCCCGAAGGTGGCTCTAGGTAGCGAGCATTGCGGATATCATCCAAACGTTTGCCTGAAAGCAGCGCATCAACGTCTACATTGGGCGCGCTTGGGCGAATATCCAGAAATCTAGGCGCATCATCCGCGCGCCTGCCACCCGTCAGGAAAGTGTCCGTTTCCGCGGGGGGTGTAGAGCCAGTCCTAACGCCCGGCTGTGATACGTCTTTGCGCGGCGTGGATGTCTCAGGCTTTTGGCCCGCGAGCCTCTTATCTAAATCAATTGACGGGCCACCCTCGCGCACCTTGGGGATTTTGCCTTCCCGCCCTGCGGCGCGGTATAGAGCGGCCTCAGCTCGAATTCGGCTAATCACAGGCATTGTTTGGCCAGTTACGGGCAGGGAATCGGCGTAACGATCCATGGCTTTAGCGATGTCTCTCGCGTCAACAACGCCATCTGGAAACGCGGCATCAATCTCCGTTGCAAGGTAGCCTAGCTCGGGAGCCTCTTCGGAGGCGATAGCTTGGAGCTTAGGCAGTGTGTTTTCGGGATTTCCTAATACACCCAACACTGGCTTGCCTTGCTTGCCCTCAGTGCGCCCAAGTAGGAAATCACCCGCATAGTCATGGGCGCTCATATCTTCAGTCGCCGCACCTGTCCCGCGCATCTTGCGCTGTACGGCAAGATTTTGGCCGGTGACTGCTTTTACTGCTCGGTCGCGAGCAAATTGGCGAATTCGAGGAAGGCTATTGGCTATCCCAGTAACGCCTTCCGCCGCTGTCGAGAAGCCACCAGACAATAGAGCGCCTGCTGCCGCTTCTTCGCTATCCCAGAGTTCATCGGGATTGCTTGTCCCGCGTTCTAGTGCGCCCGTGGTCCCCACAATTCCTATGCGGCCTAGAGCCGGTAAAACGCCAGTTGCACCAGCCAGGACATTGCGCCCAACTCCAAAAGCCCCCATGCCGCCCACGGTATTGCCGAAGTTGCGGACTACATCGGGAGTTTCGCGCCGGACACGCTACATTTCCGCGTTATCGCGCTGTTTCTCGCCTTCGTAAATCTCATCAAAGGATTTGTCGCTGTCGCCAAATGTTTTTTCAATAGCGGCATATCCAGCATATCCGGCCTTACGAGCCAGGCCGGCAAATGGTGACCAATCTTCGAGAGTTTGATTAAAGCCACGGGCTGAGCGCTTGATCTGCTCACCAAGCCCTACATCCGCCTCCTCGCGCTGCTCATCAGCCAACAGGCTTTCTAGCTCCTCCTCTTTTAGGAGGCGCTCTAGCTCTTTTTCCTTTTCCTCGCGAGACGCCATTATTTGCGCCTCCGCTTCCGTGCTTCCTCAAGACGCTTATCTAGTTCCGCGTCCGAAAGGCTCTTGATGTCTTTTTTGACGCCCGGAAGTTCCTTGCCTTGGCCCTTTATTTCAATCTCAGGCGTTAGCTTTTTCCCGACTGGACCTTCGCGGTCATAGCCTGCGGCGCCTAGTGTGGAATCGTACTGCCGTTCAAGGTTGTCGCGGTATTGCTTAGATTTGGCCTTGTAGCGGTCCTGACCAATCATGCCCTTGAGGTTTTCCTCAAAGGATGTGGGGCTTGGCACCTGTCTTTTGATCAAAAGTTCATCTCGACCTTGCAGCACGCCAAGGGCATCGAGTTCCTTTTGCGCCATTAGAATCTGGGTTTCAAGGGACTCCATCGCCACCGCATCATCACCGACAAAGTTGGTGCCTGAGCGCGCATAAATCTGATCCATTTGCCTCAAGGCGCCGTCTATCTTGTCGTAAGCCGCCTTGGCATCCTTGGCAGTCTTGGCATCGGAGGCAGTCGGCCTAAATCCTGGCTTGGGCTTAGCGCCCTCAATCTTGATGCCGCCCTGGTATTTGGCCTCTTCAATCGCCCTAGCCTCTTCTCGCGCCTCGCGGCGCTCCTGACGATTCGCTTCCGCTTCGGACTTGGGCTTGATGTCTCGGTTAGTCAGTGGCTTAGGCTTCAAGGCCGGAGGAGCTTTGCCCGGCGCATAGGGAATCACATTCTCCCGGCCCGGTGGTTGAACCAAAGCAGGCTTGTCTAGCCAAGATTCCTCCGCGCGGATCTTCTGCGCCTGAGCACTATCAAGCCCCGCAGCCGCACCTTGCCGGCTGATATCGCTCCTGGTCTTAAGTTGATCCATCAGGAACTTATCAATCCCGCGCTGCGCAGGATCGGTGCCGTACTCATAGAGACGCTCAGAGTTGACCTTATCGGTGTTGGCGCCCACATAGCCACGCTGCGTATCCATGTAGTCAATCTTGCCTTGGAGCTCGTCGCGCTCCATAGGCCACCTGGCTTGGTCTTCCTCAAACTTTAGCACTTCGCGGCCTTCCTTGGCCTGGGCGCGTGAATCTGTGTTGCGGTCCAAGTCCCGCTTTAGGGCTGTGTTGTCGAGATCGTCCTGCCACTTCACCCGGTCTTGGCGAAACCTCATCCCGTCGAGAAAGTTCTTAACCAGCTTCTCAGGGAGTGCCGCCGCTATCGCGTACATTTCCCGAGTGTGGGCTGCGCGCTGATTATGGCCCCGGTCAATAGCGCCCGCAGTTTGATCGCTGCCCCGGTGTATGCCTTGAAGATATGCCGATTGATCCGGCAAGCGCTCACTAGGGCGCCTGGGAGCATTGTAGCGATAGAATTCTTCAGAGGCGCCATAATAGGGCTGCTGGGGCATCGTGAAACCTCACGCTTGTTTGGGTATCGGCACCACTTGCGACATGGCGCCCTGCTCCTGCTTACTGGCCTTGAAGGCCTCATAAAGGCGAATGGCTTCCTCAGCCTCGCGGCGCTCTAAAGCCTCAGCTTCCTCTTGCTCGATACGCTCAAGGCCAGCTTTGAAATCGGGATAGATGATAATGCCGCGCTCAAGGGCACCAGGTAGCGCAAGCTCCGAGCCATCCGCTAGGGTGAGGATGAGGCGCGGAGTCTTGAGCGAGTAGCCAGCAATATCAAACTGGCTCTTGTGCGCCGTGACACGGTACTTGGTGTAACCAGGAAGAAAGCGGCGCTTAACACCAACGGTATAGACAAAATTCATGTG
Source organism: Amorphophallus titanum (assembly GCA_024336825.1). Classification (NCBI taxonomy): domain Eukaryota; kingdom Viridiplantae; phylum Streptophyta; class Magnoliopsida; order Alismatales; family Araceae; genus Amorphophallus; species Amorphophallus titanum. The sequence goes on from JANBPO010009603.1 coordinate 68,412,011, forward strand.
TGTAAGGTCTCCTCACTAAATGATAGCAGCAAAAATATCAACAGTCGTGCCGTCAGCCTCGCCCGTGACAGTAAAGGTCCCTGAGAGGCCTGTGGCGTGCAAGAGGCCAATAGCAGGCATCTTGGCCGTGCCATGAAGCGGAATGTAGGTGGTAGTGGCGCCGCCGCCGTTTGGGTCGGTGCCCGTGATGGTAATGACTGCCGTACCAATGACCCTAGCCCAGATAAATTTGGTCATATTCGTTTGGGTCGTGCCGGTCGTCGGCCACGTGACTGTGCGCACGTCCGTATCATCGAGCGTCATGGTGTCGTTGAGGTAGTAGGAGACATCAAAACGGGTGGTGTTGATGCCGTTCTTTTCAGTTAGCACGTTTGCAAACTGGGGAAGGTCCACATCATCAGGCCATGCGACAAGCAACGTCGATAGAAACCCCGTGAAGTCAGCCATTAGGTGAGCTCCCCGTAGTTGTAAACGCCACCATAGTAAGAATCCATGCTCGTAAGGTCGGGCTGCTCATAGAGCGTGTAGCGAACTTTCGCCACAGTAGCTGTGGGGGTCGTAATCGTGATGGAAGTCACCCGCCCCACCGAGGAATAAGACGCTGGCTCAGTGGCTGAGCCGTTAAGCGTGAAAGTTGATGTGCCATGCACGGGGTGAACAATCGCCACCCGGACTTGCCTGTAAGCCGTAATTAGGGTGCATAGCCGCTCATCGGTATCATAAGCCTCAGGCAGTGCCACCGTTTGAGACGTTGAGCCCGCAATTTGGTAATAGCCGCCCGTGATCTTGCCTTGCTCGACAAGGAGCTTGTACTTGTCCGGAACATCAAGCCCACGCCATGCGGGGTTATTGACTTCCGAACCCTCGTCAAGGTCACCCTCGCCGACAATTAGGTTGAACTGCCTAAGCACCTTGATCATACGTAAGCCCGTTGCCCAAAGGGTGAGTAGGGGGTGTAGCCTTGCTGTTGGTTAGGTGGTGGTGATTCAATGCCGGGGTAAGTCACTGGCCCGGATCTTGGCGCCATTGCGCCACCAATTGCGGTCGCTGCCGCGCCACCTGCCGCAGCCGCAGCGGGATTGCCGCCGCTATAGTATGCGCCTACGCCAGTTCCCACCGCACCGAGGATGCCGGAGAAGACACCTGCTTTACCTGCGGCATCGGCCTGGCGCTCCGCTGCTTTGCCTAGCTGCACATTCATCCGATTCCGGGTGTGAGCGTCTTCAACGCCCATGTTGCGGTTCGTGCGGTTATAAGCGTTTGACTGGCCAATGCCTGCCATCTCATCGCTAAAATCTCGGTTAGCGCTCGCGAGCCCCATATCAAGCCCGAAGATGTCGGCAGCGCCGCGCCCTATCTCGTTCCTAAAATTGCCTTGGCGGTCGTAAAAACGGCCTTCCTCGTCCGAGAACTGCGAGACGGCATCTTTAGCCCGGCCCTTCGCGCGCTCGCCGCGCAGATACTGGGCGTCTGATTCCTCAAAGCCGCGGTCAATGCCCTGCTGGCGCAATCTCGACATCTCAGCCTGCGCCCTCGCAAAGGCTTGGCCCGCCTGCCCCTGGCTTGCGGCATAGAGCGCTTGCTGCTGGCCTACCGTCATAGGCCCCAACACAAATAAAAATAAAAACCTAATAACCCCCCCCACCATTTCTCTCCCTCACACTCTCGTTCTCTCCCCCTCACTGTCTCATTTCTCTCCCTCTCACCCTCCACTTCTTTGGCGGCCAATTGACAGTGGCGGTGGGCAAGATCGAGAGCAGCGTGGGTTGCGAGTGGCTGGGACAAACGTGAGGAGTCGGAGGCGATGGCGCGACATGGTGTACTTGCGAGAACGGGGTTCAGATTCGAGCGAACATAGCGTTTCTTGGTGGACGACATCCCTAGTGTGTGGTTTTCTTCGCGCGAGGTAGGGGGATGGACCCTAACTACTTCTCCCACATTTTCCCATGATCCGGTAGTGTTTTGGGCGAGAGAGAGGGGTTTATTGCCTTTTTTGGGAAAAATACATGTTTGGGCTGTGAGCACAGATCGATCGATGATTTCTAGACAAGATTGGATTTTGAGTGTGCCATGGTGATCGGGAATGGCTCCCCGTGTGTTTCAGAGGTTTTCGAGCCCAATGTAGGCATGTTAGGCATGAGAATGAGTTTCCAGGGGTGGTCCCTAGAGGGGCCCGTTGTAGAGTCCAGCACAATAGGGCAGCCAGGGTGCTGGCCACACAAGTCTGCTAGCCACCCAAGGGTGCTGGGCAGCCAGAGGGGTGGCCCCCCAGGGCAAAGCCCCACTGGGAGGCCAAGGTTCTGGGCGCCCAAGTGTCTGGGCAGCCAGGGGAGTGGCCACCCAATCTTGTATTGGGCGACCACTGGTTGGGTAGCCCGGGGCACTATAGCCCATTGTGCTGTGCGACCAACCCTCCGGCTGCCTAGGCTTGCTGGGAGGCTAGGGGGCTGGCCACCCAGGCCACAGTGTGGCAGCCACCCCTGTGGCCACCCAGGAATGTGGGCGGCTAGTGGGTTGGCCAGCTAGACCCAGTGAGCTCGTGACTTTATTTTTTTGCATTTCGCATGCATGGTCCCAAACAGTGCTGTTTGCATCGGCAATCCATGAAGTAGCTACCCAGTCAGAGGTTCTTGTGTTTTCTTGAGATAAAGCCACCTCGTGTTACATTACATGTGTACGATGATTAGTGTGGACTAGTGGTACTCTAGTGGTTTTCACTGTTATGGTGAGTTCTCACTTTCAGTGATCCTTCCCGCTAGACGTAGCTGACCTAGGCACGTGTGTGCTTACCCACATGATGTTGATGCCTAAAATTTACCATCAAGAGTGTCAAGCTGTTCTGAGCGGAACAAGGGTAGTGGAAGAAGAAGAGAAGAAGTGCATCAACGCGCCTCACAAGCTGCATAGACACACTACGCATGCCTCGTCGACGCAAGCGTGAAGACATTGGATGCCTTCTAAGGCGATCAACAGGGTGCATCGACGCAACCCTTGGCTCAGTCGACGCACACATGCAGACGCACATGAAAAGAAAAAATGAAAATGAGAATAGAAAGGAGGCGTGGGAGTGAATTGGCGTGACCCTCATTCGGCGTCTCTTTGGAGCCCCATCCGGTGGCACTTTGGATCCCCATCTGGTGGGGAAGGAGAAGAGGGAAAAGAAGTGAACTCGATGGTAGAAGAAAAATGCAATAAAGAAAATAAAGAAAATAAATGAGAAGAGGAGGGGTGAAGCGGAAACAGGGGAATGGATTAAAGCCCCATTTGGAAGTAGGTGAAAGAAAGAAAGGGGGGCTAAAGCCCCATCCGGCGGTAACCCCATTCGGTGGAGCCTGTAGACCCCCTGCCCCTTTTCAACCATCGGCCCCCATAAGACATTTAATGCCCATCTGGTAGACCATCGAAGGACACCCTATCTGGCAGTTTGGCTACCTTCTTGACCAACGAGTAAAGCCCAGGTGTTTGCCGATAGACCACTGAGAGGGCATACCTAGTCACCTTAGGTGCCTATAAACAACAATGTCTTGAAAGAGGCTATAGGGCTATGAGTCCCATAGGCAGCAGCTCCAGGCCCCTACCAACTACATCGACGTCACCATCGCCAAGCACTGGCCAATCCGTGGAGGACAAGTGCCAGCCAACCGCTGCTTCCCTACGCACATGCCCCCAGAGCGTCAAAAAGGAAGACAAGGGGGAAGAAGGATAAAAGGGGGGAGAGGGATATAGGAAAAGATTGGTGTTGTTTTTTTTTTTTTGAAGGAAGAAGAGCCTATAGGCACCATCCCCTAGAATAAGAGAAAGTTGTCCCAAAAGAGCGAGAGGAGGAGTCCGCCCTTTCCACTGCTACTCATCCCAATGTATAAGTGGGTTTCCCACCAAAGTTGCCCTTACCGGGACATAGTTTCCCTCCCCATTTCTCTTTGATTTTTTTCTTGCATCGCTATTGTATATTGGTTCTCTTGAATGGAATAAAGAAAAGAGGCTTGTGCTTGGTTGGACATTGAATCTATGTTTCTTCCCCCTTTGCTCCTATAGCCTCACAGTAGCTAAAGGTGTATCCCATATTCCATTTATTTTCTTACTGTTACTATCGTCAAAGTTTTTTTGGGGGTCCAAGATTTGCATGGGAAGTTTGGAACCCATCGAGAGTAGTGCGAGGGAAGTTTTATTCCCATCAAGTTTCTGCACATGAAGTAGGTCTCTCCCTATAAATATGAACCCCCCGAACAAGCAGAGCATCATATTGCTGCTGTGTTCGAAGGAGGTCTTCTGCCAAAGTTGTCTTCCTCTTCCTCTTGCCGCCGTAGTCACTGTGGGATTTCTCCTCAGCTACCACGGTTGCTGCTTCACAAAGAAGCAAGCATCTTCAGCCTATTTTCTGGTTCTGTTTGTGCGCTACCGTCGCACCGATCATCGGTCGTGCGGCAACCTCTCCAGCATATTTCCCCAATTCTCAATCCTGCCAGTGCCACAAATCACGAAGTCTCAAGCAACGGCACGACAACAACACGTCTCACGCAACCGAGACAATCTCACACCGTGGAACCAATCCTCTGACACTCAACACATCCTCGAGAATCCACCCGTAGCATCCAACGCTACGATCCTCCGTCACGCACTCAGATCTACGCGCACAGCCATCACAATGACAACTCAGAATCCTCCATCCCGACGATCCTCTGTAACTCCGCAGGCTCCGATCCACAACGCCTCGAAAATCACAACACCGGCTGTAAATTCTCGCGAACACCGCCCAACTGGCACGCATCCTTCCGGAGCAGCGCCAACACCCTGACACATTAGGGAATGGGCAACGCTTCTCACTGGCAACCTCCTTGCCAACACACAGGATGTGTCTCGCACGGACTTTATGGCACACAATGGCCAACCAATCCGAACACATGATGCAAGACGATGAACCTTAACCCAACGCGATCTCCTCCAACCAATGGGAAAACTCAACACCCCTCCGACCAACGAAAGGTCCCCGTGCTTGACCTGACCTCGAACCTTGCACATGCTGGGAATGGCACCTTTCAGCACCAGAAAAACCATTACTCCCGTCAGGTTAGCACCTCTGACACACTCACCAAGTGTCTTGTCGGACCACGATCACAACACCTCTCGATGCACCATCGCGACGACTCCTCGAATCACAACACACCATGCCTTTAGCCACAACACGAACCACAACCGACGCCCGCCAACGCTCATCCTCGAGCCGCAAGCTTGCCACGGAACCTTCACATCTTGAACCAGATCTAGGGAAACCATAGCCCAATCCAAGAAGATCCTCCGCTCATCCAAGCACATCTCGACTAGAGAGCCCACTCTGTCATCTCGAACCATGATCTCAATGCCTCAGGGGCTAGATAATCCTCAAGCTAGCATGGCCAACATGATAAGAGCTCCCTCAGAGCACATTCACGGTCACTTAACCACGAACAATCCTCGCCAGCCACCTGACCTCTCTGCAGATCCCTCGAACACAGCACCGTAACAATGCACCTGCCGGTAACCTCTGCCCAACGCAGCACAATCGGGGCCACCACCAATGAGGGAGAAGCTCTCGACCTCGATCCTTAGACCCCACGCCGGCACTCCGACGATGACAGCAACCACATTCACAGCGCCAACGCCGCGCACTCACGCTCTCACGCGAGAAATCAAGTGAAAAATAAGCACGAAATCCTATGCCAGTTGTCGACTGTATTGGACCTTACGGACTCTAATCACTGTAATATCCCGAATTCCCATATACTCACCACAACCATAGCTCTGATACCAGCTGTGGCGACCCGAGATCCGAGTACCGGAAAGGAACCGGTGCGACTCGAACCTCGGCCCGCCTCCCACGAGCCCGAAAACTCGGAAGGGATAAAAGCATAGGTGTGGTGTACATAGAAATAGAAAATAAAACAGGACGACAGATATAAACAACTAACTACAACAGAGTCCAGTCTAACAGAAAGTATAGTGTAAAGCAGTAAAACGTACCACACGCCAAGTGAACACTTAGCCCGGCAGGCTGGCAACTAGGAACCTCCACGTCGCTCGCTCGAATCTCGAGGAAGAACCATCGCACCTAAAAATCAGGGGTGAGCCTCCTATCACTGTCTCAGTAGGGATCCCGCGAAACTCCAACCGAGAAAATAATGGCGGAAAGGAAAGCTACGCTAGTCACAGACAGAACAACAGTAACGGTAGGGACAGCAAATCGGTGGTCGGTCAAAACTCGACACTACAGCTACTCCTACCGGCAACAGAAAATACGACCCGGTCTCCCATCGGGGGACAACCAAGCCACGCACCCGACATCTCGATTCCACGGTCGAGAGACAACCAGATGCGAACCGTCCAAGCCACGCTACTAGGGAAATGACATGACGCCTCGGTCGCGAAAACTTTCCCTAATAGCAGGGCCTGAGCTGAAACCACACAGTCTGAAAACACAGTCACGACCTCACTGCCGTGAACTCTACGCCGTCTAGGGAAAGCTCCCAGTGACGCACACCGGAAACCCCAGACCTCGGCTACAGGAACTGTAACAACCCAGAGCTCCGGATACCGATAACCAGATGTAGTATCGGATTACCGCTACCAGGAATTGGGGAAGTCACCCAAGATGGTGTGGGCGGTGTTCGCCGGTGACTGGGCTGGGAGAGGAGAGTGGGAGATGGCCACAGTGTGCTGTCGATGGTGGGAAGGTGCAGGTGGGGAGGCGATGTAGGTGAGGGCGTGTGCAGGGGGGAAGAGAGGGAGCATCTGGGAGGTCGACGGTGGCATTGGGAGGTTGTCGCTGGCGGCGGCGTTAGGGTGACTGGAGGTTGCCGCAAAGGGAGGTGTGAGGTTTATGTTGTGGCAAGGGAGCAGGGCATGCATATGGCGGCACAGGTGAGAGGGGAGTGAAGGCATCTGTGGTCGATGGGGGTTGGGTCGCAGGGGCGGTTCGGTGGGAGCGGCGTGGTCGCGGGGGTGTACAGGCGGCAACAGTGGTGGTGCTATGAGGTGGTGACGTCGACAAGGTGGTGTGAGGGCGGCTAAGTGGTCGCCGGTGGGGTTAGCAGGAGGTCACGGGCGTGGAGCAATTAGGTGGGTCACGTGGTCATGTGGACGACGGCGTTGTTGGTGTGGCTGGGTGTGGTTTACGACGGTGGTGGACACCGACGGTGGCTGACAGTGGGCGGCTAACTCGACGACGATGGTGGCGTAGGAGGGAGGTACACCGGAGGTGGGCCAGAGAGGAGAGGGTGCACCGGAGGTGGGTGACGGCAGGGAGATGGGTGTGCGTAGGGAGGGACTGTGATGGGCTCACGGTGGAGGAGTTGCACTGGGGTGACTGTGAGGAGGTGAGGGGCAGTGGGTGAGAACAGAGGGGAGAGGAGGGTGGAGCGGAGGTGATGCCTAAGAGGTGGGAGGTGATAGCGGAGGGTGCTGCGGCAATGGGGCGGTGTCGTCGGCGGGGGTTAGCAGAGGTCATGGGCGTGTTGCGGTGTGGTTACGTTGGTGCGGCAAGGTGCTGTCGACGGCGGCTTGGGCTTTGCGGGCAGACGATAGACGTGGGTGCAGGAAGAGATGGCCGGAGGCAGTCGCTGCGGTGGGCGCGGGGCGGTCGCGACAGTGGCGGCAGTGGCAACGTGGGCATGGGTGTTAGAGAGAGAGAGAGAGAGAGAGAGGAGTGACGTGGGGTATGGCTGACGGGGGTGGGCTCATGCGGAGGAGGGCGGCACCGGAGGTGGCCGACGGTGGCGATGCAGGGCTACCGTCTGCCAGGGAGAGAGATGGAGGGAGGGGTCGGCCGGCAGGCTACCACGGTGGGTTGCAGTGGGGGGTGGTCCGGTGGCGTCGGGGAGGCACAGGGGGTCAGAGTTGGGGCACAGGGTGGCCGGAGGGATGGGGTGGTGGTCGCGATAGATGATGGCGGTGGCTGGCCGGGGTGGTTGGGGATAGCGTGGAGGAAAGGAGGGAGAGGGAAGGGTGCTGGCGCATGCGAAGGTGAGAGGGGGTGGGGGGCGACGCTGACGGCGGAGTGGGGTGTTGCCGTGGTTAACAGAGAGAGAAAGGGAGAGAGGAGGAGAGGTTAGGTGAGTAGGCTTTGTGAGAGGAGGGGTCCGGGCGTGGGACATGCAAGGAGAGTGAGAGGGCAAGAAAGGAAGCAGCGGTTCACAGTGGTGGAAGCAGCGGTCGGACGGGAGGCAGGCGGGTGGCCGGAGGCTGGCGCTGGGCTGGAGAGGAGAGGAAGTTGTTCGCGGCTAGAGAGGGAGAGACGGTGGAGGTGAGGTTGCAACAGGGGGATCACGGGTGTTAGCAGGGATGGGGCGTGGTCGGTTCGCGTTGAGAGGAAGGTGGTCGGCAGTAGCTGTTAGCAGGAAAAGCAGGGAGGTGGCCGCGTGGAGGTGGGCTCGGCGGTGCTGGGACTGGCGAGGGTGGTGTTATCGCACAGCGGAGCTCAGCAGGGCAACAAGATTCACGGACGGAGGGGCTCGCGGTAGAGATGGAGGTCGATTGCCGGTGGCGGAGGTTGGCAGTGGGAGGGGGAGAGGGAGAGGTACTCCGGCGGGGTTGTAGGTGGTAACGGAGGCCGTGGTGTTAGATGAGTAGGAGGTGTGTGAACCGGTGTAAGTTAGAGAGAGAAGGGGGAGCGACGTGCATGGGGGGTCATCGGCGGTTGGAGGTGATGCGCAGGGGTCTCTCACGGCGGGTGTGTGGAGTAGAGAGAGAAGGAGGGTGGTTGCGGACGTGGCGGTGGCAGGGGGCGTGTCGGTGGCTGGAGGTGTGGGCTGGCAGGTCTGCTGTGGGGAGAGGAGTGGAGGTGGGCTTGTCGGAGGGGAAGGGAGAGGGGAGGGGAGACGTCTGGGGAGAGAAATGAGTAGAGAGACCGGCCGCTCGCGGTTGGGGGAAGGGAGAGAAGAAGAGCCCGATCCCTCCGTGGGAGGGAGAGAGAGAAGGGAAAGAGATGCCTCGGTGGGAGAAGAGAGCGGCCTCCGTGAGTCGGGAGAAAAGGGAGCAAGAGAGGGAGAGAGAGTGGGTTCGATGGAGGTGGAAAGAGAGAAAAATGGAGTGAGAGAGAGAGCCTACGTGGGGTGTGTTGTCTAGGAAGTAAGAGAGAGAGAGAGAGAGAGAGTAAATACATTAGAATGCAGTTTTGTAAATATCCTCATCCTTGATCCTCAATTGGTGATAACCCGATCGAAGATAAATGTTTGAGATATGTATCTTGCTCCAGAGATCTGGTCGAAGAGTTCATCAATCCTCGACAGTGGATACTTATTTTTGATGGTGAGGTGGTTCAGCTGCTGATAATCGACACATAGTCTCATCGATCCATCTTTCTTCTTGTCAAACAGCACTGGTGCTCCCCATGGAGATGTACTTAGTCTGAAGAAACCTTTCTTCAACAACTCCATGAGTTGCTCCTTCAATTCTGTGGGGGACATTCTATACGGTGCTTTGGAGACAGGTCCGGCACCCGGAACAAGATCTATGGTGAAAGAGACTTCTCTTTTCGGTGGCACACCAGGTAAGTCTTCAGGGAAAACATTGGGAAACTTCCGAATGACTTGAATGTCTTCTAGCCTCGCCACCTTGGCTTCCATGGCAGTTACAAAAGCTAGGAATGCTTCGCATCCCTTGTTGATGAGCTTACTGGCTCGTAGGGCTAAGATAACTGGCGATCTCTTCCGTGGAGTAATGTAGGTTAACTCCGGGTAGTCTACAAAGGTGACTTTCCCATTTCGGTAGTCTATAGTTGCCCGATAGGTGGATAACCAATTGGCACCTAGAATGACACCATACCCCTATAGATCTAAGCATATCGGATCAGCAGGTAGATTGTGGCCTTTGACCATGACCTTATAGTTTGGAAAATGATATGTGACATCAGACTCATTCTGCAACGGAGTGGAAATTACTAAGTTCATCCATTGTGGTTCCATGGAGAATGATGTAGCAAATTTCTTTGAAACAAAGGAGTGTGTTGCACCAGTATCAAACAAGACTTGGGCAGACTTGGAACAGATAGATAAAGTACCTTCCACCAATCTGCCTTCGATTGGTTTCATCTCTTGAAGAGCTTGGAGACGTCCCTGCTTCTTTGCTGGGTGCTTCTCATCTTTGGTTACTTCAGTCTGTTCATTTAGCAGAGGGCAATCAGGAATCCGGTGCTCCCGACTCCCACAACGGAGGCATGCTCCCAACTTTCTCCAGCATTCAGCAACCGTGTGGCCAGGCTTGTCACAGTATTTACAGTTCTCCTTAGTTGGCACAGTGATGGAGAACGGCTTGTTGTTTCCCTTGGGCTTCTTGTCCTTGGAGGACTCACCCCCATTAGAAGGCATCTTCTTGTTGAAGGAGGGTTTGAAGTTGGTAGAGGTAGTAACGATCTCCTTATTGTCTTTTCCACAGATTCTATCAAATAGTTTCGTGGCGTCTTTGAGCAATTGAGCACGACGAACAATCTCCGGATATACTTGGATATCCATTGGAGCCAGCTGGGTAATGAATTGGGGCCTGAGCCCATTTAGGAAATGTCGGGCTTTCATCTTCACCGTACCCACCAAGTGAGGTGCGTACCTTGAGAGTCTGGAGAATTGGGCCTCATATTCGGCCACAGTGAGGGTTCTTAGTTTCAGTGCAGCAAACTCCGCGGCCTTCTTCTCTTGGATGTAGTCAGAAAAGTATTTATCATTAAAATGACCAATAAAGTTGGCCCAGGTGATGTTTCCTTCAGGTAAGGTGGCTTCTACTGATTCCCACCAACATCTAGCATCTCGCTCTAGTTGGAACGTAGCTAGCAGAACTTTCTCATCATCCGCGCACTGTATTATGCGAAAAATCCTTTCAATCTCCTTAACCCAGTTTTCAACATCGTCTGGGCTGGAAGAACCTGTAAACTTTGGGGGATTCAGGTTTCTGAAACTTCTGTGGAGATCTCCTACTCCACGATGTGCTCCGCCTTGCGCCATCTGTTGCAGTGCTTGAGCGAAGGTTTGGACAGTTTGTTGCACCTCGCGCCACTGCGCACGTTCAGCAGCCATAATCCTATAGGGATTTAAATCTTTAATTAGTTTCATATTTTCATTTATCACGTTGGACAAGATAGGATAGGATGTATGTTAAGATAGGACATCCTACAATACTTAATTTCCTGGGCTCTACCCAATCTCACGGGTTAAGGGTTGACCTATCCTTGGACTTGGGTGTTTCCTAGGAATTTGAAATCTTAGGCTCTGATACCACAAAAACTGTCACGCCCTGAGCACGGAAGGAACCTGGAGGACGTAACGAGTTTATATTCAATCATGTCAATCAGAGCGATAAGAATTTTGACAGAATGTCAGAGTGTGCAAATAATAAAATAATAATAAACTGACACCATCTCAAATTAAATTTTAAACCACAACGTCAACTAACAGCGGAAGACTACTAAGAATAATATCCATCAACTTGAAGACAAAAGTCTCTTAAATCACGACTCAAATTAAATAAGGAAGACATGACCATAACTCAAAGAAAAAGACACGACAATGGCCCAAGGGAAGACGTGACGCTGCAAGTCCTTTATAGTAATATGTTGATTTTCAGACATGATGCGACTTGCGCTGACACCTGGAAGCTTCTACACTCATCACTCTTGGTCATCCCATGCCAGCCGGCAGCTTCTTCGCGGCATAATGAGCCAGATAGGGCACTCGGTAGACGTCAAATGGCATTTGATCCCCGTCGCCCCCTTCTGCTAGCTTCATGTCTATCATTTGTTCCAGCATCAACTGACTGACCACTGCCGGGTCGACCGGGCTTGGATAGAAATGGGTGGGCTGTGCAGCCGGGGTGGTCAATACAGTCGCCTGAGGGGCCATGGGAGACCCTTGAGGAAGTGAGATCTGTGGTGGGGACAGTGCCGGGTATTGTGCTTGTTGCAGGGGCATGCCCCCCAAGGAAGCTGGGGGTTGATGGGAATGCCGTAGCCTGCAGAGTCACTTCGGAGGATTGCCCGTTGCCCCCTGGCGCTTCCAGCAGAACCTCAGTCTGTCCGGACGGTGAGGGTTGGGCATTCCTTTCGTTGAGTTGCTTCTTTAGCAATTCAATCTCCCACTGGTACTGTTGTATCATGTATAGCATAGCGGGGTCAGTTATGGAGGGAGCGGGCATGCCCCCTATCTCTTCGGCCGAGGCATCCTCGGATGATGTGGAGGGCCTGCCACTCGTGCCCCTGGTGGTGACAACATTGGCTACCAAGGCCATTGAAGGTTCTTCGGAGGAAGTCTCTTTGACGCCTGCCTGCATCGCTTCACTCGTCGCTCTTCCTCTCCTGGTGAGGGGACCAGGCCTGGCGGCGAGCCTGGCCACTTCTTCGGGGTCGGTTGGCAAAGCCGCATACTGACTAGGGACTCCTGCCATGTTGCAGGTGAAAACTCTCCAATTCTTATTTCTCTTCACCATCCTCCTTGACGGCTTATTTGGGAACACCAGTCTGTCGAAAACTGACCATCGGGGTGACACTTCCTCCCGCACAGGGGACTGGCATCATTCCTCTGATCGGTTCCTTGATTCTGCGCTAGGCATAGGTTGGATTTCTTCTCCTCCTTGAAAGGCGGAGGCCACTACCCCTAGCAGTCTCTGATGACCCATAGGGGTGCTACCCGGGCCCCGGAGGTAGTTTCTCATGGCTTGCTCGATCCCTTCCTACTTCTGGTCGGGGAGAGCAGTCGGTGGTTGCGTGTTGACGGTGATAGAAGGATGAGTGTAAGTTGTGAACGCCGGGCGATCAGCATGGTGACGATGCCTGCGACATTGGCGGCGGGTATTTTCGGGCAGCGCTGGTGCAGCAATTGCCAGTTGGTTGGTCATGGCCGTCACCTCGAACCTTTCATCTCTTCGGGCCTTTCTGCGGTGGGTGTAGCTGGGCCCTGCCTGGGCAGGTGCAGTGGGCTGGGCTTCCTTGGGAACCCAAATTTGCTTTAGCTTGGCCGGCTTGTGAGCCGGCATGTCCTTCGGTGCCGCGGTCGGAACAGCGGGTGCCATTTCTTCCTTCATCTTTTCCAGTCGTTGGAAGGAGTTGCAGACTGGAATAGCCAGAATGATGCAGTCCGTGACCACTTTGGACCTCTGTCCATTCAAATGGACTCGAATGGTCCCGATAGTCATAGACTTGCTGGTGCTAGAGATTCGGTGCCCCATGGTAGCACTAGTGTTATCCCTTCGGAGCCTCCTCCGATGGGATGCCGACCCTTGGTGCAATGGACCGACAGCCTGGTGCACATGGTGCACGTTGCAGCCCAACGTCCTCACCAGAATGTTGTTGTTGTTCTTGGCCATAGCTCAGCCGGTAGTAGCTTCAGTGGCTCCCGGGATGGGAGCATTGTGCTCAGGCTCGTCGGATGCCTCTACATCCAGGATGTTGATGAAGGCTACCACAAGGAAGTTGGGGAAACCCACGACCAGAGGGAAGCTCCCAAAGCGGAGCGGGACGGTGAGGTAGCCTTCTCAGACGTGGCTCTCCACAACTTGCGGGCCAAAAGAGACCCCCATTCACGAGGTTAAAGTGTGATTTTCCTGCATTTGCAAAGATGAAACAATTAGTATTACAAGAAGGGGGCTGCAGGATCCCTAATTTCGGCAAAGAGATGAAGGGTGGATGGGTCCCACCGGGCGTGTCAAACTTGTGGACGCACTTTTTGTAAAAATATGTTCGTTTCAATTGTTTATTAAGTTTATTAAGTGCGTGGGCATGTCAGTCACAAAGTGATGGTTTATTGGGGCTTCATGGAAGTCCATGGTGGGCTCGATCTGACTTCGTCAGGTGATTGTGTAGTTTGGGTCGGGACCGAATCCTGTCGTGCCGTAAGGGTCACGACGTCATTTACATCCCCCGTACGAGGGAACACCCTTGATTAATTACCGAAATTAGGGGCCCTACGGTCGAAAGAATTAATACTAACTGCAAAAGAAAGAGGCAGGAATAAATCACGCAAGAGCCTATGTCGAGACACGGACAATCGGGCATGTCGGCCATTTATAGACCCTTTCATATTCGAACGGGAGTCTATGGCAAGAATGCGGTGAAAATCGAGATAAATCCGTTCACATGTTTGCCGAGTAAGCGGTAATTTTAATGATGATCCGGAAAGAATCTGGTTTGACGAACCGGTCTTACACAAGGATGTCGTCCACGAACACGACCATGAACTGGTCCAAGTACAGATGGAACACCCTATGCATCAAATCCATAAATGTTGCGGAGGCATTGGTCAGCCTAAATGGCATCACCAAGAACTCATAATGCCCATACCTCGATCGAAACGTCATCTTCTCCACATCAGACTCTCGAATCCGCAGCTGATAATAGCCTGATCTCAAATCAATCCTTGAAAATACCAGGGCCGACTGAAGCTGATCGAACAAGTCATCAATCCGAGGCAACGGATACTTGTTCTTAACAGTCACCTGATTCAACTGACGGTAGTTGATGCACAACCTCAAACTACCATCCTTCTTCTTTACGAACAATACCGGCGCACCCCACGGGGAATAACTAGGACGAATGTACCCCATGGCAAGCAACTCCTGCAACTACGCCTTCAACTCTCGCAACTCCGCAGGTGCCATACGATAAGGGGCCTTCGACATAGGTGCCGTACCTGGTACCACCTCAATCATAAAATCAATCTCCCACTGCGGTGGTAACCCTGGCAACTCCTCGGAAAAAACATCGAAAAACTCACATACAATCAGAATGTCCTCTACATCAGGACACTGTCGATCGACCAAAATCACAGAAGCGAGAAAACCCTGACAACCCGCATCAAGCAATCGACGAGCGCTAATAGCCGAAATAAGCAAGTGGGAAGAGGAAGACCGGATACCTTGAAAATAGAAGGTGGGTCTACGAAGCTGTAGGAAGTAGACCTTCCTCGAGCCATAATCCACCAAGACATGATGGGCCTCGAGTCAATCCATACCCAAAATCACGTCAAAGTCCTGAAGCGGTAATGCGTAGAGCCTGGCCGACAAGTTTCGCCCTTCCACCCACACAGGTACCTTCTCAAAGCAATACAGGGTGTGCACGAAATCACCGGTAGGTAACTCCACCGCCATATCATAGGACATCTCGGCCACCAGGTCCTTCACACTCTGAGCAAAATCATCCGAATTAAATGAATGAGAAGCACTCGAATCAAAAAAAACATGAGCCGCACAACCCAAAATCGAAAGAGTACCTTCTACTAACTGCGACGCCTCAGCCTCTGCTCTAGTCATGTGGGTCACTCTGCCTCGGGATCTCTGCCTCCCCACAGTAGCTGACAGAGTCAACTGAGGGAACTGCTCCTGCTGCTGGTACTGTTGCGATTGTGATGACATCTGCTGGCGCCGAAACTGCTGCTGCTGCTGAAACTCGGGCGACTGACGTGGTCTCTGCGGACAGCCACGTGCCATGTGCTCTGGCTGGCCACACCTGAAGCAGATCACTGGCACCGAACACTGCTTGCCCAGATGAGAATCGCCGCACCGAGGACACCCGCCCTGAGAACCACTCATCCAACCCTGGCGTTGGAAAGCTACAGGCTACTGAACACTACTCGCTGACTGCTACCTCGACCCCTTATGATCCTGGCGTCTCTTACCGAACCCAACTTCCTTGAGTAACTTCTTGAGCTTCGAGCCGAAGGATAATGAATCTGCTACTGATGCCACAGACTAGGTCGCCCCTGAACCACCTGCTGAGAGCTGGATAGTACTCTATTGTTGCGGTACCTCCATCGGTTGACCAAAACCTGCCTGCACCTGACCTGCCCTGCCCTGCCCTCGAACCTTCTGCAAATCTCTCTCCAGTGCCACTGCTGCCTTGCAAGCCGCATCCAGGTTAGCCAGACCTTATGCGAGAAGAGGGTGCCTCAACTCTGGCCTCAAACCTCCAATGAACTGCTCAGTCTTCACTTCCTCATCCGCCATGATGTGGGACGCATAACGGCCTAACTCGATAAACCTGGATCGGTACTGCACCACTGACATGTCGCCTGGGGTCAACTCCAGAAACTCACGCAGCCTCTGCGTCCTGACAAAAGACGGGCAGAAGGCACGCTCGAAGGTCGTGACGAACTCCTGCCACACGATCTACCGAAGAGGATGAGACTGGAAGGCTGCACCCCACTCTGACGTCCACCAAGAATGAGCCGATCCCTGAAGCCGATGTGTGGCCAGCACCACTCTCTCCTCCTCAGCACACTCTATCGCACTGAAGATCCTCTGCAAATCATCCAGCCACTCCCTGGCCACCTCTGGATCTGGCTGCCCGCTGAAAGGAGGCGGCTGAAACTGCAAGAACTCCTTCAGCACCCGACCAGGACCACCTTGAGACGATAGCCTCACCTCCCTACCGTTGCTGAAAGACATACTCAAACATGCCACGGAAGAAATCCTCTGCTCCTGGAACTCCCGCACCTCTAGCTACACCCTCTGGAATCGTAGCTCTACTCTGCTCCTCTGGGCCATCACCCGACTCTCCCTGCTAGGAACAAGTCCTCCTCCTCGGCGCCATAACTCACCCCCCTGGCATCCAGGAAAGCAATCACAAATCAATAAAACACACGGGCCCTAAGTCAGTCGTTGACTGTACAGGACATTCATGGACCTCTAGACCACTGTAGTCATTCCAGGTGCTTAATCCATAAGATTTTTCTCCTAGGCTGGATGTCCTAGTCGGGCCAAAAAGATCTAGGTGCAACAGTTCTAAAGGTCGGGAGGTAGAAACAATGTTCTTATTTTTGAAAGAGATGCATGTTTGCTTGCCTCTTGTGCAAGCCCCACAGATTTTGTCACTTTCAAATTTTAATTTTGGCAACTCATTCACCAAATCATGTCTAGATAATTTGGAGATTACTCCAAAACTAGCATGACCTAGTCTTCGATGCCATAGCCATACATTTTCTGTTGGGCATGCGTGTAACATGCTTGATTCTATTATTTTGATGATGTCTAACTATGACTCATTGATAAGTCTGACTTGCATTAAATGATGTCAACATTATACATTTTAGGTCAGCACAGGCATGAGAATGGCCTCATGAAAAAGAGCAAGCCAAGCAATGTTGAATTGAAGATAAAAATCTCAAGGAGCAAGCCAACCAAGGTTGATAGTCACTCAGAAGGTCAGTGCACAAAAATCAAGACAATTGATAGCCCAAAAATCGAGGTAGGTGATTATATTAATAGGGGCACAGAAATCAAGGTAACTGGATGCACAAGAATCAAGATAGGTTATTATATTAATAGGGGCATAGAAATCGAGGTAACTAGATGCACAAGAATCAAGGCAGGTGATAATACAGTTGGGTGCACAGAAATCAAGGTAATAGGTTGCACAGAAGTTCAAGCAGTAAGGTCGATGCAGCAGACATTGTTCATGCAGTCAGATCGGTGCACATTCAAGCAATGAAGAAGTAAGGTCGATGCACATCAATTTTGCACAAGACTAAGGTCGATGGATAACCACTGTTCATGCAGACAGGTCGATGCACATACCCAAGTTGGAGGACTAAGGTCAACATAAGTCAACACAGGCCAATGCCACTATTCAAGAACTAACAACAGGTAAACTGTTCAAAATTGTGAGTCAGCTCCTCAACAGGTAAGGTCAATGCACATCTAAGTCTTAGAAGGTCTGAACAAGCTTGCATATAACTTCATAGAAGGTCAGTGCACATTTTTGTCTAAGTCTTAGAAGGTCTATGCACATTATTATTCCTTCATAGAAGGTCAGTGCACATTTTTGTCTAAGTCTTAGAAGGTCTGTGCACATTCCTGTTCCTTCATAGAAGGTCGATGCACATTTCTATTTGATGCATAACAAGGTCAATGCATGTGCACTCACATAGTCTAACAGGTCGATGCACATTTCTGACCATTGCATATAAGGTAGATACACATTGTGTTAGATAGCATATATGGTCAATGCACATTTCAGTCTAATGCAGAAAGAAGGTCGGTGCCCATTTCGCTTGCACAAGCCAAGGTCGGTGCACATTTACATTATAGCATTATTAGGTCGGTGCACATTTGCACGATAGCATGCAAGGTCTGTGCACATTTGCATAACCAAGTCTGTGCACATTTACATTTTGCATAACTAGGTTAGTGCACATTTACATGTTGGTCAAGAAGGTCGGCGCTCATTTTTCCTTCAACGCTATATGGTCTAAGCATGCTTGCATATAACTCCATAAGGTCTGTGCATGTTTTGCATATGACACTATAAGGTCTGAACATGCTTGCATATAACTCCATAAGGTTTGTGCATATTTTGCATATAACACTATAAGCTTTGAGCATGGTTGCATATAACTTCATAAGGTTTGTGCATGTTTTGCATATAACACTCTGAGATCTGTGCATGTTTGCATATAACTCTATAAGGTCTGTGCAATGTTTGCCTTCAACATTGCAAGGCCTATGCACATTTGGAATTCAGCTCTACGCACATATAGAAGTCCATACACATTCAGGGCTAAGCATGTGTACGGTCTATGCATATGATGCATCCAAGTCTGTGCACATGTAGAATCTCTTTCAGGTTGTCATGTGGCAGGGTACCCGATTTTCCCTGTAGCTCTCTTTTGGGTTATTGTCACTGATAGGTTATAGCCATTTTTTCCCTTACTCAGAGTATCTGGGTAAGGCCGGCGAGGCATCTCTATTTTAAGCCTCATGTGTTTTCATTCTCTTTTTTTTTCTTGACTTGATTTGTGGAACTGATGTTGGAACGGGTAGGGATTTGTTCGTTGACATTGGTTAGATGTCGAAGCAAGGATGGGTATACTTTTTTAACAAGCACGGATGGTCCGGGTTAACGGTTCATTGTCTGACCTTGCCGATGATGACAAGGATCGGCATTGATTTGTTCATCGACATTGGCTAAATGCCGAAGCAAAGATAGGTTTATTCATTAATAGGGATGAAAGGTCTGGGTTAATGGGATACTGACCGGTCTTGCCGATGATGACAAGGGTCAGAGCTAGTTTGTTCATCGACATTGGCTAAATGCTGAAGCAAAGATAAGTTTATTCATTAACAAGGACGAAATGTCCAGGTTAATAGGGTACTGACCGCTCATGCCAATGATGACAATGGTCAGAGCTGGTTTGTGCATCGACATATTGCTAAATCCCAAAGTAACTTCTACGCCGCGCCAAGATGGACATGGCTAAGCCCATTTCCACCCCTCTCGGGACGTCTGTCACACCATCCACCACTGGCGACTCCGCTCCTATGATGGAGCCTTCTCTATATCGGAGCATTGTTGGTGCACTACAGTACCTCACTATCTCTCGGCCAGACATTGGCTTTGCAGTCAATCGGGCATGTTAGTTTATGCATGCCCCTACTCAGGCAAACTGGGCTGCCGTCAAACGACTATTGCGCTACCTCAAAGGCAAGGTCGGCCATGGGCTCCTCCTGTGTCGTGCATCCTCACTTCAGCTCAGTGCTTTCAGTGATGCCGATTGGGCCGGTTCTCCCGCCGATCGCCACTCTACCAGTAGTTATGTCATTTTTCTTGGATGCAACATCATATCGTGGAGCTCCAAGAAACAGTCAACTGTCGCACGCTCTAGCACGGAGGCGGAATACAAGGCCATCGCTAATGCCACTGTTGAACTTATTTGGCTCCGTTCGCTTCTAAACGAGTTGGGCCTCCGACAGCCATCTCCTCCAATTCTATGGTGTGACAACATCGGTGCAACATACCTAGCAGCCAACCCGGTCTTTCATGCATGGTCTAAACACATTGAAATTGATTTTCACTTTGTCCGTGAGCAAGTGGCTTTGAAGCAGTTGGTCATCTACTTCGTCCCCACCAAAGATGTTCTTACTAAGGCTCTGTCCAAAACTCGGTTTGCCTTTCTTCGTGACACGCTTAATGTCGTCCACCACATTAGCTTGAGGGGGCGTATGAGTGAGTATCCCCATCCACGCACGTAACTGAGGAACCGCAGTACTGTTAGTGTGCTGTTAGTGTAGATTATTCTCCACGCCGCTGGTTACGGTACGTGCTGTAGATACCCACCTAGTGTGGGAACTGGTGTACATGTTTTTACCCTTTTCATATATACAAAACAGGAGCGCAGAGACCGAGCCAAGCGATACTCTGCTTTCTCCACTTTCCTCTGTTCCGCTGTGTTTTCATCTTCTTCATCCAAATCACAGTGGAGGCCTCTCAGCTTTCTGGCTTTTATCTTGTAGGAATCAATGCACGTTTTGATACCTCTGTGGTGATAGAGGCACCCGCTGTCTCTAATTCTTGCTCAGACTAAAAGGGGAGTGGAATCCGATAGCTACCAAGCATTTCTCGCAGCCTTTGAGATATCGATCGCGATCTACGGGCCTTTCCGACTCCACTTTAATTAATTTTGAGTCAAACGAGTAGGGATTCTATATATATCAGATAGGGCTCGTACTGCGACCATGCTCCAAGTTTGTGGTGGACACGAACGAGCGCTAGCCAGAGGAAGAGCAACCACATTGCACGTGCAAGCGCCTACTGTGTACTATAGCGCATACATATATTCCCTTGCAAGTACGTACAGGACGTGGAGATTAAACAGCATTCGTTGACCCCTTGGGGAGGCTGAGACCACCCGTACAAGAGAAATGGAACGTTTCCTTTACTCTGTTTTGCATCTTGACGTACAGCGCCCAAGGGATGAACCCTCTCTGGTCCCTAATCTCTGTAGTTAATTAAACCCTAAAGCACGGGGTGGAAGGTCAACACCTGTTCAAAAGGAAATTGGATGCCCTTCATGGATGCGTGTGGTGCGCGTTGGTTAACACCCACAAGCATCTTTTGGCTTTTGCACGTACACTTCTTGCGATCCGTGCACATCGCAACATGGTTTGACATGGTCGACATGCGACAGCGCCCGCCACCCACCACCCCCCGTTGGGAGTTTGTTCTTTGTAACTTCTACTCTCCCATCTCGGCAGCGTGGGCGGCTCGTTAGTTTCAACCGTGTCCATCCTCCCTCCGCAGGAAGAAGCCTTCTGGAGTGTAGCCATGCGTAGGTCCCCCGCCCGTTACGTTACGTTACGGTGCTGCAGCGAGCGGATGAGACGCATGCAAGAAAAGAAGGCGGGAATTGGTTCATACGTACGTACGTCGGGTCCCCCCGCCCCCCTTTTTTCCTTTGCCGCTCCCGCCGTGAGAACGGCGACACCTGTGAGTGGTCGTGTGTGCCCGTGACCGCGGGGAATCGCGGCGCACACCGTTCGGCACTGCGGCTGCCCATTGTTACTCCCTAGTACGTAGAAGACGTGAAATTGGAAAATAACGCCCTATCCTTGACCCTCGAACCTCCTGTTCATCAATCGCTGCCAAGCTACGGTAAGTAAGTTATCCTTCTGTTAATACGTTTTGCCTCTTCTTCCTCTAAAGTCTTGTACGGGTGTTTCTACAGGAACAATAGCGGAAGGAAGAAGCTAAACCTGCTACCTTCATCTTGCTGCTTTCTTCTTCCTCCTGCTACCACGGCCAGAAGAGCTACTCTTGGCGTGGGTGTGGAGAAGCTATCTTCTTCCTGCTGCCTCCTCCTTCCCCCTACGTACTGCTACAGCAAGAAGGGAACCATAGTCACTTTCTCCTAGTGGTGTTGCTGTTACTCTGTTTAGAGCAGAGTATCATTTTTCTTCTCGGAAGAGTCCTCTGGTGGCTATTACGTCTGGGTCAATGCCTTTCACCCTGGCGAATCCAAGGATCGTTCATCCTGGGTTGTCCACTGTGGGTAGCGGTTGTCGAAGCCTGGCATGTGCATTGTAGACTGCAAGCCTGGTTGGGCCTAGCGAAAATGGGTCTCTCATGGATCGAGCCAATTTTACCCTCCTCTCTAGCCCCCCTACTCTCAGATGCTGAGTACTTTCTTGGGATATGAGAGTCAAGTTCGAGAGGGTGTGTCAAAGGGCAGTTTCGAGGGTGCCTCCTCGTGTGGCTCGGATCAGTTACCCCTGCCATGTGCTTGGCACGCACGACGTCTCTGGCAGGCGGTGCCTCTGTAATCTATCGGTCGCCAGGGCCTTCAACTTGTCGGGGTATCATTTCACCGAGGTTGCATGGTAGCTGGAGGCCCGCGAGGTTGCGCAGAAGAGGTTGGAGACCCGGGGCGCCGAGCTCCGAGCTCGTCAGGCAGCACAGGAGGTTGAATGCACCGAGCTCCGGGAGAGGCTTAAGCTATGGGAGCGAGTCCTTGCCGAGGTAGGGCACGATCGGGATGCCTTCCGCGTTCAGGTTCAAGCAGTGGAGGAGACTCTCCAGGAGGTGACCAAACGGGCTAAAGCGGCTGAGGATCGACCGCTTTAGTCGGGGGCTTTGGCTCACGAAGCCGAGCTTCGAGCTCGGGAGGCGAAGTCGTGGGTCGAAGACCTGTGTGTGTTGCTACACGTCGCCAGCCTAGAGACAGTGGACCGCCATCACTCATCTTCGACGCAGCGGCCGTTGAGGTTTTATGGCCCAGCCTGGGATCGTGGCTTTCAAGAGGGCTGGGTGGCTACTCTTCAGACTGCGGCCGCCGACCGGGGTGTCCCAGTGCCATCCCTCGTTCCCCCACTGACGTCATTCGAGCCGGAGGGCAGTGACGGTGAGGAGGAGCTTGGCAAGGAAGAGTCGAGCACTGGGGACCAGGCTGTTAGGGCCGAGGCAACAATGGAGAACGAGTTGGTCGATCTCTCAGACGATGCTCCAGCTCCTACGGGCATGCCAGGGGTCCATGATCGAGGGTCGGATGAAGCTACTACTGTCGGGGTGAGCTCTTGAGCAAGTGCTTACCATCTCTTCTTTTACTTTCAGCCTCCGGTGTACTGAATTCTTCTTTTTTGTTCTGTCAAGGTACATCTGAACAGTCGGCCCCTATCCTGTACGCTTCCTTGTATTTTGGCGTGGGCTCATGATGTGTTTGGCCTCTGATGCTTATGCACCGCCGGTGGTCAGGTTTGTATGTTTCCCTTTGGTGGGGAAGCTGTTGCTCTTTGTTTCTGGGGGAGTACGAGTGTTCGCCCTTTGGGGGCACGAACGCTACCATCGTTTCAAAAGGAGCAAGGGTGCTCGCTTCTTGGAAGCTCAGAAGCTACCACAGTTTCTAGGGGATCATGAATGTTCACCCCTAGGAAGCTTGGAAGCTACCTTCATTTTTGAGGGGAGCGGGAGCGCTCGCCTCTAGGAAACTTGGAAGTCACCTTCATTTTCAAAGGGAGCAGGAGTGCTTGCCTCTAGAGAGCTTGGAAGCTTCCTTCATTTTCGAGAGGGGCAGGAGTGCTCACCTCTAGGAAGCTCGAAAGCTACCTTCATTTCCAAGGGGAGCAGGAGTGCTCGCCTCTAGAGAGCTTAGAAGCTACCTTCATTTTCGAGGGGAGCGGGAGCGCTCGCCTCTAGGAGACTTAGAAGTCACCTTCATTTTCGAAGGGAGCAGGAGTGCCCGTCTCTAGGGAGCTTTGAAGCTACCTTCATTTCCGAGGGGAGTAGGAGTGCTCGCCTCTAGGAAGCTAAGAAGCTACCTTCATTTTCGAGGGAAGCAAGAGTGCTCACCTCTAGGAGACTTAGAAGTCACCTTCATTTTCGAGGGGAGCAGGAGTACTTGCCTCTAGGGAGCTTGGAAGCTACCTTCATTTTCGAGGGGAGCGGGAGTGCTTGCCTCTAGGAAGCTTGGAAGCTACCTTCATTTCTGAGGGGCAAGAGTGCTCGCCTCTAGGGAGCTTGGAAGCTACCTTCATTTCCGAGGGGAGCATGAGTGCTCGACTCTTGGGAGCTCGGAAGCCACCATCATTTTCTCGTCTCTTGGGAGCTTAGAAGTCACCATCATTTCCGAGGGAGCATGAATGCTCACCTCTTGGGAGCTTGGAAGCTACCATTGTTTCCGTGGGAGCATGAGTACTCGCCTCTTGGGAGCTGAAAAGCTACCCCTTGTGTTTTGGAGGTGAGCGTGCGTCTATCTCCTGAAGAGGAGAAGATTATTACTTCCTCTTGGAAGCTGAAAATCTCCCCTTTATATTTTAGAGGTGAGCGTACATATGTCTCCTGAAGAGGAGAAGATTAGTGCTCCCTCTTGGAAACTGAAAAGTCACCCCTAATATTTTGGAGGCGAGCGTACATCTGTCTCCTGAAGAGGAGGAGATTTTTGCTCCCTCTTGGAAGCTGAAAAAACTCCCTTTGTTTTTGGATGACACAACAATTAAAGAGAGTTGTAGAAGGAGAGTAAGAAATTATAGCAAGGTGGTTGGATGGCTCGTAGAGTTGATCATGATTGAAAGTTTTATGCAGGTTGAAAAATCCACGCAGGAGTGTAAGGAGAGAAGGGGACCTGGGAAGATCATCAGACAATCGTCTAGCCCAGGAAGAGGATAGCAGCAAAGGTTGAGATGAGTGAACAAAGAGAATGACAGCTAACGAGCCGTTGATGACAAAGTTGGTGACGGACAATGATCTGTCAATGATGGAGTCTTCCTGGTGAGGATGGCTTGGAGCAATGGCAACATCTAGAGTCTCCCCTGGCATGTTGGAGATCAAAGGTGGCCCTTTTAGAGGTGGAGGCGAGAACATTCATTCTAGTCTGATGGAAACATCTTGGATATCAAACCACTTATACCATTCGCACTCCGGGTCATTGTTCTTTCCTCTTTTAAAAGTTCTTGAGCAGCCCTCAACCATGTATACAACTTGTGATTGCCTCCGTGTTTCTTGTGGACCATCTCCCAACTGAATAACAGGCCCCTTTCTGAAGTGTGAATACAAGGTCTACGTGAGAGGTTTTCCATCTTCTTCAATCGGGCCTTCAAAGCCTAAGCCGACTCTAAGGATTGCCCGGACCTTCTTCACCAACCTCAGTCTTCCTTGTAATTGCGCCCCTAGACCCTTGCCTTGCTGGTAGCCTAAGTTGCTCATGATCTCCCATCCCTTGGAATGAGAAGGGGAATGTGGCATTGGCCTGGGAGGCGGCTTCATTTGTGTTGGCGAAGCACGACTGGGGTCGCACACATCTAGCAACGACAGAATGGGCCTATGAGTCGGCTAGACAGAGGGCAATGAAGAAGTGATGGCATCCACCATAGGGAGTAGGGGCATGCTAAACACTTTGACGATCCGTCCCTTGTACAAAAATTTTAGGCATTGGTGGTTGGTGGAAGAGACAGCATTTAGTGTCTCTATGTAAGGATGCCCCAATATGCCTTTGAATGTGGGGTCTATGTCAAGGATGTGAAACTCCGTAGGAACGGCAACAGGACCCACTTCTACATTAAGGGCAATCACTCCCTGCGGTGGTCTCTTGCTGTTATCATACACCGCGACTGTGATAGTCAACAGCCTTATCTGCTCTATGTCAACCCCACATAGCAAGAGAGTGTTCATGGAGATCACATTGATTGAGGCACCCGTGTCCACCAGGCACGGGTTCACGGAGACCCCGTTGATCTTCACCGTAATGCACAAAACATACTTTCAAGCTTCCTGGGGGGCAAACTTGTAGTCCTGGAATGTGATGGCCGGTTGCGTACTTGTCGGTGTCAGCACCGACGATATCTTCTCTACCGGGAGATCCTCGTTTACCATGACCTTTTGGAGGTATTTCATTAGTGCCTCCTGATGGGACGCAGACCTCTTAATCAACTCCAGGATGGAGATCCAGGTAGGCATCTTGTCCAGATGTTTCAGCAGATTATATTGCATCCCGGGGATGGATTCCTCTAGCTGTTCTTCGGTCTCTTTCTTCTGTTGAGACTGTTCTGGGCTCTGACTATTCTGGGGAAAAACTCAGTGGAACATCCTTCCACTTCAGAGCACCATGGCTTGCGATTTTGGTTGCACCTCGACGGGGTTAGGTATGGGTTTTAACTGGGGTTTAAGTGGGGGGTGATGGTCGGTGGAGTAGGAGTGATGACGGATGTAGGGATCCTGATAAGGGGTTTGTTTGGGAGAGGGGAAGGTGGAGTGGAAGTGGGCGATGCCTGAGATGGAGGGCGAATGATAATAGGTTTGAAAGGTGGAGGTGGAGGCGTGGAGGTAGACGGGACCTCGGACAGGCGGTGGATGATGAGAGGTTTCGAGGGTAGGGGGTGAGGTGTGGGGATAGATGGGGCCTCGGATGGACGAGGTAAGAAGAGGGGTTTTGAAGGCATAGGTAGAGGAGTGGTGGAGGTGGATGGGGCCTCAGATGGGCGAGGTAAGATGTGGGGTTTTGAAGGCGTAGGTAGAGGAGTGGTGGAAGGCTAGTCGGGGAGGGAACTGGAGATTGGCGAGCGGATGAGAGGGCGTGATGACTGTGGGACAGAAGGAGGTCCACTTGGAGATTGTGACATGGTTCGGTGAGGAAGAGATGCTGACCGGATGAGGTGAGGGGGTTGACTAGGAACGTGATGAGCGGCGAGAACGGAGGTGCCCTCCATGTGCCAACATTGCCCTATTCCAACTTCTGAGAAAGAAGAGATGGGGTTAACTTGGTGATTGGGTTGTTGGTGCTCTGGGAGTAGGTTCTAAATAATGCCCATGTTCGGTTGTTGCTGTGGAGCCTACTGAGGCTATTGTTATTGTTGAGGTTGTTGTTGTTGTTGTACTTGTAGTCTCGGAGGAGGTCTCCTTGTCACGTCCCGACGTGAAATATTGGGAGCGCGACGAGTCGTAATCAAGCGTGTCGATCAGAGCATGTACAATTTTATTTCTAAAGTCAGTTTGAATTATTCTAGGAAAACATAAATGACAATGGGCATGCTATTAGGGCGTCGATCCCCCTACCTCAATCGGGGTGGAAACACCCGATTCGACCGCATGCAAGCCGAGGGACGTCGCGGTCCGTCCCTTGCCTGGTCGTCTCCCTTCACAATTCCTAGCCGAGGACGTCGATACCGACGCGAAAACGCCGTGAGAGGGGAGGGAGAGGGCCGTTCGATGCCACCGTGGAACCGCGCCTCTACGTCGGGAGGTCGGAGCCGATGGGCTCACTGCCGCGATCCTCCTCCTTCCAGCTCACCGACGTCGTCCGTCGGTCATCCGGCCACCATCCCCATCCTCCACCGTGTGCCGTGAAGACGGGAAAGGGAGAGGATGCCGTTGTCGCCGTCGCGTCCATTCTTAAGTCCCGGGACAGCCTGGCTGGCAGCACGCCGCACAATGAGCCCATACCTCCTTGGGGAACACCGCAAGTGGGAACCAATATTGGGGCTAGAGGAATTGACAGTAGCAGAGGGCAAGCTGACAAGGGCCCCAGAATTCACGCCGGCTCGCTTGGATAATGCAACAGGTCGAGTGCACAAGGAGAGGCCTTGCTTTGGTTTGTTCTTGTCCCCACTGAAATGGGGGTTCCGGGAGGAGCCATTTCTTCTTGACTGCTTGGCTATCAGGTTCAAGCACTAGCCGGCAGTGGGTGGGTTTGCAGACCTCAAGGCTTCGGACGCCCATTCATTTCGTGAGGGTGCGGTGGAATTTACAAACTATGTGCTTCGTAATTACGCACCGCTCCTAATTACTGCCAGCATATACCACAGCGTGTACGCCTCTCGCTTCAGATATCCCATCTCGAAGGGGTTGTGTTGTGGTATAATAGAGGTCTTTAATTCCAAACTCAACACTTTCTACACTACTGAGGGGGAGACCTCCTTAGATTTATGGAGCCTGCATCAGTTGTCTCATTTTTTTGATAGACGCATAATTGATGGAATTACAAACAGTGTTGGGGTTATAAGTTTGCCCATAGACGGGGAACCTTATGAAGAGGTGTGCCTTTCTGACCTTGTCAAAGATACAACAGATGGGGACGGCACCTATGATCTGGGCTTCTCGTACCGTTACCTGATGAAGGTATACAGGGATATACTTTTATCTTATCATGAAGACAGTGAGAAGCAGGCCAAGAGAGGAGAGCGAAAAAGAGTCTGCATGGGCATGTGGCTTCGATACTTCTTCCGATGCGAGAAGTATGATGATTTCCCTTTAGTTGGCGCAGCTCCCACGCACAAGAAGCCAAGGAGGAGAAAGGTAGATCTTCCGGGCTCTACTGTCAAGGGACACAAGGATGGGCCTAACCTTGCCGACCTCGACGCCATGACCCACTGTGCTGCATATCTGACATATTAGCTGTGTGCCTTCGCCTATGAGGACAAGAGCGTTATTCGTCCAGAGGCGATAAACCTGGCATGCTAAATTACCCGGGGTATTAAACTATCTATTTGCCTGGCCACCCTGTGTTTGATTTATCGGACCCTCAGGGACATCAGCAAAAGCAGGATTCCAAGGAGCCTGCACACTATAGGGCCGATTCATTTCTTCAGCACCTGGGTCTGCATGTTGTTTCCGGAGTTTGCTCCCCGCACTATACAGGCGCCCACTTTATTCTCGAGGATGATAGAGTTTGCGGGTGCTGATCCTGGCTCGACCTTAGCCCAACTGTATTCTCTTAGGGGAAGGCTTACATCTATCCCCCTGGAGTCTCCGGGAAGCATCCACTTTTGGAGTCTGGCGGCGCACTCGAGCCCTTTAGTGAATCGAATGAGAGAGTGCCGGGATGACCAAGTGGAGAGCTACATCCATCCCATCAACTAAAAGATTGTCACCCGGCCGCTACTGGAGCCGGAACTAAGAGACTAGGCGTTGTTGATTCGCCCAAGTGTTCTGATTTTCAGGAAGGGGAACACTATGTTCTTGGAACCATATTACCACTTCCATTTTGGCCACAATTTCGGGTATGACCAGCACATACCCTCACATGTTGCTCAATTCCATTTGCCGACCAGGGTGCTACAGGGAGCGCTTACCGCAGAGCAGGCTCGCACTTGGTGGGATTTCTTCCACCGATGGGATGCCTCGACTTTAGAGTGCCGGCTCAAGGGCATTTCCCACGTGTAACTTCATAATATATTAAGTGGTGGAATGCCCGGACCAGATTTTATCGAGCGAGCAAATTAGAGTGTTGGGATGCAGTTGAACGAAAGTTCTTGAGTAAGCAGAAGTCAGCTGTTTTTGACATAGATGTGGACCACCTGTCTCGGCTGAAGTCCGGCAAATCTAAGAATGTTCAAGAATATATGTCGACTCGAAAATCAGCAAAGAAGCTTAGACAGAAGCCTAGCCCTGAATTGCCGGAGATTTATGTAGATGACTTCATGCAATCTCATCAAAGCCTAAGCCGGGTGGGAACGTCTCGGCTGGACCTAATGAATTTTCCCTTTCCGGCCGAAGAGAGTATAGCTCCTTCCCGCATTTGACGTCCTGAAGTGGACCGTTCTTATCCATTCCGAACTTTCACAAGGAAGGAGGATAGAGAGCTCAGGTATTATCAACATACGACTTGGTTGTTTGTTCTCCTTCAGGTTCACGGGCTTACCATTGAGGAGCGAGCCGCGACTATATTAGACTGGGGCCTCAATTTATCCTTCAATTATGCAGATGGGTGGGGGATGGACCACCTCAGCTTACATTACTGCCTCTCCTCTCGCACCCATCTAGATTTGGCCAGCCTTGCCGATCGCTGCCTCAAGATCGGAGATGTGTGCTGGACGATTAGGGAGGCGGCTTCCAGGGACAAGGAGGCGTCTCTGACCTATTGGTCCCTCTCCTGCTTTTATAATGGCCCGACAGGTATAGTGCTTTCTTTCCTTTCTGGTTTATATTCAGCTCATTAAGCAGCGGGTGATGGTATTTGAGCACTCATTACTCATTATATTCACCTTCGCGCAGATAAGCCCACCGGCTACAAACTGAACAACTATCGGCGGCTCGTTTCAATGGCGAGAAAGCCGGCACATTTTGCCGAGCCGGTGAAAGCCCCGACGACCACCCCACTGTCGTCCGGTAGCAAGCGTGCGCGGGCACGATCACCAGTGAAGGAGGTGATTTCTCAAGCCAAGAGAGGCGTGAAGAGGGTAGCCAAGAGAAGGCGTATCGATGTAGAAAATCCATCCTCAACTGCCCCTTTTGTTCCTGCCATTCCCTCCGTCGAAGAATTTGCTACGTCTAGGCCTTCACCGGGTTCCCCTGCGGGTGAGGCTCTAGGCTTCCGCGATTTAATTATATGCAGGGAGAATTGCTTTCTGACTTCGTCATTCTTTGAATTTTCAGGCAGCGCACAAGAACCTTCTTCGGTTATCATCCCTGTAAAGGAGACTACCGAGGCTTCCGCAGCGGGGCCAGACAAAGATAGCGCCCTATTGCCTGCCTTTATTAGCGAAGGTGAGAGAGGCATCTTCCATGGTTAACCGACACCTCTTTTACTAGTAACACTTTTTTGCATGTATAGGCCTACTCACTAGAGCTAATTCCTATTCGACAGGGGATGCAGCACCAATGTCAGAGCCGGAGATTGTCCCAGCCGTTCCTCCTGCACTGTGCGTGACCCCGGGCATAATCCTGAGGTCCATGAGATCCGCGGGCTTCAGCAGAACAGAGGAACCGACGGTGGTGGAGCCCAAGAAGGATGTGCCCTTGGAGACTCGGAAAACACCCACTTTAGTAGAGTCGTCGTCGAGCGAAGAGGTCGACTACGACTATTCTTCAGACGCCGAGTCTTTTGGTAAAGTTGAATCTCGAGGATAGACGGTGCATATTGCTTCTGGGGCTCAAGAGGGCCCTGGAGTTATTGAAGTGGTCCCCAACTCGCCGGACATAGAAAGTACATTACGCGACGCCGAGCTATTTGCCGATGATGTACCCATTTTTACCCCGCCGCCTACCGTCTCGTCCACTTCCTCAAGCCTGAACCTGTTCGAGCTGGACGTTAAGTATAGACTTATATGCCGCGAGTTTAATTCATTATGCCTTGATATCAATTATTAATTATGTCTTGCATGGACAGGTATTTCTTGCATTGGGGGACGCTCCTGTTCTTCAGATTTCTGCACCCAGCGTCGAAGCTCTGATTTTCATAGGGCCTATGCCAGAGCGTAGTCTGATGCCAATTGCAAGGGCACATATGGGGGCTCCGTTGTTTATTTTGAGACCCGTGGTAATTGGGCTACCTTCGGTGTTGCACGCATTACCCTAACGTTTGGACACCTCTTTGGATGAACAAATATTCGAGGATCTTTTGGAGCAAGTCTTGCCACTCCCGTTAGGGCGCGAAGCACCTCTGGAAGTGGGTCGGCTGGGGGAAGCTTCCACTTCTGCCTTCACGGCAACCTCTTCTTCCCTCGAGATTTCTGTCCCTGCCATAGTGGAACACGAGATGGCTCCGAGCTCGACCTCGACGGCGATGATTGTGCACGACACTTCCCCTGAAGCCGAGACGCCAGGCAGCTCCGCTTTAGCCCTTCCGTCTTCTTCAGCCGTGGTAGATGCTGATATTTGGGCTGCTGTAGACAACAACGTTGCATTTACCTTTCCTTCAATGCCCTCAGTTGGTCTCACCGCTTCAGACCTCCCGATGAGGTCGAACTTGGTCTTGCTGCAGTTGATGGTGTCTTCCAACCCACGACTGACATATCAAAGCCTTAAGGCATTAATAGAAAAGATGACGGAGCTGTTACAGATGATGGGTTGCCCTTGGAAGACTGGTCACAGCGCGTAGTACTACTTCTGAAATACGTGAACCGCCGTGAATTCCTTGGGAATCAACTCCCTAGTCATTTGCCGCAATTCAACCACAGATGAATGAATATCAGTGGGCTTTAAAACCCCGGGAAGAGGAAGTAATGCGGCGTCGAAAGGTTTTGGAGGATCGTCGTAGCCATGCCACCTTTCTAGCGGATAAAATAGAGAAACTCGAGGCCGAGCTTGCCTCTGCCCCAGCTGAGCTTCAAAGTGTGGAGGTGGCCCAAGCCGAGGATGCCGAGGAAGTTTCCATAGCCGAGGGGGCAATGGCATCTCTGAGGTAGGAACTGGACCGCCTTCAAGAGCAGGAGGGACAATTAACTGAAATGTTGAACTTCCCATTTGTCGGGATCTTGCCCCTCGAAGAGATCTTCCGAGGGCTGAGCTGAGCATCCAGCCTATCCCATTGTTGCACCCGAAAATTGTTTCAAAACAATTGAATGAACTGTTGCTATGCAACGTCCGACGAGAAGTACGGCGTATCGTCGACACCGTCGGACTACGGAGTATCTCCGTAATTCAGTATAAACTTTTATTTATTAATAAATCTTGTAAGTTTTTATTTATTACTAAATCGATAAGTAAATCGGGGTATTACATTCTTGGATTGGCCTATGGTCGCCCTAGGTTTAGTTCGAGATCGTGTGGCTGTGGCGAGTTCGAGACTCGAGGATGAGCGTTGACGGGTGCCAATTATGGTTCCTGTTGTGGCTCTTGGCGTGGTGGTTTACGCGGTGGCAGCTCGAGGATGGGTTGGTGTTGTCACGGATGGATTCGAGGGGATGTTGTCCGGTGGCTAGAGATGTTGTGGCCTTCGAGCCTGGCATTTTGGTGGATTCTCATCGCTCCTTGGTAAGCGTTGGCGTGATATTGGTTTTAAGGTCAGAGGTAGGCATAAGAGAGGAGCATGTGGCAGCAGCTAGCTTAACTGTTGTGGCAGAGTGTGGCTATCTGTGAGAAGCGTTGCCTATCCCCTGATGTGTAAGGGTGCTGGCGCTGCTCTGAAAGGATGAGTGCCGGTTGGGCGATGTTCATGAGAATTTGTGGCTAGTATTGTGTTTTTCGAGGTGTCATGAATCGGAGCCTACGGAGTTGCAGAGGTTGTGTAGAGCATCAGAGGATTGGTTCCTCGGTGTGAGATTATCTCGGGTTGCGTGAGACGTATTGTTGCCGTAGTATTGCTTGAGGTATTGTGGTTATGGCACTGGCAGGATGGAGAGTTGGGAAAATGTGCTGGCAAGGTTGCCGCATGAGTACCCCATTCTTGTGTTGGAAGTTGTGTCCTCAGATGAGATCGTGCTTCAGAGAAGTGATCTCTGACAGATTGTGGATCCCAGTTGGTGGCCGTGAGCAGCTGGTGAGGTTGACCGAGTGATCGACCATGGTAAGGTGTGTATTGTCTGGGGACCCATGTGCATTGGTCGCGGCGTCATTGACCAGCTTGCTGTGGTAGCAGGCAGCACTTGTCGGTTCTGGAGAAGTGTGTCGTGGATTGTAAGAGGTTGTGTCCCGAGACTCTATGGTGAGACTGGAGCCGAGGATTGGTAGGCGTCCTTTTGGATTATTTTAAGGTGAAGGATTTGATGAGACATGTCGAAGGACGGTGCCTATGTGCGGAGGTCTCTGATGAGACATAGGCGTTGGATGGTGATCCTTGGTCTGTGACCAGCAAGGGAGGATTTCCCTATAAGTCTGAGTCGAGTGATGTGAGAATCGAGGATTATGGAATCCTATCATCTGGTTTCGTCGTGTTCCCCTGAGAGGGTAGAGTTGGCGTGAGAACCGGATCAGATGCGGTGTCTAAGCGAGATTGGGCCCAAGGTGTGAAAATGGTCTGTGAAGGGTCAGCGGATGGCCTGTCGCTGTTTAGATCATGCCTTCTAGTCTAGTGAAGGTTTCCCATTGACGTGTATCTGGTGACCAGTGGGTGGTCTTTCACAAATAGAAGATGTTGGTTGTTGGGGCTCAAGAATGGTGTGAGCCGTGTGTCGACGAGGCCTTGGGTGGCTGATCATGAGGTGTGTCTTTTCCCAGATTGGACCGTGGATTTGTTAGAAGTTGCCTTCTAGCAAGAATTGGTCTGGCGCTATTGTAAGTGTTCGGCTTTCCAGGTGTGAGCTGGTGGAAGCTCTGCGATGGTTGCCCTCGGTGTAGGGCTTGAGATCTGTCAGCGAGTTGTGAAGTTGACGTTTGGTTGGTCCGCCGAGCATGGGTGTCAACCAGTGATTTGGTTCTCGTGGCGAGGAGTGTGTTTTCTCGGTGAGCGAGATGGTGGCAGTAGTGTCAAGGTTGGTTTTCATGTTGGCTGAGGTGACGCCAGACTTGTACTCTTTTGTATATGCCTGCTCTGATGATCGATGTGTCTTGGGCTATGAGTGAGGCGTTAACCATGATTATTGTCTAGCTGCATCCCTCAGGATCATGATTTTTATGAATATCGAGGTTTGGCTAGGGCCCTTGTAACGACCCAGAGATCCGAATACTAATATACTGATAATATCGATACACTGATACCAAGAACTGGGGAAGCCACCTAAGAGGTTGGTGAGGCCCCTGAAGGGTTGGAAGAGTTTTATCGAGGGGTTGCATAACAAATTGGAATGGCATGCGCGCAGAATTGATTAATACAACAATTAGAATTATAGTGCGGAAGCAAATTAAATATATCAGAGTGGTAAAAATATATATAGTAGTCCAGAGTCATAAATACACAAGTTCGACAACTAAACACCAATCTAAAAGTACAACTACTCGGGGCATACCCCGGATAGAAGTACAAAAGGACAACTACACTACTGCTGGTAGGCTAAGACCGGTCTCCAAAAGCACGGGAACCACCGACAGATGGCTGCGACTGCTCGCCTGAAAGGAGAAAGGGTGAGTCACAGCCAGACTCAGTCGGGGTCACGTGGATCCCTACCTCGCACTAAACAAGCAATCATGCAATTATAAGGAAATTAGAGCATGCATTTAAAACAATAAACATGCATTGGCATAATTAAACACAGGTATAGCAAAGCTGTAAAACCTATCACAATAGTCGATAGAACCTTGGCTCTCTAAACTACTCCTAATGGTAACAGAAGTACACCCCGATCTCACAGTCGAGAATTACCGAACCAACACAATGAACTCTACCCAACAGCCAGAACACGCCATGACATCTCAGTTGTGTAGGCTCATCCTCAGTGACAAAGCCCTACTCTAGACCACAAGGTCTAAGAGCATAGACACATACATGACCTCATTGTCGTGTACTTTACACAGACTATGGGTAAAGCTGCTGTCAAGAGAACACAAATCACCCGAAGTGCCACGTCAACATAGACGAGAACTCAACCTCAAATCACAAGACAAAATCATAAGTCAAGAGGCTCACATTGTCACGAGAATGACATGTCAAGAGGCTCACACTGTCAAGTGCTAGGAGTACCTGCCCACCAGAAGTAAGACCAGATGCGTCCACTGATGACTTAATCTGTGCCTCAAGTGTCTCCCTACTTGCCCCAGGCAAAAACTGAGACATCGTACAAGTAACCAAGGAACAACAACAACGAGGACTAGTCAGGGTAGTGTTTGTCAGCACTAGTCCACTACCCCTAACCAAGTGTGCACACACAGACCTACTGCGATAGGTTAGGTCCTCTAATTGGTTTGCCACCCCAGCTGGACTCTAGCTGCTAAGGCAAGGGGGCCCTACAGTAACCAGTCTAAAAATCATCTCTAACGAGAAGCCACGCTGCCACTCCTTGGTAGGGTCAACACCCACGTGTCGAAGGAGGCTACGACTAGTGGGGGTCACTTGACGTAGAGACTCTCTAAAAGAAAACACCGAAGTACGGACAGGCTACACACACACCTATCACAAGTAACACAAACACAAGGCAGCACAATGCCACCAGACTCAAGACAGCCAACTAGACTTGCTAAACCAATAGTCCTTGAGTCACATGACTTAGATCAAGACTGTCATATAATGCGACAACATGCTGTCAAATCAGCCTAGCCCCTAGGTCAAACCATCATTCGAATAATCTTGCGCTATGGAAGGACAACCCTCTGCACTTACGCAAATACACAATGACTTGATCTAGCATAACACAAAAGCCCAAGTACATGGGGTCATCCGGACCCTCTAAGTCACATGGGAACGTTAATCGAGAAATAGCGATTGATCTGAATACCTAAGAACATGGTCTTGGCCCTCACAAGGCATCCAAGGCATTCATAAGATCAAAGGTCGACCAAAGGATCATAACTGGGTCGATCTAAGACCAAAACAGATGAAACAACTAAGTCGCGGTTGTCACCAGGCCACTACCTACAAGTAGAAACAAGTAGCTGTCGAGACTAGTCTGCTATCACCAAACAGAACTAGGTAGCGGTCAAGGTCAGACCACCACTGACAGGGAAGGAAGGTCGCGGTTATCAGTAGACCGCTACCTCTAAATAGTGGCCAGGTAGTGGTCAAGACCAAACCGCCACCTGCCACGAATAGGGGACACCTGGCGTTGCGTCGATGCTTCACGAGGTGGAGTCGACGCAAACCAGATTGTAGTTGAGAGATGACCGCTACCATCAGGTAGCGGTTCTCAGAAGACTGCCATCTAATGGGGTGACACTGTAGGCTGGTAGTGGTTGCGTGATAACTGCTATCATCAGGCCAGTTTCCCAAGTCGCGGTTCCACCCCAATCGCTACTTCCAGGTAGTGGTTGTCGCAAAATCTTGAACTCAACCGCCCTACCTACACAACACAAAAACAGAACGTGGTTCCAACTGGACCGCTATCAATACCGAGAGTAGAACGTAGTAACTGGGACGACCGCAACCTACTTCTAGTCTGAACTACGTAAAATCACACAAAACTCTATCGTTCCACGCCCTAATCATCCCAAAACGATGGGGAAACAATCACAAACTTATTGCACACCTTCCACAAGTCGCAAGGACTCCAAAAACCCACAAAATGACAAGGAAATGGGTGATTTCCTTAAATTGACCCAAAATGACTCACGTGAACATCTAGTCTCATATCAGCCTCAAATCGCGAGTAAATACAACCAAATTGATAGGAATCGCATCCCGACATGTCAAGGGTTCGAAATCTACCATGAGAATCGAAAAACATCACCTAGAATGGCGAATTCTTATCACACACCCCATAACATGCTTTTCACCCTAAAATGGGAAAACTCGCTCAAACTCATGTTAATTGGGACGAAATCGCAAAGGAATGCAAAACAAGGGTAGAGAATCCATCCCCCTACCTCCACCGATGATCTGTAGTGCCAAAAATGCCAATTCCACACGAAAAATGTTACTCGAACCCCGCCAACACTTCGAATCTATGAATGGGATCACGTCGCACCATGCCTCGATCCTCGCGCCATCCACGCTCCACATCGTCTCATCGTCGTCCCGCACCTCCTCTGTCGGCTGTCGGAGTAGAGAGGAAGATAAGAGAGAGAACGGAGGGAGAGAGAGAGAGAGAGTGAGAATGTGAGATGAGAGAGAGGGTGAGGGTTTAGGGTTTTAAAAAGTTGAATCTGAATTCAATTGAACTGATCTATGAACCTTGAGTCCCTGAACTTGATGGTTGTGGTGCCCTTGAATATGTCTGAAATGGTTCACATAGTCGAGGTGGATTCTATCAAACTCTAAGAAGATGTCCCTCTATCTCCCACCTTCTCTTCGTAGATGACACACTGATCTTTTCCAATGGATCGGTGCGCCACCTGTGGGAGCTTATGAAGTTTCTCAAGAAATATGAAGTCACCTTCGGCCAGCTAATCAATGCCTCCAAGAGCTCGTTTGTCGTAGCTCTGGGTGCCCCGGCCTCTTTGGTTTCTTCCACCACCCACATCACAGGATTCAAGAAGGCCACCCTTCCATTCACTTATCTCGGCATTCCTCTCTTCTCCAGCCGCCCTAAGCTGGAGCACTTCTCCCACATTTTGTCTAAGACTGCAAGTAAGTTGCAAGCATGGAAGGTCGGCTTTCTCTCTATGGGAGGTTGGCATACTCTCATCCGGCATGTGCTCTCTGTCGTTCCTATTTACACCCTTTCATGTGTTGCCATCCTGTCCACCATTCTCAAAGGATTCCATAGGTTGCTTGCAAACTTCTTTTGGGGCACCTATGAGGGGTCTCCAATGAAGCATTGGAGATCTTGGGATGATATTGCACGCCCCATTGATTGCGGCAGGCTTGGAGTCTTGCACCTCCCCACTATGCAAATTGCTCTCAGGACTAAGATGATGTGGAAGGTTATCACCTCCTCATCTCTATGGGCTGATTATTTTCAGGCAAAGCACCTACACCAAGAGCACTATTCCACTGCAACATTCTCCCTCGCACTTTCAGTGGACAAGCACTTATGGAGATTTGCAGCGGCCATCATCCATGGCAATCATCGGGTCTTCGCCTCCAAGGAAAGCTCCCAGGTCTCATTCTGGCTGGATATATGGGTTGGAAATGCCCCACTCAAGGACTTCCTGCCCCCCCACATATGGTCGGCCATGGTGGACAAATTTTGCACTGTGTAACCTGCTCTCTCAGGCGGTGCACAGGATACTATAGCAGAGGCCCAACAGTTTTGCCTGCCCATGCTCCTCCAGCTGGCATACAGCTCCTCGACCTCGACAGATGATTGGTGCTAGAATCTCAATCCACATGGGTCATTCACCTCGTAGTCAGTCCATAAATTTCTATCCCCGAGTGCATCCCTGCCGTGGGGAAGGCTTTGGCACCAGTAGCTGCCCATTAAGTGGTCTGTCCTCACATGGAAGCTCCTACGTAGCGGCCTCCCTGTTGATGATACTGTAGCAGCCTGTTGGGTCCCTCTTTGCTCACACTGCTGCTGCTGCTCAGCACCCCAATCTGAAAGCATCCTCCACCTTTTCTTCTAGGGCGACATTGCTAGACATGTGTGGTCTGGCCTCTACAGCATCATTCGCTTCCACAACTCCACGGTGACCGCTCCTGGCCAGGCGATCTTTGAATACCTATCCAGTCTTCATCTCAACACCATGGGAGGTAGCTTGGCAAGGTGTTTGTTCTTGTCAGCCTTCTGGGAGATCTGGTTCAGCAGGAACAAGGCTCGCTTTGAGGGGCAGACTATGGATGCAAGGCATGTACTCAGCCGGATCAAGCTCAGCATCCACTCCATTTCTCAAGCACATGTCTTCAAAGGGAGAGGCCTCTTAGTAGCTGTGGGCATGTAAAATTGCACGTCCGCGTGTCCCGACCAATCCAACATCAATAAACAACTTCAACGGAAGAGATTGCGGAGAACACGTCCCGTCCGGACCCTCCGAACAAATAGTACACTGCCGTGAAGCCACTCCTGGAGTCACGACAGCGAAGAGGAACCAACCCCTGGGGTGTTCACAACTCATGGGCCCCGAAGAGAACTAAGTGGATCGTCAAATGGGCTTAAAATGGGCCCAAATTCACTTCAACGGCATGCCCATATGGGCATTCAGTGGTACGCCCAGTGAGGTCTTCAACGGTATGCCCAGCGAAGCCTTCAGCGGTACACCCAGTGAGGTCTTCAGTGGTACACCCAGCGAGGTCTTCACCAGTACGTCCAGTGAAGCCTTCACCGGTACACCTAGCGAGGTCTTCAGTGACATGCCCTCGCGCCCCTTTAGCGGCACGCCTTCTTTAGGTTCTCCAGTGGTACGCCCAGCTCTTTCAACGGCATGACCTGGCTTTCCTCCAATGATGCTTCCGACAGGGAGGATCTTACGCCACATCCTACGGATCCTCGCCGCACAGCGGGGTAGATGAGGTGTCAAATGGGGAGGGGGACACATAGCCTACCTCCTGTCAGCCAAGGACAACTCAAGTCAAATCCCCATTTATAACCCACGTTCCCGCCTCCGTCGCTCCACACTCGAAGGCTCCTGCCGTTGAGGTTTAAAAGCCCCTCTTCTACCGGCGAACAAAAAGAAGATAGATGAGAGAAGACACATAAAAAAAAAGAAACACAGAGATAGAGCGCAGAAGCAGATAGAAAGAAGAGAAGAGGTAGAAGAGGAAGGGAAGGAGAACCGTCCACGAAGTGTTGAGATGAACTCCGAAAACATGGTCATGCTCGGACGACACTCCCATATCCTATAATGAGTGGTGGGAAGTCCAAGGACCAACCCTTTAGACATTCTCGATCACTTGTAGGGATGCCAATCAGTAGCTACTCTTTACTATGGGCCCATATTTGTTGTGACTGTACATGCATTTAGGCCAATGAAGCGAACCAAGCATGATTGCATTTGAACATGCCTGTATCTTACCGGGTCGATGTGTGCTAAGAGATGGCATTCGCTACTATGAGGCCATCACAACTAGAGAAAGTAACAATCAAACGGAAGACCCAAAGAAGCATAATGCGCGAAAACCCAAACAAACAGAATGTGAGATTGGTTCCCAATTTTCTGAGAAGATTTAGGCAGCATCTCCCCCTGCCCTGGAATCTATTGGGGGAGAAGTATAGGAGATCCGTCCACAGTGGGCTGAGACGGGTTCCAAAAGAGACAGGCATATCAAAATGATGGCCCGGACCCAACAGTGGGTAGTGAACCCTTTGTCGATTAGTTTTGACCCATTTTGGTACCACAGGGTATACACAATGGCTTTAGGGAAAGTCGACACAACTATGGGCCGAAGGGCCTAAAAGGATCGGGGCGCTGTTCACCTTTAAGGTAGTCAATGTTCTAATTCTCTGGCGAGATCGACGGAGCTCACGTCACAATGTATAACGAAGCCCCGTGATTCAATGGGACGATCGCAAAACCTTGGAAAACATAATGTGATATCAGAAAATAATTTCCTAGGATAATTCTAGCAGCATCTCCTCTTGCCTCGGAATATGTCAAGAGATGTATAGGAAACCCGTCCACAGAGAGTCGAGATGGGGTTCATAATACATGGGCATATCGAAACCCGAGTGCTGCAAGGGTCGAGAAACGATGAAGCACTATTCGCCATAAGGTGGTTCCTTTGATGTCCCCCTAACAAAGTTATCGGAGATCACGCTTTAGTCAGTAGCGAATCTCTGTGACTCGATGGGGGTAATCGGAGGTACCTGGGAAAGCGCGATGTGACATTAGAAATAATATTGTGAGATAATTTCGACAACATCTCCCCTTGCCTCGGGATATGCCAAGAGATATAAAGGAAACCCATCCATGGAGAGTCGAGACGAGGTCCATAATAAATGAGCATATCAAAGCTCGAGGGTCGAGAGAGTCGGGAAATGATGAAACACTGTTCGCCGTAAGGTGGTGCTATCAATATGCCCCAAATGAAGTCATCAGAGATCATGCTTTAGTTAACAGCAAATCTCCTTGGCTCGGCGGGGTATTCAGAAAAAATTTGGGAAATAAAACATAATGTAGGCGTAGAAACCCTGTTAATGTAGCTCCTCCACATCTCATGGGGCTGGGTATGGCTTGGCAATGGGTGGAAC
Source organism: Amorphophallus titanum (assembly GCA_024336825.1). Lineage (NCBI taxonomy): Eukaryota > Viridiplantae > Streptophyta > Magnoliopsida > Alismatales > Araceae > Amorphophallus > Amorphophallus titanum. The sequence goes on from JANBPO010009603.1 coordinate 68,453,027, forward strand.
AGTGAGGAGGATGATATGGCAGGCAGAATAGGGGAAAAATGTTGGGAAAAACATTGATACGGTGGCTAGACAATGTGATCTGGCAGCTGGGCCCATATAGGTGGTGATATGGCAGCTGGATGGGTTTTGGGTAATTTGATGGGTTAAATTGTACACATATATATGCATACGTGAATGAGCTGGCGACTAGGGAATTTGGGCTGAGCTGGCGGCTAGATGCAACCCATATATGTACAGGCTTGAGTGAGCTACATATATACATGCATATCTATGACTTAATTAATCTAGCAGCAAGGGAAAATAAGTAGCCTGGTGACTGGCCTTATGCATATACGTCGGGAATTATTCCAGTGGGCCAGCGGCTGGTTCAACTTGGTACGGCCGCTGGGTGTGAGTTCCATGTGATCCGGCAGCATGTGTATAGTGTAGTGGGTTTGGAAACAAGAAAAACTGGTAGCTTGTTTATGCATGCATGCATACGTTATATATATATTCACACACGTATATATATGGCGTTGGGTAGGTTTAATGCACACATATGGGCTTATTTGATTTCTGCATCATCTCTGTTTATTAATTCACACGGTGGAGAGAGCTGGCAGCATTACACGTGTTAACACGGGTTTATTCACATACATAATGTAAAATGGGTTGGCAGGTGAGTGGGTCACATGCAGCCATGCGTACGCATTCAAATGTGTGGTGGGGGCCATGCATATATAACATACCATTCACACACAAATGCCTGACTAAACTAGCTAGTTACATTTGGATCATACGGCAGCCATATATATACCCCATATATGTTTATCCAAATATATATATAGAGTGAGTGGGCTGGGATTTTAATTTATATGTATCGTAGAGTGGACGTGGATTTGAGGCTGGGGCGATCTTGGGTAATCCGGTGGCTTAACTATACTTGTACATATATAAATGCGGGAGATAATCTGGTATCCCAGTGGCAGAGGCAGTTCACGTGACACAGCAGCTAAATGGGTTTCATGCACACGGCGGCTGGGGTGCGGATGGGCCTGATACAGCGGCCACGGGGGGGGGTGAACAAGTGATGCGGCGGCTGGCCATTGAGCTTCCCTCGCGTGGGACGTACCCAAGCTTGCTTAGAGTCCCAGTCGGTCTTGAGTCCGTGGGTCCGTCCCGCATCATATAGTCCTCTACCCATGGCTTCAGAAACATCAGGTACTCCTTTAGCACAGAACAAAGGTGTTTGGATTCAATCCGATGTAAAACAAGCACTGGCTAATTGCAGTTGGTGGGGAAAGACGTCTTGTATACGAACCCCCACAATCGCATGCACACTCGTACCTGTGGAACCTCCCTTCTCTCCACGTGCTGTCCGATACCCATCGTGCCCACGTGTCGTGCCCTCGCAATGCCTCCCCTGACAAAATTTGGTTCCAAAGGTGATCATCGAGAGATCGAGTGGCACGCCCGCATTCTATCCAATCATCCTGGTTCCATTCATTTAGAATGAGTAACCACTCTATTTTCATGTGCATCTATTATCCTTCACTCACCCTCATCAAAACCCCCAGAAACCCCTCGTGCCAAGTCAACCCATCTCAACCTTCCGTAAAAGGCGAGTGTACGTTACTGCCGTGAGAAACATATAACTACAAAGGAAAATACCTTTGACACAACATAAAATCTTCCTTTTTTCCTTTGTCATTTTTATTTCCCCCCTTCTTGTCACGGTGCCACGAAACAAGTTGGCACACCCGGTGGGACATCTCCTGCCTTTCTTCTTTCTACTGAAGAGGAGCCTATGCCAGCCCTGAAGCCATGGTGCCATTTTCCTATCCTTGTAGGATAGGTAGAGGAGGGACATATTCCCCTGCAGCTTCCAGCTCGTGTTCCAACAGCCAGATCGTGCCCGGTGACTGTCTTCGATCGTCACACTCGCCAACAATAGTAGCCACGGCGACTGTGACATATGGCCCCATCGTCATCGCCACCCATGCACGGGTGGGTTACTTGGCAACGTCGATTGCTTTCAGCGACTTCTCCCCCGTCATCGATCACCCTACTTCTTGGGTGTGCTCCCTGTGGCTATTCCACAGTGAATCCCAGCTCCTGTCCCCATTTTTATGGTGAACTTATCGTACACCTCTTCAGCCCAGGCAACCCGGCTAAGCACCAGGCTCGGGGTCTCCAATGTCGGCACCTGCAAGGGTCCCAGATCGTCTCTCGCCTAGACATGCGTTAGCACCTGGGTCCAGCTTCGTTCGACTTCCAGCATGGGACTCGTGCCCTGGACTTCGGCTACTACTTTAGCACCTCACTCGGGTTTCTAACTTGGAGCTCTAGCTGAGTCTTCACCCGACATTGGTTCCATAGGTGATCGTTGAGAGATCGATTGGCACGCCCACATTCTATCCAATCACCTTGTTTCCATTCATCCAGAATGAGAAACCACTCTATTTTCATGTGCATCTATTATCCTTCAGTCACCCCCGTCAAAACCCCCAGAAACCCCTCATGCCAAGTCATCCCATCTCGACCATCTGTAAAAGGTGAGTGTATGTTACTGCCATGAGAAACATATAACTACAAAGGAAAATACCCCGACACAACATAAAATCTTCATTTTTTGTTTGTCATTTCTATTTCCCCCCTTCTTGCCATGGTGCCATAAAACAAGTTGGCATGCCCGGTGGGACGTCTCCCACCTTTCTTCTTTTTGCTGAAGAGGAGCCTGTGCCAACCCTGAAGCCATCGTGCCCTTTTCCTATCCTTACAGGAGAGGTAGAGGAGGGACATATTCCCTTGTAGCTTCCAGCTCGTGTTCCAGTAGCCGGATCATGCCTGACAACCATCTTCGATTGTCACACTCGCCAGCAATCAGCAGTCCAGCAGCTATGGCGATCGTGATAAATGGCCCCATCATCATCGCCACCCATGCACGGGTGGGTTACTTGGCGACACCGATCACTTTCAGTGACCTCGCCCCTGTCATCGGATCACCCTACTTCTTGGGTGTGTTCCCTGTGGCTATTCCACAGCCAATCCCAGGTCCTATGCCCATTTGTACAGCGAACTCACTATGCATCTCTTCAGCACAGGCGACCTAGTTGAGCACCAAGCTCGGGGTCTCCAATGTTGGCCCCCGCAGGGGTCCCAGATAGTCTCTTGCCCGGACAAGTGTCAACTCCCAGGTCCAGCTTCGGTCAACTTCCAGCATGGGCCTCACGCCCCGGACTTCGACTGCTACTTTAGCACCTCGCTCAGGTTTTCAACTTCGAGCTCCAACCGAGTCTGCACCCAACATGAGCTCCCAGCCCCAGGTCCACAGCTCCTCAACATTTCACTAAGGTTTCCAACCTCGAGGTCTAGTCGAGTCTACACCCAACACCCGCTCCCTGCCCCGGGTCCAAGGCTCCTCAGCACCACACTTGGGCTTCTCGTCTCGAGTCCCAGTCAAGCCGATACTCAACATGGGTTCCCAACCCAGAGTTTGAGGCTCCCTAGCATCCAACTTGGGCTCACAACCCCAGATCTTTGCAAGATCAGTTCCCCACACAGACTCTTTGCTTTGGGTTTTCGACTCCCCAGCTTAACAACAGGGTCTATACCCCCGTTGTACATTTTCTGAGGATTGTGGGAATGATTTTTTCCTATCTTTATATTTTTAAGATTTGTAAAACCCTGACTTATTTTTTATTAATTAAACTCTTTCACCCCCTCTCTCCCCTCACTTCTCATTTCTCTCCCTCTCTCTTCTCACATTCTCTCTTTCTCTCCCTTACTTCTCCGGCGATCGACGGAGGATGGCGAGGGCGAGGCAGAGGCAACACGGGCGGTGAGCGGCGAGGGTGGAACAAGGATCGAGGCGGTGGCAAGGCGGTTCTTCCTCCATGGATTTTGGAACCCGGGTGCGATTCGAGAAGCATTTTCATGAGGAATTGGCGTCCTCGGCACCGAAAATCTTTAGTGGAGGTAGGGGGATAGATCCCTAACCCGTGTAGTTTATTCTCCCATGGTTTTGTAGGTTGAGGCGAGCCGAGAGTGGTTTATTTCACGTCGAGGTTAAAATGCATGATTTTGGGGTGAGTGGCGGATCCTTCATTTTGATCATATTTTTGGGGTTTGAATGGCACCACTTGGTGGTCTAGAGACTGAGGAATGGGTTCCCCATGTTTTCCTCATCACCCGGGGGTGATTGGAGTGTGGAATTGGACCCCTAGGTCGGGTCCAGAGGGCTTTTTGCTATTTTTGGTCGACCGATCGGTTGAGGCTGGTTGACCGAATGACTTACCACGGAAGGGCAAACCCAGGTGGGTTCGATCGACCAACCAGCCTGGTCTGGTCGACCGACCAAGGTTGAAGTTCAGCCTGGCTGTGGGTAGGTCGACCTACCCTATGGGCCAGGTCGACCTACCCCTACTGGTTGACCGGCCCATGCAAGTTGGTCGACTGAAATGTAATTTTTGGCCCGTTTTGGCCCCCCGGTTGACCCAGTTGTGAGCGTTTGGTCGACCTATGGCCCCGTGGATGTCCCGGACATCCCATGGGTACCGTGACCATGTTTTTGGGTGTTTGGAGATATCGTGTTACCTTGATTAGTGTTCCCGTGTGGTTTTGAGGGTCAGGGTGACCCCGTATATTCTGGGCCTTCCTATTTTGATAGATCAAGTTGCCGTGTACTGGTATGAGCACGGAGGGCTGTCCTCACACGATCTTAGCTTCTTCGAAAAGTGGTTTCCGTATAGGCCATGTGTATGGCCTATGAACTGTGAGTTCTATGACCAACCTGGGGCTGGAGGTTTCTTAGCTTCCCTTGGAAAGGGAATGAACTCGATAGTTGTGTGTTGCGTTAAGGACTATTCTTAACCGTGGTTTTTAACCCTAGGAGTAGGGTAGATTGACGGCATGGAGTTGTATTGCACGACGGTCTTGACCCGAGTCGCATGACTCAAGGACCGTTGGATTAGTAGGTCTAGTGGACTGTCCAGAATCTGGCGGCACCATGCCACCCCGTGTTCTGAGGCATTTGTGATAGGCTTATGCGTAGCCTATCAGTACTCTGGCGGTTTCTTCCGGGAGTCTTACCTCGAGTGACCTTACCCACTAGTCGTAGCTTTCCTGCACACGCGTGTGCAGACCCACTTGGGAGTGGTGGAGAGCATGACCCAGTGAGATGATTTTTAGGCTAGTTATCATAGGGCCCCTCATCTTTGCAGCCTGAGTCTGGGCTGGGGGGAAAACTAGCAAGAGGACCCAACTTAGAGTGCATAGTCTGTGTGTGCACACATGGTTGGGGGTGACAGACATGTGTTGACGAGCATGACCCTAGCTAGTCCTTGTTCAGCGGTTACTGTACGGTGTCTCAATGTCCATCTGGGGTGAGTAGGGAGACACCTGGGAAGTGGACTAAGACATCAGTGGATGCATCTAGCATTGCTTCTGGTGGACAATACTCTTGTCACACGAGATGGGTTTCTTCATAGTTCTTCGGGTGATTTCTGAGCGTTTTCTTAACTTTCAGGTCGAGGGTTCCCCGTAGTGTTACCAAGGTTTCACCTGTAGATAGTGTAGGGTTCAAGATGATGAGGTCGTTACTGTGCCTTGGACCATGTGGTCTTGGGTTGGGCCTTCATCTATGAGGACGAGCCTCCACGACAGAGGTGTCGTGGTGTTTCTTCTGACATAACTAGGATTTTTCGTTAGTTCGGTGGTCTCTCGACGGAGAGATCAGGGTTTGTTTTTCGTGTTGTTAAGAGTAGTTTATAGAGCTGTGGTTCCATCGGCTACCATGTTTACTATCCTCGTTACGGTTGTCCCTTCTGTCGTTAGTGTTACTATTATTGCTCCTATTATTGTTGTTGTCATTCTTGTTAGCGTTGTTATTTACCGCCATTGTTTTGTGATGGGATCCGCAGGACCCCTACTGAGCCAATGAGATGAGGCTCACCCCTCTCTTTTCAGGTGTTATGGTTCCTCCTCGAGGTTCAAAGGTGCAGCGCGGAGGTTCGTAGTTGTCAGCTCGCTAGAGTTGGGAGTATACCCAACATTTGAGTATGTTTCTTTCCCTATAGACTGTACTTCGTTGGACTGGACTCTATAGTTAGACATTTAATTGAAAATGTTTCTTTCAGTTGACTGTACTTTATTTTAGACATGAGATGTACTGGACCTTGTAACAGTTTAATTATTTATTTAATTTCTACATTATTATTTAGTTGTATATTGTGCTATCTCTGCAGTTACTTTACCTTCTTGCACACCCTCACACCATCCCTTTTTTTCTTCCAAGTCTTCGGGCTCGTGGGAGGCGGGCCGAGGTTCGAGTCGCGCCGGTTCCTTCCCGGTACTCGGATCCCGGGTCGTCACATTATCATCCTGGTTCATATTCACATTCGCTTGCTCAAGTTGGCCCATGTTCCTCTCGATCTCTCCTTGTTGTGTCCCCTAGTTTTGATGATATAGATCCTTGAGAAATATCTAACAAGTTTGGCTTAACTTCTAAACTGAACAATTACAGGAACTTGAAGCCGTCTCTATCTGGACCAGAGTGTTGGCACCCTGTGTGAAGAAGTGTCGACATCTTGGTTCCAAGAAGCAAGCCTTACTTCCTTCTGGCGCGTATGTCCCGACACCTTGCAATGAAGTCTCAGCACATTGGCACGTTCCGCACGCAAGTATGACGAACGTATCGACACTTGCCTGTCGAAGTGTCGACCTGTTCTGCGTGGAAGCCATGGTTCCTAAAGATTGAAATGGAATGTGCTGACACCTTGTCTGAAAGTTTCGACATGTTCATGATTGTCCAAAACGGATCCGAAACTAATAAAATCCGTCGATTCAACATCCGGAACTTGTCCTAGAGGATCCATTCGCTCCGAAAACAGCCGTCAAGAAGCTTACCGTGTCAGAGGATCCTTGTTTGACAGAAATATCTTCTGAAAGGCTGGTACCATTGCTGTCATAGTCCCCTACCTACTCACATACCTGCATGCACGGTAGAGAAGGGTCAACCATGCAAAGGAAGCTAATCAAATAATGTGAATGTGACATTCTAGGTTTGGTCTTCGCAGTGGACAACGTAAGAGATGCGGTGAGCCACTGATATATTAGAGCAGGAGCTCCAGTTCCTAAAAAAAGCTGAACACGAATAGAAGAAGGCGGGAAGGGCATTGTAGAAGCTGGCTGGGGAAGCGATCTTCTTCCTCGTGCTGGAGAAGTGAGGGCAACGCAGCAGGCTGCCTTCCCCTTCACCTCAGGGAGTCTCACAACGAGGATAAAGGTTATGTTGAAGCTCCATCCGATATCCTTGAAAGCTGGAAGCAAGGTCGTCCTTTCCTCGTGAGGTCGTGGTGATGAACTAGGAAGAACAAGAAGAGAACCCAGGAGTCCTCCAGTTCTTCCCCAGACAAGAGTCTTCTTTCCCATAGAACTTTATAGCCATAATCTGCCTAGTTGTTCCTTTGTTCAGTTGTTTGTTTTTCCTCAAAAACACATACTCTCATTGTTGTTCCCTACCTACAAGTAGGAAGACAGATGGTGTGGTCACCGGTCTGTGGGTTTTGGGTTGTGTACCCTTAAGCTGTTTGGTAGCGGAGTTGTGAGAGTTTGTCTCTCTGTTAGAAGCTGTGAATCAGCGACAGTGCCTTTGCACTAGTGAAGCCTCACTTGGTTGAAGTGAGGGGTGGACGTAGATCTCTAGATAGAGACCGAACCACCTTAAAACCATGTGCTCTTGTGGTTTGCCTTCTGTCATATTGTGTTGCTAGATGCATTCTTAGGAATGCTGTAATCTGTTTTCTTTCATCTAGCCTATTAGCTTGTGCTCGTTCCTGCTCTACTGGTATAAGTTTTTATTAGGTGTTATTTCCGCAAAGAAGGGGTTGATCTATTCACCCCTCCCCTCTAGATCTACCTATCACCACTCCACATGTGGTATCGGAGCTAGTCTCTCTGATTGTGATCTAACGACTTTAAGAGAAGCGGTGACATGGCGACTAAGAGTCCTATGGCTGAAGGGCATTTCATAAATAGACCTCCCTTTTTCTCTAGGACAAACTATCCTTATTGGAAAAATCGTATGCAGGTTTTTATCAGAGCCCAAGATGACGAGATCTGGCGAGTGATTAGCAAGGGTCCATTTGAGCTACCTATAGATGAGGACACATGGACCAAAGAGGAGATCAGAAGATCGACGCTGAACTAGGGTGCCAAGCACATAATGCAGTGCTCCCTTCATCCAACAGAGTTCTTAAGGGTGTCAACTTGTACAACTACAAAAGAAATGTGGGATCGCCTTGAGGTAATATATGAAGGGACACAACAAGTACGTGCAACTAAGGCAAACTTGCTAGTTTCTGAATATGAAAAATTTAGAATGAAACCTGAAGAGACCATTTCGAATATGTATGCTAGGTTAACCATGCTCACTAATGATTTAACTAAGCTAGGTAAGACCTATTCTGAGCAGGAGATTATGAGAAAAATATTAAGATCCCTAACTCCTACATGGCATACAAAGGCAACTATAGTCGAAGAATCAAAGGACTTGACTACTATCAAGGTAGAAGAACTCATAGGGTCCCTGATGACATATGAGATGAATATGAAGAACAAAGAGGCTGAGGTAAGTAAGAGATATGGAACTACTGAAGGGCTTATGCAGGATGCGTGGGATGCAGTGGCAGTGGACCTTCATGTCTATCTCCATAGCCTGGAGGCCTAGTTGGCGACCATGCGAGCAGATGTGGAGACTTTGGTAAGTATGCTCTATCTATATGTTGTTAATTTTTCCTAAAATTTTTGATATTTAGCAACTGATAGTCTCAATAAATGCAGCGTGCCCAGCAGGGAGCAGCAGTCAGATGGATAGGGGGTGCTTCTAGCTCGAGGCACCCGAGTGCCGAGATCACCACCCTCGAGGAGTGACTCGCAGGAGCGATAGCGTGGGCCGAGGTGGCGGAGCGCGACCTAGCTGAGTGGGTAAGCATTCAAATGATATTCAGGCTTATTTCAAACATTTATGGAATTGGAACATGAAGCCGATAATATGCTGAATAATGCAGGTTGCAGAGTTATAAGATGCTCTCACTCGGGCTGCTCTAGCTGGCACCGAGCTTGCGATCCGTGACCAGTGGGTTGCAGAGTTGGAGGAGGTTGAGAGGAGGCGTCGAGAGACCGAGGCGCTACCCCAGGACGTGATAGAGCTGTGGATCCTCCTTGAGGTAGAGAGGAGGGATCACGCTTGCGAGAGGGAGGAGAGGCTTGCGTGGGAGCGCGACCAGGTAGGGCAGTGGATGAGGTTTGAGGAGTGGCAGAGCAAGGTAGCAGAGCTGAGGACGTGGCTGGCCATCATGGAGGAGCGCCTGAGGGTCACCGAGGAGTGCCTACAGAGGGGTCGTAAGCGAGCACGGGCTGTCGGCCACTCCAGTGTCTTCGCCAGCACTGGGTATATAGCAGGTTCTTCAACTCAGTAGAGGAACGAGGCAGACAAGCGGGCCCTAGCTGGCCGGTCAGCTGCCTCTCGGGGGTCCATGCTCCCACCATGATCCTGTCGCCAGGACGAGGGTGAGGCTGAGAGTAGGAGAGAGGAGGGTGGAGGAGAGAGCTAGAGAGAGATTTCCATTGTACTTCACCACCTGCATTTTGTATACATACACACATATATATATAATGAAATGAAAAGCATGTTTCTTACCTGACTTTGTGCACTTGTGCACTTGTGTACCCGACTCATCTTCTTCTTTCTGTGCCTGTATTTCACACTTAAGCAAACAGATTAATTGATCTGTCTGGCTTGGCCCCTTGCTCAATAAGCAAGGGGTTATCATTATTGACCTTGATGCAGGGTCAAGGGGCCAAGTCTTTAATCAACTAAGGCAAATAACAAAGAACGTAGGAAAATGCAACATGCAGATAGGCAGATGCAAATTGGAATTGAAAGATACCCATACAAGATGCAAGCAAGGAAATGATATGACAGGGGGGATAAGCATGGCATTCTGTGAGAATTGACGACCAGACAGATGTCACCATTTAAGTGAATGGCGACCACCAAATGGTCACCAATTGAAAATAGTTTTTTTATTTGTTTTTTACTTTTTTACTTTTTTTCCATTTTTTTTGAAAATGACGACCACACAACTATCGTGATTCAATGAAATGACGCCCTCCCAAATGGGCGTTGATTTATGGTCAAAAGGAGTAATCAAACAATTGACAACACTTAAATGTCTTAGCCTATATGAATAACCCATGCAATCACAAAGCTATGCGCTAACCTGAACTAGATGTACTCTGACCTATATGTGAATATGCCCAGACCCGTGTGTGCATGTGCTTGGACTTGGGCTTGCATATGCTTAAACTTTGGGAATGTGCTCAGACCTGGGGACACGCATATGCTTAGACTTTGGATATGTGCTCAGACCTGGGGACATGCATATGCTTAGACTTAGGGAACATGCACAGACCTTGGAATGTGCATATGCTTAGACCTATGGGGACATGCACAGACCTGGACACGCATATGCTTAGACTTTGGGAATGTGCTCAGACCTAGGAATGTGCATATGCTTAGACCTTGGGGAACATGCACAGACCTTGGAATGTGCATATGCTTAGACCTTGGGACATGCTCAGACCTTGACACGCATATGCTTAGACCTATGAGAATGTGCATATGCTTAGACCTATGGGGACATGCTCAGACCTGGACACGCATATGCTTAGACTTTGGGAATGTGCTCAGACCTGGGAATGTGCATATGCTTAGACCTTGGGGAACATGCATAGACCTGGGAATGTGCATATGCTTTGACCTTGGGGAACATGCATAGACCTTGGAATGTGCATATGCTTAGACCTTGGGGAACATGCTCAGACCTTGACACGCATATGCTTAGACGTAAGGAACATGCTCAGACCTGGACACGCATATGCTTAGACTTAGGGAACATGCTCAGACCTGGGAATGTGCATATGCTCAGACTTATTGAACATGCTCAGACCTTGGAATGTGCATATGCTCGGACTTATGGAACATGCTCAAACCTTGGAATGCGCATATGCTTAGACCTTTGGGGACATGCACAGACTTTGGAACACGCATATGCTTAGACCTATGGGGACATGCGCAGACATGGTCCCTTTCTAGTGTCGCGATTCACTCCACTTCCTCATATCGCCTACAACTTCCGCTGTCATGTTAGGTTGTGGAGTCATTTCAAAGGCATGTTGCCCGTCGACCATGGCCATGTTTCAACCTTCGCCTATAAAAGGGGGTCTCAGTGACCTCCTCCAAGTACGTAAGAAATGATAGAAAAAACTTCTCTTACATTGCCATAATCCCCTCCAAGGGAAGCTCGTCCCCCTTCCCACAGAGTCACTTGAGCTCCATGGCCACCGTTCTACGCCTCTCTCAAGCTAGCTTCCTCGTCTTGAGCTTTCTCCACCTCTTGAGAACCCCACTATCGTCTCTCTCTCGGTTTGCTGATTTAAGCATCAAAGGATTCTCTTAAGAAACTATCACCCCAGTGAAAAACTTTTGTGTAGGTTGGAGATCAGCAAAGCACTCTTAAGGTGATAGTAGGCCCTAACAGCTGTGCTAAGAAGCTTAACAAGGCACACTCACGTCAGGTATTAAATTTTCATTACTTCTATTAGATATTTTCCTCTTTACACTACGCCTTTTGGATATTTTCCCTTCAAAAAACTCAAATTGTTTATGATGTGTGCGCACTGGTGGGAGATTGCCACGTCCCCCCTAATCCCGTCAAGCTTAGGTTTTTCACCGAGTTTCAAGAATTTGAAACCAGAGTGATGACGGGCCGATGTCAATATATCCGTGACCCTTTCTAGCGTCGCGATTCACTCCACTTCCCCATATCGGCTACAACTTCCATTGTCATGTTAGGCTATGGAGTCATTTCAAAGGCATGTTGCCCGTCGACCACGGTCATGTTTCAACATTTGCCTATAAAAGGGGATCTCAATGACCTCCTCCAAGTACGCAAGAAATGATAGAAAAATCTTCTCTTATATTGCCATAATCCCCTCCAAGGGAAGCTGGTCACCCTTCCCACAAAGTCACTTGAGCTCCGTGGCTACCCTTCTGTGCCTCCCTCAAGCTAGCTTCATCGTCTTGAGCCTTCTCCACCTCTTGAGAATCCCACTCTCGTCTCTCTCTCAGTTCGCTGATTTAAGCATCAAAGGATTCTCTTGGGAAACTATCACCCCATTGAAAAACTTTGTGTAGGTTGGAGCTCAGCAAAGCACTCTTAAGGTGGTCGTACAACCTAACAGCTCTGCTAAGAAGCTTGATAAGGCACACTCACGTTAAGTATGTGGTGTGGGGAGGTTGACCAGTCCCTCAGAGCCTAACGGACCTTGGCTCCCTAAGGTGGAAAGCAGACACCATCTAGACTAGGAGTCATTAAGCAAGACTCTAGAAGCTCCACCTTTCATCGCGCCAGTTGTATATGAGCTAATGCGATCGCTCGAGTTCTCTTTAAGGAGGTGTTGCCACATGATCAATTAGGAAGTCCCTAGTGTGAAGGGACATCATCCCAGTGACAATTCAAGGATCGAGGGCCAGGTACTATTTCCCTACTTCTATGGACTTAGGTCCTACGTAGGTCAAACTGAAAGCAAGCACCCTCACCCAATGGAGGAGTGGCCAAGCCCGCCATCCTTTCTCCTCGAACAAGTGTATGCCACAGGTGAGTGGGGCACCCGACAGTGATGGCCAACTACAAGCGAGCATTTGGGGCTTCACTCAAGAAGGTTACAAAGCCCAACAGAATGGTACTGATCGAAAGATTCAAACTAGGTTAAGCTCTTTTGACACCCAAAGATCGGCCCTACGTGGGCAAGTCAATCCTAGTATCCTCAAAGCTATCAGGAAGCCCCTGAGCAAACAAATGTCAATCTTAAAGCTTAGCTCACCCTTGGGTACCTAGGGTGCTCTTTCTCAGGCTCTATATATAAGCCTCTATAGTGGCGAAGTGCAGAGCCTTAGAAAGACGGGGGAGGTCGGATATAGAGCTCGAGAAAGAGTAGCATAGGTACCCAAAGGAGAGCCAAGCTTTAAGACTATCGTTTGCTTGCTCTGGGGGCTTCCCGGTGGCTTTGAGGGTACTAGGATCGGCATGCCCACACAGGGCTGATCTTTGGGCCTCGGGAGAGCTCCACCCAGTTTGAATCTTTCGGTCAATACTTGGTACCTTTCTCTTAGGCTTTGTAACCTTATTGGGTGAAGCCTTAAATGCTTGCTCAGAGTCGGCCATCACTGCCCAGTGTCCCACTCACCTATGGCAGACACCTGGTCAAGGGGAAAGGATGGCGGGTTTGGCCACTCCGCCGTGGGCGGAGGGAGCTTGCTTTTGGTTTGACCTGGACATGACCCGAGTCCATAAAAGTAGGGAAATAATACCTAGTCCATGGTTCCCGAGATGTTGCTGTTGAGATGATGTCCCTTTAGACTGGAGATTTCTAAACGGCCATGTGACGATGCCTCTTTGAAGAGGACTTGGGATGCCAAACCTGTAATGTCCCAAACTTTTTTCCAGATATTTATCAGATATTTATGTGTATTTTTCTCTGATGAGTCTTCGGATCACTGTGCAGGGTGAACCGTGGCGTTCTCCGACTCCAAGTCAGTAACTGACAAAGAAGGACCCACACGATCTCTATATTTTAGCAAGAATTTCCTTTGAACAATATCAAAATCACCGGCTTCAGTCGGTTCCAAAGAGTAAAACCTCAAGAGCTGGGCCGTTAAGGGACCTTCTAAATAGATAAGCCAAAGATGTCTTGTTGTTCTGCCAAAATGATGTTTCATACATGAAATCTTTCAAGTGGATGAACGGGTTGCCTGTCCCATTATAGCACCGAAAGTTTGGCATTTCTAACAGCAGTAGGTGAAAAACTGGCAGAGTGGGTACAGTGACTTCCGGAGCATCCTTAGGAATGGACATCTTCTTGAGTTGCTCCTCCATACTGGTAATCTTCTGAAGGAGAGTATTGGTATCAGCCTCGACCGGGGCCGGATCAGAAGAAAATTGATGAGGCATGGGCCTTCTCAAGAACAAGGGAGGAGATGGATTTTGTGGCTTGGCAAAAGAATAGCCTACCGCAGCAGGGATAGGGGCAATCATATGAGAAAGAAAATCAGATGGGTTCCCTTGATGGACCGCCTAGTTATTAGAAGAATTAACTTGAAGGCCACTTGCAGCCTGGAGGGGATTTGAGGAGGAAGAGGGGACAGATTTCCCTTTGAGAGAAGCTTGGATCTTTTGGTGCTGTGTCTCATCCAATTGAGAGAGAACATTGATCAGATTGTTAATGCTAAGCGAGGGGGAAGTTGTGGACATCAAAAAATGGTGATCAAACGACATGCGCGCCCCGCCACCTGAAAGTGAGTCAAGGACGAAAAGGCTGAACGAACCCAATACCTTGCCCGATCGGGACGAGAACATACCTGAGGGTCTGCTACTTGATAAAGAAGCCCCTCAAGTAGAAGATATGGCCATGGCTCCCCAACTAGCAGTGTCGAAGGCCAAATCAGGAAAAACCCAAGAATTTGGACACGGGTTCGGCACGCGCCAGAAATCACTCAAAGTCCTAAACCGGGACTCAGAGGCGTCAAAATGAATACCCTAGAGGTGGTACATTAAAGCTGAAGCAGCACTGGAGGGCAAGCATCCCTCTGAATCACCGTGAAGCAGGGACGAAACCCCTTGACACTTAAACTAGTGCGGCCCTAAATCTCATGCACTTAAACCGGCACGCCCATGGGGAGACCTTGAACCGACATGCCCCCTTCTATTACTGAACTGGTGGGCCCATGGAAGCATTCTAAACTAGTGCACCCCCCCTTTGGAGGTTGAACCGAGCATGCCCCTCCTTTCCTTGCTGAACCGACGCGCTAATTGCATATGGCCTAAATCGCCGTGGCCCCTGGCCATGCCAGTTTAACCCAACACCATCCCATCCACGCCACGACACCCTATTTTCACATCAGTCTCGTGCGCAGAGGCAAAAGAACAAAGCATTCAATGCCACAATCCGTGTCACCAACTCCGTTCGATAGCGCAGTGGCAGCAACGACATCAACAAGCAGTGATGGTGGAAGCAACAGCAGATACTCCGACAAATCCGCAAACATCCTATCTTTGAACGGATGCCAACGTACTCCGTGAACCAGCAGAAGCCAACGCAACAAGTCAATTTCTGACGGTGCTGCGAATGAGGCAGAGGTGGCAGGAACTCTCTCCCCCATTGGCCATTCTATAAAAAGGCAAGCCAAAGATAATGGAAAGGGTCGGTCTCTCTCTCCCGGGGGGATTCCAGTTGGTTGAGAAGAAAAGTCTGGAGCTCTCCTTTTCCTTGAGCTCTCTAGCATCTGAAGAAGGAGAGAAGTCCTCCGATTAACGCCTGTGAGGTAAAAAAGGAGAGTGAGTGTGAGAGAAGGGAGGTGAGCTCGGGGAAGGGGCTTAGGCTTTGCTCTCCTCCCACCACTGTATCTTTTCTCTTTCGTTCCTGCTTTCCTTTGTTACGGGGTAATCCCCCTCCTTGTATTTTTGTTCCCCCCTCCTTCTACAGATGAATAAAAAGAAAGGCTTTTGCAAGTATATGTAGTGTTCTACTGCTTTTGGTCTCCTTCCCTTTCTCCCTATCTCCTAGTCACCTGGGGCCCTTTGGAAGCATGCCTCTCTGTGGCATGGCCTTTGAGGGAACCTGTTCGAAGGGTGAATAGTTATAGCCGTTCATGGCGAATATCCATCTCTGTGGAGTTCTTGTGGAGCTATGGCCCGTGAGTCGTTAGAACCCTTGAAGGCTAGTCCTCGGGTCCCTACACTCACCTGTGGGTCATCGGACTGCCGTATGGCTACTCCGAACTTTGGGGGTTATCCCGGAACATTCCTTTTGATGATCCCCCATTTCCCCTGGCAAATCTCAGTCCGGTGGAGATGCTGCCCAATTCTCACCAGGTTTATAAGAATAATGGGAATAAAGAACATACACGCAAGGGTGAATGAATGAACAAACAAAACTCTCTGAGGACATGAACTATGTATGCTTGAATCCCTTTGAACCAAACATAAATTGAACCTCCAAATTTCAGGACTTTAACATAATAAACCTATGAATAACATGCTCAAACCCTCTTGCTGAATTAACAAACAAGCGAATAAAACATTTAAATCCTCCTCTTGGCTTATCTAGCTAAATGAACAAGGACTTTAACCTGAATGAAAAGAAGAACCGAACAAAACAAACCTCTCTCTAATCTGGCGCGGCCTAACCCAGCGCGGGGGGGTACCACGCCAGTCTATCCTCCCTCACAAAGCTCATTTCCACCCCTTACACCCGAAACTGGTGTGTCCCCCCTCATGTTGCCTTCAAACTGGCACGCGCCCCTCCTTGTGGCTAAACTGGCGTGCCCCTTCATTCCACCCTAAATCGACGTGCCCTTACTTTCCCCTTGAAACCGACGCGCTCTCCATCTTAAGCCTTAACCGGCGTGCCCCCCCTATATTCCTTCTAAATCGACGTGACTTCCAAATAAAAAAAATAATTAACTAAGTAAAAGAAAATATATAAGCCTAATAAGTGAAAAGATAAAACACCCGTGCGCGAGTGAACAAGGAACTTAACAATCGAAGAAACGATAATAAAAGATGCTACAACCACGCATGCCTCGGGACCCTCACATCTTCGGACTAGGTGTGAAGAGAAAAGTGATGATTCTCCACTAAATTCGACATGGACCTCGGGACCTCCCAACATGGCCATGATCCGAAGTCATTTTCGGGCCAATAGTTCGTCCACTCGACCCACCTCTACCGTGATCCAATCCTGCATCCACACTAAACTTGTTGCATCTGCGACAGATATTTGTACGGTCTCCTTGTCGTCCTTTCCGCTACGAGTGTGGACTTCTTTCTAAATAAGAAATGGTCCACAAATGACCAACACACATGTATCTATGAACGTTTATGTCTCAATGCGGGGTTTGTTTAAATGCAATCTGAGATTTCACTCTCGCTTTCGTTATTATGAAATTCAGGCCATCGGCCCCCTTTTCCTAGCAATCAATCAAGGGTTGTTCCCTCTCTTAGGGGATGTAATTAACGTCGTAACCTTTATGGTACGATGGGTTCTCAGTCCCGACACGATACACACAATCGTTTGACTAGTCAGATCAAGCACACCATGGGCTTTCTCGAAGCCCGAATAAATCGTCACCTAGGTGACTAGCACACCCTCGCACTAACAAATCGAATAAACGAATGAACAAATGAATAAACAAATAAACAAAAGAAGTGCCCCCGAAAGTGCATCCATAAGTCTGGCACGCCCGGTGGGACTAGACTTCCCTTTATCTCCTTGCTAGGATCAAGGCCCCAATGGCCTCTTCTTAAAATTCTAACTGTTTGGCTTAACCCTGCAGGGTTGCAACCCGATAGCTGTGATGGCGGTGATGTTTGGACCCCTCGTCATCGCGAGTCATGCTAAGCATGGCTATTTGGCTGTGCCGACAAAGTTCTTCAATTTTCCTACTATCATCAGCTTCCCCAATTTCTTGGGGGTCGCATTCGTGGAGCTCCTACATGTCCAGGAGATGGAATCGGTCACTGTCGCCAAGGCGACCCTGACTGAAGCTGCTGCGGGAGGTTGCCATGCTCGCCACATTCATTCTCGTGCCTCCGTCAACAAGAAGTGCACATCGGTCACTAGGAGGGGGCCAGGAAGAACACCGGCGCATTGTAAAGCTGGCTATCGACGTCAAGAAAATCCATGCTCATCGGAGGCGTCCGGGTCTTCCTGAATGGCCGACAGGCCAAAATCTCACCCGATAGGGCAATCCCAACGGTGCTAGTACATAACTCCTTCCAAGTGCTGGCCCAAGAAAAATTGGATCACTTTGAAGACAAATCAAAAGGGGGGTTGGCCCCGAAGCCAACCAGATTCAAACATATCTGGGTGTCCAAGCGAGCTTGGCCCCGAACTCCAGTTCAAGCCAGCGAGGCGTTGTGGACCCTTGCTGAAGAAACCAGCTGGGACAAGACTGTGACAGTTGTCACTGTCAATGTAGTTGCGGCTGAAGGTGATGGCGAGAGACCATCCACGTCGTCCGAAGAAAATTTAGCTATGGAAAGAGGCGTCACTCTCAACCCCACCATGCATGACCCTACATTACTAATGTTGTTGCAAGAGTAACAGTAGGAGGTTGAAACATTCAAAAAGTAGCTGAATGAAAAGAATGCACAAGCATCTGCCTCCAGACAGGCAGAAGTTCCTCCCGAAACCCTGGGAAATGAGGGCCAAACCATTGAAGCTTCACCACAAGAGGCCGTGTCTCAGTCGGCGCCTGATTACATGAGGGGCACTCCCTCCCAGCAGCAACATACCACTTCAACGCAACCCCTGGTTATTCCACACCAGGGGATTGCCGCAGCACCTCAGGCAATAGCGGCGACACCACAAATGCAGCAGGCCCACTTCCGCCCAGGCCTGGCCAACCAGGTGATGGCGAATAAAATAATCATAGAACAGATGATCGAAAAGAAGCTGGCCGATATAGGCAATGATGATTATGCCACTTTTGATGTGTGCAAGGTCCCTTAACCTGTCCATCATGCGGCCAAGAGGCTACCTCCTAGCGTCAATAAACCACCGAAGTTTGAGAAGTTTAACAGACAAGGTTCACCGAAAGAGCACATAACTTACTACGTCAACATAATGGGCGACCTGATAGCTGACGAATCCTACCTACTAATGTTCTTGGGGTCCTCCCTTATAGGACTCGCTTTTGAGTGGTATTCAAACCTACTAGCCAGGTCTATAAACGACTGGCTAGGTATGCAAAGGAAGTTGTGGGAGTAGTTTTACGTTGTCGAAAGAGAAATAACCATGGCCAAATTATATGCTTCCAAGTAGAGAAGTGATGAAACTACTCTCGAATATATTAAAAGATGGCGCAATCTCAGCATGAGGTGCAGGCGGCCGCTACATCAAGAGCGCAGCCAGTCCTCACCTCCCGAGGACTTGACCTTTGGGCTGGCCAGGATCGTGACTATTGTCGATCTCATGGGGAGAAGTGCGCAATGGTACGAGCATACCAGTGAGTTCGGCCCTGGGGCCGTGAAGGAGCTGAAGGCGGTGGCTTCGGGGAGCACGTGCCTAGTCGTCAGTGCCTTCGGCTTGTGGAGGCATCACTTCCAGGGGCTCGCTCAGATGCTGGAAGCCAGTCAGGCTGCCCAGGCCGAGTTCGAGGGGCGCCTGAAGGAGTCCGAGGTGACTTGCGCTAAGCTCCAGAGGCAGTCGGTCCAGCAAGGACTAGCCCTTGCTGGCATGGAACGTGACCGTGACCACTTTCGGGCGCAGGCTGATGCAGCTGAGGAGCGAGCAGCCAAGCTAGCGACAGAGGTCCGAGCCATGAAGACCCGTGCTCTACAGGCTGAGGCGGAGATTGCCATGCTGTGCTCCTCGATGTCGACTGCGAACGAGGAAGCGGTGGAGCGCTTCAGTTTCTCTTCGACCTACCGAGATGAGCTGACGGAGGTGGCCCTGGAGTTTTACAGGCCGACTCACGACCGTGGCTTCCGGGAGGGCTGGAGCGCCGCTATGAAGGCCATGGCGAAAAGCCTAGGCCGTGAGGCTTCGATTCTTCTTCCCCCCTCGACTCCTTATGGCCTGGAGACCGAAGATGGTGAGGGAGAGCCTGACGTCGAAGGTGCGGACACTGAGGAGTCAGTGCAGGGACGAGCACGGTCAAGCGAGCACCTGCAGACGTCTCGACAGTGGGAGGCCAAGTGGTGGACTTGAACGAGGACTCACCTCCCGCTGGAGCTGATGTTGCACGTGATCCCGACGAGACTGGGGCACGTGACGATGTACCCGGAGTATACCCTTAGAAGGGTGCCCCTACTTGCTAATTTCCATGTCTTCCTTTGTTTCTGCCTAGGTGACAGTTTTCCTTTTGTAAGCTCTTAATTTCAGAATGGAGAACTTCCCTTTGCTTTGCAAATCTCGAAACCTCTTTCGTGTACCTTCTCTCTTTTCGACTGACTGTGAGATCTTCTGGGGATACGAAATTTTAAGGGGACATTGAAAGGGCGCGACTTTCAGGGACCCGTCGCTTCGATTTCTGGGGATTTACTTGAGGCGGTAGGAGTCCTTATGCTTCTGAGGACTTCACTCCCCTATAAATAGTGGCCTTCGGGATACCCTTGAGACCATCTTTGGAGTAGTGAGCTTTGAGGGGATCTTTCTTGTAGGATGTTGTCGAGCAAATCTGGTACCTCATCGGATGATGAATCTTTGCAAGCTTGCCGCTAGCCTTTGATTCTTTGGAGGGATCCCCCATCGGCCCCTTAGCAGTCGTGGCCGGAACCAGGGGCGAATGGTCCCATTTTCAAAGACTATCAGAATGGGTACCTGGATAGCTAGCATGAGGTCTTGGAGAAGGTCAACCGCTTGTACGCCGATCGGGGAGTTTTACTCCTTCAGTTGGACAGGTTTCATCCTTAAGAGGACGACGAATGACCTTGTACACACTTCCCCCTCATTTTTCGTTGTTTTTTCCCTTGCCATTTTCTTGTTGCATAGTAGTGATCATTCTCTTTGCACTTGCAGGTACGTGATGAGGCACTTCCCCGAGCTGAGGGGTGTGCTTTACTGCCTGAAGAGGGCGGCGGACGGGGTAGCAGACCTCGTCTTCCAGTTTGCAGGCATGGCTGGCGTGCTGGGTCAGCTTCTGTAATGGGTGGGTCTCGTTGCTCCTGTGTCCCCCGTCAGGCAAGGGAGGATGGGTCCACCGGCCTTCATTGTTGGTGCAGGTCCCTTATCGTCGGTATCCCTAGTTGGTCCGCTTTCGCGGATCAAAAGGGATGCTAGGTGTGGATCTTGTCCCTCTTCTCTGGCATGGACGGCTTCCTCTGTTGGTCCACTTCCTCAGAACAAATGGGCTAAGGGAAGGTCGTCTATTATCGCCATGCAAAGCTGGGGGCAGGACCGTGTCTCCACCATCTGACTTTCTTGCGTGTCTATAAGATGGCTTGTGAGAGCCACACCAACACATTGGCAATTTTTGTATCTTGACCAGTGAATAAGGTCTCTTGTATTCTTTGTACCTTGATTAAAGAATAAAATCTCTTTGGACTTATTTTGAATATGTACCTCTGTGACGAGAGACGCTTGTATGATGTGCTTCTTGGCTGCTTTTCCATACGCTTGGCATCTATCTGCCTCTAAGGGACCCTCGAGTCGCCTTCTAATTTTTGAGGAGAGTGGTGCTCGTCTTTAGGGAACCCGTAGGTTACCTTCTCGTTCTCAAGGGGAGCGGTGCTCGCCTCTAGGGAACCCATAGGTTACCTTCTCATTTTCAAGGGGAGCGGTGCTCGCCTTTAGGGATCCCGTAGGGTACCTTCTCATTTTCAAGGGGAGCGATGCTCGCCTTTAGGGAACCCGTAGGTTACCTTCTCATTTTCAAGGGGAGCGGTGCTCTCCTTTAGGGGACCTATAGGTCTGGCAATTAATCAAAGGTGTTCCCTCGTATGGGGGATGTAAATGACGTCATGACCTTTATGGCATGGCGGGATTGAGTCCTGACCCAAACTACACAATCACCTGACGAGGTCAGATTGAGCGCACCATGGGCTTCCGTGAAGCCCGAATAAACTGTCACCTCGATGACTGGCACGTCCACGCACTTAATAAGCCAATAAGTGAATAAACCAACTAATCTAATCGAAAAAGTGCGTCCACATCACCCCATCCAGGTCCATCCTTGTCAGATCTGGCCCAAGAATTAGGAGTTCGGGACTGGATGGATCGAGATCGGATCGGACGAACTTTACCCCCCACCCCAAGAATTCAAATTTTGAACTCCTCAATTGGGAGTGATCGGCTAGGATCACCCGATCAAGGCTGATCCTTGTCTGATCTGGCCGATCCGGCCCAAGAATCAGGACTGGATGGATTGGGATCGGATTGGCCAAACCCAAAACCGATTGGATCGGCCAAAACCCAACACCGATCGGATAGGCCGATCCAATCTGATCCTTTCATGGTGGGCAGCACCCCCAGCCCCTCCATCATCAGTAGCAGCAGCCCCCATTCCAACTTCCTCACTACTATTGTGTACTTGTGTACTTGCCCAGAGCAGAGCTGAACTCAGACATGTAGAGAGAGAGAGAGAGAGACTTTGATGCTGACAGTCACAGTGAACTCATGACTGCCATTCCTAACCTCCGGGCTGCCCCTCATCAGACTCGCCGTCCCCCAGTAAGGGAGGTTAATCTGATCCCATCCTTGCCGACGCTCTTGAAGGAAAACAGCAAGGAAGAACAATGGGAGGGTGCAGTAGAAAGGGCAGGGAAGCTGCCACCGTCGTCGTCCTTGACTAAGCAGTTGGGTGTGCCAATGGTCAGACCTACCTGCCAGATCCCGTGGCCATTTGATCTGATTGCTAAAGAGCAGAGTAAGAAAAAGGAAGGATAAGAAGGGAAAATTAGGTGAATTTTTTCTCTCTCTAGTTTTTTCTAGTGTAAGAAACTCTGGATTTTTCTCGCCCTGTTTCTTCTTCTCCCTCGGCGCGCCCCTCCCGGCCCGCCATGGCCGGCGATGCCGAGGCTCAACCTTCCACCTCGGCACCACTGGAGATTACTTCCTCATCCTCCCAAGTCTCCCACCGAACTTTCGCGCAAGCTCTTATGGATTCCAAGTAGAGGCCGCCGAGGATCGCGATTCCGGTGAAGGATCCGACATATACTGATCGGGGTGGGCTTGCAGTTTTCTTTACTAAGGTGGAGTTTCAGGCGTCCATTAGCTTTCTATCTTTCTCCATTGTGGCCAAATGTGTTTATGGATGGCCTTCATTTCCTGAAATCAAGAGCTGTATGGTGCAGCGCTTGGCAATTTCCTTAGATTTTGTTATCAGTAAGCTTAATCCGAGGCATCTCCTCCTCCGTTTTGATAGTGAATCTGATTTTACGAAGCTGTTGATATTGAAGAACTTGTATATCAAGGGCTTCTTGTTTCAGTTCTTCTGTTGGACACCGGATTTTAATTTTGATGCTGACCCACCGACGGTGCTAGTTTGGATTGGCTTTCCAGCTTTGCTTGCGAACTTGTACCATGAGGACTGCTTGTGGTCCATTGCTAGAAAGTTTGGGATGGTATTACGCATTCATGAAAAAACACTGGCTATGATAGATACTTCGGAGGCTTTGGTTTATGTGGACATGGATCTTTTAGCTCCATGCAGGGAGTGAGTATGGATCAATCTGGATGGTTTTAGCTATTGGCAGCCGGTTAGTTGCAGCCGTGTTCCCGCTCTCTATTCCTTCTGTCACAAGCTTGGATATTCTGTTGATGGCTGTAAGAATAAACAAGGTAGAATGGCCCGGTTTCAATTGGTTAAAGACTAGGATCCTAAGAATTCTCGGCAGGCCTTTAGGTCCTGGCAGGCAGGTCCTCCAGCCGTTCGACATAATGCGACAACGGATAATAAGTTTGAGATTCTTGCCCAGGCTACAGAGTCTATGGAGATGCAGCAAATTAATCCAGAATTAAATAATTCTAAAGGACCTCTTCAGGAACTTGAGGGGGAGCAGGTGCTCTCCTCTCTGAAGTCAGTTCTTGGTGATATTGATGGGTAGAACATGTTTCTATGCAGGAATTGGATGGCTGTGTACTTCTTAACAGAGAAGGGGAAGGCTGTGTACAACTTGTACTCCTCTCCTCTAATGGTCCTGGTGATGAAGCTGATGTTGCTAGTCGACTGGTGTGTATTGATGTAGTGGCTAAGGCCAGGTGGGATACTGAGGCCCCTGTTGTGGCCCTTGATATAAAGGTCTCAAACAATGTGGAAGATTTATTAATGGCCAGTAAGCAGGTAGCAGATAAGGCATGTCTTGATAATGAGCTGATGCAAACCAAGTTGCTTGGGGGGGGGGGTGATCAGAACTTGAATAGGCAACATGTTGGTGGAGTTATTACCAGATCCAGAGCTAGATCGATGGAGGATATCATACATGGGTATTTATTAAATAAGTAATAGGATAACGACTATGTATTCAGTCGTGAAATCAAATAGTGCCCTATACAGGGTCGCTATTTCTCTGTGTATGTAAAAAAAAAACCATAAATCCGATACTGCAAGCCTTCTTACTGATATCTATTGATCTACATGCATGTAGAGGACTTAGTAATTACGAGATTTGGTTGAGTACTTGAGAGCACCTACCTTGATCAGAGGTCAGGATGACAGAACTGAAGAAGAGATGGAAGAAATCAGCTGCACATAATACTCTGTTCGTAATAGAGCAACCGTATCACAGAGAGTACCTGCAACTAGCCGGGCTAGGGAAGATGATTGCAGTCTTCATAGCAACAACAAAATAAGATGCAGCTTCAGGGATCAAGACTTTTCCTCTACATGCAGTCGGCAGTATGAGGAAGATGAGTAGTAGCACGCTTCACAGCAGGGAACAACAACCTCTACTCTGCTTGTGGAAGAAGACGGAACTGGAACAGAGAGGAAGTAATAGTGCCCCAGAAGAACAAGAAGGAACCACAGCAAGAGGAAGAAGCAATAATCTCCTCGAACAGCTCTAGAAAGAGAAGAAACACCACAGCAAGTTGACGTCAGTGAAGGGAACTCAGAGGCAGTAACCTCTAAAGGTTTCTAGAGGGGTATATTTATAGGGAAGAAGAGCCTACGGGGTTTGAGTTTGATCGGGATCAATCTTTCCCACGTAAAAATCCTGTGAGAACTAGACTTCCCACATATCAATCCCTTCCTAGATTAAGACCTTCTCGAACATCACCCAGTATCCTACTCTGAACGAACCACTAAAGTCAGCTTACCAAATTTTATTCCTCAGAGAAGTAGCGCCTCTTCATTAGGTCATTTTTCCTGAAGTAGCACCTGCCTGATGGGCGCCTCTTTACTGTATATAGACAACACCCTACGATTGTAAATAGCCCTTGAGAATAGCGCCCTTTCGAAGGGTCACTACTTCTTTAAATGGCGCCCATTCAAGGGGCACCCTTTCCCTTTATCCCATTTGGGTTTATGGGTAAGGTCCATTGGATTTAAGTGCAAGGCCCGTTGGTGTACGGTGGTGTCGTGTATCAGGTCTGGGCCTTAGCTAATGGTTCGTTTTAAATTATTTAGGATTTTTATTCCTTCAATTTACCAGGGTTGCTACAGTACCTGCCAGGAGACAAGATCTCTACCCACTAGAAGCAAGACCGACTGCGTCCCCTGACGTCTCACGCCGCGCCCAAGTGTCTCCCTACTTGCCCCAGGTGGAAACTGAGACACACTCAACAAGTATCACGAACAAGGACTTGTTGGGGTCGCGCTCGTCAGTGCAGGTCCAACGCCCCCAACCACATGTGCACACATAGACCATGCACCCTAGGTCAAGCTCTCTAGATGGTTCTTCCCCCGAAGCCTAGACTCGGCTGCGCGTGGGGGCCCTACGGCAACCAACTTAACAACCATCTTACTCGGGTCACGCTCTCCACCACTCCTGAGTGGGTCCGCACCCACATGCGCAGGAAAGCTACGACTAGTGGACAGGTCACTGGAGGTGAAACTCGACTCATGAAAATCACCAGCCGAAAGGAAATAAAGTGACAGTCCAGTCAGGACTGTCCCTCTGCCTAGCAGTCCTCTCTGGACCCCAAGGCAAGCCTAGCGATTTCCTCTGGAACCGCAAGGCTCAGCCAAACGGTCAAACCATGACCGCAAGGAGATGAGCCACCAGGGGCCTAGTGGTCTATCGCCAGACAGCCAGCCCAGCCAAACGGTCACGCTGTGACTGCAAGGGAAAGAGCCAACGCAAGGCCTAGCGGTCTATTGCCGGACCGCTTGGCCAGCCAAACGGCCCTCACTGGACCGCAAGGCAACAACAAACAGTCATGCCCTGACCGCTTGCCGACACGTGACTCCCAACGGTTGGAAACACGCTCCCCGAGGGCGCAACAGTCAAAACGGGAGAAACGACCGCCCAACAATCGCTAATCCGGGGCTAGCGGTCTATCGCGTGACCGCCACACCGAGCCTAGCAGTCTTGGGCAGACCACAAGGCCTGCCGACAATACAGTGTCACCAAGCGATCTCCTGGAGACCGCCAAGGGAGCCATGCAGTTCCTGGAAGGGCCGCAAGGCTCTCCCAAGTGCGAAACTGTGGGGAACGTCCAAAAACCCCGATCCACGCCCCGATCATCGCCCGATGATGGGGAAATAAGGGGGAATCCATCCCCGACCCTCCTAGCATGCATCTATGCCCTTAGATCGATCAGAAACTCCACAGAACGAGAGATCCGGTGCTCAACCCCAAATCATGAAATTTACCCTACCCGACTCAAAAATGCCCCTCTCGACCTCTCCTCAACCTACAAATCGCGGGGAAAGCGATAAAGAGCGCAGGGATCCGTCTCCCTACCTCAAAGAAGGCTGAAATCCACCGGATCGCCATCGATCTCGAAATCAAGCCTTTACATCCACGAACTCCACGCCCCAAGCCGCGTAAATGTGAGAATAGATCTTAGATATTGTTTCATTTTTAAGAAAACGTAACAATAAGTCACTTCAAATAAAAAATAAAAAATTTAAAAACATAGTAATTGAGATGACCCGAGTGGCGGTAAAATGGTCGGCTGATACTTTTCATTTTTTTACATTTTAACATCCAATTTCCCTCTCCCCCGAATCAAACCCATCCCCTGCTTGCTTCTCTTCCTCCCCCATCCCTTCTACTCTCATCTCCCTAGATCTTCGCCGACTGCATCAGGTTCTGCTTGGCCTCGAAATCGAGCGGCAAGCTGACGAGGATGGCAATGGCTTCAGATCTGACGGCGTGGGAGGTGAAAGGGCCAAGGAGGGAGGAGATCAGGCCGACCCTGGCAGAGTCGACCACCATCTTCCTGGCAGAGGTGTGGGCGGAGACCACGCGTAGGAGCTCCTTGAGGGTCTGCACTCGGGCCTACCCCTGACCCTGCCGAGGGTGTTGAGCAGCTCCACCATCCAACCCTGGACGTCCTCAGAGTGCTTCTTCATGAGGAGGTAGCGCAGGGAGAACCAGGTGTGGATCAGCTGGTGGAGGGTCTTGTTGGGGGTGACGGCGCCATCCCATAGCTCCTGCATCGTGTTCAGGTAGGTGAGTCAACCCATGGAGAACCACTTGAGGATGTTGGAGTGCTCGTAGGTCTGGCCTGTGCAGAGGGTCATCAGATCCACCATGGGCTCCAGCAAGATCGGGGAGATGAACACCGTGGGGATGTCATCTGCCGAGTCCAGCTCCTCGATCATCTTCTTGAGGTCGAGCTTCTCAGCGGCGACCAGGCCCCCGCCCACCACTGTGCCGCCCAAGATCCCATCTTTGACGGTAGTCTCCAGATCAATGACTTGGGCCAATGGTGAAGAACTCTAGGTTTCTGGTTTAATCTCACAAAGTTGGAGCTATATGGATGGGATCACTTTGTTGGTGTTAGTTTAGTGCGTAGTTTCTCAGTTTTTTTTCCTTTTTTTATCTTTCCTTTTTTTGTTGTTATTGTTGGTGGAATGGTTACCGAGAGCCTGAGGATGCTGTCGGGCATGGGGATGAGGATGATGATGGGAGCAGCGACAGGGAGGGGTTCAGTGGCGAGGATGTTGGGAAGGACCTAGGTATGCTCCTACGAGAGCAGCGCTGCCTGGAGGCATCCGATCGAGAGAGAGAGCTCAACCTGTACAGGAGTGGATCCGCTCACCCCACCGTCGAGTGCTCCATGACCATGGTCAGCTAGCTCTTCGGCGGGGAAGCCCTCAGCTTGTCGGAGTTCCATAGGAATGGGAACGGGTTCCTCTCTGAAGAGGAGCTCCGCTCCGATCTCGCATATCTCTCTTACTATTACTCCAACATCAATCTCAATCCCCAGCTTCCTCCTCTGGTGTTGTCCAAGGACTAGAGGTTCACGCAGAGGTTGCAGGCAGGGAGCTCGATGTTGGGAGGAATAGGTGATTGTGGACGTCAAAAAATGATGATCGTACAGCACCTAAATCTCGGCAATCGAGAGCAAGTCGAAGACGGAAAGGCCGAATAAATCCCATACCTCCTCCAAACAGGATGAGCACGTACCTGAGGGTCTGCTACTTGATAAGGAAGCCCCTCAAGGAGAAGATATGGCCACGGCCCTCCAACTGGCAGTGCCGGAGGCCGAATCAGAAAAAACCTAGGAATTCAGACACGGGTTTGGCATGCACCAGAAATCACTCAAAGTCCTAAACTGGCGCTCAGAGGCTTCGAATTAAACATCTCAGAGATGATACATTACAACAAAAGCAGCGTGGGAGCGCAGGTGTTCGTCTGAATTGCCATGAAGCCAGGATGAAGTCTCTTGACACTTAAACCGACGTGGCCTGTTGTTAAATCGGCGCGCCCCTCCTTTGGCCTTAAACTGGCGCGCCCCTTCAAGGGTTCTTAAATCGGCGCACCCCTCTTCTCTTGCAGAACCAGCGTGCCCCTTTAGCATCCTAAACCGATGTGCTAAAAGCATGGGCCTAAACTGGCGCGCCTACCCCCCACTCCATTTTAACCCAAAGATATCCTATCCTCAGCCCGATACCCTATTTTCCTCTACGAATAAAGGCACCCTTTCCTGAAATGGATAAGCCCCCTGCATCTGACCTACGGGCAACCGCCTGCGTGCCTCAAGCCCCTAAGAATGGAATACTTCAAGCCCTACAGCGAAGCATCGACGTCTACCCATCACCATCGACCAATCCCAAGCCAGAACCTCCCCTACTCTATCGCTCCGCCTATCCGTCGGCCACTCAGTGTCTTCGAGCAGGGAGAAAGAGAAGAAGGAAAAGAAAGGCGGTTTAACCACTCACTCAAAAACCCAATCTCCACTCCTATAAGGGGGAAATCATACTGCATTGGAAAAAGGGCTGGCTGGCTAACAGAGGAAAAGAAGAGGCAAGAAGAAGAGAAGCTCGGTTCCCCCTATGCCTGCGAGGTGAAGAAAAGAGAGTGAGTGTGAGAGAAGAGAGGTGAGCTAGAGAGGTTGGGCTAGAGTTTCCCCTTGTTTTACCCTTCGCGTGGGTGCGAACGGGGTGTGGAATGGAATTTCCACCAGAAATCGCCATTTTCGAGTTTGCGAACGAGTAGCGGTCCCAACAGGAACCGCCACTAGCCATGGCGGTCCTCTGGGGGCCGCCACTTGCTCCCTTAAGTTGATTCAAGCCTTGCGGTCCCGCGATAGACCACCAAGGTGCTTAACGGTCTTGAGGAGACCACTAAGCAGGGCTCTGCAGTCAGGGCATGACCATTTTCGAGGTTTTACCGTTCGAGTGTTTTTGGGCTTAGTGGTCCAAGGGCAGACCGCCAGTTGGCCTTGAGGCCTGGGGATGACCGCTTGGGTCTCCCTTATGTCGGTTTGATCCTAGCAGTCATGCGATCGACTGCTACCTAGATTTACGGTCTCTAAGAGACTGCCAGGGTGTGGCTTGCGATCAGGGTGTGATCATTTTTCAGTTTCTGAGTTGCTTGAGGTCAGGAGGTATAGTGGCCATGCGACTGACTGCTAGGTGACACCCAGCGGCCAGGCAATGGATCGCCATCTTTCTCGGTGGTCTAGGAGTGACCGCCTAGGTTCTGGAGGCGTCTGGGGCTATGCGGTCCTCGTAGGACCGCTATGCTTGGTTTTACAGTCCTAGCCAGACTGCCAAGCTCTGTGATGGTCCAGGGAGGATCACCTCTTAGTTTTCATGGTTGCCGTGCCCGTTTAAGTGTTTTGTTGGTCTCCGGTTGACCCAGTTGTGACCTAGTGGTCAACTTTCGGTCTCGTGAATGTCCCGGACACCCCAGGGATTCTGTGTCTGTGTTTTAGGGTGTCTGGAGATACCATGCTATCTCGATTAGCGTGCCCATGGGTTTGCGAGTCAGGGTGACTCCATGTGTTACAGGCTTTTGTGTTACGCTTGATCAAGTCACCATGTATCTGTGTGAGTGCGGTGGGGGTTCCCCCACATGTCGTGAGTTCTCCGAAAGTGGTTTCCAAGTGGGCCATGCGTAAGGTCTTGGACTGTGAGTACAGTCACCCAGCCTGGGTCTGGAGGATTTTTCGGTTCCCTTTTTGAGGGAATGGTCTCGACGGTTGTGGACTGCCTCGTAAGTCATCGTGCTAAGGTTTCTGACCCTAGGGCTAGGGAAGATTGACAGCATGGCACCGTTCGGTGCAACGGTCTTGACCCCGAGTCTCGTGACTCAAGGACTGTTGGATTTAGTGAGTCTAGAGGACTGTCCAGAGTCTAGTGGCTTAGCGCCACTTGGTTCTTCGTGACTTTCGTACAGGGTGCGTGTGTGGTTCTCAGAGTTTCTCCTCAGAGAGTGGTCACATGAGTGACTCCCCACTAGTCATAGCCTTTTGACACGCGTGTGGTCCCACCAGGGACTGGTGGCGAGGCTACCCGAGAGAGACGGCTTTAGGCTGGTTGTCGTGGGCCTCCTACTGTGGCGGCTCGAGTCCGAGCCGAGAGGAAGAACCAGCTAAAGGGCCTGACATAGCGCAGTCAGTCAGTGTGTGAACACGTGGTTAGGGACTTCGGACGCGTGCTGATGAGCACGACCCCGACTAGACCCTTGTCAATGTTACTTGTGTGTATGTCTCAGTTTTCACCTGGGGTGAGTAGGGAGACACTGCAGCGCGGTGTAAGTCATCAGGGGATGCATCTGGCTGTGCTTCTAGTGGATAGGTACTCCTGTTACGTGAGTCGTGACTCTCCTATTTTTGGGTTCCGCTTCCTATCTGTGAGACGTGGCTTCAAGACCGTTCCAGTGTGTTTTCCCGAGGTGGTGGCTAAAGGTGCTGGTAGGAATTACTGAGGCCTCACCGGGCCAGTGTGGGATTGTGCGGTCCTGGTTGGTCATGCCTGTGTAGGTAGGCTTTCGCGGCAGGGTTGCCGTGAGTGTTTCCTCGGTAGGTCTGGTTCCCGATTGTGAGATCAGAATTTTCCCTTTCGGTTGCCAGTAGGAGTAACTGTAGTGCCGAGTTTTGACTGGCCACTGGCTCGTTGTCCCTACTGTGGTTATTTAGCTAGTGCTACTTTTCTTTCCGTCATTATTTTTCTCGGTTGGGGTTTCGCGGGACCCCTACTAAGTCTCTGTTTGGAGACTCATCCCTACTTTTCAGGTGTGGTGGTTCTTCCTTGAGATTTGAGGACGTTGCGTAGAGGTCCTTAGCTGTCAGCTCGCCGGGTCGAGTGTTCACTTGACATGTGGTACGTTTTGCTAATTTAGACTGTACATTCTGTTGGACTTGACTCTATTGTAGTTAGTTGTTTATTCCTGTTAATTGTTGAAATATCCTACTTTATTTTCTATTTCTTTGTACCTCCACACTCCTTTTTAGCCCTTCTGAGCCCTCCGGCTTATGGGCGACGGGCCAGGATTCGAATGGTATCGGGCTCCTCCCGGTATCCGGATCTTGGGTCGTTACAGCTGGTATCAGAGCGTGGTTATGGGTGTACATAGGTGTTCACCCTAAGCGTGTGCTAGGATAAGAAACGACTATCACAATGCATAGAAATTACAGGTAAATGCTTATTTACAACAAGAATATCAGATAAAAGATTCTTAAGCCACTCAGCTTCAGCACATGCAATATCTAATGTAATTAATTCAGCTTCCATAGTAGATCTAGCATTTATGGTTTGTTTTACAGATTTCTATGTCACAGTTGCCCCTCCTAGGGTAAACACATAACCACTTGTAGAAATGGTATCAGAAGTATTAGTGATCCAATTTGCATCACAATACCCTTCTAGGACGGCAGGGAATCCAGAAAAGGTTAATGCTAAATCCATTGTTCCTTTAAGATATTTAAAAACTCTTTCTAAAGCATGCCAATGTTGTTGACTAGGGTTACTAGTGAATCTACTTAGTACCCCCACAGCATAAGCTAAATCAGGTCTAGTGCTGTTTGTTAAATACATGAGACTACCTATGATTTGTGCATATTTTTCTTGAGAAACAAGGTTACTTAAATTTTTTGTTAAGTTTGTACCAGGAGTAAAAGGTGTAGAAATAGGATTACAATCTAAATAATTGAATCTTTCTAAAATTTTATGCACATAATGAGATTGAGACATGGAGATTCCATTAGATGTTCTATTGAGTTTAATTCCTAATATCACATCAGCAAGACCTAAATCTTTCATATCAAATTTAGAAGATAAAAATGACTTAGTTTCATTAATAATTTCCATGCTGGTTCCAAATATCAAAATATCATTAACATAAAGACATAATATCACACAAGAAGAACCAACAATTTTACTATAAACATGATTCTAGGCCAGTTATATATTTCAAGATTCAAGATTTCATTTGCAGCATGCTAGTCCGCGTCCTGGTTTCGGGCTATTTTGGGGCTGATAATCCTGCATCTCCCATGACGGTTGCCAAGAAGTGCTCTCTTGCATTGGTGCCAGTTTCTTCTCAAGCAAGGCCGGTGGCAATCTCTTTGCTCGCCGGAAGATTGATCATTGATGCTATTATTTCCTCTCGCTCTGTTGACATTCAGATTACTGGCCAAGAAAGGTTCTCTACTCGGATCATGTTGACGCATACAGTCATTAAGCAGATTATGGATTCTATATTCAAGGGGCAATTGGTCGTATTTTCAGCATTCTCCAAGGATATTCTGCACACCTTATGTAATCTCTCTCAGTTTATCAGTACGCCGGCCACGTCAACGCCGCGCATTGCTCTCCCGCAGTTTCGTCCTTCTCTCATCTCAAGGGAGTTGTGCTTCACAGTTGATCGCCGAGTAGAGTTACCGAATCTCATGTTCCTTGTTCCAAGTGATAAAACCCCTTGGTTCCATGATATTCAGCATTCTAAGGAGTCGCTTGTTCAAGAATGTCCACCTATAGTTAGCACTGGATGTCTAGGGGCAACCGCCCCAGCGAGGCTGCATATTCATGACCAGACCAGGCCGTCTGCCAGGTGGGCTCATTATTTGAGAAGACATTGCAAATCAAGAAGCCCGAAGGTTCGGGTCTGTGCCAGGCGGGTCCATGTTCAAGAAATCTCAGCTAAGAAGAGGCGGTGATGCAAGTTCAAAGGTCATCGATTGTGCACTCAGGGGTCCACTTCTTCTTCCTCTCCTTTCTATTCATCATTTCTTCTACTCAGCTCCCACCTTTGGGTGGTGTATTTTCCCTCATTCAATCCTACTTCTGTGATTTTCTCCTCTCTTCTGGGGTCCGCAAACCCCCATTCCTCTTCTTCCCATCTCGAGCCTTTGGATTCTCCCTCATGTCACAATTCTAGGCCTTGGCCTATGCCATCCTTCCATCCCAATTTTGGGACATCTTCTGATTTCCCGGGACTCCCCGGTGTTGTCTCTGCTCTTTCCCCGACCCTGTCGGGTGATTCATATTCTCCTTCCCCAACCCCGTCCGGTGATCATCACTCTTCTTCTCCGACTACGTCAGATGATTACTCTTCTTCTTCTCGTCTTCGCAGCAATCTTCTCATTGTCTTTTCATTCTCTCCTCTTCACCCTTTCGGGGTCATTGCCCTTTTTCTTACTGTTTTCGAGGCTTTAGCCCGCCTTGATCTCAGTTGATCCTAGTTATTCTGTATCTTGTTCCTTGTTATCAGGGCCTCGACATCTTAACGAGGGAGTTCTAGCTCTCATCTCTCTTCCTTTTTATCCTTTTTCGTCCAGTTAAATGTCTGTCGCTCCTCCGTGTAGAGGAATCTTGGTCCTTATTGTCTTCTCCTTCTTTATCCTGTCAAGCAAGGAACACAAAGCTCGCGCTCCTCAAAACTCGATGATCAAGATCGCGTCAGGATGCTGCTTTAATGCTATGGATGTGCAAGGTATCTTTATTTTTGCGCAAGAACATACTATTATTTCTATCATTTTGATTTTCTGCGTGTTATTATTATAACGTTGGTTCCTCAACATGTTTGAGTGACTAGTTTCAATTTAATTAGGTTAAAAATGAGTTCGCTTCTGCAGCACTCCTAGGCTGGTGTTAGCTCTGTGCTGGGAGTCTGAGGACATAGCTGATGGTTTTGCTTATGTAAACTCTCAACCTGTGATCTCTGATACCACTCTCTATAGTTCCCCACCCTATACCTAGTCTAGTATATCACTCTCGTCGGAAATAGGAGGCAATGCCACAGTGGGAACAGCCTAATAGAACGGAGATGGGTTGAGATTTACATAAATAAACAAAGAGCCAAATTTACAGCAGAAGAAGAAGTTCATTACATCAGCTAAAAGTAAATACCAAAATGCTTTGGGCGGCTATCTCCACTCACTCCCTTAGGGCCAGGTTCTTCAAGGCCAAGCATTTATATAATGGCCATTATTCGGAGGCTGCTTTTAATCACATGACTGCTAGGACAGACACTCATGCCAACAGGCTGCCCACTTGGTTCACACAAAGCATAGGGTGCTGGTTTCAGAAAACAGCCCACATGTTAGTTTTTGGATGGATGTCTAGGTTGGTTCTGTGCCCCTCAAGGACTTCTTACCTCTTCAAATTTGGTCCAACATGACAGGTAAAGGGTGCTCTATATAGCAAGTTCTTGGTAATCCTAATAGTACTCACCTTGAGGCTATTCGGCATTACTCCCCATCTGGTTGCTTTGATCATGTTCTTTCTGTAAGTAGTAGTGAGGATAGATGGATTTGGTGTCTCAACACTGACGAAAAGTTCTCCTCTAAATCTATCTGTTGCCTTCTCCAAGGTGCAGCTATTCCTAGATGGTCTAAATTGTGGTGCCTGCACATCCCACTCAAGTGGTCCATCCTTGCTTGGCATATGATCTATGGCCACCTTCCCACTGATGATGCTATCATTGCTTGTGGCATCCCGCTATGCTCTAAGTGTTCCTGCTGCCAATCCCCTCAATCTGAGACCAGTGCTTGAGTATTCTTCCACGGGAAGATTTTTTTTTAAAACTAAGGCGATACCTAGATTGATCCGAGGATCAGTTAGGTAAATTTTATTAATAAAATAGAAATGAAAGGAGATTATATAGCGACCAGAGCTTGAAAAGAGACACCCTGCGTAGAGGGATCTAGAGAAATAAAGACACGGCTCAGAAGAAACCAAAAGATACAGACACAGAGACCTGTAAGAAGAACAACCAATACAAGTCAATCATGATCACGGGATGATGTTGTAGAATTGGATCTACGTAAGGATCTTCTTGTTCAAACACCATCATGCCTTGAAGATGGATGAGGAGGCTCCTAGCCATGCTGGCCGACCCAGTTGGCATGAAATTTGTTGAAATCCACAGGACCAGCAGGCTCAAAACTGGGAACGGTAAGAACTTGATACATGAACGAGGGTTTAACAAGTCCTTCAGCTGAGGGAGATGAAGACGCTGCAGTAGGGGAACCATCAAGGGATGCAGATATGCTAGCCACAATAGGAGGAGCTTGTGGACACAGGGGAGCGTCACCAGCTTTAGACTTAACAGCCCAGCGCAAAGCTTGAGCAAAAGAAAGAGAGGAGCACCAGAAACAGCTTCAGGAGGGGGCAGATGAGAGGGAGACCAGGACGGTGCAGTAGTATTCAGAGGAGGCGAGGGCTAAGAGGAGGAGGAGCCCTCGATAGCATCCCGGTTCCCATCAGATACAGTGACACTGGAAGACACAAAGGGCACATCAACGGCAGGCGCGACAAGGTTGAGAGGAGATCCAATCGCCACAGCAGGAGAAGGCTGGCAGCCATGGAAACAGGACCATGCACAGGCGAGGAGCATGTAGGAGGGAGATTAACACCAAGGCCAGAACCAACCTGAGTAGATATAATAGGGGGGAGAATAGATGCATGGACCGCAGAAACCCCATGCGGAATAGATGGATGATAGGGAGAGCCATCAACTTCCACAGCATCACGACAGGCTACAGGAGGAATACCAGTCTTCACAACAGGTAACACAGCTGCAAGATCACTAGCAATCGAGGGGGGTGCGCGACAACAAGTGACAGTTCACTAGCAGGTAGGATGGGTTGCACGGAGGCGCCAAATGGAGCGACGCCAAAAACAAGGGGCGACTTAGCTACAAAGGCACCAACCTGCCCATGATGAAGCACCTCTTTAGTGGGCTGAGCAGCAACGGATGCGATGGGATGCAAAGAGGGGCCAATGTGCCAGGACCATTAGGGATACGAACTGACAAGCCATGGGAAGATTGCCAATGAAGTGTGGACTGTATTGTATGCCTTCCTACTCTTCAGCAGCATGGCAGTCTTGGCAGTTGCTCATGGGATCACAGATTACCTGATGGGTCTTCATCTGACTACCTTGGCTAGGAGTATTTATTGATGCATCTTCATGGTTACTCTTTGGGAGATTTGGGGTCCCATAATATGTCTAGATATGACGGCCATTTGATGAATGCGCGGCGCATTCTGTGCATGATCATGCAATCTGTTAACCACATTGTTTATGACTGCCATTTTAAGGGGAGAGATCTGTCACCATAACAACGGCTCGTATTTGCATCCTAGGGTATAAATAATGGGGGCATCCCTTGCCCCTCCACGTCCTTTGGACAGAAGATGTATCATTTTTTTTAACCATATTATCGGTATAAGTGCCCTTTTCAGGTTTTCACCGGCACCAGCCCCCTCTTGCTTTTGCCCGCGCACCCTTTCGAATTTTCACGTGACGGGGTACCCGATTTTGCCTGCAGCACCCTTTCTGGTTTTTGCCACAGTTGGGTTATTGTCATTTTTGCCCTTGCCCTAGTAAAGGGACAAGTTCGGCGGGGCATCTCTATTTTAAGCCCCATTTTTTTTAACAAAAAGGGTAAAAGAGTGATGATGGATCGATATGCGATGTTCAACCCTGGATGGTAGCATGTGGCTGTTGGCTAGGGCACGAGGCCTTGCGCCGATAGGAAGGGTTTATTCGTTGGCAAGAAAATAATGTCAACACAAAGGGAGAATTTCTGCCGATTCAGACATAAGGTCCGCAATGGTGATATTGTGTAAATGCCGGCTGGGGCACGAAGCCTTGAGCTGAGAGAAGGGTTTATTCGTTAGCAAGAGGATAATGCTAACGCAAAGGGAGAGTTTCGGTGTCGATTCCGACGTAAGGCCCGTAATGGCGATATTGTGTAAATGTTGGTTAGGGCACAAAGTCTTGCGTCGAGAAAATGGTTTATTCGTTAGCAAGAAGGTAATGCTAACACAAAGGAAGAGTTTCTGCACCGATTCAGACGTAAGGCCCACAATGACGATATTGTGTAAAAGTGGGCTAGGGCACGAAGCCTTACGCCGAGAAAAAGATTTATTCGTTAGCAATAAGGTAATGCTAATGCAAAGGAAGAGTTTCTGCGCAGATTCAGACGTAAGGCCCGTAATGGCGATATTGTGTAAACATTGGCTAGGGCACAAAGCTTTGCAGTGAGAAAATGGTTTATTCGTTAGCAAGAAGGTAATCCTAACGCAAAGGTAGAATTTCTGCGTCGATTCAAACATATGGCCCACAATGGCGATATTGTGTAAAAGTTGGCTAGGGCACGAAGCCTTGTGCCAAGGAAAGGGTTTATTCATTAGCAAGAAGGTAATGCTAATGCAAAGGAAGAGTTTCTGCGCCGATTCAGACATAAGGCCTGTAATGGTGATATTGTATAAATGTTGGCTAGGGCACGAAGCCTTGCACTGAGAAAATGGTTTATTCGTTAACAAGATGGTAATACTAACGCAAAGGAGGAGTTTCTGCGTCGATTCGGATGTAAGGCCCGTAATGGTGATATTGTGTAAACGTTGGCTAGGGCACAAAGCCTTACGCCAAGAAAATGGTTTATTTGTTAGTAAGGTAATGCTAACGCAAAGGAAGAGTTTCTGCGCCGATTCGGATGTAAGGTCCGCAATGGCAATATTGTGTAAATGTTGGCTAGGGCACGAAGCCTTGCACCAAGAAAATGATTTATTCGTTAGCAAGAAGGTAATGCTAATGCAAAGGAGGAGTTTCTGCACCGATTCGGACGTAAAGCTCGTAATGGTGATATTGTGTAAATTTTGGCTGTGGCACGAAGCCTTGCGCCGAGGATGTATTCGTGGGCAAGGGGTTAATGCCCGTGCAAGGGAAAGGTTTTCTTCACCCCTACGAATGTAAGGTCCGTCGGGGGCATTGTTGAGTAGCATTCGGCTAAGGCATAAAGCACTGTCACCATTGGGATGTATTCGCGGGCATGGGGTTATTACCCATGCAAGGGGAAGGTTTTCTTCATTTGTACGGACGTAAGGTCCATAGGGTGCATTGTAGAGTGGTATTCACAGGCATGGGACTAATGTCTGTGCAAGGGAAAAGGTTTTCTTCACCCGTGCGAACGTAAGGTCCGTCGGGGGCATTATGACCCAGTGGGACTATGTTTAGGCTATGAAGTTTTTTTTTTGAGCTTTGTTCAATCTTCAGGTGCCGGTGTAGCCACCCGATAGATGTGCTTCCCATTGAGTGGGAAAAACTGAACCGCGCCATTGTGATCCACCAAGATGTAAGCGCCTCCTTCGTAGACCCGATGTACAACATACGGACCTACCCAATTTTCAATCAACTTCCCTTTGGGGTTAGCTGCCATTACTTCTCTTCTTTTGACCATGACCAAGTCGCCTTTCTTAAATTCTCGCTCCTTGACCAGCTTATCAAAAGTAGGGGCCATGTGAGCCTGATATAATTGGATATTCTGTTGTGCCCGGAGTCACCTTCCTTCCAGCTTAGCAAACTCCTCCAGTCTTCTTTCTATGTTAGTTTGTTCCCTGCTAGCTAGACCATGTTGAATGGCGACCCGCAGTGATGGAACCTCTAGTTCGATTGGCACCACCGCCTCTGACCCATATACAAGGGAAAACGGTGAGTAGCTAGTTGGGGTTTTATAAACTGTACGATAACCCCACAGTGCTTCGTACATCCTTTCTTCCCAGTCCTTCTTATTGGAATTAACAATCTTCGCCAGCAAAGTGTCGAGCATTTTGTTGAAGGCTTCTGCGAGCCCATTGGCTTGGGGATTGTAGGGGGATGATGTCCTCCAATCAATTCTGTATTTAGAAGAACACTGGCTTGATACAAGGCCGGCTATCGACATCGGGCAAATTCGTCCTGATCGGAGGCATCTGTGTATTTCTGAACAGCCAAGCTACCAGGATTTCACCTGATTGGGTGATTGTTAATGTGCTAGTGTGGAATTCATTCCAAGCACTGGTTCAAGATAGGTCGGACCGTGTCAAGTCTGCAGCAAGGGGAGGTCTGGCCCCGAAGCGGACCTAGTTTAAACAAGCATTGGTGCCTAAGTAGATATGGGCCCTTGCTGTTGTTCAAATGGGACTTGCTCAAGTTGACAGGTTCAATGAAGAAGAAAGAGAAGTAGAAAAGGAAGAAAGAATCGAGGTGCCAGCTTTGACATCTCACAGACCAGCCTTCCGGGCTCATGGCCAGCAGGCGAATGTGTATGCTCATAGCAAGAGATGCAGCTCAATGGCCAGACAATGGCAGCTTGCTTGTAGGCCACCGGCTCAACATCAGATGTCACCACCTACACTTTGCCCCCCGGGCGGGCATGATGATATTACCCAGACCGTCTGAGGATATTTTCGCAACCTTGGGAACACTCACCAAGGAACGTAGCGGCTCTTGTAGGCCATGAGTGTTGTAGAAGATAAAGACCGAGGAGAGAAGGTTAACCCGGGTCAAGCTACTGATAAAGGGTCTGGTTGCTATGGACCATCCTTCTATAAAGAGACTGCACCGAGGACATTGGTGTTTAATAGGCTAACCTTCCTTGGACGGCCAGCTGGGAGGGTGATGCGGAGGGATAGGCACCTTTAGATATTTAGTTGCAACATGGCCGGAGTGGCTGGCTGCTATGGGTCTCTACCCGAAGAACTTGAAGGGGTAACTAGACTTGTTGAGAGGCCCGACCCTCTCACTAGAAGAAAGAAGGCTTCAGCTGATGTAGTGCAAGCCCTTGTCGGGGAAACAAGTACGGACGTGGTCACCATGGCTGCTAATGTGATTACCATTAATTGAGGACGAGGACGAAAGGGTTCCACTTGCTTTTGATGCTTCAGCGGAGGGAGGAAGCCAAGTACCCAGCCCTTCTACCCCCGATCCGACCATGATGATGATGCTCCTGAAATACCAACATGAGATTGAAACACTAAACAAGCAGTTGAGCGAGCTTAGCATGCAAGCATTAGCCTTGAAGCAGGTGTAAGTCCCTCCTGAAACATCACAGCATGGCGCTAATGAGCTCGAGGGTTCACCTCAGATGATGGCTTCGCAGTCACTACATAATTGTGCTGGGGGCATGACCCTGATACCACCATCGGCTCCTCACCCTCAAGGCACTACTGCTACTATGCCTCAAGCCACAGTGTTGACAACACCTCAGATGTAGCAAGCACGCTTCTATCCAGATCCAGTGGACCCGACAATGGTTAGCAAGCTAATGGTCGAACAAATGATAGATATGTAGCTAGTGGATCGAGGCGGTGATGATTACACCTCGTTCGATATCTACAAGGTACCATATCCAGCTTACCATACTGCAAAAAGGCTCCCTTCCAGTATCAATAAGCTGCCTAAGTTTGACAAGTTCAACAGGCAAGGATCGTCAAAGGAGCACATAGCCTATTACATGAACGTGATGGGCAATCTGGCAGCGGACAAGTCCTACTTGCTGAAATTCTTTGGGTCTTCTCTTACTGGACTCGCTTTCGAGTGTCACTCGAATCTACCGGCCAGATCCATTAGTGATTGGCCAGATATGCAGTGAAAGTTCCAGGAACGCTTCCATGTTGTTGAACGGGAGGTCACTGTGGCCAAATTGTACGCCTCCAGATAGAAAAATGATGAAACTGTCCTAGAGTACATTAGAAGGTGGCGCAACCTCAGCATGAGATGTAGGCGGCCGCCACACCAAGAAGATGCTGTGCAGATTTGTAAACAAAATCTGAAGAGAGAAGTCCTCGAGAGGATGATAGGGATGGAAATCGGGTCTTTTGACTGATTAAACAATGTAGTGGCGGAAATCGAGGCCTTTCTCGTAAGATATTCTTCTGCCCCCGTTATTCCTAGTCAGAAAGCCAAATCGCCTGATAAGTGGCCCGCACCCAGGGAGATTCATGATGTGGACTTCAAGGCATTTGAGCAGCAAAAAGATAAGGAAAAGAAAGTTGCTGACCCTCCTCCTACAAAGCTAGCTAAAAATAGGAAGGTCCCTCCGTGCGGAACAAAATGAAGAAGTTGTACTCCTTCCCTAAGGAGAAGACCTAGGTCCTGTTTGAATGAGCTACCCGCTACAACAAGATTACACTCCTAGACCTGAAACGACCAAGTGATGCCAGGATGAAAGATGATCCTCGCTTTTGCCCGTACCACCAAATGCTCGGGCATCCTATTTGTTGACACCCGTTTTATGCCGACGAGTTGTGTCATTTTTCTTATCCTTATTTAATGATGTCCTAGGTTATTCACTACTTATTGGGTCATTTTTATCTGATTTTGGGCCTATTTTTATGATTTTTTCTCCTTGGTTGGGCTTACGTCCTCGCAAATAGTAAACTGTGTTTTGATGATGTCTCACTATAAGTCATTGGCCAATTAATTTTGAAACACATGAAACACTTTCTGAATGACTAGGTGTGAAGAAGGTCAACCTCATGCTTCACTGCATCGACCTTACTAGCTCAGTGCTTGCTATCAAGTGTATGAAGAAGGTCGGCCTCACCATGAGTAGTGTTGGCCTCACTAGCTTCAGCAGCGACCCGTCTAATGGAATTTCTGAAGTGGTGTCTGATAGGATTGGTGATCCACTTTGATAATAGGTGAAAAGATTGGAGCGTGCACGGCTGAGATCTAGAGGGGGGTGAATGGATCCCAGTGAGAACTTTTACGAAATTAAAAATAAACTACTCTTACTGATCTAAATTAATAGTAGTGCTCTACTCACAGTGTAAACTACTCACCCAAAACTAATCACACGGTGTGCAACCAGACTCCAGCAAAAGTCATTTGAATGAGAAGATCAACCAACAACCACGTACGAGACGAAGGTTTGATCTAGGATCTCCTCACGCAAGAGATAACATTCTAGATAGGCCTAACCTATCTTTCCCGCCATGCCTTTTTACATACTTGATGGTTGAAGGCTTTTACAACTCAATACAATTAAAATCCAATGTTGACTGAATGGCCCTAAACATACATCTAATCGAAGTGGTAAGCACATAAACAGTCACATAATGAACATAGATTTTTAGGTGGTTCGGTCTCAACCTTGAGACCTACATTCACCCCACACTCAAACCTGAGTGTGACTTTTGCTGACACACAGCTTAACCGCTGATCCATAACTTCAGGGATGAATCCCTACAACCGCTGAGCAACACAGCTTGCTATCCCCTGACTGACAACTTGAACCGCTGAGCCTCACAGTTTGCTAACTACTGAGCACGACAGCTTGCTGTCTGAGGAACTGATCCTCGCTGCTGAGCATCACAACTTGCTCCGCTGACTAACAGCTTGAAAAATAGGGATAAAAGAAAAATACAACGGACTAAAAACAATAATCAGATGTAGCATGAAAACCACTGTAGCTCAAATGAGCAGATGATTCTAGGTCTGATCTAGAAATCGTGACTTCAGCAACGAACACTTCTCACACTACTTCTCCTCTTCTCTGATGCTCTGATGCTCTGTTCTCGCACTTCTTCTCTCTTCTACAACTACCTCTCTCATGCTCGAGCACTTTTCTCTCTTTGAGCTCTGGCGCTCTCACTACTCTGAATTTTCTCTTCTCCTTCGATTGCCTCTCTTCTTCTATTTTCTTCCTCTTTCTATATGACTGTTTCACTCTTAGCTTCGACTGAGAGATCCCCTTTTTATATGCGCAAGCCAGATCGAGTGGTCCCACACGAATTCATTCCGACACGTGGAGAGAGTGTGTTCACACCAATGCTTTTCAGAAAAGTGGCTCGAACAGATCCACGTGTCAGATCTTGAAGATGAGGCGAGACCATGTGGTTGATCATTCTTGAAGAGCTGGCCGCCTTGGATCACGTATCTATTTAACTCAATTATGGGATCACGTGATCACTTAAGTCTTTACTACTCTCTGCTCTTTAAGTGTTTGATTGAATCTCTGTCAATAAAATATAAAATATTTTATCAAACACCTTTTTCATCATAATTGCTCAGGAGGATACATACTTAGCCAATTCCACAAAAATTAGATGCTCAGATCAAAAGAATGTATGTTGATGTAGATGCCTTAAAGTACAGGCCCAATGCTCAGACCTGATGACCTGGATTCTATATGTGCACCGACCTTGGACTCTACATGTGCACAGACCTTGGACTCTTCATGTGCACCGACTCTACATGTGCACAGACCTTAGACTCTTCATGTGCACTGACTCGACATGTGCACAGACCTTAGACTCTACTTGTGCACAGACCTTAGAAAGCATGTTATAGAATGTGCATCGACCTTGTAGAACATGTTGCAGTACGTGCATCGACCTGATGTGCATAATACTTGCATGAGCGTCGACCTTCTAGTATGAATGTTATGATGTGCATCGACCTTACTTTACACAAGGTACGATGTGCATCGACCTTGCTTTACACAATATGCAATGTGCATCTACCTTGCTGATCATAAAGTCACTAGTGCACCGACCTGATACACTACTGGTGGATACATGCACCGACCTGTGTGACTACATGCGAGTATATGCATCAACTGCAAGCACAAGCATGCATCGAACTTATGTTCAACATGGTACAAAGATGCATCGTCCTGATAGGCTTGAGACATGTGCATGCACCGACCTAATAGACGTAAGACCTAATAGACGTAAGATGTGAATGTGCACTGACCTAACAGACGTAAGATGTGAATGTGCACCGAACTAATAGACGTAAGATGTGAGTGTGCATCGACCTGATTTTCTGACACTTAGACAAAAAAAAGACTTATATAACCTGAATGATCAGGATGCCTTAACAAGTCATGCCATTCTGACACATGAAAGATGATGACTCAATCAATCATTATTAAGCAATTTAATAATTAACTGATAGAAATAAAATGAACATTTTATAACAATTAAATATAACTACAGAGTTCATTTCACAAGTACAGTCAACGAAAAGGAAACATACTCTGTTATGGGGCACACCCCGGCACTGGCAAGTTGGCGTACTACTGGTTCTTCGACCGAGAAAGCTCCACCTCCAGGAGAGCGCTACACCTAAAAAGTAAGGAGTGAGTCTCATCTCATTGGCTCGGTAGGGGTCCCGTAGACCCCCACCACAATGAAAGCGGTAAGCGACAATAGCAATAATAATAGCAATAACGGCAACAACAACAGCAAATAACAACAGTCGGGACGGCAAGAACAGCGAGTTAAGGAACACAGAACC
Organism: Amorphophallus titanum; assembly: GCA_024336825.1. Taxonomy (NCBI): domain Eukaryota; kingdom Viridiplantae; phylum Streptophyta; class Magnoliopsida; order Alismatales; family Araceae; genus Amorphophallus; species Amorphophallus titanum. Next base: position 68,497,485 of record JANBPO010009603.1, read on the forward strand.
TTTACGCTAGCCCGATCCCCAACAAGGGAACCTCAACCTCTAGCCGGTGTCGCTGAGCCACAGTGAATCGGTCAACCTACTATCGAGAGGAAACCTCGCAATAACACGGTAGTAACAATCCGGTGGAAAATACTGTCAAGGCCACATGGCCACAACACAACCTCCACCCTCAGGAGGACAACTATACAATGGCTCAGTCCTGAGCTAAGGCCAGTGGAAGGACCCTGCCCAACACAGGGCAATTCACACGCCCGTCTATCGGAAGGGCCACTATAATGTTGTCGGTAACTCAACCTTCACCGACATAGGGTCCACTACTCAAGTATACACAACATGACCAGATGTGTCCACTGATGTCTTATACTGCGCCAAGGCCTCATATGCACGCACACTACTCACACACGATCCCGGGAGGAGCAGAGGAGACACTCTCACACACCACACTCTCAGACTGGTTAGGATTCACACCTCTGTGTCCGTTAGCACGGCCGTGTCCAGCTACTCGACATGGGGTACATGCCACTGCTTCCATCAGCAGCGTACTCTTATCTCAACCAAGGTACGTACGCTCAGGTAGTCCCGCCTCTGCACAAGGAGCATCGTACACATTGGGCGATTCCACCCGGTCCAACTCGATTGGCCACTAGGATGCTCCACATTCCCGCAGAGTCCCCGTCGAGCTCTAACATCCGTGGTCCTATGGGAATCTCTCACAAAACACAATCGGTCACAGTCTCATGGAACCTCAAGAAAGGCGTATACATGCACGCGACCCATCGTGAACCATGGTATGACATTAAGGGGTGCCGAGAAAACTACCCTAAATCAGATAGCAAAACTAGTGGACACCGGCCCACTAAGTCATACAAGAGCCACCCACCGCGATCTTGGAACTCACGCGGATATGACCCTTCATGGTCACTGAACTCACGCGGTAAATAACTCACCACGAGCGCACAAGCCACATGGAAGCCATGCCACAAATGCAGGGCCAAAATCCACCACTGGGAACCCATAAACTCCCAAACTACGAGAATTTATCCTCAGGTGACTGCCACCCTCACAAGGCCGAAATGGCCCAATTCCCATGGGTTTAGGTGAGTGAAACACTAAGTTTTGGATTCAGGGTGAAAAACCATGATCCGAGGTTGGAAAGGCCATTACAACCCAGGGCCCGGGGGAGTTCGGTCGACCGACCTGGGCCAGTCGGTCGATCGAACTTCCCAGGGATGAAAACCCCTGAAGCTGGTCGACCTGCCCGCTCTAGGTAGGTCGACTTGCCCTGGGTCGATTGACCGAAACCAGGGGTTCGGTCGACCAAACCCAATAGAAAATGGGCTTTAAGCCCTGCCAGAATCGGTCGACCGTTTCACTGGAATGGCCGACTCATTCCAGCGACCAATGCACGAAAATGCCCCTTAGGGCCCCGTTCCACCCCGGCTCGCTCCCATTGCGAGCAGAAAGCTTGGGGAACCAATCCCCAACCTCCAACACACACATTGAGACCCAATGGGTCGCGAATCGACGATCGAAACCACGGATTCGACGCTCACCCCGAATGATGCTCAAACTTCCCTAAAATAATAACAAAATCCACTCTCGGCCTCACCACGGCCTAAAATCACAAGAAAATGTGGGGAAAATAAGGGGGAAACATTCCTCAACATCCACTCTATCAATGCCTCACGTTTGGCTAGAAAACATCACCTAAAATGATAGAAATCACCACTCATCTTGAAACATGCATTTAAACCCTAACAAAAGGAAACCTACTCAATCTCGCACCAATCAAGATGAAAATGCGGGAAATTAATGCGATGAGAGTAAGGATCCATCCCCCTACCTCTTACGATGAAACCGTGAAGAGGGGACGCCGATCCATGCCCGAAACGGTTCGTTCCACGGTCGGTTCTTCTCAAAAACATGAGAGCCGCCTCGCCACGCCACTATCTCTCACTCCAAGCTCCGGTCCTTGCCACTCATCGCTCGTGCTGCCCTCCAGCTCATCCCACGTTCTCCCCGTCGGCCGCCAGAGAATAAGAGGGAGAGAGGGAGAGGCGTAAGAGTGAGAGAGGGAGATCTGGGGAGAGGGGGAAAGACTGTTGCGAGAGTGAGGGAGAGGAGGGTGAGGGGAGGGGGTTAAATATGCCTGCCCCGTTAGGCTGCATCTATAAAACCTTTTCTCATTGGCCTGAGGCATTCCGCCCTAGCCAATCTAAAAAAAAAATTATTATTATCCTCTGTCCCACCAGTCTCACCGGGCTGTGTCCATAAAGCCCTCTTCATTGGCTTGAGGCACTCCGTCCTAGCCAAGCTATTTTACTCCACCAGTCTGGGTCTATAAAACCTTTTCCTCGGCACAAGGTACTCTGCCCTTATCGAGCTCTGTAAATTACCTTTCGCCCCACGGGGCCAAGCAAAAAAACTCTTGCCCCTCGGCATGAGACACTCCACCCTTGTCGAGCTCCAAACTACCCCCAGCCCCATAAGATGCAAAACGAATAGGAAGAATAAAAATGAATGATGAAATGAAAATGGTGATTTAAAAAAATAATAATAATGATAAATAAAAAATAAATAAAAAAGAAAAAATATAAAAAATATAATAATAAGAAATCCAATAAACTCAATCCTAAAAAAAAATGACAATAATAATCATCATCAACAAAAGGAAAACTAAAAGAAAAAAAGAAAGAAGAAGAAACTAAAAAAAATCAATCCAATGGGCTCAACAAAAAAGAATCAAACCAAATAAACCCTGATAAATTCAATCAACTAATGAACTCGATAAACTAAATAAACCTAATAAACTCAACTAAAACTAACAAAAAATAAAAAAAATCAACAAATCCCAATAAGCTCAACAAACTCAATAGACCCAATGAAAAAAAATGAATAAACAAACAGCTCAACAAGCTCGATAAACCTAATAAACGCGAACAAAGAAGCCAACAAAAGATTCCTTCACTTTGCCATAGACCTTCTGTCTAAGTAAGGTTTGTCAATCCCGACATCTCCAGGGGTCAAAATCCATATTCTATCCTAGCTTGGACCTCACGTCTATACTAGGTTGGTCAACTTCGACATGACGTCGGGTTGACATCCTTATCTGCACATTCTACCCTTGTTTCAGACCGTCCGTCTGAGCAAGGTTCATTGACTCGGACTTTTTGTCAGATTAACATCGATATTTAGCCCCGGGTCTGGGCCTCTCATTTGTCTACCATCTGACTCACCCTCACCCTAAACCTTCTATCAGGGTAGGGCTCGTTGACTTCGACAGGACGTCGAGTCAACACCCATCTTATATTCTTCTCTTGGCATAGGCCTCAAGCCTCTGCCAAGTTCGTTGGCTTCGACAGGACGTCGAGTCAACACCTATCTTACATTCTGCCTTTGGCTTAGGCCTCACGCCTCTGCCAAGTTCGTTGACTCCGACAAGACGTCGAGTCAACACATATTCTATATTCTGCCCTTGGCTTAGGTCTCAAGCCTCTGCCAAGTTCGTTGACTCCGACAAGACGTCGAGTCAACACATATTCTATATTCTGTCCTTGGCTTAGGTCTCAAGCCTCTGTCAAGTTCGTTGGCTTCGACAGGATGTCGAGTCGACACATATTCTATATTCTGCCCTAGGCTTAGGCCTCACACCTCTGCCAAGATCGTTGACTCCGACAAGACGTCGAGTCGACACATATTCTATATTCTGCCATTGACTTAGGTCTCAAGCCTCTGCCAAGTTCGTTGGCTTCGACAGGATGTCGAGTCGACACATATTCTATATTCTGCCCTAGGCTTAGGCCTCACATCTCTGCCAAGTTCGTTGACTTCTACAAGACGTCGAGTCGACACATATTCTATATGTTGCCCTTGGCTTAGGCCTCACGCCTCTGCCAAGTTCGTCGGTGCTGTCAAGACGTCGAGTCGACACCTATCTTATATTCTGCCATTGGCTTAGACCTCACACCTCTGCCAAGTTCGTTGACTTCGACAGGATGTCGAGTCAACACCCAATCTATATTCTGCCCTTAGCTTAGGCCTCAAGCCTCTGCCAAGTTCGTTGTCTTCGACAGGACGTCGAGTCGACACCTATCTTATATTCTACACTTGACTTAGGCCTCAAGCCTTTGTCAAATTTGTTGTCTTCGACAGGACGTCGAGCCAACATCCATGTTCTATATTCTGCCCTTGGCCTATGGCCTCACGCCTTTGCCAAGTTGGTTAACTTTGGCAAGTCTGGCAAGTCTGTCAAGTCAACAGTCATATTCTGCCCTGGCCCAGACCCGTTGTCTCTTCCAGGTTGGTCATTTTTAGCATGGCCTAAAGGCGACAATAATGCTTTATTTCTGCCCTTGTTCCGGACATACCATCTAAGCAAGGTTTGTTGACTCTGACATCCCATCAGATCGACATCAATATTTTATCTTTGGCATGAGTCTTCCGTCCAGTCAATGAATAAAAAGCCCCTTCTACCTTTGGCTCAGACTTTTCGTCCGGTCAGTCAATAAGAGACCCTTTTACCCCTAGCGCGGACCTTTCGTCCAGTCAGTCAACAAAAAACCTTTCACCTTTGACCTGGATCTTCAGTTTGGATAGATGATGAAATCCGTCCAGGATAGACCTTACATCTATTCTGACAAGATCCGCATATTTCTTTCTATATATATCCTCCCCCCCAGACAAAAATAAGGCTCTGATACCAAACCCTATATATAATTCTATATATAATTCTCTGGCCGGGGGAAAGATCCAAACCAAAGTGAAAGGGTTTATTCTTTAATTCTCTCAAGTGGCCATCCTGGCCGAAGAGGAGATGTTCATTGGCTTAGACGGAGAGTCATGACGCCGACTTCAAGAAAGGTCTCGTTCTTTGTTCTTTTGTGCGTCGACCTAGACGGAAGGTCATGATGCCGACTTCAAGAGGGTTCATTCTTTTGTTTACCGGCTTAGACGGAAGGTCATGACGCCAGCCAACTTGACTTAGGCGGAAGGTCATGACGTCAAGGGAGAATATTTAACGGCTTAGACATAAAGTCATGACGCCGCCATGAAAGATGTTCATTGGCTTAGACGGAAAGTCGCGATGCCGACATAAAAGATGTTCATCGACTTAGACGAAAAGTCATGATGCCGACACGAAAGATGCTCATCGTGGCCGAAGGTAAGATGTTCATCGGCTTAGACGAAAGGTCGTGACGCCGAGTTAAGTAAGGGTCTCTTGGTTTTTTTGTTGAATGGCCAAAGGCCCAAAGGAAGACATTGGTCGGCTCGGAGGGAAGGTCGTGACGCCGACCACATGAAAGGTCCTTTTTGTTGGGTGGCCAAAGGTCAAAGGTGAGGTATTTGGCGATCAGGACGAAAGGTTGTAAGGCTGACCACGTGAAAGTACCATCAGCATCTTCTTCCAGATTGGTACATTAATTATCTTGACTCCATCCTCTGCTCCATTCCCTGTTCTTTTTTTTTTTTGCAGAGGTGGGGGCGAAGACCATACTTATAGCTTTTTCTTCTTTCTTTGCTTCTCCTCTCCTCTTCGTGAAGAGGCGGGTGCGAAGACCACGTTCGCCCTATGACCTTTCTTTCTTTTCTTCCCTTTTCCTTTTGTGAAAAGGATGGGTTCAAGACCACGTCTGCCTCATAATTCTTTTTTCTTCTTCTTTCTTTCTTCCTTTTCTTCTTGAGGCTCTCGGGCGGGGAGAACATAACCTGTCGCCTTCGTCGGCTTGACTGCCTTGGTCATTTCTTTAAGGGTTCCCATGGTCAGAGTGACCGACTCACATCTCTTTTTGGGGAGGCGACTGCCACGACTTCCCTTTTCATCTTTCATTCTTTTGTTGTACAGAGCATATAAAGGGCGGCCTTCTAGGCCCAGCCTCAAGCATCTCTCACGGCTCATTCGCTTGATGGCTAACATTTGAGGTGGGCTTGTAATTCCTGGTGGGGCCTGAATATGCCCACGTGGTATATGCTTTTAATGCCCCCAGACTAGGGTGCATTATTCTTTGCTTCAAATGTCCCCCAGGATAGGGTGTATGCTTCTTCGAGTGCCCCTCATGCTGGGGTGTAACTCTTCTTTCTTATACCTTCATACCCCCAGACTGGGGTATGTTTTCGTATGCCCTTGGAATGGGGTGTCTACTGCTTCATATGCCCCCAGATCGGGGTGGCTCTTCTCCTTTTGCCTTCATGTCCCCATACCGGGGCGTATGCCTTTTCGCTTCCACTTCAAACTGAGTGAATGAAGTCCTGTCATTATCGTTGGATGTGGCTAGTCCATTAAAGACACCCTCTCTTGAGTTTGTGCTCCCTGGCAAAGGCGCGTGACATTGTGCTTCTTCGTCGGCTGGCGAAGGATGTTCCCATATTCTCCCGGGCCTAGCGGCACGGTGGGAAACCGAAGCTTCATCTTGATTTGCCTTCATCGGCACAAAATATATTTCTTCATCTTCTTCTTTTGACGTCTGAGCTCCATCGGGTGAGGCTGACAGGGTGTTGCAAGAGGATGCAGTGTGTTTTCTTTCATTCTTTGAATTCTTTCTCTTTCCTTTTACGGCAAGCATTTGCCCCCAGTGTGGGAGGCCTTGTGTGTTCGACCTTCTTGCCCCTCCTTCAGCTCCTTGTGCCAGCTCTCAGTTGTTAGTTTTCCTTCTAATGACTGTTCGGAGGACTATCTTATGCCCGCTAAGGGATGTAGGGGGTGGAGTGGGCCGGGCCATGGCACCATGAATTCAGATCCCCAGAGTCGGTTGGGGTGTCAACATTCTTCTTGTCTTTGTTGGCGATGTTTGCCATTTTTCTTGCTCCCTTTTAGGCATCAAGATGTATGCCCTAGAAGTGTGTCGGCTGCAAGCCTCTGATGGTTCTTCAGGTGGTTACTGGTATAAAGATATTGTGTTGATTTATGCCCCTGGCATGGGCATCTCATGGGGTTGTGGGGGATTGACCACGTTTTCCCCCATTTGTAATTCGCCCCTTTTAATGAGGCCCTGGAGCATATCTTTAAATATATGGCAATCCTCGATGGGATGCCCGAGCGTTTGATGGTAGCAGCAGAAGCGAGGGTCATCCCTTTTATCGACATCATTGGGTCTCTTCGGCCTTGGGAGAGTAATTTTGTCATTCTTGATAGCCCACTCGAACAGAGTTAGGGTCCTATCCCTGGGGAAAAGCACTACCCCGATCGAAGAAGTATCCCTATCTACAGTGGGCCCCACTTGGGACCTCTACGTCGACAGATCCTCCAACTCAGCTGGCTGTGGATCTAGCATTCTCCTCCGATCTCCCAAAAGAGCAGAGCAATAGTGCACCCTGAAATTCAGTTTCTCGGCATCCAACAATGTCTCTGAGTATGAGGCTCTCATCTCTGGAGCCAGGATGGCTTGATGCCTGGGAGCCAAGCAAGTCAGAATTTATATCGACTCCCAACTGATTGCCCGTCAAGTCAACTGGGACTACGAAGCTCGGGAAACACAAATGCTCAAATACCTCCAGCTGGTGAAAGAAAGAGCCCGACTGCTCAAGAGTTTTTAGGTAATCCGGATAGCTCAGGAAGAAAAATCTCGAGTGGATGCCCTCTCTCGCTTGGCCTCCTCCATCAGCCCAGAGGGCACCGATCGGTCCTCCTCGAGGAACTAGAACGATTGAGCGTGGAAATCGAGCTCGTGGCCATTGTACGTATGACTCCTAGTGACTGGTGCACCACATACGTATCTGGGCTCTGAGACTCCCCAGAGCCCCCCGACCCTCAGGAAGCTTGGAGACTAAAGTATTAAGCTCGACATTTCATCCTTCTTGACGAAACCCTGTACCGAAGATCTTTCTCCAGTCCCCTCCTCAACTTCCTTCACGGTCTAGAAGCCAACCGAGCGATTGAAGATGTCCATGAAGGCATCTGTGGCGCACACCATGGGGGAGATCCATTGTGAGGATCTTGCTAAGGCTAGGCTACTGGTGGCCTACTCTCCAGTGCGAATGCTCGGCTTACGTGTAAAAATGTGATCGATGCCAGTAGTTCGACCATCTAGTCCACCAGCCAGCCTCAGAACTTGTGACCCTAACCAAGCCCTATCCCTTCGCTCGGTGGGGGATCGACATACTGGGCCCCTTTCCCATGGCATAGGCTCAGAAGAAGTTTGTCATTGTCACCATCGACTATTTCTCCAAGTGGATCGAGACTGAGGCCACCACCAAAATTACCGAGACAGTAGTTTGGAGTTTTATTTGGAGGTCGATCATTTGTCATTTTGGCATCCCCCGAGTGATTGTGAGCGATAACAGTCGACATTTCATTTCCACTAATTTTAAGAATAAGTGCTCCGACCTACATATTCGCAACCACTTCACTTCGGTAGCCCACCCCCAGGCCAACGGGCTAGTTGAAAATGCCAACAAAATCATCCTCAGAGGCATTAAGACTAGAATCAGCAAGGCCAAGGGTAATTGGCTCGAGGAACTACCTAGTGTACTATGGTCGTACCGAATAACTCCCAAAGCTGCCACTAGTGAAACTCCTTTCCAAATAGTGTATGGCACGGAAGTCATAATTCCACTGGAGATCGGCAACCCTTCTCTCCTAGTTGTCAGCTTCTCACCTGAGCTGAATGAGCAGAAGCTATCAAAGAACTTGGACCTGGCAGACGAAGTACACGAGGTCAAAAGGATCCGAGCAACAGAGTACTAGCGGCGCATGGCTCGCTATTACAACGCCAAAGTCAAAGGGAGACAATTTCAACCGGGAAATTTCAGTCTGAGAAAGGCTGAAGCTTCTCGACCATTGGAGGCGATGGGGAAGATGGCCTCTAACTGGGAGGGCCCCTACTGAGTGGTTGAGACACTTGGAAAAGGAGCGTATCAGTTATCTAGCATGGAAGGCGCGCCTATTCCTCGGACCTGGAATGTGACGACATTGCAAAAATTTTATTTTTGAGCTTCTTCTAAAACATGTAAGAAATAAATTGCCATAATATCTCTCCTTTTATCGCATTGAGCATTTTTTGTACATTAAATAGGCCATAGCCTGTATGATATGCAAGAAAGAGAAAAAACTAGTGCATCACAAACTAATCACTGGACGCGAATAAGGTTGGTAGCCCCCAAGCCGAGCCACTGACTCCACCCCATGTGGAAACTTACTCGGATAACGGGACATCTAACTTTGTCGGGTTAGGAAGTTCGGAAGATATTGTATCAAAGAAGGAGAGAAAGAAAGAAGGAAGACACTCCCCTGATGATGGGAGTGGGGAGATGCTCGATAGAGAACGAAGTGCTACTGACGACTTCTCGGTGCTCGATGCCATCCGAACTGGTGGGTTTGGATTCCATCCAATAGTACTTTCTGCACCGTGTCTCCGTGTGGCAGTAACTAGCCATCCCTTGAGCACGACAGTAGTCTAGGAGACAGGAGGGAGCCAGTCACCACCCCTCCCTCCATACACATCGACCGCCCCATCGTCAACCATTCTTCAATGCCGAAGCAGTAGGAATGCCCCAGCTATTGCCGTAGTCTTCATCTTCAGATTCATCTTCCATGCTTCGCCTGAGGACAGTTAAAGAGAAAGAAGACGGCTGCTTCGCATGAATGCTAGGAGGGAGCCACGGACTGCAAGGGAAGCCTTAAGTGGTGTGAAGAGGGAGAGACACCCTTTGGGACCTTTTTATAGGCCGAAGGGGGAGACATCGGCGGCAGCACCATCATTACGCCGGTGGATATCGATCGCTATCTGGACATCCAGACGCAGCGCCGCGACATCCGTCTTCTCCGGCGGCTGACGGAGGAAGGCGGGGGTGAGGCAGCGAGGATGGAGTGTGGAATGGGGCGGTGGAGGTGCGGCGGTTTGTTCCCGAGTTCGTGAACCCGACGACATTTGTAAAGTGATTTCGTGAGGAAACAGCGTCCACGGTGTGAAAAATCTTCGGTGAAGGTAAAAAGATAGATTCCTGGCCCTTGTACTTCCTTTCCCAAGGATTTGATAGGCCGAGGTGAGTCGAGAATAGATTTATTTCATGTCGGGGAGATAAATGCATGTTTTAGGGCCTATAATGAATTCTCTGATTTGATTATATTTTGGGGGTTTAAACGCGTCCTCTAGGTGGTCTAGAGGCTGGGGAATAGGTTCCCCATGTTTTCCCCATCACCCTGGGATGATTGGGACGTGAAATCGAACCCCTAGGTTGGGTTCGATGGGTTCTCTGTCGTTTTAAGTAGACCAATCGGTTGGGATTGGTCGACCAAACGGCTCGCCACGGAGGGCTGAACCCAGCAGGGTTTGGTCGACCGAACTAGGAGGGTCGGTCGACTGACCCCTATTGGGGAGGTCGACGCGGTTTGTTCTGTGTCGGCGCCTCCTGCTGGCGGTCGATCGATCGAACTGGTTTGGTCGACTGACCACCGCTCATGCCCCTTTGGCTGTGGGCTATGTCAACCCCACCCTGTGGAGGGTCGGCGCAACCTCGTTGGTCGATCGACTCGGGGGATTGGTCGACCGAACAGTCATGTTCAGCCCGTTTTGGCCCCCAGTTGACCTAGTTAAGACCCAATGATCGACCTATGGTCCCATGGATGTTCCAGACATCCTGTGGGGACCGTGACCGTGTTTTTGGGTGTCTGATGGTATCGTATTACCTCGATTAGCACACCCATGAGTTTTGAGGGTTCGGGTGACCCCATGTGTTTCGGGCTTTTATATTACACTTAATCGAGTCACCGTGTACTAGTAGGAGTATGAAGGGCTGTCCTCGTATGCTGTTAGCTTTCTTAGAAAGTAGTTTCCATGTGGGTCATGTGTATGGCCTATGAATTGTATGCTCAGTAACCCAGCCTGGGGCTAGGGGTTTCTCGAGCTTTCCCTTTGGAAAGGGAAATAACTTGACGGTTGTAGGCTGACATGAAGAGTATGCAACCATGGTTTCTGACCTTAGGAGTAGGGCAGATTGACGACATGGAGCTATCTTGTACAATAGTCTTGACCTAAGTCTCATGACTCAAGGACCGTTGGGTTAGTAGGTCTAGTTAGCGGCCCTGAGTCTGGTGGCCCTGAGCCACCCGGTAGTCTATGTTACTCGCGATGGGTGCGTGCGTGACTTTCAGTGTTCACGTTTAGTGACCCCTGACTAGTCGTAGCTTGCCTGTGCACTCTTGTGCTAACCTACCAGGGAGTAGACAGAGAGCTACACTCGGTGAGAGAGTTTTTAGGCTGGTTACTATAGGGCCCCTTATCTTTGCAGCCTAAGTCTGGGCTGGGGGGAAAACCAACTAGTGGACCCGACTTAGAGCGCATAGTCTGTGTGTGCATAGATGGTTAGGGGCTACAGGTCTACGCAGACGAGCGCGACCCCAAGTAGTCCTTATTTTGTGGCTACTGATACAGTGTCTCAGTTTTGCTTGAGGCGAGGGAGACACCTGAGGCGTGGACTAAGCCGTCAGTGGACGCATCTGGCCATACTTCTAGTAGACAAGTACTTCCGCCACATGACATGAGATTTCCATGACTTGAGTTTTCATTTTTCATCTACAATGCGTGATTTTACGTGTAAGTTTCGGGTGTTTTCCGAATGTAGAGGTCTGGGGTTTTCGGTAAGTATTACCGAAGGTTTTCCCTAGAGGGTGTAGGGTTTACGATGGCAACGTCGTGATTGTGTTACCCAGACTGCGTGGTCTTGGGTTAGGCCTTCGTCTGTGAGACGAGCCTTCACGATAGTGGTGTTGTGATGGTTCCCCTGGCAACATAGCTAGTGGTGGTAGTAGTCCGACAGTCTCCGGATTGTGAGATTGGGGTGTTGGTTTCGGCTCCAGCAGGAGTAGTTGTAAAGCCATGGTTTCATAGGCTACCGAGTTTAGGAATTCATGTACAGCCGTGCCTTCCGCCATTGTTGTTGTAGCTACCCCTGCTGTTGCCGTTGTTCTTGTTAGTATTGCTTGTTACCGCCGTTATTTTTGGTTAGAGTTCACCCCTACTGAGCCAATGAGATGAGACTCACCCCCCTGCTTTTCAGATGTAGTGGTTCCTCCTTGAGGTTCGGAAGTGTAGCGCGGAGGTTTGTAGTTGCCAGCTCACCGAGCCGAGTGTTCACTCGACGTTGAGTACATTTCTATTCCCTATAGACTGTACTTTATTTAGACTGAACTCTGTAGTTAATTTATTTAATTAAAAATATAATTTTATTTCCTATTTTTTAATTATTGTCGTGTTTGATGTTCGTCGGGAAAATTGTTGGGCTTCATTATGAGCAAAAGGGGCAATGAGATAAATCCCAACAAAGCTAAGGTAATCAGGGATATCCCACCTCTGAAAATTTTAAGGGAAGTTCGAGGTCTGATTGGGAGGTTGCAGTTCATTCGTCGATTTGTGTCTCAGCACTTACAAATGTGTAAACTTTTCTATGAGTTGACCAAGCCAGGAGTAGAATCCATTGGGACTTTAAGTGCCAAAAAGCTTTCGAAGGATTAAAAGAATATCTAGCCAATCCACTCATTCTCATTTCATCCACGCCAAGTAAACCTCTGATCCTTTATGTCTCAGTCCTAGACGACTCTATGGGAGCTGTTCTGACACAAACAAACGAAGAGGGTAAGGAAAGGGTAACCTATTAATTGTCCAAACTTCTCAACCCTTGTGTGCAGAAGTACACAGCTATGGAGAAAACCTATGCCGCCCTTGTTTGGGTGGTATAGGAATTGAAACACTATTTTCTAGTTCATGAAGTTCATCTAATTGCCTGAATGAATCCTATCAAGATCCTTCTGGAGAAATCCGTTCTCACTGATAGGCTGGCACAGTGGCAAAACTTCCTCTCCCAATTTGATATCACCTATATTCAACAAAAGACGGTTAAAGGTTATGCCATAGCTGAGCATCTCGCTCACCATCTTCTCCCCAAATTTGATCCTGTCCAATCAGAGTTTCTAGATGAGGAACTAATGTTCATCAACCAAATGGCTGATCGCATGTGGACATTACATTTTGATGGAGCTCTAAATTCCCAAGGAAGAGGTGTTGGCATTGCCCTCCTGTCGCCTGAAGGTGTCACCATCCCACAGACTTATCAGCTCGCATTCTCAGTCATCAACAACAAAGCTGAGTATGAGGCCCTTCTAACTGGCCTGGAAGCCACCCATTCTCTTGGTGTCACTGAGCTATGAATTGTAGGTGATAGTCAACTTGTTCTCTGCCAGGTGCTCACCAAATACTATACCCTTGATCCCAAGCTTAAGCCTTATCAAGAACTCACTTCAGCTTATGCCAAACTATTCACCAAGCTGATCATTGTCCATGTCTCTCGTGACCAAAATATTCTGGCCGATGCCCCCGCCTCATTGGCAACATCTTTAAAGTTTCCTCTAGGTAAATGGTTTGAGTTTATTACCATCTACAAGTGTCTCACCCCTACTGTCCAAGATGCTTCCCTTCTGAGGATTAAGGAAGAATTATCGAGGAAGGTCTGAGAGGGAGAAATCATTGAGAAAAGGGAAATCATGTTAGCAGAATTGGAAGAAGAACTAGCCAACGAGGAAAAGCCATAGTTCTATGAAATTACCAAATATTACAAAGATCAGTCCTACCCTGAAGAAGCCATAGTGGAAGACAAGGACATAAGGAGAGTGGCCCAGAAATACACGCTGGTTGTAGGAGTGCTATATAAGAGAAGTCTTACTGGTGTTCTTTTAAGATGTCTTGACGATGATGAGGTTTGGAACTATGTTGAGGAAGCATACTCGGGTGTGCGCGGTGGCCATGTAAATAGCCAAATGCTTGCCAAGAAGATCCTTCAGCAATGCTTTTACTGGCCCACTATGAAAGAGGATTGTGTTGTTTATGTCCGTAGGTGTGTCAAGTGTCAACTTCATGCCGACAAAATCTATTCACCTGCTTCCTCTCTCCATTCAGTATCCTCCCCATGACCTTTCTCCATGTGGGCATTCGACATCATTGGTCCTCTCGGTGATCCCAACTCTATCACTAAGAAAAAATCTTTCATCATCACCGCAATGGAGTACTTCACCAAGTGGTCCAAAGTCGAAGCTTACGTGAAAATCAAGGTGTTAACAGTCTGCAAGTTCATCATGAAGAACATCATCGCCAGATTCGGCATCCCAAGCACTATCATCACTGACAATGGGCCGCAATTCATTTCTCAGGACCTTCAAGACCTCTGTAAAAGGTACAAAATTACATTACATCATTCATCTCCTTATTATCCACAAGACAATGGCCAGGCATAGGCCACTAATAAAATATTGATCAAGATCCTAAAGAAAACCTATTAGTCTAACAAGTTCTTGGATTGGCCAGAAAAGCTCATTGAAGCTCTATAGGTCTATCGCACTTTAGTCCGTACTCCCACTGGGCAAATCCCGTTCACCCTTACCTATGGGATGGAGGAGGTAGTCCCGTACGAGAGCCTGATCCTTTCTCTCATGGTACAATTGGATAAGGAACTTTTCTTCACTAAACGTCATGATTCACTCCTCGCCCAATTGGAACTCTTAAATGAGAAGTGGCTGGTCACTGCGCATGCACGTGTTTATCAAAATAAACTCACACGTTTTTACCAAAGGAAGGTCATTGTCACGTCTCGAGCTATGAATATAGAGGAAAGATTCTAAGAAAATGTGAACAGTCGGCATGGTATGCCTCTTGCAAGTAGGAAAATCAGAGTGCCAAGATAATCACACATAATAAGAGTGTACAATAATAAGCCACGATTAGTCGATTTTTCTGAACTTAATGCAATATTGCCAGATTTGAGTTTTACTTTTGAAGGTCAAGATGGATGGGTTGATTTCATGACTAGGCATCAGCGATATTATCTTGGATTAGTTCAACAGTTTTATGGAAATTTATTTGTAAGAAATGAAAATCTGTACATCACTGTGAAAGGCTTTGATTTAGGAGTGAATGCGGATATCTTCCAAAGAGCTTTAGCAGTTTTAGCCGTAGGATACACAATGACCAACACTCATGCTCCAGTTGAGGACACTTTCATTTTGATGGCTTGCAATCAATATGTCCCTGGAGTTAACAATTTAATCAAGCTCAATGCTAATCTTTTTCCACCACTTCAAAGGATTATTCATCATACTTTTACTACCATCATTTATCCTAAGGGTGGGAGCAGAGATGAGGTCATAGAGATGTATAAATTCCTCTTTCACTGTGTTTTGAATGGATTACCAGTCAACATGGGACAACTCATTTCAAATTTGATAGCCTTAATGTCCAACACAAAGAAGGCGGTCCTTGCCTTATGCTACACAGCTCACTATAGTATTTGCCTATGCTAGAGTGAATCTGGAAAATGAAGTGGTTGTATAAGTCAGGCATGTTGATGTTTATAGCAAACACAAGTTACTAACATACATGCACTACAGGGAGGGTGGAGGTGAGGATTTGCATAGGGATGTGGGTGCATATGGTGAAGATGCCAGTGATGATGAAGAGGAAGAGCCACACCAGCAAGAGGCTCAAGAACAAGACCAACCAGTGGCTCAAGCAGATGAGCAGCCTCCTCCACAGCCTTTGGAGGGTGAGAGGCCACCACAGTTCTATCCAGGGGAGTCTTCTGCCCAAGGAGCTAGACAGCGTTACTGGGATTATGCGGCATTCGACAGGTGCCTCACTAGGATGGAGACTCAAATGGAATCTTTTGGGGGCACATCTCCCAATTTGGGATTATACTGGATACAATGACTAGTCGGATGGACACCTTCTCTCAAGCCTTGGACAACCTATCTCAGCACATGGCTACCATCACTATGAGTCACGAGAATTCCCATCAAGCCTTTCATACCACCAACCGCACCCTGGTGGGCATCCAGCACTGTCTGCAGTCTCAGGAGCACATCCTTGTAGACATTTAGCACCGTCTCAGTGATGAGGATTATTATGATGATCCTGCCCATGACCCTCCTATTGATCACCCTCATCAGTGATTGCCTTTGGGTTCTGCAATCTTCCTATGATCCACTTTTCTTCTATGTCCATTTCCCCTCTTTTGATGATGCCAAAGGGGGAGAAGTAGTCTTATGAGTCTTATGTTTTGCTTTTATGTTATGAGTGGTTATATGAGTGCTTTTTGCATTTGCATTGCATTTTAGAAGTCAGAAGTTCTCCTTGCGTGAGTCCATGTAAGCACTTAATGGAATGTATTCTTAATACACTTAATGAAATGTACTGGTTATTTGACTTAAATTGGCACTTCCACTTTTAATTCTTATGTAGATGAGGCAAATATGGTGATTTATGAATGGAATGGTATGTTTGTACTGGTTTGAATGGTGTGACTTGAGTGGACGGTTTTGGTTACAAATGCCTTAGTTGTTACCATATTTCTAACCTGGTTCTATATATCAAATAGTATTGTGGAGAAGGACATATCAAATCTGTCTGGAACTCTTCACTATGTGTGAGTGTAAACTCCTCCTCATACAAGAACCATGTTGAGAGCTTGAACTGATCAAGGGTTTGACTTATCTTGTGGACATAGATGTATGGATATGAAATGGAGGTGAAACTAAATTGTCTCTTACATGTATGGTTGTTTAATTTGGACTCAACGGCACGCCGATATACTTACTGAGTGGAGTTTTGTCATCATCCAAAAGGGGGAGATTGTTGAGTCTCTCCCGTTGATTTTGATGCTAACAAAACCTCGACTCTATTTACGGTCTTGTGCTTCATATACGTGCCTAAGTGTGAGTACTGGAGGGTGATTTAGGTCAATTCAAACAATTTTTAAAAAGGGTCACACTCTAAGTTTTAAAATGTATCACAAGGATTAAAAGAAGCCCAAATGTATTCTAGATGAAGCTTTAAAGTAAAGGTCATACATATGGATGTGATTTGTGGGCTAACATTGGTGTTTCTGTAGAGTTTACCGGGTTCAGTCGACCTAAGCAAGCAGGTCGGTCAACCAATTTTCCCAGAAGTTTGAAGAGTGAAAATTTATAGGTTTCGGTCGATCGAACTGAGAATTTCGGTCGACCAAATTTCCCAGAAGCATTGGGACTGAAACTTTACAAGGTTCAGTCGACTCACCACCCACCTCTAATCGACCGACCCCTGCTCAGCCCCTATTTTTGACCAGTTGTCTTCAACCGTGTGGAGAAGTCTTCACCTTAGACTTTGGACTCCTTGAGCCTCCATCTCAGCCATAAACGTGGGAGGTTACTTCTGAAGATCCCTTGGTCACCCTAGTCCATATACCTCCTCAATGGTTGAAAGCTTTCTTACTCCTTCAGATAAAACTATAAAAGAATCAAATGCTGACTAAAATCAGCCCTAAGAGCATGCACCTACTAGTTGCACAAATCAATGAAGTGAGCAACCCACTGCACAGGGAATATAAACTCTTAATTTATATCTCAATCCGGAGAACCTAGATATAAGCAATCTTAGCAGTCCTATGTATACATCTATCAACGGACTAAAAACACAGAAATCACATGAGACACAAGGATTTTTAGGTGGTTCGATTTTCACCTACATCCACCCCACACTTAGACTTGAGTGTGGCTTTCCGCTACCTAACAACTTGAACCAATGAGCAACATAGCTTGCTTACAGCTGAGCATCACAGCTTGCTTCCGCTGATTCATAGCTTCAACCGCTGAGCATCATAGCTTGTTGTCTGAGGTACACACCTCACCCTGCTGAGCATCACAGCTTGCTCTGCTGACACACAGCTTGATGAAATCAAAAATGGAAAAACAAGGACCATAGCGAAAAAGAAAACACCACAGAGATATAACTCACATAGGAGCAAAAATAGTTTTGTATGTAATCCAAGATCAGATAAGAGCGCAGATCCTTGAGCTCTCACTTCCTCTCTATTTTCTCTTGCTCACTCCCTTTTCCTTTTTCTGTTCCCTCTCTTGTCACTCAAAATCCCTCTTCAGATTCTGATACTCTATTTTTCACTCTTCTCTACAACTCTCTTTTCTCTTCTCTTCTTATTCTGCAAGTCTCTCTGATCTTCTCCCCTTTCTTCTTTGACGGCTACTTCTCCTCTTCTCTCATGTTTTCGATCGCAAGAGAGGGTTTTATAGAGCTTCAGGCTTGGGTCCCATGAGCTCACACTTCACGCGTGTGGAGGGCTCGTCTCCCGCCAAGAGAATTCTGGAAAGTGCTTTCCACGTGTCAAAGGCTGATGAAAAGTTAGTTCATGTGACAGATGCTTTCTGAGATAGTTTGCCTTTGGATCATGTGCCCAATCATAAGCTTCCTGGATCCACGTGCCTTGAGGAATGAACTAACGAGCTCATGTGATTGTTCTGAGTGTAAATGTTCCTGCCTCTTATATGTTCGTCATTGGATCCATCAGTGACTTAAACCTGTCAGCAGGGTAAAAGGCATATAATCAAATACCTTATCATCATAAGTAGTTTAGAGAGATGTTTAAGAATTTTATGCATGGTTTTATAAAGATGGTCATGATATAGCCAAAACCATGAAGATCCAGTAGCAATTCGATAAAATTCACAGAAGATCAAAAACATCAACGTATAATACTCTATGTGCTTTGACCTGACAGTATATCCATCAACAACACTTGCATTGACCTGAGCAACACAGGTAGATTTGTTATGCACATGATATAAGTGAAGATAATTAATATGCATCGACCAAGAGTCACAGTACACCAATGAGTGTCTGGCAAAGGTAAGAAGTTGCACAGACCTGACTGAACATGATGAACTTGATTGATATGAAACCTAGACACACTAACATTGACCTTATGCTGGCATGCTCAGACCTAAAAGGTGCATGTGCACAGACCTGGACTCTATATGTGCATAGACAAAAATATGCATAGACTTGAAGGCTGCATGTGCGTAGACCTTACAAGGCATGTTAAGAAATGTGCATCGACCTTGTAGTCAATGCTACAAAAATGTGCATTGACCTTATAATGCAAGATACAAATGTACACAGACCTTAGAATGACTAAGGCAGGATGTGCAGCGACCTTAGTACGACTAAGGTAAGATATGCATCGACCTTTATGCATAAGAAATGAATGTGCACCGACTTGTAATAGTAACACAGGTAGACCTTGATATGCACGAATGTGCATGTGCATCGGCCTATATATGCACTATAGTAAATATGCATCGACATTTAAGTGCACTACAGTAAACATGCATCGAACTATATGCATAAAACACAAATGTGCACCAACTGGCATCTATCTAGATATGCAACATGCTTCGACCTTAGTATGCAACTCTCTGAATGTGCAATGACATTTATGCAACAGAGACGTTGTTCTGACTTATTAAAGGACAATGTTGCCAAAGACAAATGATGGTCAAACCAATGGTCAAATTTATTGTGGCCAATCATTAAAAGAAGACAACAAAATATATTGTTGCTAATCATCAAAACCGAATAAGAAATTAAGTACAGAGAGTCAAGTTAAAGGAGACACAACATAAGATACACATTATCCCACATGATCTCCCCACAAAAACATGATCTCCGCACAACATTATGTTTACAGGATCAAGTCCCAACCGTTGCGCTAAAAGCTCGAGCTGGTAGGGAAGGCGAAATCGTATTTCCTTATGGCAGCGAGCATGACCCAGGGGATTATGAGGACAATGGATTATGGTGTCCATGTGCGAAGCCCCTCATGCCCGCACAATGGATTATGGGGTCCATGTGCGAAGCCCCTTATGCCCGCCCAACCCGCACAATGGATTATGGGGTCTATAGTTACATAACTTAACCAGACCAAGATAAGTTACATAACTTAACCTTGGAATTCTTGGCCGATTCCAATGAATGTCTAGATTTTACTTGGGATCTTGGATCCGCCAATCAATGTCAACGCATCATAAAGGGCCTGGTCTGGTCCTGGGAGGAGCGCCCGAAAGTATTTGTGCCCCGGGAAGTTTGTAATGACAAGGTGTGACATTACACTGAGTACTTGCTAATGTGTTGTCTATGACATTCATTTCTACTGGAAATTATCACTCTACATGGCTTGTTATACTTGCATACTCGTTTGGCCAAATCATGGAATATTGTTAACCCTACTCTGTGCTATTCTTTTTGCTATTCCCTGGAATTCATATCCTTCATTTTGGGTTGTAGTAAATTGTTATCAGTTTTGTTGAATTATCTGATATATCTCAGCATGACATTATGTAATTGGCTAATCACTTATACATTGCCTGTTAAGAATCTACTGAGTGTTTGCTCACCCAGTTGTTCCCACTCTTTCAGGTAGCTCTGACGAGGACACGCAAACTGATGGGGATGGGCGAGAGTGAAGATCTTGGAGTGAGCCAGTTAGGAGCATTTTACACCTCTCAATCTTGTGATAGTCGGGACTCTCCACTGGATATTCCTTCTGTCAGACTAGGACTGCTATTACGAGGCCACCATAAGACCCCGCGAGCCTGGGATTCCCACTAGGACGTCGGGCGGGTTGTACCACAAAAGCCTTAACCCAACGACTCGACCAAATTTTATTTTGGGCAGTCCAAGTTGTAACTGTTCTGCCCTATCTCGACCAGGACGCGGCCCTCAGGGGACCGCTACCAAGAGGTAGCGCTCATGGGCAGACCGTGTTATTCGGGATGTTCTATTTTGGTTTTGGCCGATGTGCCGATACTACCTAGTCGACTGACCTCGTTCTAAGTCGACTTAGCCCCAGTCAGGTTGACCCTTGTCACCTCAAATGACCAAGGTTTTGCAGACTGGACCTTGCTCCAGCCCAGCCATGCCCCAGGTCGACTAAGGACCATGCCATTTTGATTGGTCGGCTGAACATTTTCATGCCTTGAATATCCCGGTAGCGGTCTTCTCTAGACAGCCACCATCAATAGCGGTTCCCTCTGGACCACGTTATCCTGGGTTGTGCGTCGACTCGTTTGGCTGATGCGCCGATGTAGGCCTTACTGCTGCCTTCCTGAAAGTAGTCCTGACTAGACCGCGATATCACAATAGCGATCCTATTCTGACCTCGACATTGTTCCAGAACTTGTTTTCCATGATTCTTATGTGCTTGTAGCAGTCGTGTCAAGGGTAGCCCTTGGTCTATCATCTAGTCCCATTCATGATGTTTTTATGAATCTTGACTTCCTAGTCGTACTCTTATGACTTCTCGTCCAAATCTTATTTGGAATGACTCTTGGTCTTAGAGATAAGTTACATAACTTAACCTTGGAATTATTGGCCAATTCCAACGAATGTCGATATTTTACTTGGGATCTTGGATCCGCCAACCAATGCCAATGCATCATAAAGGGCCCAGTCTGGTCCTGGGAGGATCGCCCGAAAGTACTTATGCCCCGAGGAGTTTGTAATGATATGGTGTGGCATTGCACCAAGTACTTACTAGTGTGTTGTCTATGACATTCATTTCTACTGGAAATTATCACTCTACATGACTTGTTATACTTGCGTGCTTGTTCGGCCAAATCATGGAATATTATTAACCCTGCTCTGTGCTATTCTTTTTGCTATTCCCTGAAATTCATATCCTTCATTTTGGGTTGTAGTAAATTGTTATCAGTTTTGTTGAATTATCTGATATATCTCAACATGACATTATGTAATTGGCTAATCACTTATACATTGATTGTTATAGAATCTTCTGAGCGTTCGCTCACCCAATTGTTCCCCCTCTTTCAAGTAGCTCTGACGAGAACACACAAACTGATGGGTACGGGTGAGAGTGAAGGTCTTGGAGCGAGCCAATTAGCAGCCGTGCCTGGTGGTTGTCTTAGTTTAGAATGTGTCCAGTTGTGTAGTTATGTCCAGTAAAGGATGAGTTGTAATTTGCTTTAGTTATTTTCAATTGGGTCAGTCTGTAAATTGTTAGTTTGAACTTGGAGAAGCTTGTACTTTTGTTGATTATTAAAGTGGCCAGTTACTGAGTAAAATTTCCTTGCATTTTGTGTTTATTTAATTACATTATTGCTGTGATTGTCATGAGTGATTATAGCTGCTACTGTTGACACCCATTTTCGGCCCATAAGTCACGTTATTTCTCTTATTTATCTCAGTGATGTCCTGAATTAACCATTATTTTGGAGCCTTCTTTGAGCCTATCACAAGCCCAATTCTTGGCCATTTTTTAAGCCCATTTAGCCTTCGGAGCTTTTACCTTCAATTCCCCAACTTTTCAGATCGTTCCGGGTTCATTCGAAAATCGAACGGGCATCGGGAGACCCAAAATCGCAAACCCATTTCCTACTGCTCGTGATCAGTCACTCTCACTCTCGTTCACTCTCTCCCCCTTCATTCTCTCCCCCTCCCCCTCTCGCGTCTCTCATCTCCCCCACTCTCTCCTGTCCCCCTCTCACTCTCCTTTCACTCCAGCGGCCGATGGAGGTGGCGAGGGACTTGCGGCGGCACGTGTAGTGAGGATGAACTCGAGAGGTGTGGCTCATGGCGAGGTGGAGTGGTTCGAGGATGTGGGAGATGACGGCGTGGAAGATCGCCATTTCTGGGTGGGTTTTGACGGTAAAAGCTTCGTAAGAGGTAGGGAGATGGATCCTTGCTCTCCCCACTTTATTTCCTCGCATTTTCGTGTTGATTGGGGCGAGAT
Organism: Amorphophallus titanum; assembly: GCA_024336825.1. Classification (NCBI taxonomy): domain Eukaryota; kingdom Viridiplantae; phylum Streptophyta; class Magnoliopsida; order Alismatales; family Araceae; genus Amorphophallus; species Amorphophallus titanum. The sequence goes on from JANBPO010009603.1 coordinate 68,520,042, forward strand.
TGAGTGGGTTTCCTTTTGTTGGGGTTTAAAGCATATTTTGGGGACGAGTGGCGATTTCGCCGATCTAGGCAATGATTCTTGTCAGATTGGTGGATTGGATGTTTGGGAGTGTTTTTCCCTTGCTTCTCCCACTTTTCTTCGTGTTTTCGAGCCATGGTGAGGCCGAGAGCGGGCTCCGTTCATGTTAGGGATGGGTTTAAGCCTAATTCAGGGTGAGCGACGATTTCATGGTTTTGATCGTTGATTTATGACCCAATGGGTCCCAATAGGTGTATTTAAGGTTGGAAAATGGTTCCCCTAGGTTCCCGCTCGCTACGGGGGCGAGCCGGGCTCGAATGGGTCCCCAAGAGAGTCCCCCGTTGGTTTTCTGTTAGAAACAGTCGACCCTTTGGTCGATCGTTCTGGCCAGAGTTAAGGGGAGGAATTCCCCTGGGTTTAGACGACCGAACTCTTGAGTTCGGTTGACTGACCTGGGTGCATCGACCCCTTGTAAAGGCTGCATCGACGTGGTTGCATGGGCTTTCACCCTAGGAAAAATGGTCGACCGACCGGCTCAAGCCGGTCGACCAAAATCCCCTGGTTCCCTTGTTTTAATGACCATTTCGGCCCCGGACTTATGGTATTCTCCCCGGATTCAAAACTCAACATTTTACCCACCAAAACCCATGGGAATTGGGCCATTTAGGCCCTGTGAGGGTGACGGCCGCCCGAGGATCCATTCACATAGATCGAGGATTTCATGGGTCCCCCGTGATGGGTTTTGGCTGTGCAATCGTAACATAGCCTCCACGTGGCTTGCGTACCCGTGGCGAGTCAATTACCACGCGAGTTCAATGACCGTGGAGGGTCATGTCTGTGTGAGTTCTGTGATCACAGTTGGGCAGTTCTTGTGTGAGTTAGTAGGCCGGCGTTCGTTGGTTCTCGTTATCGGCCTTAGGAGGTTACCCGTGCTAGGCTATGCCACTCCGTGGTTTCAAGGTGTGTAAGTTGGACCCTTCCTGAGTAGTAATCGAAGCCCAAGGATTTTAGACTGGTTACCATAGGTACTTTCCAACTGGTCCGAGAGTGGTTGCTTACTGAATGCTGACACTTTCCAACCTTGTGGTCGAGAGTTGTACCCGATGTGGTGATTTTAGACTGGTTACCATAGGTGCCCTCACCTTAGCAGCTATAGTCCAGCTGAGGGGAAAGTTAGCTAGAGGACCCTACCTTGAGGTCATGATTTGTGTGTCCACACATGGTTGGGAGCAGTGGACCCATGCTGATGAGTATGACCCCAGCTAGTCCTTGTATTGTTGCGACTTTGCCTCACTCTCTGGGAGAGGTGGACAGGCGTGAGTGTAGTGGGCAGTGTAAGGTATCAAGGACGCATCCGACCCGGTCCCTTGCCTTACTCTCTGGGAGAGGTGGCTTGGTTTGGGAGAGTTGGCGTGGTGTAAGGCGCTTGGGACACATCCAGTTGTTGCTAGTGTTGAAATGCTTTAGTCACCGTGGGTTTAGTTTCTGACCGTGAGTTGTGGTTCTTCGGTGTGGGATTAGTGAGCTCGGACCCGATGAGTTTAGCGTGTTTTCTCGCCTGCAAGGCCCAGATTTCCTGACAGCGTAGTTCGAGTTTTACTGATAATTAGGATCGGGAGTTTCCATGGTATAATTACCATAGTGGCTTTTGTCATGAGGGCTTTTCCCTACATTCGAGGGTTCATAGACCCTTCGGTAGTGTCACCTCGTCCCTCTTGAGATCAGTGGTTCCTATTTGAGATAGAGGTGCCCTTATGAGAGCTGGAGTATCGTAGAGACTCTGTAGCCCTGTCGTGTTCTGGTTACATTGGGTTATCTACTGTGGTTATTTACTTTAGGATTCTGCTACTACTGTTGCTGTTGTTATTGTTATTTTTACAGCTTTTCTTTATTGTTGTTATTTCTTCTGTTGTTACTCTTGTTATTGTTTTGTTACGGTGGGGATCTGTGGGACCACTACTGAGCCTATGAGATGAGGCTCACTCCCTACTTTTCAGGTGCAACGGTCCTCCTCGAGGTGGTGCGTCCCAGTTCAGAGGTTCTTAGTAGCCAGCTCGCTAGTGTCGGGGTATGCCCTGAGGCAGTGTACATTCTCTTTTATTTTAGACTATACTTGTGGAGTGGAATCTGTAGTTATATTTAATTATTATAAAGGAGTCTTGTAGATGGTTCGATATGCCCACAAAGCTTCATACATCTTTTCTTCCCAACCTTTTTTATGAGCACTAGCTGTCTTGGACAAGAGGGTGCACAATGTCTTGTTAAAAGCTTTAGCGAACCCATTTGCCTATGGGTTGTATGGGGTGGAAGTCCTCCAATCAATTTTGTATTTGTTAGACAGATAGAAAATCTTCTGGTTCTTGAAGTGACTGTCGTCATCGGATATGATCTGGCTGGGAACGCCAAACCGGAATATGATATTTTACTTGATAAATCTAGCCACCAATTCTCCAGTCACTTCTTTGAGTGCTACGGCTTTCGCCCATCTGGGGAAATAATCGATTGCCGCCAATATATATGTGCACCCAGCGGAGGATGCTGGGAGAGGAACAACCACATTAGTTCCCCATTATGCAAAGGCCCAACTGGGGATCATTGGATGCAGTGGCACTGGTAGCCTTCTGGGCACAGCAGCATGTTCCTGACATTTCTGGCATGATTTTACAAACTTACAACAACCATCAAATATAGTGGGCTAATAATAACCTAGCTTCTTAATTTCAATCTTCATCTTCAGCCCGGCTTGATGGGCTCCGGCCGTTCTAGCGTGCACTCCTCGCATCACCTGCCAAGCCTCTTTTGTCAACAGGCAGTGGAGTAGTATCTTCTTACGGGCATCCACCATAATTTGGAACAACGTCCCACTTCTGAACTCATAGGAGTCTTTGATCCTAAGTAGCTTCATTCTTTGCTCTTTTTCTTTTGGCAGTTGTCGATGCATGAACCATCGCAGGAGGCTCTCTCTCCAGTCAGGCATAGGAGCTTTTTCGACCGTGGCGACTTCAAACTCGTCTGGCTGCACATCCAGTATGCTGGGGACTTACCATCAGTAGATTACGATTATATTTAGGGTCTCATCTGGTGGGACTGCCAGGGAGCTGGCCAACTTTTCCAGAGCATCAGCCTGAGCGTTTTGCCCATGGCCTACATGATTGAGCTCAATGAAATAGAACTTTGCCATGAGGTGCAGTGCCTTTTCATGATAAGGGTTAAGTTCTGACTTTCGGACGTCAAACTCCCCTTGTATTTGCTTGACAACTAGCATGGAGTCACCAAATACTTACAGTATCTGAATGTCCATGTTGAGGGCAATCTGGAGGCCGATTATCAGTGCTTCATATTCAGCCTCATTATTTATGCATGACTTGTTTATTGAATAGGAAGTGTATACAACCTCCCCTTCTGGTGATTTCAGGACAATGCCCACCCCTGCTCTAACTTTAACTGGGCCAGTTGGGGAGTTCTCAGTTCTTGAAGCTCCATCGAAGTAGAGCTGCCATGTGACTTGTTGAGCTTGACATGCTTCTAGAGTCTCTTCATCGGGAATTTCTGCCTCCAGGGGAGAATCTTCTGGGGCTGGGTGCACCGCGAAAAAGTTGGTGATAGCTTGCCCTTTGACGACTTTTTGCAGCACATAGGAGATATCAAACTCCATAAGAATTACAACCCATTTGCCCAATCGGCCCTTAAGTGCTAGTTGGGATAATATGTATTTGAGTGGATCTACCTTGGATATTAATTTTATTTCATGAGATAGCAGGTAGGCCGGAGCTTTTTTATAGTGAAGACTAGGGCTAGGCAACTCTTCTCAATGAATGTATACTTCTCTTCAGTCCTTACCAATCTCCTACTGAGATAATACAAGGCCTGCTCTTTTCCTTCTTCATTGTAATGGGCCATCATTGCCCCTAGTGAATAATGAGTAGCTGCTATATATAGAATTATTGACCTTCCTTTTATTGGTGCCCTAAGCACAAGAGGGGTCTTCAAGTAATCCTTCAGCTTTTCAAAGGCTGCATGACATTCTTCATCCCAATAGAAGGGCGTATCTTTCATCATTAATCTATGAAAAGGATGACACCGTCCTGATAAGTTGGAGATAAAAAGGTGAATATAGGCTAGCTGGCCATGCAGAGACCGTAGCTCGGTGAGGCTCTTTGGAGGAGGTAATTCTTGTGTTGCTTTTATTTTGTCTGGGTCTATTTCGATTCCTTTGTATCTAACAATGAACCTGAGGAATTTCCCACTGGACACCATGAAGGCACATTTCATTGGATTCATCTTCAGCTCATACTGCCAAATCCTTTAGAATATCAGCCGTAGGTCTTGTAGATGGTCTTCCCTTTTCTTTGTCTTGACCACAAGTTCATCAATATAACATTCCACCTTCTTGTAGAGTAGATCATCAAAGATTCTTGTCATCGCTCTTTGATATGTAGCACAAGCGTTCTTAAGACCGAACAACATTCTCTTGTAGTGGAAGATGCCTTTGGGAGTTTAGAAGGCTGTGTGGACCTTGTCCTGCTCAGCGATTCATATTTGCTTGTAGCCAGATGACCGGTCCATAAATGTCAGAGCTTCATGGCCAGTAGTGGCATCTATCATTACTTCGGTGATTGGAACTGAGAAATCATCTTTCGAGCATGCCTTATTGAGGTCTCGCTATTGATATCATCACTTGATCATGATTATGTACATTCTCTCTAGAGTCATTTTCATGCGAGCATGCATAGCTTATTACATTTTCATGTTAAATTGTAAACCACTTAAAGCAATGCTAATGTTTGAGGTTTAGCCCTACTGAGCGTTCGCTCATATAGTTTTTCCCCTCTTTTTCAGGTAAGTCCGATGAAGAAGAACTTAGCATGGATGGGGATGAGCAAGAGTGATATCTAGAGCTGTCCATGTGTCGAGAGTCTTATAGTTTTGTCTATCCCTAGTCCATTGTGTAATTTTTCTTTCTTGAGTCCAGTTGTAATTTTCTTCTCATTTAGTCTTCATACTATTTGGAAGAAATTCGGTTATGAATAAATAAAATTTGGGTTATTTCTGTCTTGCGCACTCTGTCTGTATGTGTTGAATGCACTACGCTCTGATTGACATGAATGTTATAGATATCGTCACACCACTTCCGGGTAATCTTCTGCGCTCGGGGCGTGACAGGATCCCTTTCGGCTCCTGTAAGCAGGACAGAGGGAAAGCAGCGAGGGGATTATTGCTTGACTGCTAGCTTGGTGTCAGTTGTAGCAGAAAGGAGAACGGTAGCATCCACAGAGACAAGCTCCAGGAAGAAGAACTACTGTAAAGATCTCTACTATGTACACAGGAGATTCTCTCAAGCGAAGGAACTCCCAAGTAGATGAAACAAAGGGTATTTATAGGTGAAAGATCCTTGTTTCAATATGATTAAGCCAAGGATGATGTAGATCTTCGTTCCATAATCGGTCATGAAGCCAAAACGAGGAAAGACACCACCTGGGAAGGCTGGAGACCAAAAGGAAATGGAATTGAAATAGTGACCTGTAGGCAGTCGCTCTCCTAAATAGTGCCCAAGAGACGGTCGCTATTGCCCATGAAATATTGGTCTTTTTATATTTAAAAAAAGGTATGTAATGACTGCTTGAAAAGGTGTTTATCAAAGAGCGCCCGCTCATAGAGGCGTTACTTCTTTGATTTTACTTCGAATGGAAATTGACAAGATCCATAAATAGCGCCCGCATGCGCGGTCACTTATTCATCAATCAAAAACTAACACCACAGGGAAACAATGGCTGTCTACGAAGGCTCTATTTAAATAGTGCCTATATCGAGGTCGCGGTATCAAAAAAAAATAAAAAAAATCTACTTATTAAGCTAGTAATGAAGTCCACTTTGGGGCATTATATTGTGACATGGAATTTACTCAACTATAGCATCAATTTTGGCGTGTGTATGAGATTTATCCAGCCCCTGAGGTATCAAGATCGTGTCTTAAGATAGCAGAGTCGGTGCTCTGATCGAGAATTGTGTTCGGGCAAGCATAAGATCTTCTAGTGAGCTGTAAGATCTTCTACTGAGCTGCTAATTGTCGAGCTTAATTTCTTTATCTTGCTCTGTGGCGTCAGAGATCATGTGTCGGTCCCTATTATTTTTCAGAAATTTTGAGGCAGGATTGGGTAGAGATCTCTCATTGAGCTCTAAGTCTTGTGCTTCTACGTGTAAATAGGCTGCATTCACCATGGACTTGGTTCGAGATTGTGTGGTAGTGGCTTGGTTCGTGCCCCAGATTGTAGAATTTGGGGCCATTGTGCACTGCCTTGGATGCACCGTGTGAGTTGGCAGGTGTGACGTGAAGCTTCTGTGTCTAGTTCAGGACTCGAGGATGAGCATTGGTAGGTGCCGATCGTAAATCGTGTTGTGACTTTTGGCATGGTGGTCTGTGTAGTAGCAGCTCAGGAGATGGATGTTTTGAAGACCCAAGAATCGGGATTGAAATTGGTGTTAGCATGGACATATTCAAGGGAATAATGTCCAGTGGCTGGAGGTGTGGTAGCCTTTGAGCCTGGCATCTTTGTGATTTTCTTCACTCCTCGGTAAGTGTTTTAGCGTATTAATGGTTCTAGGATCAGAGGCATGCGTAGGTAAGTAGCATGTGGGCGGCTAGCTCAACCGCTGTGGTAGAGTGTGGCTGGTGATCAACTGAGCCAGTACTCGAGGCGTAGTGAATTGTAGTTCGAGGAATTGTAGTGGTGGTGTATCCGGAGATGTTGTGAATGCAGTCCGATGGAACACTTGGCGAGTGTTGTCAGAGGAACTGACCTAAGAGTGGTGATGGTTTATCAAATGCTAGAAGATGCAGTTCCCAACGTGCGTGAGGTTCAAGGTCAGGTCAAACATGGAGATCTCCCGATTTGTCAGAGGTATGCTAGTTTCGCCTTGGTTGGAGAGGATTGTGTTTTGCTAAGTTACCTCGTGTTGCATCATATGTTCAGGCTGGTTGGCCTCCTCTCGTGTGTGCCATGAAGTCCATGTGAGATGAGTTTGGGGTGATGGATGAGAAAATGATAAGATCTAGAGGGAGTGAATAGATCAATCCCCAAATAAAACCTACAGCAACTCAAACAGTGTGGAATTAAAACAAACTGCTGTATGACAATCACGAAATAATGACTACTCAGCAAATTAACAGAATAAGTAACCGAATCACAATCACAGCTTAAGAGATGACAGAATGTAAGAAGAATATATCCAAGTGTAGCAAGAGTGATATGAATTTAGAGACAGTAATACTCTGCAACTAATTCAAACTGACAGATAGCCAATCATCCCGGTGCAGTACGATGGCAGAGGCTAGCCTCACGCAAGAGGTGGAATTCCAGAGAGGCGTGACCTATCCTTCCAATCACGCCTTTTAATATACCTAGTGGATGAAGGACTCAAGTAGATATGATAGAATAGAACAATTTAGATCAACCAATTCTCAATCGCTCCTAAGCATTCATCTATCTGAAGTGAAATGATTGAAATATGAAATGCACAAGAGTAAAGAGTCAATCACACATGAGACAGAAATTTTAGGTGGTTCGATCTCTTTCTCGAGATCTACATCCACCCCTTACTCAACCGAGTAGGGATCCAGTGCTGATACACAGCTTAGGCCGCTAATCCACAGCTTTGGGGAACAAAATTCCCTACACATCGCTGAGCTTTACTGCTTCACTTCCAGAGGAATCCACCTCTGCCGCTAGGCACTACAGCTTGCCACAACCGCTGACGAACAACTTGAGAAACAAGGATTTGTAACAGAAAATGTAAACAGAACTGAAACACAGAAATGAAACAATGTAGCTCTGACAAGAGCAGACTGCCTTGGTTTTGAACCAGAAGCCAAGAACACAGATGGAAACCTTCACTCTCCCAATTCCTTCACTCCGGCACTCTATTTTTCTCTCTGGACTACTTCTCTCACGATTTTCACAGACTCTCACCGAAATGCTCCCCTCTTCTCTGAACTCTCTACTGTTAGATCTCTCCTAAATCGCTCTCCGTTCTGGCACTCTATCCGTCTCTATCTCTCTTTTCTGTCTTCTTCTCTGCCTCCTTTTATAGAGAGTAGGGATCAAGTGATTGGCGTGTGTTCACCACGTTCCTGCCAAAAGATCCCTATCTTTTCACGTGTCAGAATCAAGGTATTGTTCCTCTCCTTGGATCACGTGCCATAACCTGGTACTTAAACTCCACGTGAGATAAGTTCGCTGGTTGTCAGTAAGATGCTCGATCATATGGCTGAGCTGGCAGTACATTAAACAAGAGCATTAGTTGTTTGATAAAGTGTGCTGACATAAGTAAGTTATAATAGGCACATGTACAGACGTGAGAAATAACAGACCAGTACTGACCTTTATATGCAAAACATGTTGTACTAGCATGGACCTTATCGTGCTATCATCGACCTTATGCACAACCTAGCAAAGATCATCTCGAGCTAACATCGACCTTATATGATGCATGATATGCAGCTAGCACCAACCTCTATGCAACTGCTATGAGCACTGAGGTCGACCCTGGTTCAGAAGATATATCGGCCAAATCGGGCTGGCGTAGACCTTATGCGAGAACTAGCATCGACCTTGTTTAGAAGTTAGCATCGGCCTTGTTGAGAACTAGCATTGAGCTTGTCAAGCTAACACCGACCACATATGCAACAAACTTAATGCTTGCGTCGACCTTAGTAAACTCGCTCTGACCTTGGATATGCATGAAACACAGCTAGCATCAACCTTATATGAAGATCAAGGTAACTAGCACCGACCTTATTAAGAGAACAAGGCAACTGACACCGACTTCACTATATGAGCGACGCAACTAGCATGGACCTCACTTTATGAGAAACACAACTGGCACCGACTTGTGTGATATGCATAAATGACTGTATAGTGATTCTAACTTAAATAAACACCATCAAAATTTGTAAAGTTACCAGGGTCAAAATAAAGTCAACAAAGTCAACTCTACTATTGCCAATCACTTAAAACACAAATCACTCAAGAACACAACAATCGCCATACTGCTGAATAATTCCAGAGGAGACACAACAACACTCTGACTTTTATATGCAGCTAGACCCTCAGGGATGGATAGCGGAGCTCCAGTGTCTTCTCCACTCTACCATCTAGTAGCGGGATGAGTTCCAGCGCTCGCTGGAGCTTCTGGTGAGTTCTACTTGACCATAGACTAAATATGTAATGTTATGGGACTAACTGACTTCTACATGCAGCGGTACAAGGGAGCACAGCGGTAGGGTCCGAATGCTCCATCTTCTTCCTCTCATCCACCAACAGACCGGGCTGAGCCGAATGCCGACTTCGCTAGGGCGGTTGCTCAGGCCGAGCAGGCCAAGGCCACTCTCGCAGAGAGGGTAAGCGAACGAACCAAATTTCCCTACGATTTGACTTGATGATTATGAATGCAATTGACTAATATGACTTGAATGCACATGCAGATGAGGGAGCAGTAGTGAGTGAGGCAGAGTGGCTACGGGCAGAGGCAGCAGATGTGGCCCACCTTTGTGCGGAGGTGGAGTGCCTCGGTGCTGGGGCGACAGAGGTAGACCACTACCGTGCAGAGGCTAAGGAGGCTTGGCGGCAGGCTTACGAGCTAAAGATCGGGCTACGGGCCATGGAGTGCATGGTCTGAATGATAGGCCTAGGGCCTGAGTAGAGTGCATCATAGAGTGGTGCGTGGAGCAGCGCATATAGAGACTACCTGACCAGCTCCTCCGGCCATCAGAGGAATGAGGAGGCGGAGAGACGATGACGTCATGAGGAGGGCATCATTGCCGTAGGCCGGCCCGAGAAGAAGCATGAGGGCACTAGCGATAGCGGGAGGCCTGGAGAGGGACCGACTTGATGTACTTTTTATTTATTTTCCCTTTTATGTAAATGAGGCACATGCATGGACATGGTTTTGACTTAGTGAAAACATGATCTTTTGACATCTAAAAATAAAAATGTGTGGATGCTAACACCGATGTTACTAACTTAACAACGACCCCCCCCAAGTCACGAAAGCGAACATAACGCACTCCTCCAGGGGCGTTATGTACATAACGGACCAGACATGGTGCGTTATATCACGGAGCAAAACAGATCATAACGCACTCCTCAAGGGGCGTTATGGGCCTTAACGGACCAGCTCTGGCGCGTTAAGTGGAAGGCAAGGGTGTTAAGAATAACGCACCTTCCCTAGGGCGCTATAGTATATAACGGGCCTCCCTAAGCGCGTTATGTGACTAGGACCCCAACGGTCAAAACTAACGGTCAAAAACCAACGGTCGGAAACCATGACGCACCGGCACGGGCACGTCATGTCTGACATGGCGGTCAGTCAAGGGGCCATTAAACCCTCGATGACTAGACTCAAATCATACGAAGCATAATGCACCCGCCTGAGCGCGTTATGCTCATGACGGTTTCTGGAACGACCGCTATATCGTCCCGGCGGTGAAACGGCGAATAGAACCCAAAAATGCTAACCACGCCCCTGTATCTTCACAGGAGAGGGGAAAATCAAGGGAGAAGCTCCCCAATAGCCCTAGGCATGATTTTATGGCCTCGGATCGGCCAAAAATGCGACGAATCACTAGATCAGGTGATCACTCCCCAAAGCATAGTTTTACCCTAACCCTCTGAAAAACACCCCTCTCAACCTCACGACGGGGTACAAATCATGAAAATGGAACGCGGAGAGCTAGGGAACGTCACCCTACCTCAATGGAGCGAATGCTCCGTCGAATCGACACCGAAATCGCGAAGAACGTTTTAGAAGCCCTCATTCCTTCACGAAATCCCATGATCTTCACGCCGCCACGACCGTCTCACCGTGGCCGTCGTCGCCATGCCGTCGCCCCCCGAAATTTAATACCAGTAGGAAAAAGAATTTTACAATCAGAGATATGCTGTCCCTGAATATACTTCCTCCTGACAAAATTAGCCCATGGAGAGTTGCCATATAGAGAGGACCACAATTATTTTACATATGAGCACAGCTAAATGTCCCGGAGACTGCGGATTCCCAATACTCCCATAGACTGAGGATAGCAAATCTTATCCCAGGGGACCCAGTGTCTCCTGTGAGCTGATTCTAGGCCTTGCCACAAAAAATTAGCACAGATGCATCCCACTTGCTTACTTATTGTGTATGGAAGGGATGTCTAACTGACTGTATAAATGGGGATAGCAAACATCATAGATTTAATAAGAGTGATTCTACCTGCCTGAGAAAGAAATTTGCTCTGCCAACCCATAAGTTTTGCATTTATTTTGTGAAGCAAGAACTTGAAATGAGGCACTCTACTTCTCCCTTTGAAAAGGGGAATACCTGAGTAGACAATGCTGTCAGATTTATGCTGGAACCCAGTTAACTGACGAATCCTCTCAATAGCTTGATTATGCATGTGTTTTGATGCAATAAAAGAACTCTTGTTAGGATTAACCTGCTACCCCGAAGAGTCTTCATAATTCCTCAAGAAAGCCAACAAGGCTTTGATTGAATATAAGCCACCATTCAAGAAAATAATAGAATCATCCGCAAACAGGATGTGAGAAATGGGAATGGCATGGCAACGGAAATGATAAAACTGACAGTGGCCAGAGTTAAAAAGCTGAGTGAGACCCCTACTCAGAACCTCCTCAGCCAAGATAAAGAGTGCTAGAGCTAGGGGATCCCCCTGTCTAACCCCCCGAGAGGATTTAAAATAGCCATGAACTTGACCATTAAAGGTAATGGAAAACCAGCAGTTCATCAAGAGCTGAGAGATGAGGGACTTAAATCTGTGCGAGAATCCAAATCTTTGCAAGACATGTAGAATAAAATCCCATTCAATGCGGTCATACGCTTTGGCCATGTCAAGCTTAATAAGCATATTGTGACCTCTCACCGGCCTATCTATTTCCATGAACAATTCCTTAGCCAGCAAAAAATTTTCAGTAATGCTTCTACCACTAACAAAACCAGTTTGTTGTTTAGAAATTATCAAAGGAAGGATGCACCATAGCCGATCACTTATGACTTTAGAGACCACCTTGTATATGAAGTTGCACAAACTAATTGATCTAAAATCTGCAAAAGTAGAAGGGTTTTTAATCTTGGGAATCAAGCATAAAATAGAGGATGTAACACCCTTCGGGAGCCCCCATCCCTGAAAGAAACTTTGGACAGCAGATATAATGTCCTTTCCAACTATATCCCAGCAAGAGGTAAAGAAAAAACCAGTGAACCCATCGGGGCCAGGAGAACTATTACCAGAAGCAGAGAAAATAATATTTTTGATCTCTCCAGCCGAAGGAATGGAACATAAGGAAATATTCTACTCTTCTGTGACCAATTTGGGAATGACATCCAGTAGATACTCGCTGATGGTATGCTCTTCAGAAGACAATAAGGATTTAAAAAAATCCAGAGCACTATTAATTAATGTAGTCTGATCTTCCACCCAAGTTCCATCAATCTGCAGTTTGTGAATTAAATCCCTTTGTCTTCTGATTTTAGTGTAGTGGTGAAAGGCTTGTGGTCGGTGGGGAAAGACGTCCAGTACACGATTCCTTACAATCGCCTACGCACTCACACCTGTGGAACCTCTCTTCTATCCACGTGTCACTCGCCTCCTGAGCCCACCTGTCGCGTCCTGGCGACGCTTCCCGATCAATCCTTGGTTCCCCAGGTGATTGTCGAGAAATCGACTAGTACGCCTGCACCCCAACCATGTTTCCCCCCAAAACCAGGAAATCTCTCGTGCCACTCGGTCTCCCCCTCGACTTTTCGTAAAAGGAGAGCGCATGGTGCCGCCCTGAGAAGGATACGGCCGTAGGAGGGGGTGTCTGAAGTATGCCAGAGTCCAGCGGCTCCCCTATCGCCTTATCCCGTCCCTCAGTTCAACCACCGAACACCCACTCCCGAGCGCCCGAGGAGCGGTCGATTCTCGAGGGCATTCCCTTCGGAGGGTCGGCGGGCCCCGCGGTCCCAACACGCGCAAACACAGTCCTAGGGTCTGCCACACTTGCTCACCGCAGTACCAGATCTCTGAGGAGGAAGTGTCATTCTTTTACACGAGCATTGTAGTACTGGGCTAGCTTTTGTTGATATTCTGTGAGTCTTACTTGGGCTCGCACTCTATCTTCTTCGAGCAGATCCAAGTTCTCTCGCATGGCTTGGTTATTTTTGGCCTCATCAAAATGTCCCACTCGCAGTGATGAGTTTGATATCTCTACTGGAATCACCGCCTCTGCACCGTACGCGGGTGTTTCGCCTGTAGCAGCTCTAGCGGTGGTCCGATGTGCCCACAGAATGCTCGAGATGGAGTCTATCCATAAATCACTTGCTTGTTCTAGTCGAGTCTTGATGCTGTGGAGGAGTGTTCCGTTGGCGTTCTCCATCAACCCATTGGCCTGGGGATGACCCACTGAAGTATCGTGGTTCCAGATCTCCAGTTCTAAGCATTTCTCCTAGAAGGCAGCACTTGTGAACTGTCTGCCATTGTCGGTCGTGAGAACCCGTGGGATCCCAAACCGACAGATGATGCTCCGCAGCACGAACTTTTAAGTTGCTTCGCTTGTGATCTTCCCCAACGGTTCTGCCTCGACCAATTTGATGAAGTAGTCAATGGCGACCATGAGGAACTTTTTCCTTCCTTGAGCCTCGGGGAAGGGACCCAGTATATCTATCCCCCACCGAGCAAATGGGCGAGGCTTCATCAGGGAATGTAGCTACGCGGCTGGATGGTGGTGTAGGTTGGAGAACTTCTGGCATTGAGGGCACCTCTGGACGTACTCACGGTAATCTTGCTGTAGAGTAGGCCACCAATATCCTTGTCGGATTAGTCTCTGTGCGAGTGCTTGCCCACCTATGTGACTTTCACAAAGCCCTTCGTGTATTTCTTGCACAACTTGTTTGGCTTCCGTGGGGAACAAACACTTCAACAATGGAGCTGAGAGGGATCGTCGATATAGACGACCGTCGACCACTGTAAAATGCCCTGCTCGCAATCGCGTACGGTGAGCCTCAGCGTGGTCGGCTGGAAGCTATTGTTGCAGGAAAAAATCTAAGAGGGGGTCCATCCACGAGGGTTCATAGTCGATGGCGTTCACCTGCGGTGCTGGTTCTTCTATGCTCGATACTGACAATTCTTCGATCAATATGGATCTAGAGTTGGGGGCAGTGGTTGCTGACGTCAGGCAAGATAGAGCGTCTGCTCAAACGTTCTCCTCCCTGGGGATGTGGACCATCTCGAAGTGAGAAATTTCTTTTGTTGTTACCTTAGCCTTCTCTAGATACTTGATCATAGTCGATTCGCGTGCTTCGAATTATCCCTTGACTTGATTGGCGATGAGCATGGAGTCGCTATATGCTCGCAGGCTGGTCGCCCCCAGATGTTTCGCCATTTGCAGCCCTGAGAGAAGCACTTCATATTTGGCCACATTATTTGTAGTCGGGAAGTTGAAGCGGAGGGCATATTGGAGTTGTATCCCCTCTGGTGATAGTAGGACCAGTCTTGCTCCGCTGCCGGCGGCACAAGATGATCCGTCAACATACAGCTCCCATGTTGGTCTCGAGGACTGCTCGGGTAAGCCCTCCGCATGTATTGTGCACTCAACGATAGAGTCGGCGAGAGCTTAAGCCTTGATCGCAGTCCTCGGGCGAAATTTGATGTCGAACTCACCCAACTCGATAGCCCACTTGATTAACCTTCCTGATGCGTAAGGGTTCTAGAGGATTTGTCGCAGAGGTTGATCAGTGAGGACGGCGATCGGGTGAGCCAGGAAGTACGATCGTAGCTTGCGGGTGGTTGTGATTAGGGCCAAAGCGAACTTCTCAGTTCGCAAGTACCGAAACTCGGGCCACTGTAATGCCCGGCTTACATAGAAGACGGGCTTCATGACGTTACCTTCCTCCCGGGCGAGCACGACGCTCATCGTGCTTGGAGTCACCGATAGATACAGTAGCAGTTGCTCTCCCTTCTGCAGTTTGGAAAGTACAGGAGGAGTCGCCAGATAACGTTTCAACTCTTCAAATGCCGAATGGTGAGATTGAGAGAACTAAGTTTACATTGCTTAGTTTAATTTCTTCAATCACATTCATAGTTGTTAATTCTGTTACGTTAGCATTTTAATTTACCATCAATCGTGGGGGACAATTCAACCCTCCCTTCTTGTCTACTCGCCTACCCGGGGACCAACATACTGCTCCTCCAAGGCCTTCCTTAAGGCCTCGATCCTACTCTCAGCCTCCTCCAGTTCAATAGCTTGGTCTCGAGCGAGTGTCTGAGCCACCTCCGCGTGGCTGATAAGTGCTTAATTGACAATTTTTATTCGCATCACACACATCATTCTTGGGCTTTAATAAGTTAAATATGTAATTTTATATGACAATCTTGCTCTCACATAAAATAATTTTTTTTACAATTAATGGGACTTGAGAAACTTTTAAAATAAGAGAATTTCATTTTAATGAAATCATCCAAATTTTGTCTAAATTTTGTTGCCCAAAATCCATTATGAATAAACAAGATGCGAGGACAAATGGTAAAGCATATATTCATTGCTCAAACTTAGTGTGTGTTGAAGGGGCTTGACATAAACTTTCTTGATTGATAAATTCTTATGATGGAGGGGCCTAAATATAATTTTTTCTATCCTTTTAAACTTTGTAAATAGTGGCAGGCGGGCTCCTCTCACGAAGGCAAGCGGTAGTAGCTTGCGTAGGCATGGTACAAAGACTACAGTTGCATGGGGAGAAGACAAGCTGTCGGTGAGCTCCAGGCGAACGCGGTAGCATACTAGTCTCTCATGCAAAGCCGATGAGCTCAAGGTCAACGTGACTGTAGGCTGGTCTCTCACGTAAAGTCGATGAGCATGGGAAGCCGGGGAATAGAAGGAACATCAGGCAATGGCAGAGCATGGCTGCAAGTGCATGGGAAGTCGGCGAGCTCCAAGCAAACACGGCAAACTACATGGGGAGTAGGCGAGCTGCAGGCGTGAGCCAGGAGAGTTCGCATGCATGGCAAACAATGGAGAGCAAGCGATCGCACGGCGGTAGTAGTGACCCCTACCTATAAAACCCCACGGTGGGTGCTCCCCTCAGTATCTTTCTTCTCCCCCGGGACCCATCTCCTCATCCCCTCCTTCTCTCCTGCAATCCCTCTCCCACTTCCTCTCACTCTCTGCCTCTCTCCTTTTCTCAATCACACGCAGGCTGATGCCCCTATTTGGAATAGGGCCACCACAACTCACCCTACATCACACACACCATCCACCTCCTTTTCCCTCTCTTCACCCTCTCACTCTCCTTACCCTCTCTCTCTATTTTCTGCACTCCCATCCCCCTTAGCCGATCTCATCTCTCTCTACTTTGCAGTTTTGAGTTCCCTCCCCTTCTGAGCTTCTCCTTTCTCTCCTCTCCCTCTAACTCTCTACCCCTCCTCTCTTTCACGCACCGGACCACCCCTCTACACTACTTCTCTCCCTCTCCCTCTCCCTCTCTTCACTACACGCACTTGCACTCTGTACCGGCCTACCTCTTCGCCCTCCCTCTCTCCATTTCCTTTCCCTCTCTCCCTGCTCACACCACATATACACATCGCACACACTCACACTTCCTGCACTGCACTAGCAGCCCTCTGCCCCTCTCTTGGTTGCATCATCGGCCTCCTCTACTCCCTTACTCCCTCTCCCGTCTCTTATCCCTCTCATTCTCCCTATCACTCTCGCCTCTTACACCGTCGCCTCCTCTGCTCCCCCTTTTCCTCTTCACCACACGCCGCACATACACGCACACCTCACACACACACATACCACAGCACTGCGTCAACCTCCCCCTCCCCGCGGCGTCGACTCCGCTTCTCCTGCACCCCCATACTACACTTCACACCTCTCCCTCTCCATTCTCTCACCCTTTCTCTCTAACTCACATACTTTGCCCTGTCCCCAGCTCTCTCTCTCACACACACACTGTCACGCACACACGCACTCACCCCTCTCGTGCACATCCCCCTTCACACCTCCCACTCCTCTCGCCGTTCTCTCTCTCACACACACTCGTCTCTCTCTTCCCTCTCTCTCTCTGTCTCACCTTCCTCCGTCACACATAGTTTTTATTTTCCTTTTATTGTTCTTCTTTTATTTTATGATTTAAATCTCACCTTCCTCTATCTCTCACTCTCTCTACATTTCTCTTTATTTCTCTCTCTAAATTTCTCTCTCTAAAGCTCTCTCATGGTAGCATCTACTCTAAGTTGAGCGGCTCTCCAAGGCTCAAGGGCGTGGGCGGCGACGTCTTCATATGCTTCACGGCCATCCCCTCCCCACTTCATTAGTTTTTTATTTTTAGTTAGATTTTATTCCAAGTGTTGTATCTCTTCTTTATGTTCTTGAACCTCTTTGCATTGTAATCATCGTATTTTGAGTTTTAATTAAAAGTTAGTGTGATTGTCTTTCTAAATTTTTGCCTCTCTCTCTCTCTCTCCCTATTTCTCTCCTTTACCTCTCCTCTTTAGATAAATTTTAATCTTGTGCTATTTTAATTGTTTGCGTCTTGGCGTCGATCGTGATGACGGCAGTGAAGTGGCCCTTGATCGGGTTCCGATGCCAGCCGTTCTCAAGGCAGAGATTGTCGCAGGCCCGCTTCCATGTGGCATATCGCTTGTCGAGATAGAATTGTGGCTTGCCGTTGGCACCTCGGCGGGAGCGCCAGATGGAGTTAACGGACGGAGGCCGGGGAATGTCGATGGTAACGGAGGTCATGATGCCCCCCTGCGTTCCAGCACCGGCTGAAAGCCAAATTCAAATCCTCTCCACTGCCACCCGAGAAGCTTCTCTTCGTATGGCTTCCACCAGATGATCTTCCCCTCCACGCGAGTTGGAATCCATGCGAACTCTGGCTCAAAGTCCTTGTCCGGAGTTGGATAGAACGGGAAGCGCTCGTCGCAGCAGCAACAACAACGGTGATGGGATTTCATCGGACAGGCTCCCATCGGCCTGCGGCGACCCGCGCAACTTCGGGGCCATCCGATCCGCTCATTTTCGCTGCGCCAACCTTGAGGGCTGCTCGCAGCCGATTTCGATGCTTCTCAGCCTTTGTGACGCGGCCCATATGGTTCACCGCATCCATGCTCGCCTCGACCATCTGGATAGTCGGCTCACGCGGGACGACTAGAAAGCCGTGCGCGGCCAGGTATCCAATCAATCTGGTTCCGGAAATCCCCGCGCCAGCTTGCAGCAAAAGCCAATCGAGTGTCGATAGAGGCCGGCGCTGGAGGGGCTGACGAGCGCCGTCCCAAATGACATGAACGAGATGGCTAATATGACGAGGCTGCTCAATCCCAAGGGTGCGGCAGGCGTCTACGATAGCGTAGCCGTACTCATGCACACATTCCTTGAGTTCGGCAGACATGTGCTCCATTTCGTCAAACGAATGAGCAATCTTTTGAGTTTTGTTGAGATTGGACCCACTCATCCCGTCACCCCCGCCATGACGAGAACGAAGCCGGCAAGAATGCAGATCGGCGTTGCCGTTCCCGCCAATGCCGCAAGGACCGGTTGACGACGAGACAGGACGCGCTCCAGGAACAGGACATAGGCAATGATGCCTATGCCGATGGAGGACAGACCGAGTAAGGCTTCGCTCATGCTGCGATCTCCTGGATATGAGGCGCATTCGCTTCAAAGACGGCGCGTGAGAAACCGAGGGGCGTTGCGCTTCTCAGGTCGGCCCGGTCGTCAGACGGAGCGGCGAGCCAGCAGTCATTCCTGTGCGGCCCGGATGCTGGCCTCGCGGCTGGCATGCGGAACCCGTTCCCGGTCCACAGGCAGGTTTTCTTGGTCGTGTTCTCTGCCTGAGGATCAGGCAGGTATCCGGCGTACTCCCATGGATGGAAGTAGTAGTCCGGCTTCCCGATGTGCGGGATGGAAGAGAGAATCCCGACAGGATTTTCGACCATGTAAGGGGCGCCGGACCAAGCGGCGGCCTGCCGGCATGCCTCAAATGTCTCCAGCGCGTCACGGAGCATCTGCCCACCCTTGGTCGCATAATCCCGAGCACCTGAGCCCGCAACATGCGTGCAGGGAGGGAATGCCGCCACGAAACGGATTCGAACGCCTTCCGGCGGCCTCCATGTGCGGGCATCGCCCCACACGAAATGAATGCGTCCGTCAACGCGCTCGCGGCGGATAGAGTGCTGGATATCGACGCACCAGCATTCGTAGCCGGCTTCAGCCCAGGGAAGGGCGGCGGCACCAGTCAGATCGCATAGGAAGATTGCTGCATCCATTCCGCCTGCCCTAGTGGAACCGGCGAGGCTCGAAGAGCGCCCGCATCAGCGAACCGGAGGCGTCGGCCCGAAGCCCGGCGTCTTGCTGTTGTCGAGCACAATCTTGGATTTCGAAGACACACGCTCTAGGCGCTGGTCATCGAACCAACAGGCATCCTTAACCGCACCGTCCTTGCCGACTTTGGGCGTGACGAGGGCCTGATTGCAGCCAGTGATGTAGACGACATATCCGGTCACGACGCCCGTGAAACCGGTAATCTTGTCCTTGACGGTAATACCTAATTCCATTGTCGCTTCCCTTCATCTTCTGGGCTCGAAGAGCGCCCGCCAGTAGAGTTGCCTAATCGCTGCCAAGGCGCGTTTTCGCTCGCCGGATTTTCTCAGCCAGAGCCGCAACCTCAGTTTCCAAATCTGCATAAGAATCATGGGGCTCGCCGCTTACTGCTTGTTCGACCGCAAGCTCATGTTTCAGCGATGCGAAATCGCGTTCGCAGATCGCGAGGTAGGCTTGCTGGAGCTGTTGGAAAATGTCGGCTCGAATAGTCTTCGGGCGCTTGTAGCGAAGGCTCCAAAGCGACCAGTATCCGACGCCGGTTTTTGCTTCGACACGACGCATCGCATCCTCGGCATTGTCGCCGGGGCCGCGATACTCCCGCTCCAAAAGACGAGCGGCGTAGTTGCTAGCCACATCAACGGTAGTCACTTGATTGAACTCCATGTTTCTCTTGGGCCACATTCAAACGTTCTCCTGTCATTGTCCGGGTGTGTGTTGATTTGGCAGCTAACTTTTTCCAAAAATAATTCTTCAGTGAAAAATGTAAACTATCAGACACCATACTTAAATAGCAGAAGGCTTGTCCTGCTTGTTTCATTAGTGCGTAAGTGATTTTATTTTTGTAAATGCTAATGGACTTTTAGATGATTCTAAGTCAGTTTCTCTTGGTTAGATTACAAAATAATTTTCATCATCCCTCTCCATAGCGTCTTCTATTTCGTATTTTCTTTGGTGAGAGCATGAATCAAGAAAGCTCGGTTGGGTTTGTTGTTATTTTATTTTATTTTTTTGATTGTGTGTGGAGATTTGTGGAGTTTGATTGTGTGTGGAGATTTATGGAGAATTTTTTATTTTTTTACAAAATTAGGTTATATAAGAATGCAATGTGAATCTTTCCCCCCAACTTAAATGACATTGTCCTCAATGGCATGAACAATATGGAATAGGGAGCAATGTAGACATGAAACTGTTGGGAAATAACGGGACAACCTGATGGAGGTGAACTTCGACGGTCTTGGCATTTGACGGCTTGGCAGAGGTGTAAGTAATCTCCTTTCTCCCCCCAACTTATCCTTTATTCACACCTGTAAAATAAAAATAAAATCATAATAAAAACTTGGGTTGCCTCCTAAAAAGCCATTTATTATCACACGAAAATTACTAAAATATTGGGTTGCCTCTCAAAAAGGGCTAAATTTAACGTCTTCAGGTATTTAGAATGAGCCACCAAGTGATCCTATCATCCGATAAATTCTAGTCCTTGTACCATTGGAGGAAAAGATTATGCCTTGACACATATGGGCTAGAAGCATGCCAAGGTGGGTCTAGTAATCCAGACAGACCCCCTTGGTTAGAGAAAGATGGAGAAATTATCATATCTTCAATTATAAAATATTCCTCTATATTGTTAAGGTCTTATAAGTATTAAACACATCAATGCGGACCTTAATTTTCCCCAACTTTTTTTCTTCATTCTCACTTTGAGGGTTTACTTGCGTATTGTTCAGGTGAGAAAGGATCAGGGTGTTATGGATTTTTGGGGAGTCCACCACATGGCCAGTGTCAAGGAGACATAGAGGATGATTGGGAATGAAATAAGTGTGCTCCTCAACACAAGGATTCTCATAAGGCTTAGGTGGATCTGGCTAGTTGGCTGGTTGTAGAATGTCTGAGATGATTTGGGATTCACCAAGGTTAGGGATGGGTAAAAGATCCACAGCCTCCCCTAAATCAGGAGATGCCCGACCAAAATGAATTTCAAGTGGAGAACTTGGTTCCTCAATTACCCAAGAAGAATCATTTATGGCTACACTCAATTCACTCTCGAAGCTCACATTTTCTCTGTTCTTTACTTGGAATAAGAATGTATCAATTTCAGGAAGGGAAAAATAAGGAATTTGATCATCAATCAGTGCGTCTACTTCCCCCTTCTCTCCCTCCAACTTAAAATCAACAGACTCACCATTACCCTCTTCACAGATGGAGTTTGGTTTAAGCATCTTAGGGTGCTCTTCACTAACCCCCTCATACGACTCGTCTATGTTCCCCTCAAGATCAAAAGTGATATGAGTGTTGGACAGAGGAATCAAAGATTTATCATCCACTTCCATTCTTGTCATGTTTTCAGTGAGCTGGCTCATCAGGGCCTCTAGCCTGGAAATGGATTGATCATTAGCCAAGATGAGTTGTTCCATTTGATTAATCATCTCTTCCTTATGATCTGTGGATGGAGGAGAAAGATAAGTGAGCTGGGAGTCAGACTGCAATGGATAGTAATTTGGAGAGTAATCAGTCTGAGCATGAGGTGATGAAGAGTGTATAGGTTGTCCTCCATGATGAGCTTGATCATAGGAATCATTTGGGTATTGAGCCCAATTTTAAAAATCTTGGTCCGAAGGACTTTGAGCTTGATATTGATAAGACTCCCAAGAAGAATCATGTTGAACTTTCTAACCAAAATTAAAGGTGTGTAGACATGGGTCATAATAAGGTGTGGAGAGATCTTGAGACATTTGGGGTTACCTTGCTTGGTCCATCCAAGAGATTTTAGGTTGATCATCCCAGGTAGAGTTATAAGTATTTGAAGATGATCCATAATCAGGATGAGAAAACCATTGGACATATTGGGCTTGCTTCGTGGTGAAAGATAGATCATGGCCCCGTTGAGAGAGCTGAGTGGTTTGAGCTTGGTCCTGGGTAAACGATAGAAACTGGGCCATCATAGGTGACGGGATCTCATTTTGGGCCAACCACGAGTATGAACTTTAATGATAGGTCGGGTTGTTTTGGGTGAGAAATGACAGTTGGTTTGGGCAACCACCTACATAATGGGCCGGGCTGGCCCATATGTGATCATTGTCATGGTGACTAGGTGGTATGAAGGGGTTTTGATCCATGGCTAGAAATTGATCAAATTTATGAGCCAATAGGTCAAACATGTCTAATTTGTGTGCCCAATCCATAAATTAGAATTATTCTCTCACTTTTTTATTTTATTTTTATCCCCGCAGCACGCAGTCGACATTCTCACCGATCAGGTCGGTCACGCGGTCCGAGACGCCGAGATCGATGTGGATGTCGGGATAGGCTTCGAAGAATTTCGGCAGCGCCGGCAGGATGACCAGCTGCGCCACCGCACCCGACATATCGATCCTGAGCTTGCCCTTCGGCCGCGTCTGCGCCGCCGCCATGCTGCCGTCCAGCTCGTCGATATCGGCGATCAGCTGCACCGCCCGCTCGTAATAGGCGGCGCCGTCGGGTGTGACGGTGACGCGGCGGGTGGTGAAGGCAAAGCATCTGCCCTTCATCGAAAGCCTTCTGGGCGGCTGGCTGGATGGCCAGTGGAACCAGAGGCCTTTGCCCTACGGTCAGCCAGGCGATCGGCTGTGGGTGCGCGAGACATTCACGCTCGAACACTGCGTCGAGCACGACCAGCAGCCGCCTCATGAGGATGGCCGGCCGATCAAGCACGACGCATCGGGCGACGGCCCCCGCTGGCTGCAGCCGCATTATCGAGCCACCGATCCCGCGCCTGATCTCTGCTGCGAGCGCGAGCGCTGCGCGCAGTGCCGTGATGGCGGCATGGGGCCGCATTGGAAGCCGTCGATCCACATGCCTCGCTGGGCCAGCCGCATCACGCTGGAAATCACCGGTGTGCGCGTGGAACGCCTGCAGGACATCAGTGAAGCCGATGCACTGGCTGAGGGAATTGCGCCTGTTCCTGGGCGTCCCGCATTCACTGGCGGCAGCGATTGGTGGGACACGCCGATAGATGCTTTCGGCGCACTTTGGGAGTCGATCAGCGGCGCCGATAGCTGGGACACCAACCCGTGGGTATGGGTGGTCGAGTTCAAGCGCATCGCCCAGGGTGAGCCTGCATGAGCATCATCACCCGCCGCTTCACAGTCACCGCCAGCCGCATGCGCAACGGACCCACGAAGGGCACCGACGACGTGCTGCTGGGCAGCGCTGTCGAGTGGGATGGCGAAAGCATCACCATCGAGCTGGACGCGCTGCCCGTAGGCCGCTGGTGGGGTGGGGTCGCCCTCCTGCGGCAGGTTGGACACAGGGGTGACCTGCCGATCAACAGCGCCACCCTTCGCCAGTTCGACGTGGTGGCCGGCAAGCGCGTGTCCAGCCACGGTGGCGATACCGTCACCAAGTGGATTCGCGTCGGCTCCGCCGCGGACATGGGCGGCTACCTCAGCGTGGATCTGGCCACCTACCCAGCAGGCTCCTGGTGGGACGGGAAGCTGCGGCTGTTCCTCCAGAAACCCAAGAAGGCAAAACACCATGACGCCTGAAGAATCCGTGCTGCTGGGCCTGCACATCGCCTACAGCTGCGCACGCAGCGACATCGAATGCTTCGTGAAGCCCGTCACCCTGGCCAGCCACTACGCCACGCCCATCGACAGGCTGCGCGACCAGCTCTACGACCTCTCCGCGCCGCTCACCGATGTCTTCGAGCGCGAAGCCGTGAGCATGGCCAGCGCGTGGCTCAACGCGGTCGGCCTGCTGCGTCACCACCCATCCTATCCGCACCTGGTCAGCATCGCCCCCGAGCATGCCCACTGGGCTGCGATGGGCTTGCGGGCGGCCGGCATCGAGCAAGCCGCATGACCGCCCTCTGGAACAACTGCGCCAAGCGCAAGTCCAGCGGCGCCATCTACCGCAGCCTGTACCGCGTGGGTGACGAAGCCATGACCCTCAAGGCCATCGCCCAGCGCTTCGGCACCACCGAAGACGCAGCCCGCAAGCGCATCACAAAAGCGCGGCGCGATCGCGTGCCGGTCACAGCGGAGACTTTCAAGTGAGCATTCCTGCCTACCCCCTTCAGTGGCCCGCCGGCTGGAAGCGTACCGACGCGTCACGGCGCACCCGGGCGAAGTTCGGCCGCCAGGCGCAGTCCGCCCATGGCAGTTGGAAGACGCGCGAGGGTTTGACCATCGCGCAGGCGACCACGCGCGTGCGCGCCGAGCTGGAACGTATGGGCATCCGCGATGCCGACCTGGTGATCAGCACGAACCTGGAGCTGCGCTTGGACGGCCTGCCGCGCAGCGGCCAGCGCCAACCGGCCGACCCCGGTGCTGCGGTTTACTGGCGCGAGCGCAGCGGTGCCGCGCCGCGCTGCATGGCGATCGACCGCTACGACCGCATCGAGGACAACCTAGCTGCGGTGGCCGCCACGCTCGACGCCATGCGCGCCATTGAGCGCCATGGCGGAGCCGAAATACTCAACCGTGCCTTCACCGGCTTCACTGCGATCGAGCACGATCCCGTGCAGTCGTGGCCCGAAGTCCTTCAGGTGCCGGCGCATGCATCGACCGATGACGTGCGCCTTTCCTATCGGCGCCTGCGTAAAGCTTTCCATCCCGACAACGCCATGAACAGCGGCGACGCTGAACGCTTCCACGCGGTCCAGCAAGCCTGGTCCGCCTTCTGCAGCGAGCGAGGCATCCATGAGTGATCGAGTCAAAATCCTTGCCCAGGCGGAGCCTTGGTACAACGGCTATCACGTGGGATGATCCGTTATTGAACTTAACGGCCTCAAGGAGGTCCGTTAAATTCATCCGAGCTCAGGAAATGAACTGCCTGTTTTCTCTCTGTTTGCCCTGCCGACCGTTCTTACAAAGCACACTCACATCCCCTGCTCCATTCTTCATCAACACATTCATGCATTCACACACATCCAGACTCTCACATCATTCCACAAACATCCGTTCTCACATTTTACTCCCACAAATGCATTCATACAAACCATATTTCCGCATTCACATACTTCGCCATTTCCTCGCATTCATCTAAATCACGCAAACATACATTCATGCACATTCATCATACCATATTCGCATTCAAAAAATTTTTTCTCTTCATCTCGCTATGTCAAAGTGTCACATAGTGTGTCAAAAAAACCAGAAAACAAGGAAAATTAGGAAAAAAATACAAAAATAATCAAAAATCATAAAATGTCACTCCGTCGGCCTGTTGCTGTCCCCAGTGCCCTCGTGTGGCCGTGACGGTGGCTCCATGGCGCTGTGTTCTTCCTCTTCCCTCAAGCGTCTTCTCTCCGCCTCCTCATCTCTCCGGTGGGTGGAGGAACTAGCTAGGATGTCGCCCACCGACGGGCTCGGTGCCGCACTCTGTGAGCCTCCCGCTGCGCAGCTCCGTGATGTGGCCCGCTCGGGTACCCGGTCCATTAGTCGGACGGTCCGCTCCATCGTCTGAAGCTCGATCTTTAATTCAAAGATCTTAACTCGTGCCTCACGAGCCTCGGTGTGGTATCGATCAACGTCCGCCGCATCCCCGCTCAATCGGGTCACTTCCCCGCTCAACTGGGTCACCTCACCACTCAAGCGGGTCATCTCCCCCCGAAGTCAGTCCACCTCTCCTCGGAGGTGAGGGACCTCGGCTGCTTCTGCCAAGGCTGCAGCTAGCTCCTTTGTCTGTACATTACATTTTGCATTTCAGTCAGTTCGAAAGCATGCATGATCATAAAGCATTTTTAGGGAAGTTTAGTTCCTTACCCACTCTGCGAGGGTAGCCTCGGCCTCCTCGGCTCGGGCCATGGCCCGGGTGAACTCCGCGTCCCTCTCAGCCCGTCCCCCGGTTGGCTGTGAGGAAGAGGATGGCGCGTCTGGTCCAGCCCTCTGAACTCCCTCAACTCGCTACATTTCAGAAAGTCAGTTAGGTTTGCATGAAGCATTTCAGTTTTTAAGTTCAGAAAACTCACCAAAAGCTCAAGAGCCGCTCGGTACTCATCCCGCTGCTGCACTGTGGTATGAAGGAGTCCCTCGAGCTCGGCTATCTGCCCCTGTGGGTCTAGCTGCATTTAGAAAGGCAAACGTCAAACATAGCATTCATATGGGTTAGGGAAAGATTGAGCTTTTGCATTTTCATACCGGTCGTCGGGTGCCACGGTAGATCTGGCTGCCGTACCAACGGGCGAAGGCCTGCAAATATGCCTCACTGCTGTCCGCCTGCTCGGTCACAGCCTTGCCTTTGCGCTTCCAATCATGAACATACTTTCTGGCTCGGCCGCTCCAGTCAATGTCACTGCCGATGCCCTTGGCAGATTTTCCCGGGCGTTCATCATGTCGGTGCGGGAACCTCACCGCTGGCTGAGGCACTCCTCTTGTCCTCATAATCAGCCGGTAGTGCAGCGGCTCGATCACGTTTATGCAGTGCAGCCAGATGTCCCGTCCCCGATAGGCTAGGGAGGCCTCTACCCATGGCTGACCCGCGTGGTCCTCACCCCGATACGGTATCCATCGCACCTGAAAAGGGTCGTTCATGCATTTAGTCACAGCATTTAAGAAGCATATAGCAGCATACCGAAGCATGTCGGAAGCGGGCTACTTACCGATGCATGTGGGAATGAGTCGAGGTCCTCTTGGATCATCCGAGTCGACCGCTCGATCGACCCCGCGCTCCGGGCGACACTCCACCGCCTCGCAATGGGAAATCGTCCCGGGTATAGCTCCACTCCGCGCCCAATCCCCGGCAAGTAAAGAAAGGCCCAGAACTGCATTTTAAAGAAATGTCAGCATTTTATCAATCAAAGGCATATAGAAAGCATGGGAAAGGGCATTCGAGGCATTTACCTGCAAAAAGGGCGAGAAGCCGCCGAGCATGGTCACCCGGTCAGTGGCGCCAAGGGAATGGAATAAGAAGGCTAACACTGCCGCTCCCCATGCATATTTCCGCACCCGGCTCAGATCGGTCAGCAGGGGGAGGAGCCGGCAGCTGATGACGTCGGCTCGTGTCGCAAACAATAGCTTCCCGAACAGTAGCATCAGGAAGCGTCTCAGAACTCTGTCACCATCTGGCCCTGGCTCCGCCGCCACACTCGGACGGGCCTGCTCGATCACTCGATCGATGTGCTGCTCTGGCAATTCGCCCACTGCTACCGCTGCCCGCCGGAGCCCCAAGCTCTCTTGGAGCACTGACCGCGATAATTGGGACGACGGGTGCCCCGGCCTCATCAAGTCCAAGCCAAGGAGTTCCTGTGCGAGCTCCCGGTACTGTTTGACTAATCAGACGAAAGTAGGTGATCGTGTCGGAACTCAGAACCCACCATACCATAATGATTACGATGTTAATTACATCCTTCCGGAAGAAGGAAAACCCTTGATTAATAGTCAAAATAGAATGACCATGGGGCTGATAGAGTGTATGAAAGATGTTATTGCACATGCAAGCATACGGTATGATAACATTTGTTTTATTAAATCGACTTTTGGTATGGGGCGGAGAACTTAGGTCCAAAGACCACCACACGTATAGTGAAAGACTCCAGCCAAGCATAACCCAACTTTTCGCTAGTCACCATTTGATATACCGGAGAATCGGGAGGCAAGCAGCCACGCATGTATTTTGTAAGGTAAATAACAGCACATAGACATAAATAAGTTCATTTGTTTATTAGTAAAACTCATGCAAGTTTATTACTGTTTATTGAAAAAGATTTGTTATCATTTTTATTTGGTCATTTATTTGTAAATTCAATGAAGAATCTGGCAACACCCTCCCTATCCCGAGGAGTGTAGGGGAGAGTATAAGAGGATTGCCCACGAGGGGCCGAGATGACCTTCTGAATGACAGTCAAGCCCAAATGGCAATCCCATACCCCATGATGAGTGAGGAACCCGAGGACTAGCCCTCTAAGTAATCCCTATCACTCGCAAGGTTGCGGATTAACTGTTGCCTTTTTATTTTGAGACTACACAGGGCACTACGATGCACTCACACGAACCCACAAGGTGGGCCCAACGTAACCGTACTCGGGCAGACTCCTAAGATGTCAAGACAATGTATGCTAGGATATGGCAAATTTGCTATTCGAGAACTGAAGGGGCGCGGTTTAAACCCAATCAAAACAAATTGAATTGAGTGGCTTATTTGCGCGGGACGAGGCCATGGTCTAACCATAATGGGATGAATCTTGAGGTCCAGGTACGACTTGTTGAGACGTTATTAATATTCTTATACCTGGGGTCTAGAGGAGGTGGGAGCTCCAGAGCAGGCACAGTCACGTTTGTTATTCTTTATTTTGTTATGTTTTTTTATTATTATTTGTATGTGAGTGCATTTCTTTTTTTAAGCCCACCATTCTTATTTTGTTTATGTCATTCCCCTTTCCATTATTTATTTATTTTTATATATTGCATGCATGCATCTTTTATTTCCTTCGTTGACATTTGCGGGCAGCCTCGGCTTTACGTTCTGAGCTTTTGGACAGTCGTGTCTAGTGTACACCAGCAGCAGTCGGTCAGTCGGTCTGTCCTTCTTTGTACATTTGACCGGGGTATGCCCCGTGTAGTTATACTTGTGGACTTTCTTTTCAGTTGTGGGACTTATGCTCTTGTTAATTCTGGACTATTGTATATATTGTTATCACGCTATTAGTTTATTTCACTTCTGCACTTAATTATTAATTACTGTTTAAATTAATTTACGCATTGTAATCCCAATTCGTTATACCACTCCTCGACAAACTCACTAACCCTTCAGGGGCCTCATCAGCCTCTTGGGTGGCGTCCCCAGTCCTTGGTGGCTGTAATTCGATATTATCGGGTTATCGATACCCTGAACTTTAGGATGTTACATTAGCGGTCGGGCATGCGACCATTTACCCCAGGGTGTTATTTTCTTGACGTTTTGACTTCCAATTATCTTGGCTTAGCCTTGTGGTTTGCCCATTGTCTCGTGGATGTCTTTGACGTCCTATGAGGGCTATGACCATGTTATGAGGTAGCCGAGAGTGCCTTCACATCGAGTAGTGCTCCGTACTACTTTAGTGTCATTACTTGGTTTCCGATCAACCCGGTGTGACCTAGTGGTTGACACGTGACCTCGTGAGTGTCTCATCTATCTTGTAAGGATCGAGACATGGTTTTGGACATATCGAGGTGTTATTTTACCTTAGTTTATGTGTCCACGTGCTTTGAGGGTCTTTGTGATCCCTTAGGTCTCTGTGATTCGTGTTATGCGGATATGTGGACCCGGCGATTCTGTGCCATTTCCTTTCTTAGTATTTTTCTTAGGGATTAGGCTGATTGGCGGCATATCACCACTTTGTGTAACAATCTTGACCCGAGTCTTGTGACTCAAGGATCATTATGTCAGCAGGCCTAGTTGTTTGTCCCGAGTTTGGCGACAGTCTCTCGCACTGCCTTGTGTTTGTGCTTAGTGGTACGTGCGACGGTGCTTGTTTATCCTGTCCGTACCTCAGCACTGGTGTTTCGGAGTCTCTGTGTCTAGTGAGCCTCCACTAGTCGTACCCTGACGACACTTTTCTATGTGTCGACCCACCTGGGAGTGGTGGCGGGGCAAAGTTCCCGACTCAGACGATTTTTAGGCTAATTTCTGTGGGCTCCCTTACCTTACAGTAGCGTCCTACTAGGGGAGAAAACTAGCTAGAGGCCTGGCTCAAGGTATTGACCTTGTGTGTGCACACGTGGTTAGGGGCGTTTGGACGAGCGCCGACGGGCGTGACCCTGACTAGTCACTCGTTACAGTTGTTCTTTGTAGATTCCCTGTTAGAAGCCTTCCAATTTCCTTGTTAGAAGCTCCCTGTTAAAGGCAAAAATCTCACTGCCGAAGCCCTGTTTGTGGCAATATGAGAGCCCATGGCCTCCTTTTATAGCCACAAGATCCCCCCCAAATACACCTTGAACTCAAATTTAAGTTTTCAAGTAGAACTTAGAGCTTCAGAACTCTCAGACAAATAGCGCCCGTCATCTGGCCGCTAGTCTTTGAACTGCGCCCGGGATCCAGTCGCTATTTATAAAGAAACGCTCCTTGGTCTGGTGTCATTTCAGTGAACAGTTCGAGTTTGGTATGGATTCATCTCGGGAAAGGGCGCCCTATACCAGGTCGCCATTTCCAAACGGCGTCCATGTGCAGGTCACTATTTTAGGAAAATATTTTCTCACTAATTGATACAAGGGTTTTAACTGATTATATTTGTTATGCATCATGATGCTAATGATCTTTGAGCATAGGCAATGCAGGCTACCAGCATACTCCCACGAAGTGACGTTTCCAATCCTGTATCCATTCTGTAAGCATTTCTACTATGAGATATCTATGCTATTATAGCATATCAAGGACCTTGTGCTTCTGATGAACCTGAAATTTGAGTTCCCCTTCATAAAAAACAGTGATAATTCTAGGAGAATCATGATCGCACGGATAGGCCGTTGAGTCATCCAAGGTTTGGGATGATGGTTCCTATTTTTAAGTTGATGCGTG
The DNA here is from genome assembly GCA_024336825.1 of Amorphophallus titanum. NCBI lineage: Eukaryota > Viridiplantae > Streptophyta > Magnoliopsida > Alismatales > Araceae > Amorphophallus > Amorphophallus titanum. The sequence goes on from JANBPO010009603.1 coordinate 68,550,887, forward strand.
GATAAACAGGCTTCGACTTAGTGTCAACTTATAAATATGGATTCTTGACTAAGTCTGGATAGCTTAGTAATATTATCCTTGATTATTTTCTATTTTAGTTTGTTTTAATTTTTCTTTTTAGCCCAGCATGCATCATGTAGGACTTTGAGCTTCAACGCGAAAATCTCTTTATTAAATCGGTGATGAAGTTCACTCATTCTGAGTTGAGTTAACATGCAATATTCCATTCCAAATCAAGTACTTTGTTCTCCTTGGAGCCGCTAAGGCTAGGTTCTTGGAAGTATCTTTATCAGGATTCCTACCTCATTTCACTTCACACTTTTCTACAGATCCACTTTGGTTGTAGCACGTCCACTGGCTGGTAACTGCTCTCCAATGGTGTCTCCCTTTTGTGCCCGCGTGCACACCCTTTTGATAGCTTACTTTTCGTCCTGATATTTGTTACTTTCTTGAAGTCGATCTAAGTTGTTTCATTGGGATCAATGAAAAGATTTTCATCGCTTAGTGTCTAAGACATGTCACATCACATTTTGGCATCTACTTTTCAGTCCGCTTCACTCCATCTACTCTTCATTTCATTTCACTTCCATTTCACTTCATCTTCATTCCGTCTCGCTCCCCTGCAAAGCAGACGACAAGGCGGGGCAGCTGTAGACACGCTAAATTTGACACTGTGTTGAGTAAATTTCATGTTACAATATGATGCCCCAAGTGGACTTCATCATTGGTTTAATAAATAGGCTTTTCTCATTTTTCATGATTTTTTTGGAAATAGCGACTGACCCTTGGTCGCTTCTCAAAACGCGCTCTTGGCCCTGTCGCCTTTTTGTGAAAGGCGCCTGACTAGTAGGCGTGTTCATAAAGCCTTATGAATTCGAGTTAAAATTGATCTAAGAATGTTGCGCCCTTGCTTAAGACGCCAATTTCGAAACGCGCCTGTAAGTTGGTCGCGTATCATGTTTTAAAATATGGTAAGTCTGAATTTCAAACCTAAGAGGCGACTGACCCAGGGGCGCTGTTTGTGAATAGCAGCCATATGCCGGTTGCAATTTTGGTTTCACGTGCAAATTGAATTCTACCTTTCCAGATAGAGCATTACTATGTTTTGATCCTATATCCACCTTTGGAAAGGGCTCTCTGGCCCTTCCTCCCTTTGATCTCCCCTTGAACACTATAAATACCCCCCCCTGTGCTCTCACGCGCGAGTAGAGAACAGAACATGTATGCAACCTGAGAAGGCACCCTAAGAGGACTCAACCTGAGCTTCCTTTGCAAGCTGGGAGCCGCACACAGAGAGTGAACCTCTAGAGAGAATAGCACCCTGAGAGTATACCTGAGAGAACATCCTGCGGTTCAAGTGCCAAACAATTGGTGCTAGTGATACTGTTGCCTCCCTGCGTTGCATCTTGTTCAATTGGTTCCCCTCGGTTCTGCTAACAGGAGCAGAAGAGGACCTTTTCTTGATCTTTTATCATCTAATTCCTTCACCTTCATTACATTGTTCGTCTTGTAGTTCCATATTAGTTCTGTTAACTAATTCTTGCATTGTGGTATTAATGATTAGTTCTTTGCATTTCTTAGAGATTAGCCTTCTTTGCATCCATATTCCATCTCTCCTATACTTTTCTTAGGGGTTTAAAAAAAATCAAAAGGTGTGTTCATGCACAATTTCATATTATTTTACACACTTAGAATTTGATACTACACTTGGTTAATCGGCTCTATTTTTCTTTGTTTGTGTTTCTTTCTAGGTAATCAAAATAAAGACCCTCTTTGTCGGCCGGCCGATTGAAGGAGGAAGAAAGGATCCAAATCTCACCCACTTACCAGGTATTCCTCGCGATCACTTATTTATTTTGAGGGATCCATACCCTCTGGCAATCACACTCCATTGAAGCATCTCATGCTTCCTTTCCCATAGTTATTGTACCCTCATCATGCATGTTCAAAACATGTCTATTTGACACATTCCACAGAGGGATCTGGAATGCTTCCCGCAGCCCATGAACCACCCTATACGTTATCAACGGTGGTGAACGGGGACGGTTGGTGCCTGCGACCGACGTGCTCGGGGCACCAACGCGGCCAAGATCTACTTCCTCAACAAAAGATGTGGGACTGACACGGCAAGCTCCCCTATGGGGTGGCATGGTTACTGGAGACAAAGAAGTACAGACAAAGGAACGGGATCCTCACTAGGCGAAGGAAGAATTATCTTTCTGCGAGTAGGGTAACTGACGGGACGACGAGGGAATCATCAAGGGGATCCCTCAGTCACCTTTATAACCGTCCATGACAGGCAGAAGCCTCCGAATCATGAGGCAAGTGAAAAGCCACCCGTCCCTGTCACGGTACGGTTGCCACGACCAATCGCCTATTCAGAGCCCGCGCCCCCAGATGAACAGGACCTGCATCATGAGTACAGCGGTGACACCAGTCACCACTAGAGGCACCTTGCGTGCCAAGCACACGGATGGGACCATCGGTCCCTGTAAGGCGGGGAGATCACTCTCGAGTCCCTCGCCAAAAATGACCCTATTGTGATCGACTCTCAGCTCCCTACAAAACTACTCAGCAACTGAGAGTAGGGGAGATGGTGAGGAGGGTAAATTTAGCTCGGCCCATTACTGGCCTGTTAACAACATGCCCAATCTGGCTTTGGGTCCGCAGAGCACCTACGAGATGCCCGACGGTCGCAACCCATTAGGGAGCAGCCCACTACCACTTAGCGTCGACAACATGGTGAAGGGCTATGGCCCAGGTGTGGTGACCACCGAAAAATCCTCTGACGACTGACCGTTACTATTTTCTTCCCCATGACGTCGGCCTTGACTCCATAAACGGGCGAGCACGACCCATGAGCATCGTGAGACTCACCCAATGACCAGTCGATGCCGGATACATCACCCTCCAACGGGAAACTCCCGTCAACTTTGCGGAGGTGTTACTCCACTATTCACGCCCTTCCCTGTTAAGGGATAGGCCCCTTGCTCAAGGACAATCTGCTATAAAAGGCACATTTGCAGAGAAGAGGACACGGTGGATCATTCTGCCAAACTACTACGCAAGAGGATAGAGCTACTAGCCCTGCTACCCAGAGAGAAGGAGGGGACGACAGTCCACACTCGAAGAGAAGTTCCCTCTAGCGACCTTACCATCTAGTGAGCACTCACCGAGTGAGCACTGGGAGCGGTGAGCACTCATCTGGAGGATCTACGCGACTCTTCAGCCTTCTACAATGATCCCTCTCTCTCCCCTTCACGTCTGCTCTTCTCTACCATTTATTATCTCGTTGTTGACTTAAGCATCGAAGGGTTGTCCCCTGGGGTAACACCCGGGACTCCTTTTGACACCCCCTATTTCCTGATGCTTGCAGGCCTCTACGGGTGCAAGATGACTTTTTCATTTAATAAATAGAGAAGGTGGTACATGACATAAAAATCAGATTTATGTCTCTATAGATATAATTGTCCTCCCTACCCTATGATTTTGGATCCAACATGTTGATAAAATCCAAGTAATCCATATATCCTAATATGAGCCGAGTTAGAGACATACCTGTGCACAGCAAAATTGATAAATCCACATAGCATCATGGAGAGGGAAAGTAAGCTACTAGAGTATAGCCTTTAAAATCCACACTCCAAAACCCAACAGTGACATTGATATAAAGTGCCACCCGGTGCCTCATGATCGAGGTGCCTTCAACGTGCCCACCCCCCCTTGGGGGAGGAATGAACCACGACGCTGCATATGTGGTTTCACAATTTTTATTTTTTAACCAAGGGGTGCATACAAGGGAGGGAAAGCGAGGGACGAGAAATTTACTGGGGTTCTGAAAAACTTGTTCCAATGCTTCCGAAAAGTGTCTCTCGGTAGATGTTGAGAGGCACCTACACGCACATCCCCCATATGTGTGGATAAGCGGAGCCGCAACTGCATTCACCCCACTGGGAAAGCCTGAAAAACCTATAATTGCTCACTCTCCCACATGTAGAGTCCCATGGCTCGAACCTGAGACCTTCTCCCAAAAATGGAGAAGATTTTGACTGTCGCGCAAGTACGCATGGTCAGACGGTTCACCAGTTTACTATGTTATCGCGTTACAACCTTAATATGTTAAACACTGTAGGGCATCTACCGCAACTATAGGGAGAGGTGAAAATTAAATCTATTAACAATGAATAGAGATGAAAATAAAGTATGAATATAATCATCCTTCATATCCTATGATTTTGGATCTAACATGTTGATAAAATATAGTAATCCATATATCCTAATATGGGCCAAGTCTAGGACATACCAATGCATAGTGAAATAGATAAACCCACGTAGCGTCGTGGAGACAGAGAGTAAGCTACTGGAGTATACCTTTTAAAATCCACACTCTAAGACCCAAGGATGACAATGATGTATAGTGCCACCTAACACCTCATGATCAAGGTGCCTTCACCGTGCCCCCCACCCCCCTTGGGGGAGGGGTGTACCATGGTGTTGTCTAGATGGTTTCATTACTTATGTTTTTTGGCTGGGGATACATACCGAGGGAAAGCGGGGGACGAGAAATTTATTGGGGCTCTAGAAAACACATTCCAACACTTTCGAATGTTAGGTCCCTTGGGTGCAGTCGGATCTAGAAGGGGGATTTGAGACGACTGAGGGACCGAGTGTTGGCCAGCCCCCTGATGTTCCACATTAGCATTTTCATGGCCCACGGTGGGTGGAGTTTCCTGCAGAGGCGCCCTTGCGGGAGCCCTGTCTGGTTCGAACCCCAGAATCATCAACAAGAGCTTCCGTAGCCTTGCCAACAAAATGCTGATGTGCAGTGAGAAGGTCTCTAACATAGTTGGTAGGCTCCAGTCCCGGGACTGTGAGTACTTGGACTATTGGCCGCGGGCAGGAAGTGGTGGAGCCGTCTTCGGCGTCGTCCAAGGCGTCATCCTCCACAGACCGTGGAGACAATGAAGCCTCTGTGAAATGGGTTGCAGAATTCCTGGGAGGATCCCTGTTAGCATGAATCGGAGGGGGGCAACGAACATAACCATCTGCAACAGAGACGGTTGGGCTTCCACTGTGTGGCAGGGTAGCTGCAGTAAGAGGCAGTGGCTGTGCGGCAATGTCGTCCACGGCTGTGCCTGCTGCACTGTGAGAAGGCTGGACAGCAGCTGCGTCCAGGGCAGGTGGACCATCGCGCACGAGGTAGGGCAGGGCATGCTGTGGGCTGAGTGCAGTAGGGGCCACACCCGAGCCCATGGCAGCAAGGCTGTCGACGACAGGGAGCTTGTGGGAGAGAACCGCCACGGAGCTTGGTGCTGGGCAGGTGGCTTGAACCGCGCCGAAGGCCGCCTGGCGTGAAGAGGATTCCCCACCAGGTGCGGTGGGGCTGGGGTGAGGCAAGGTGCAGTCTGCAACAGCATCCGCTGCTGGGGGAGAGACGCAGAGACAGAGCCCGTGAGGGGCCCCCCGGGAGCAGGAACGGCAAGGGTGCCAACCGGAGCGTCCAGCTGGGGCGGTGGCGGCATGTGGTCCGTACGATCGTCGCTCGGCGCAGGAGCCCCTGCGGCGTCGTCCTGGCTCGGCGGAGGGCCAGCAGATGCGACTAGGTCGTTGGTGGGGCCAACAGGGGGCTGGTGTGGAGCAGGGGGGGCAGCAGAGGCCTCGGCAGTCTTCTTGCATTTAGCTGCCGGATGGCCTAAGCGTTTGCAGCCGGAGCAGAACACTGGGGGGTTCTTGTAGCAGATCGGCTGCCAGAAGCTGTGCGGTCCGTAGTTGATGAGGACCCTTGAGGGTAATGCTTTGGAGACATCTAGCTGTACACAGACGCACGCAGCGAGCGAACGTGTGAGGGAACGGGTGTTCCGATCAATCTGCAGGGGGGGTCCGATGCTCCCGGCAATGGACAGCAGCAGTTCCTCATGGTAGAAATTGACAGGGAGGTCCGGCAGCTCCAGCCAGACCGGCACGATGGGTGAATCTGCAGTTCTGGAGAACTCGAGGGTCCATTTGAAGAAGTGGAAGGGTTTACCCTGGATGAACAGGGTGTCTTTAAGCAGCACTTGCAGGAAGTCGGTTTGGTTTTGGAACCGCAGCAGGAGATGCCTTGAGTCTAGGGAGCTGATGACGAAGTCTTGGAGCAGCTTGAATCTCTGAGAAAGGTGATAGCGCACGGCGTCGAAGGCTGGCCGGCCCCGCGGGGTGCGAGCGATGATGGCGAACTGGAGAGAGGCACAGGACTGCTGCACCTCCGCCATGGAAAAAAACGCTGCCGGTTCGCCGGAGTCGGAGAAGGCCGGTGCGTGGATTTCCATGTCAAGCTTAGGCAGGCAGCCAGAGCTGCAGACAACCTGAGCGAAGGACCGGCCTGGCCCCGGTTGGGAGCCGCCCACAAGAGGGCCTTCTGCAACACGTTTCCAGGATGAAGCAGGTGTCGCGGCCGAAGGTGTTGGAGGCCGTCCCGGTTGGTCGGAGGAGGGAGCACCCGTACGGGGCAGGGCACCGCGAGTGCCAAGATCTTGAGGAGAGCCGGCTGGGGCTGCTGGTAGGGCACCGCCGGCAGCCAGATGTACTGTGCGGCCCTGTGGGCCTGGTGCGGACGCCGACCGAGGGGGGGCCTCGGCGGCGGAGGCAGCATGCGCCGCTGCGACGTCGACTGCATGACCGGCAACCACCCCAGCCGGGGCGGGGGCGCCAGCACCGGGAGCAAGCGGCTCCTCCGCGGAGGAGCAAGCCGCTGCGGCAGCCTGCGACGAGGACGGCGAGGGTTCGGCGGCCACCCTGTCCCGCGGCACCACGACAGCGGGGGGGGCGGGAACAGAAGCCGGGAGCTTCAAAGGAGAAGGGCCCGCGCCCAGGAGTGGCGGAAACGCCTCCGCCGCGACCGCGAGAGCAGGAGCATGCGGAGACGAGCTGGAGGCGACAGCAGCCGTACCTGCGTGGCAAGCGCCAAGGAAGCCACCGCGGTTGACAGCGATGGTGGTAGGTGGCTGTCGCGCAGGAGAGGCCAGCAGAGGAACAGGACGTACAGTTGCTGGCCGGCGGGGAGGGCCTCTCCCTCTCCCACTGCCGGCCATGGCCGGAGCCACGCGCGGGAACACCCCCAACCAGGAATGGGAGGAGGGAAAATGGGATAAGGAGGAGAGAGAGAAAATTCAAAGAAAACTAGAATCCGGGGGTGATTGGGGGAAATTGCCCTAACCCTCATGATTTTATAGGTCCCTGAAGAACCTGTTGAATCTCATCATCTGTCTCCCAGGAACCAAGAGATCAATGTCTCTGGCCCTAGAGGAGGCTTTGATGGTCCCTGGAATCAGGGATTGGTACTGTGAGAGGGCTTAAGGTATTGGACCCTCTTCGTTGTTGGATATTCTAGTACAGGTAGCCCCAGAAGCCAGGAGATAGTCTGCCTCCAGCTCTGGGCACTACCACATCAGAAGCACCTAAACTGTGCTACAGTAAAACCGTTGAACCACACGGTGGAGGAACATATCTATGGCAATCATTCCGCATTACAAGAGATATCAAACGGAGACAGTTGATGAAATATATTAATAGGTTGGCACACTTTACAGGAAAGGATGAAATCAGAGGAGATAGGGGATCGAAAGCCCCGTCCATTACTCAGGAAAGGGGGAACTGAGATACATTGATAACATAATTTCGGAGAAAGAAAATTGACATCAATACATGAATCTCCGAAGCAGGAAGTTACATCAGAAATCAAAAGAAATGCATGGGAGGGGAGGGCGGAGCATTGACTCCACTCCCTCCCCGATGCCCACCTTGAACTTCCGATTCCTTGGGCTCTCTTTGCCTTGGCCTCTTCTCTCAGATGTAAGGGGAATGGAATATCTATTCTCGGATGGGATCTCTTCTGATGTCCCTCCTCTCTCCTTTTTTTTTGTCTCTCTCTGTTGTTCTTAGGGAGTAAAGGGGTTTTATATCCCTTTCACTCATTCTTCTCGGAGGGAAGGCAAACAGCGTGCCTCCTGACCTTCCCGGCGCGCTTCAATGAGTGGAACATAGCTCCCGGCGCGCCCTAGTGTGATGGAATCGGGCCACTTCCTTAGCATCTCGGCGCCACTCCCATTTGGCCCATTAAGGGCTTTTAAATTCATTTGTGTTAAATGACATTTATGGCCTCATATAGTCTCATTGCATTTTAAGTAGCCCATTGATAAATTCATCGTCTCATTGGGTTGATCGTCTCTTTGTCTCATGATGCCGACTGTCTCATGTGCTTCATAGTGTTAACTGTCTCATTGTCTCATAATATTAGCTGTCTCATGTGCTTTTGGTCTCTTACGCCCGTCAGAATCTTCCGAAGGCCGGTCTCATCAGCCAGTTGACTGGACAGGAGTTGGTATAGTTTAATCAACAATGCCGTCAGTATAACGGCAATGTCGGACAGCAGCCTGGCCACAGCAGGGCTTCAGCTGGATACAGCGCCGGTATCAACGGCTCTTCATCAGTTCTGACTTTGTAAGAGTCTCCTGAAGCTTCATTTCTGTCTTGATCTTTTCCTTAGTCTCATTTGGCCCTGTTCATATTTTACATGTCAACAAATGCCCCCCACCTGCGGACGGCGTAAGCGCAGAAGAGCGGCACGGTGTCTGCAGGTGTGTTATTCAGTGCTTGACAGTATCTGCTAATCTTCTTTAGTGCTTTAGCTTCACCGTGCTGGATTTCTTAGATTATCAGCTGAACGGCCTTGATTGTGTCAAATTTTCATATCTTCCTCAAATCCTTCTCTTATCTTTTTCCCAGTTCATCACACTCTGGGATCTCGGCGCGGACAACTTCCCGACGCGGCACCCTTCTCGGCGTGGGTATATCTCGGCGCACCCAATTCACCCCGCGAGAGGTTCTCGGCGCACCAAATGCACATGGAGGGGGGCTCTCGGTGCGTAAAATGTCGCGCCGAGAAGCCTTGCCACTTTTTACTATTTATGGCGCCCAGTCTCTTATTTCCCTCATTTTTTACCTAGTGTTTCTCTCTCTTCAACCTCCTTATCGGCGTGGGCAGTTCGATCACTCCGAGAGTGTGCTGTCCCGGCTTATTTTCGAGGTGGATTATTATCCTTGGGACTCAGTCCCTTTTCTTTCGGGGTCACTCCCTCTTGGTGTGTGATTTCTTATTTTATTCTTGGCAGACCCTAAATAAGGGAAGATGCTGCCGAAATTTTCTTAAAATCACATACTTAAACTTCATAACACTGTTTATCAACCCGGGTCTCATGTTTATGTTCTCTTCGACTGCAGTTACTATCATGGCTTCGAGTTCTGCTGCCACATCGTCTGAAGCTATCAAAGCGAGCTCGTCGGCCCAGTCAGATGTGACCCGTGCCACTGTGAACTGGTTGAATGTCAACGGCTTGGACTTTGGTTACAGCAAGATTGCTACTTTTGATGAATCTTTTGACTCGGAGACTGACACAGTGTCTACATCACGAGTTTATTCGGCAGCGGAGGGAACTTGCTTTCGACGGGGTAGTGATTATCATCTGGACTTGTCGAAGGACCGGCATTTGATGCCATTCATTCAGACCTTTACAGTAGGTGGCCTGCGGGATCCCTGGCTAGCTTATTACGTCGAAGCCGCTATGCTTGCCGAACGGGATAGCCTAAAAGGCTCTGTTTATCGGGGCAAGCCGATTTATCTGCCTGGATTTTGTCTATTTATTGTTCGTACTCATTATCTGAGTCTCTTGATCGACCTGCTTGTATAACTATTCACGCCTTGATATTTCACGCCTTGTATAACTGTTCTACTTGTATAACCTCCCCCCTACCGCAGTCTACATCTTCGTCCTCTGAAGCGCCCTCCATGTCTCACCAGGACCAATAGCCCAACACTTCGCGAAAAGGGAGAACTGCAAGGGATGGCTGTAAGCAATGAAGAGAGGAGGAGACGCCCTTCGAGACCTTTTATAGGCCGAAGGGGAGCTATTGCCTTAAATGATTTTCCCCTCGAAGAAACGCGAAAAGTAGAAACCCTTTCCTCAAGGTGGTTACCTCGTTTCCACCAACACCCCCTCAATGGGAACACACGAAGTGGGAAGGCATTCAAAGCATGGGAAGATGGACGGGCGCTAGCGCCATGCCAGTTGCCTGACCAATCGGCACGTGAGATATCCTCAGAGAAAATCACCGCCATCCCAAACAATTACTGATATGGTGGTCACATCGTGCCAAAGAAAGTAAGAAGCAGTCAATTCAACATTTATTATTGACGTCATCATATACACAAGGGAAATTATTACATGGCTACACTAAAGGAAAGAAAAAGAAAAGCTGATACATCAGGCTTCGGGCCCATCACAAAGCTCGATAGACAAAGGATCCTTGGCACCAGGAGACCTTCCCTTGACACGCTCGGTGACGGTCGATCAAGACACCGACCCCACTTGTGTGGGAACTGTCTCGACCACGTGCCCTCTCGAAGCCGCCAGAGTTGGCGGTCGCTCGGACGAAATGGAGGCGTCCCGACTTCCCCCTTTGCTCGACGTCGGGTACGAGGAGTCAGTAGTATCTGAGTCTGAGTGGTAATGCTGCCCGGAAGGAAACTCGAGCTCTTTAAACACCTGCTGCTGGGCCAGAGAGGTCGCCCGACGGAAGCCTTGAGAGAACCCTTTCCGCAGACCCCGACGGTAGCCCGGCTCATAGTAAGAGAAGGCAGCCTTATGGATAGCTACCTGGTAAGCCTCTGAGCATTTGTATTGCTCGAGGGCCTCCACTCCGGCTAACTCTGCCTTCCTCTCAAGCTCGACCGCCCTTCGCTCTATCTCAGATAGTCTCCTCTTGACTTCGGCCCGCGCGCCCTTGGCTTCCGCCCGCTGTCGCTCGGCCTCTCGGATTAGGCCCTCGAGCTCTTCACGCTCGGCCTTCCATTGCTCGACGCGCTCGACCTTAACCTTGCGCTCTGTCTCCAGGAGCCTATCCTTCAGCTCGACCATATAACGAGCCTAGGCCAGCTGCTTGGCAAAGACCCGAGCCTCCTTTTGGCTCAAATGCACCTGCGCTTGAAGCAAGGTCACCTCCCGCTGGAGGTCTTCAAGGTCGAGAGTCAACCATTCGATCTTCCGATCGGATGCCCCGCTGGCCCAAGATAGAGACTCTCTCTCTGACTCCACTCGGGCAAATAAGTTCACCATCTCGGCCCTCAGCTGGGCCAGGATCAGGCCACCTTGCATAACTCACTCGAGAAGTACAGAAGGGGGGCTACGCCTAAGGCCACCTCGAACCGCCCCTGATGTCATAGAGCGGCACCTACGGTATAGGGAGGCTCAGACAGCGAAGGCACCAACATCGAGGGGGGGGAGGTCCTCTCTGGGACAGTCAGGATTGGGGCACCCTCCCAGAGTCCCCCCACCTCTGGGGTCCCACCGGCTGGCTCGGATCGGGCTGCCCCACCCTGCACCTCTATAGTTTCGATCGGCTGGGATTGGGTCGCCTCACCCTGAGACCCCTTGGCCTCGATCCACTCGGACCGGATCCATTTGCCTTATGCCCCCTCTGCCTCATCCGGTGCCCTATCACCGATCGCCTCTGCCTGGGGCCCAGTTGCCTTGGCCACGGCTTCTTCGGCGGTGACAGCCCCCTCTGACTCAACGGTCGCCAGCTGAGTACCCCCCTCGACCGAATGGGCGGCATCTGCCCTCTTCGCCGGCTTCCGCTCGACGGTCGCTGCCCTCATCGAGGACCAGAGTAGCTTTTCCATGGAGTCCTTGCGCTTGGTCCAACGGTGCTCGGAAGCACCCTCCCCGGTGATCTGCTTGCCCTTATCTCGGGCACGAGAAGAGCTTCCTCTAGGAGCAGACTCCTCATCCAAGGTGATCACCTCTGGCTCGAGCAGCACCGCCCCCTCATCAGCCATTCGCCTTGCATCTGGACAAAGAAAAGCAGATCATAAGAAGGAAGCTTACTTATCTGACCCAAAAGCAATACAAGACCCTGAAGCCCTTACCTTGAAGCACCTCATGCAGAGAGGGATGCTCCTCAATATTTGCCTCGATCATCAACTCGGTGGTCGATCGGTGATTTTTCTGAAGAAGGGTAGTGTCACGCCCCGAGCGCGGAAGATACCCGGAAAATGCGTGACGAGTCGTTATCAATCAATCATGTCATTCAGAGTAATATGCATTCGACACATAGACAGAGATGCGCAACATAAAAAGATCCTCTACTCATCTGAGCACACCTCGACCAGAGCGCCCACTCTCCCACCTCAAACCATGATCTCAACATCTCAGGGGCTAGATAAATCTTCAGCTGGAGTGGCCAACACTAATAACAACTCCCTCAAAGCACACTCACAGCCACTTAACCACAGACAATCCTCGCCAGCCACCTGACCTTGCTGCAGACTCCTCGAACACAACGCCACAGCAACACACCTGCCGACAACCTCTGCCCAATGTAGCATCAACATGGGGCCACCACTCATGAGGGAGATAGCTCTCGACCTCGATCCTTGAGCCCCACGTCGGCACTCCAACGACGACAGCAACCACTTTTACAGCGCCAACACTGCACACTCACACTATCACGTGAGAAACCAAACGAAAAATAAATACGAAATCCTATGCCAGCTGTCGATTGTACTGGACCTTACGGACTCTGATCATATCTCGAATTTCCATGTACACACCAAAACCATAGCTCTGATACCAACTATGGCAACTTGGGATCTGAGTACCGGAAAGGAACCGGCACGACTCAAACCTCGACTCGCCTCCCACAAGTCTGAAGACTCGGAAGGGATAAAAGGATAGGTGTGGTGTACATAGAAATAGGAAGTAAAGCAGGACAATAGATATAATAAAAGAAATAAACAACTAACTACAACAGAGTCTAGTCCAACAGACAGTACAGTCTAAAGCAGTAAAATGTACCACATGCCAAGTGAACACTCGGCCCGACGAGCTGGCAACTAAAAATCTCCACGCAACTCCCTCGAACCTCGAGGAAGAACCATCGCACCTGAAAATCTGGGGTGAGCCTCCTGTCACTGGCTCAGTAGGGATCCTGCGGAACCCCAACTGAGAAACAACGGCGGCATAGAAAGCAGTAACTACAGGAACAACAGTAGCAGTAGGAAAAGTAACCACAAAAGCGGGAAAGTAACTACGGTGGCCGGTGAAACCTCGCTCTACGACTACTCCTACTATACCAGAAAACACGACCCGATCTCCCATCCGGGGACAACCAAGTCACACACCCGACATCCCAATTTCATGATCGGGGACCCACCAGACACGAACCGCCCTAGCCACGCTACTAGGAAAGCGTCACGACACATCGGTCGTGGAGGCCCGCCCTCACAGAAGGGCCCAAGCTGAAACCACACAGTCAGGAAACACGATCACGACCTCACCGTCGTGAGCTCAACGCTATCTAGGGAGAACCCTCGGTGACACTCACCGGAAACCCCAGACCTCGACTACGGGAACACTCCCGAAACCATGCATAAAATCCCGTCTCACAGATGAGGAACAGAAACCCGAAACATGACAACTCACGTCACGTGACGGGAGTACCGCCCACCAGAAGAACGACAAGATGCGTCCCCTGACGTCTTACACCACGTCACAAGTGTCTAGCTACAACGCCCCAGGCGCGAGACTCAGACACACTCAGTAACCAGTAGTACCACAAAATAAGGAGTAGCTGAGGTCACGCTCATCAGCGCGGGTTCGAAGCCCTCAGCCCCGTGTCCACACTCAGACCATACGTCCTAAGTCCATCCTCTAGCTGGTAATTCCCCCTAAGTCCAGACTCGGTTGTATGTGGGGGCCCTACGGTAACCAGCCTACTGACCGTCTCTCTCGGGTAAGCCGCTCAGTCACTCCCGGGCGAGTCGGCACATGCGTACTGTGGGAAAGCTACGACTGGTGGAAGGGTCACAGAACGTGAACACGGAAAGCCACTCACGGACCCATCGCGAGTAACACGGAGTAACAGGTGGCACAACGCCACCAGACTCTGGACAGCCCACTAAACCTACGAACCCAACGATCCTTGAGTCACGAGACACGGGATCAAGATCGTTGGACGTGACAGCACAACGCCATCAATCTGGCCTAATCTCTAGGTCAAAACTCATGACAGCACGATTCACGAGGTAGCTCAAAACTATCGAGACTCCTCCCTCGAAAGGGAACACAAGAAACCTCCAACCCTAGGCTGGTCAACTGGACTCACAGTCTGAGGCCACGCACATGGCCCATTGACCCGAAAACCTCACGACGTGCAGGAAGGACCCTCCGCACACACCGGCTCACGAGGACTCACTCGAGTACCTCACGGAACCCAAAGCACCCACACAGTGTCACCTTGACCCTCCGGAATACATGAGCACACAACTCGAGGCAACACGGTGATAACGTGAAAGTTCGTCATTTAAAACACGCGTATCAATCTTAAAAATTTTAACTCGCACTAGATATAAGAGAGACGTAATATGGTGGCGAGAAGGGTCAAATCCACAGGGAAGAAGAGATTTTTAGAGTTAAAAACTTTGGAGTCCTTTGAAAAATACTTGTAAATTTGTTTTGTAAATAGTGAACGAACCAAACACTTAGTTAAAGACACCTATGTCCATGAGCCTATGCTATAGAAAATAATTTCATAACATTGAGAAGAAGAGGTAGAAGAAGGAGGAAGAGAGGGAAGATAGACAAGGCTCGGCCTGGAATTGCGGCGGTTACAGTGGTCGCGTTCTTGATGAACGCGACGTGTTGATTGGTTGCGTTCGTCAAGGAAGATGAACAGTTAGTCAGTTAGGATCGCGCATGCCTGACTCACCGCGATGATGGAGATCGCGCCCACAGAGAGCACCGCGTTAATAACGCGGTGGAAACGGATAGCGCGCCCTTCTGAATGGGTCTGGGGATTTGGCCCAGATCGCGCCCCTAGTGGGCATCACATTTTTGTAGATCGCGCCCGTGGTGTTGGGCGTGTTATGTTGAGAACGCGTCCATCCCTCCTTGCGCATTCTCTCATGAATGCGACCGGACCCTTGGGCGTGTTAATGTCGCTCCCCTAGTGAAGGTCGCATTAGTGTCCCCTTTCGATCAGTGTTTCCCTTCGATAGTTTAGCCTCCAGTTAAGCTAGTTTTAGGTCCTTTGTGGCCCGTGGCCCGAGGGTCACCTAGAGCACCCAGTGAGAGCCACAGGCGTGTCCAGGGGTCCCGGAGGTGTGGTTACCTTGGTTCGCATGCCTGTGAGATCTACAGGTTGTGGGACCATGTGAGACTCACAAGCTTTATCACCAAGAATCAGTGTCGTAGGTGTCGGTGCGGAGGGCTGTCCCCGTACCTCATCGTTGTGTGGCCGGTGATTTCCGTGAGTTGAGTCTTACCTCCAGTGACCCATCCACTAGTCATAACCTTCTTACGGCACGTGTGTGCTGACCCACCCGGGATTGGTGGAGCGGCTTACCCAAGAGAGACAGTTGTTACGCTGGTTACCGTAGGGCCCCCACACGCAGCCAAGTCCGGGCTTCGGGGGAAGAACCAGCTAGAGGGCCTGACCTAGGGCACTTGGTCTGAGTGTGCACACGTAGCTGGGGGCGTCGGACCTGCACTGATGAGCGCGACTCCAGCTAGTCCTTGTTCGTGGTGCTGGTTACTGCTGTGTCTCTGTCTCCGCCTGGGGCGTCGCAGCGAGACACTGAGGGGCGGTGTAAGACGTCAGGGGACGCATCCGGCTTTGCTTCTAGTGGGTGGTGCTCCTGTCTCCTGGCAGGTACAGACTCGTGTTTTGTCAGACTGAGGTCGTTTGTACAGCACGGTTAGTTATAGAGAGCTTTTCCGTTTATTTAGTAATGTTTGTTGATTCTGTCGTAGGTTTGTTAGGTAGTGTTACCTTCCGCGTTTATTCGTGTCTTTTCACCTTGTTTCTTTCGTGCGAGGTGGGATTCTGCAGGATCCCTACTGAGCCTATGAAATGAGGCTCACCCCTGTGTTTTCAGGTGAGGCGGAATCGTCGGGAGGCGCTTTCGAGGTTCCGCGCGGTCCTTTCGGCCAGAGTTAGTCGCCAGTTGCTAGAGCCGGGGTATGCCCCGTGTACTTGTACTTTTTCTTTCTATTGACTGTACTTATTTTAGACATGGGACACATTGGACTTTATAGCAGTTTAATTATTTATTTAATTTTTTGCATTACTATTTAGTTATTTATTGTGCTATCTCTATAGTTATTTTACCTTCTTGTGCACTCTCACACTATCCTTTAACCCTTCCGATTCTTCTGGCTCGTGGGTGGCGGATCGAGGTTCGAGTCAAGTCGGTTCCTTTTCGATGCTCGGATCCCAGGTCATTACACCTATACTACTAAAATAAACCTTTCTTTGCTTCGGCATTCACACCATGTCGATGATCAAACTCCCGTTGATGCCTTGACATAGTATTCAGGATCGATGCTAAAATCCCTAGTGAAAGACTTACCTCTATGCCACTAAAGTAAAATACCACTTTTGTTAAAATGCCTTGGGCCTATACTCCCTCTATCCCAGCGCTCCTTGGCTGCTTAAACAAATAAGTTCTACCTTATTCAGAACTTTGGACCTCCAAGGCACTCACAGCGCGATGGGGTGAGCCCCTCACCCTTTCTCTAAAAGAGTGAGTGCTTGACTGAGCTGAGAACGCACATCGTTAATACGCCCGCTTATCAAATTTACAATATACCAAACTCACACACTTGAAAAGATTGAAATTCAAGTAAAGTGGTGAAGACGGGTCGATCCACAGGGAAACAAAACTTTTTAAAATGGGATGGATGAGAATTCTTGTGTTTGGGAAGTCCAACTTGACATGAATTTAAACTAAGCACATGATCTTAAACTAAGTTATAAGAAAAGAAATTGACTGAAAATAACAGTGAGTTTGGAAAATAATTATCTTTGAAACTAGAGGGATTCAGAAAAAGTGGAAGAAGACAAAGTTGTAGAGGATGAAGAGAGGAAGAAGATTGATGAAGAACTCTGAGACAGAAAATGAGAGGAACGAGGTGAAAATCATGAAAAATCGAGATCTATATAGACGGATGAACAGTAACTGATAGAAAAACTAAAGTTTAGAAAATTAATTCTATCTTGAAAACGGTTGAGAATTAGAAGAAGTAATAGAAGAAGAAGTTGAAGAAGACTTGAAAACACACAACTTTGATGAAAAACTCAGAAAAAAAATAACCCGCCTGAATAGAAGCATTTGAAAAAAGAGAAAAAAAAGTTGCAACTGGGCACCCAGTGTATCGCGCACGTGTGTGAACGAGTGATCTGCAACTTTTATTTTCACAATGATTTATATGTAAAATGCCCTTATTAGAAATTTCGAATTCCTCCCAATCACGTTTCCAAACGCGATCTTAGATACTTATAGTGGTATCTCTTCTTTTCACAACTCTTTTCCTATCTTTAAAAGGAGTTTGTCGGAATGATTTATGTTTTTGTTTCCAAGAGAGTGGTCATGGGTTCTTCGTTGGCTTGGGCGTCTCGTGTATTTGTGTGTTTGCCATGACCCGGGTGGGACGCTTGGTTTCCAAGACTCCCCTTTCTCCAATGCTATATAGCTTGTTGATGTCCACCCGTTTAATCTTCGGTTGAAAGTTGAAACCCATCCCCTTCAGTGGAGGAGTAATCTTCTTCCTTTTCGACCAACTATGTTGGTGCTGTATCGTGTGTTTCTATCTACAGATCTTTGTTCTGTTGCCAGTGATAACCTAGCTGGGTCTAGTACTCTCTTTGTTGGATGGCTGCTCTTCTTGTCTTCGTATATACTTGTAAACTCTGTGGGTTGAATGAACAAATCATCTTTTATGAACTAAAAAAGAAGAAGAAACAAAGATTTTGATGATGTAATTAATTAGGCTCCTCCCAATGTTAGTTAGAAAAGGATTGTATGCATCTCCTTGGGTTGAGGATGGCTTCCACGCTTGACTTTCATTTTGATTTCTGCATGATAGGAATTGTGTTCTAATCAACATCTATTCCAAAGGGCAGAGGTGGTAGAACTTGAGTGTTTTACCATCCGTTTTGTTGGTAGATGGCCAACAAAGTCTTAAAGAACGGCACCGAAAGTGAACTCGGCATCGCATCCGCTAATCACGGAAGAAATGAGGGTGCTTGTCTTTGAATGGGACGGAGGGAATGTGGGGTGATAGCACCCTATATAAACTAAGGTTTGCCCATCGGAATGGGTATGCAACAATAAGAGAAAATCAAAGATCGGATAGTTCTGAGGTTCCCTATCTTGCCGGAGTCCCAAACAATCTCACGCTCCTCACCTCGTCGGTTCTATCCTTCACTGGTATCAGAGCACCAGGTCTGCCACGCTCTGCCGCCGTCGTGTCTCAACCACGCCACCCCCTGCGCCGCGGCCTCCCCGTCCTCGCCACCGGCCTGCATCACCGCCGGTGCTGGTGCCTCCACCGCTGCACCAGGGGTCGTCGGATCCTTCACCGGCACGCCGCCACTGCCACCCTCGCGACCGCTGCAGACGCCACCTCCTGCCACGGTCTCCCCTCCTCGTCCTTTACCGGACCGTTGGCTGTCGGCCGCCCACCGCCGCCGCTGCCGCCCTCGCCGCCACTGCAGACGCCACCCTTGCACCAGGGGTCGTCGCACGCCGCCGCGGCCACCCACCGCCGCCGCTGCAGACGCCGTTGCAGACGCCACCCCCTACGCCGCGGCCTCCCCGTCCTCGCCACCGGCCTGCACCACCGCCGGTGCTGGTGCCTCCACCGCTGCACCAGGGGTCGTAGGATTCTTCACCGGCACGCCGCCCCTGCCACCCTCGCGACCGCCGTTCCTGGCTGCTGCAGCGACTCCCTCCACACGCGGCCGCAACAGGCCCTTTCTTTGCCACGACCGACGGCCGCTGCTCTCGCCGACGCCGTCGACGCCAACTCCGCTCCCCGTTCACCGCTGCGGCTCCCTCGCTGCGGCTCCCGCGACCGTCGTCAGAGCTCGCGACCGCCACTCCACCTCGCCGGCGCCCCCGCCGCTGCCACTGCGGCTTCCTCTCAGCTGACCGCTGCCGCTGCGGCTCCCGCGCTCGAGCCACCGGACGCGCGCGCACCGCCGCCGCAGCGTCCCTCGTCCGCGTCCGGCCACCGCCACCTGACTCGCCTTCCCACCGACGCCGTCGGTGCGTCTGCTGTCGGGATCCTCACGTCGAGGTAAGTGCTTAGCACGCTTTTTTTTGTTTTGGTCGTCCCGTGACAAGAGCAGAAGGGAGCCCAACCTTCCCTCTTTCACGTGAATCTAAAAGCTAATAAATTATTAAAAAAGGGTGGGTCAGCTGCCTCTCATCTGACGAAAAGGACGCAATAATTATGGTGCCTACAACTGACATGAACCCATCTATTTTTTCTTAATACAGAACACATCATTTAGAATCGTATGTTAATATCGTGATATGATCTGTATGCAATATTTTGATTAAACTTAATTTATATGTTGCTCAAATGACAGAAACATCATCATTACATTGTAAGATCCTCTTAAAACGTGAACTCATGTGCTGAACCCCACATTTATTTACTATATCACAGTATATAATATACACAAAAAGGAGGGGTTACAGGTATAGCCATCGTGATAAAAGGGACCCATGTATGTTAACACATTAATATTTTTATGAGAAATTTGATTTCTCCCGTGAACTCATTAAAAATTGAAAAGTGTACATGTATCATCGAAGTGAAGTGATTGCGGATGCTTAGGTCGGCACATCTGTCTCGGAAATAATGAGAATCAAATTGCCGACCATTATCGCTCACTATCACCCGGGAGATGCCGTAATGACAAATGATCGACTTCCAGACGAAACTCCACACGACTATCTCGGTGATCCTCGTTGTGGCTTCAGCTTCGATCCACTTGGTGAAGTAGTCGATGGCGACGATGACAAACTTCTTCTGGGCCTGAGCCGTAGGGAACGGCCCAAGGATGTCGATCCCCCACCGAGCAAAAAGATAAGGCTCGGCTAGGGTGACAAGCTCTGTTACCGGCTGATGGACCAAGTGGTCAAATCGCTGGCATCGGTCACACTGTTGTACATAGGCCGAGCAGTCGCGTTGTAGAGTGGGCCACCAGTAACCCTGTCGAAGCAAGATCCTGGCGGGCGACCTTCCTCTTTGGTGCGCCCCACATAAGCCTTCGTAGACCTCTTGAATCGCTCACCTGGCTTCGTCGGTACTGATGCATTTTAGAAGAGGACCAGAGAAGAATCTTCGGTAGAGAGTGCCATCCAATATGACGAATCGCCGAGCTTGGTACTTCAACCTTCGGGCTTCCCGAGGATCGGGGGGGTCTTGAGAATCCCGGAGCCACGATAGATAGGGGGTACGCCAGTCGCTCGGGGAGGCCGAGTCAACAGCCATGAGCTCCGAATCGATGCTCGGCCGCTCCAGCTCTTCGAGAAGGACCGATCGAGTACCCTCGGGGACGAGGGAGGAAGCCAGTCGGGAGAGGGCGTCCGCTCGGGAATTTTCTTCTCGGGCTATTCAGACAACCTCGAAACCCTCGAACTGTTGCGCTATGGTCTTGACTAACCGAAGGTACTTGACCATCGGTTCTTCTCGAGCCTCGTAGTCGACGTTGACTTGGCTGGCGACCAGTTGGGAGTCAGTGTGAATCTTGACTCGCTCAGCCCCCAACCGTCGGGCCATGCGGACTCCCGAGATAAGGGCTTCGTACTCGGAGGCGTTGTTGGATGCCTGGAAGTTGAACTTTAAGGCGTACTGTAGCTCTGCTCCTTCGGGGGACTTCAAGAGGATGCCGGCACCGCTCCCGGTCGAATTGGAGGATCCGTCGATGAACAATTCCCAGGTTGGCCCGGGCACAGATGGAGATTTCTCTTCAGTCAAGATGGTGCTCCCTGTGATGAAGTCGGTGAGCGCTTGTCCTTTGATAGCCGAGCGAGGCCGGTACAAGATATCATAGGCCTCGAGCATAATGGCCCACTTGACGAGGCATCCTGAGGCTTTAGGGTGAGCAAGGATCCTCTTCAGTGGTTCGCCAGTCAGGACTATGATGGAGTGCCCTTGGAAGTAGGGCCGAAGGCGCTTGGCCAAGGTAACCAACGCTAGCACGAGTTTCTCGGTTGCGGGGTACCTTCTTTCAGTCTCGTTGAGCACCTTACTGGTGTAGTAGACCGGTCTCTTGACTCCCGAATCATTTCTGACCAGAACCGAGCTAACTGTGGATGGGGTCGTCGAGAGGTAGAGATGTAAGGCTTCACCTGGAACTGGCTTGGACAGCACCGGGGGGGAAGCCAGAAACTCTTTAAGCTCATCAAGCGCCTTTTGGCATTTCTCGTCTCATGCGAACGCAGCAGACGCCATTTTCGGTCCCCTCAACAATTTGAAGAAGGGTAGGCATCGTTCGACCGCACGGGATAGGAATTGGTTGAGCGCAGCATTGTGCCCAGTAAGGCGTTGAACATCCTTGGTGTAGGTGGGTGGCCGCATGTCTAGGATGGCCTGGACTTTATCGGGGTTGACCTCAATCCCACGTTGGGTCACCAGGAAGCCCAGGAATTTCTCAGACTTTACTCCGAAGGCACACTTGGTGGGGTAAAGCTTCATATTGTATCTTAGGAGACTGTCAAAGGTCTCAGCGCAAGGTGGTCCTCGGCCTTGGGGGTCTTAACGAGCATGTCATCAATGTAGGCCTCGACATTCCGGCCGAGTTGTCCCTCAAACATATGGTTGACCAGTCTCTGGTATGTGGCTCCGGCATTCTTTAGCCCGAAGGGCATTCGGGTGTAGCAGTGTACGTCGAGGTCGGTGATGAAGGCTGTCTTCTCGACATCTTCTAGGTCCATTCTGATTTGGTGGTAACCTGAATAGGCATCCAGGAAGCTAAGTATCTCGTTGCCTGAGGTTGAATCAACTAGTTGGTCGATGTTCGGCAACGGGTAGCAATCCTTTGGAGTAGCCTTGTTCAAGTCAGTGAAGTCCATGCACATCTTCCATTTTCCCGAAGCTTTAGGCACCAGGACGACGTTAGCCAACCACGTCGGGTATAGGACTGATCTAAGAAGACCAGTTTTCCATCCCTCGGTGACTTACTCCTTGAGTATCGTCTGTTTCTCCGGCGCGTGCTTCCTTCTACGTTGTTGTACGGGCTTCACGGTCGGGTTGAGGTTGAGCTTATGCATTACCATTTCCCCCGGTATCCCAGGGAGCTGATCATCAGACCGTCAAACTTAATTATCAGGCAGATCTATATCTGTCCTTCTTGTTCTGAACCTGTGAGTTAGTCTGTTTAATATTCCCCCACGAAAAATACATCACCAATAAAATTCCTATAACACCATGGGTTTGTAGTTTGTCGAAAGAGCTTCGCAACGACGTTGGTCTCACCTCGATCTGACATCATATCTGGTCGCAGCAGGTGTTTTCGCCGAATCGCACGGTCCTAAAAGTGCAGAACAGGTTCAGGACAGTGTTGGGAGTCAATTCCCAATAAAATATCCCGGCTCAGATTCAACGACCGCCGCCTCCAGGAGTCGACCAGGGACCCTCCACCAATATACCGGTGAATCGTCACCTTCAGAAGATCCCCGGAGGTCGACATCCCTTTGGAAGACCTTGTCCGCTATGCTGTCGGCCAGCAATTTCAGATCTGGAGCCGCAGCCCTTAACTGCCTGGTATCCCGCCCCCTTGCTGCCTGTCAACCCAGGATCGGCACTCCTGAACTGCTGTTGTGGCCTTTTACCTCCATGCATAGAGTGGGCCGTAATTTCCATGCTGTAATTAACCATATTTATTATACCGGAAGTTAAGGTTCTTGGCTGGGATCGTCTTCCCCAAGCCCGGAGCGTGGAGGTACGTTTTCGCTCCCCCATTTATCGCATTGCTTAGTTCATATTTGTTTTTACGCTGCTGCTTGAGTGTTAGAATATCTAGCTTGTTCCAATTTTATCACCACTGCGAGAGTGAGTGAGTGTGACCCGTCCCGTGACTCGACCCGAGCACGTAGAAGAGCCGAATACCCTTGACTCACTGCCAGTTTCTCAACCACGCAGATCCGCACGCTTCTCTTGCTAGGGATGAGTAGCAAGCATATGTTGAGTTAGTTGCATCTTTACTGGTCATGTCGTCCAAATAGTCGTGTCGTCGTCTAGAGTCCTAGGTCCACATCAAAATCAGTACCGAGTTGCATCCCGTCTCGCATCATAGACTCATGACTCTTGACAAACTAGACTCAATAACGAGAAAAGTACATGACATGACTCATAACTAAACTAGGGTTCTCTCATTCTTTACTCACTTTCATATCTGCCACTTGCATAGTCCAAATGTGACCCGTTAGTATTTCCTAAAAAGATTAGAAAAGTAGGGAATGAGCACACTTGCCTAGTAGGTATCTTCGAATCAACATGAAGGTAATGTTTAAATGATTAGCATTTTAATTCTAGAAGGTAAGATGAAAAGAGATATGGTGAAACATGAGATAAAACCAAAGCAACAACACCGTGACAAGATATTGATCACATAGATATGAATGTTCATGTACAAAGCGAGCATGATCAAGTAAGAATATAATATGGCCTTTCATGTAACGAGAATATACTAGCATGTAACGAGAATGTACTTTTCATAATCATAAAAGCTATGCACTAGAAAGTCATGTAACAAGAATATACTAGCAAGCATGTAAATTTCATGAGATGGCCTCGTAGATTTCACCCGTTTATAAAAAAAATACTCCCGACGCAATGCGACGCCACTGTTCATCATACCCTATGGTTTATAGTATGTTTCTGACTATCAGCCGAGGGGGCTAGCGTCGAGTCCTTGCACACTATCCGTGCCCGCTCTTGCATCTTCACATTATAAATAAAGCTACTTTCATGAGTAAATATAAATTTTGGCCAGTAATGTAACAAGTTCAAACAATAAGTTCACAATAACAACATCAAGGTAAGGATGCACCAATTAAGAATACATGAGTTCAATGATGAATTAAGGATAAGGTCATGCCACGGGAGGAATCCGGCAACATAACGGTACATTCTTTAACTATCATAATTTATTAATAACTCATTTGAACAAGGTGTTAGGTTTTAGATAACCAATAGACCATCTTAGAACATAGAAAAATTAACCCGTGGGTCCAACCTCGGGTTAAGCACACTGGGACAGAAAACGCTCATGTCTGGGCCATTTCTTGAATATGCAGCCATGCCAAGACCGCTACTAGGAAGTGGCGGTTCGGCCAAGGCCGCTACTAGACAGAGTCGATGCCAGAAAGAGGAAAGGGTCAATGCAATGGAATTCTGGAAGAAAACGATCACGGGAAGGCCACTACTTGACAGTGGTGGTCGCCTGATGGCCGCCATCTGTCCAAAGTATAGAAAGTGCTAGTAAGACAAGTGCTTTCTAGACCAATGGACTTTTAGGATACAACCAGCTAGGCGTCCTAGTGGGAATCCCAGGCTCGCGGAGACTTACGGAGGTCTTGAAACAAGATTTCCTAGTCCATTGGAAGGAATATCCAATAGAGAGGTTATCAAGTCCAAGATTGTGTTCCTATAGTGTAAAAGTGTAACTAATGGTCACATACCGGGGTATATGCCATGTACTTAAATGAAATTGACTCTATAGATGAGGAAGAATGTGTAACAGTGATGAATCAACGTTAAAACCTCATCAAGATAGTATTTCAAATCATGAATTTAGTACAAAACTATAGGGTTTTGGATTAGATTTGACCCACGCAATATGCATTTGGAACATCTCATAAGAGTTGTATAATGGCTGACTCTGAACATTCATTTCCTTTGTGTTTATGAGCTTAGTATCAGACTAGAAAACTTCATGCATTTTCAGATCCTCAACTTCTCCTACAAGTTATTCCTCTTCACACATTTCTCCTTTCAGATCTTCTTTCTCTCTCCACCATTTCTCGTCCCCTCTTTTTGCTAATGTCAAAGGGGTAGAAGATGTTTTTCTTGAGCATTTTAAGGGGTTGGTGCTGAGAGGAAAGGTTCAATTCTCTGTATTCATGCATATGTTCATTTCTCTGCATTCATGCGTGTGTTCATTTGAAATGAAATGCTCGAACTAGATCAAATTGAATTAAAATAACTCATAGTGTTGCCATCATCAAAAAGGGGTAGAATATTGTGTCCTTGTGATTTTGATGCTGTCTAACACTGTGAGTCATTACTTTTCTAATCGCACATTGATATCCTCCAGATTGCCCATACAAAAGACTCAAAGGAAGAGAAAGAAATCAAATGCATAGAATTCAAAGCACTTGCAAATCAATCAACAAGAAAAATCAACATGGTCAATGAAGTTAATGCACAGATAACGAGAAAAGTCAATAGTCTTGGTTGGCTAGTCAAAGTTTCAGACAATACAAGTTGACAAAGCTCCAGACAGTAAGGTCGATGCATTATAGTGATTTGAGGAGTAAGGTCGATGCATATCGCCTTCAGACAAGAAGCAAGGTCAGAGCAGATTTCGGTAGCATAGAGCACAAGTCGATGCATAACACTGTTCACAGTTATGTAGGTCGATGCATGTTTTGCCTTAGTCATACTAAGGTCAATGCATGCCACTATTCACATGCACATAAGGTCGATGCATGTTACTGTAGCAGTGCATATAAGCTCGATGCATATTTTGCCTTAGTCATACTAAGGTCGATGCATGTCACTATTCACATGCACATAATGTCGATGCATATTATTGCTCATTGCATGAAGGTCGATGCTTGTTTGGGTCTTGTGTTAACTAAAGTCCGAGCACATTTGCTAGAAGTGCTTGTAAGGTCGGTGCACATTCTGTTAAGGTTGCATATAAGGTCCGAGCACATTTGCTAGAGTGCGTGTAAGGTCGGTGCATATTCCAGTCTAATGTAGAAAGAAGGTCGGAGCACTTTTTGATAGCACGCAACCAAGGTCAAAGCACATCTTGCAGCTCAAGAACTAAGGTCGATGCACATTCTTGGTTTAAAGAACTAAGGTCGATGCACATCCAAGACTAGTGCATGCCAAGGTTCGAGCACATTTCAGCTAGCACAAAGGCAAGGTCCGAGCACATTCCAACTAGCACGAAGGTAAGGTCCGAGCACATTCCAGCTAGCACGAAGGCAAGGTCCAAGCACATTCCAGCTAGAACGAAGGCAAGGTACGAGCACATTCCAACTGGCACAGTACAGGGTCCGAGCACATTGTGGCTAGAACAGAACTAAGGTCGATGCACATCAAGCCTATGCAGAACTAAGGTCGATGCACATTTGCCTTGTGCATATAGAAGGTCTGTGCACATCTTCCTTGCTCATTTAGAAGGTTAATGGACTTTTGCATTATGCATACATAAGGACGATGCACATTGGCATTAGTCTTCTATGAATGTTTTAAAGATTGTGCATATAGGGCTAAGCATACTTAGGGTCTGTGCACATGTAAGTCTGTGCATGTCTAGGGTCTACGTGCATGCAGCATCCAAGTCTATGCATATAGGTCTAAGCATACTTATGGTCTGTGCACATCCAAGTCTGTGCATGTTTGCCTTCAGCAAAAGAAAGTCCTATGCATGTTCTGCCCTCATCTAACCAAGATCTTTGCACATGTGAACTCTGAGGTCTATGCACATTTGAGTTCAAGTTACAAGGTCAGTGCATCAATAGGCTCAATGCATGGAAGCCAACTGACAAGGTCTGAGCATACTCCTAACCAAGGTCTGTGCATGTTTGATGAAATACCTCAATGAAGAAGAAAGGTCTACCTATCTCACGCAAGGTCTACCTCTGTGACCTCCAAGAAGCATTTCAAGCCAGTTCTCTGTCAGATCAAGTGGACCATCTAGAGAGAGAAAATAGGTACCGCAAATGTCCAAATTCATAGATTTTGAGGTCTGGAAGATGCTCCCATGTTTGAATTTTATTCCAGTCATCATTACCCTACCAAAACACATCTTTTTGGTGGCTGTTCTGTCAGAGTCCTTATTTAGGACATGACTTTGTGAACGTGTCACAAAGACATTTTAATAAAAAGAAAGAAAATCTAGGTGTGATGAAGCAAAGAGAAAGAAGAAAAGGGGAGCATGAGATGCTCTAAAGGAGGGTGATCGACAGAGGGGTTAACTCAAAATCAAGGGATGATCGCATATACCTTGTAAAGAAGCGGGTGAGATTGTGAGCTCTTCCTTCGTCCTTCAATCAGCCGGCCGATGAAGTGGGTCTACTTTGATTACCATCTCCCTCAATGTCGAAGATCTCCTTGTCACCCCCAGTCGAAGTCGTGACAGCGATCTCATCCTTTGCTACCCCAGCCATGTCACGGGGAAGCTCACCCTCCTCCAGAGGGGAAGAAGTACCTACGACCAATGCAAAGGAAGCTTAGCATTAACGGGCAAACCAGAGAGGCCACTACAAATGGCTAAGTGCTCAGTCGCATACTTGAGGGCCCCACACTAGAGGGCCCGACCAGTCCCACGGTGCAGGATGATACCACACTGGGCAAAGGTAGGAGATGCAGCCCTTCCAGTAGCTATGGTAGCATGCCCAGCGTGTCCCTAGCCACAGACGGAGGCGAGGGGGCCACCTGCTCAGGATCACCCTCGAAAGAGGGGAGGGCCACAGATGGACCAGTACTGACCAACTCCTGGATCATCTCCAGAGTGGCAGCCGGGTCCTTACCTGGCAAACTAATAGCACAAATCTAGTCAGTGATTCCAGCCAGTCAAAAACATGACAAAGAGAGGACTATTCCCTTTACAACAATTTAACGCTTACACAAGTTGTCTCTGGCCACTATCGGTTCCTGCTCTTCGACCTGTACGGGGACTCTGTCTTGTGCCTCAGGAGGGGTCGCGGCCCCCGACACCTCTACTGTCCCTACATAGGACCAATAGCTATGTCAATAACCAAGATCAGGTAAAGTCATAGCCAGCATAGAACCAGTGCCATAAGCCCTCACCTGAGCGGGCCTCCTTTGAAGCCTTCCACGACTCGAAGTCGGGGAATGCTTTGATGTCGGGGGTGATATCATTCATCACACGGAGAAACCCCTCTACGTCTATCTCGCACTCGACCCCATCATCAGGCAGGGGGTCTACCTCCTAAGGGGGCGAGAAGGCCGCCTCGGCGCCAAGCTCCAGTGGAGCTGTAACAAGAAAATCCAGTACGACAGAGCTAATTGATTGTCATCGCTAAACCAATAAGGAACAAAGAGGCAAATGCAATACTTACTCAAAGTCAGCTCTGCCTCGACATGATCTCCAGCCTCGAGTTCCCTTGAGGACTCTCCAGCTCCTACTGCCCTGGCATCCAACCGGGGGTGCTTTTGCCTAAGCTGAAAGCCCCCATCTCCACTCCCTGAGGATGTCTCCATGGAGGGATGATCACCCTCCACCGCAGAGCCTGTCAACAAGCACAGCAACACACAACATCTCAGTCACATACCTCAGAAAATAATAGAGCTGAGATAACATACTATGGAAAGGATATCACCTGAGGCCCCGAAAGGGTTCAATGGTAGGGGAACTAGCGACTCCAGCCTCAACGCCAACACCTGAGCAGCCCTCGTGGCCACCTCCCTAATGTCCCTCAGAGTGCAAGCGTACTCAATATGGGACACAAACTTTACGGGTCCAGCCGACCCGATCGCCTGGCCGATATGTCACCTCCAGTCGTCGACCGTCGTATCAGTAAAGCTCCCCTCAGGGAGCACCCGGTCCAGCAAACCCTTCTTCCTGAAACCATAGTCGGATAGGAATTGGGCCCACCAAGTCTTCGATGCCCTAGGTCGAGACGCCCCTGCTCCAATCGTCGCGGGTGCCGCTTGCACCTGCCTTAGGGGCTTCAGCGCCACCTCCTCGACACATGGACAATGAACCCCGACCGCTCCGGGGCCACTGTTGTGCTACCCGCTCCACCCCCTGGCAGACCCGGGCCATGCGGGTCCTTAAATACTCATCGTCCAGCAGGATGGGAGGTGGGTCCTCCCTCAGAAGATGACTCACCTTAGCCTTCCTGATCGCTGAGGGCCTCTACCGGTATAGGTGGCTGTGCTCGAACCACCACCTGGCGTAGTGGATGTCGAACCATCCTTGACACCCCAGTCCCGACATCGATAGTCGCTCCGACTCCCAACGGTAGTAGAAATCCCACCACGTTGCAACCAGCAAGTGGGTGTCTCGGCCTCTGTACTGTCAGCTCATCAAAGGAAACTCCTGGTTCGGCAGGATCCCATGGTCGTAGCTGAAGTTCCTTGCAAACCTATTCGGGTGGTACGGCTCCAAGGAACTTATCATGGATCGGTGTAGCGACAACATCGCTAGTCGGGTGCTCATCGCCCACTCTGTGTACAATGACGCATCCGGCTCCCGCTGGTAGGGGAGGGCACTAGTCGCCCCTCCACTCGATGGCACCAGAAGCAGGCGGGAATCCCTCGTGGCGCAGTCAAAAGGTAGCCCCTCCTTACCCCTGCCAGGTAGGTAAACACAGGGCTCTCCTAACCCCCTCCAGCTGTGCCTCTGCATCTCCGTCTGGCTGGGTGGTGAAGCTGAATAGCAAAGGTGCCGCTGGGTTCGCCATGGTCCCCTGAGTCACTAGCCTTGGAAATAGCAGGCTGGTCGACACACTGAGGTTGTGAGTTGATAGAAGCAAACTCCACTCTCGTGGCGCCAAATGTGCCGCCAGTACTCCCAGTCCCTGGTACACGGTGGCTAACACTATAGGAGCCAGGGCCAGTCGCCATCCCTCCGCCAGCAAGCACGCGGGCCACAATAGCTCGACTCTTAGTAGGCCGTCCTCCCCGTACGGGACCATAAACATCGCCAACCAGTAAGCCAAGTAGGCTACTAGGTGTGTCACGTCCGGTAGCCCGTGGGGGTTCCACCCCTCCCGCGATGCATAAATGTACCTCGAGTATGTCTGAAACTACAACTCTATCTCTGTATACTCCTCCCATAGAGTCTGGTCCCTTGTGAACTCCTGGTAAAAGCAGAAGGGCCTGTTGCAAAAGTGGCAGATCCATACATTCAATGGTACCCTAGGAATATACGCAGCCTTGTCCCTTCCAGCAAGGGCTAAATCCCTTCAGGTCTTCAGTAGATATCGATAACTGTAAGGAACTCAGAATCGCCCCTACCCATCAGTGTGGCTGTGATGAAGGCCATCCAACACAGCCTCCTCATATCCCTTGCCGCTGATCGGCAAGCAAGAGATTCTGAATAGAGATGACAGGTCAAGTGACGTCTCTCCCTCAACCGTCGCCACTGTGTTCCATTGATGGTTGAAGCACTCCAACAACGCCTGCAACAGCCCCATGTAGTAGGGGTATGCCAACAAGGCCGCAGTTATAGCATATCTAATGCCAGCTCTGTCCAGTAGCACTCGGTAGTGGTGCACTATCCCCATCAGCCACTCAATGGCCCCTTGGAGATACTAGTGCGAGGAAATCACCACCCAACAATCATACCAACTGACAACAGTCTGTCACAGGATCTCGTCCAAAAGAATGTGGTCGTCGTACCCCTCTCCCGCATACTACAATCCAGATGGCTGCAGCACCAACCCAGTCATACCCTTTATCTCAGCTCGATGATGGCTGTGCAAGTCCAAAGAAGTGGGACCCATCGATCCGACCCAGACCCTAAACTGATCTGCTCTGCTAAAGAAGCCTAGGCACTCAGCACTGGGGAACTGGCACTACCTCCAATAATCTCCAGAGAAGCTCGAAAAGCCACCGAGAGTGACCCCATGCAGGCTGTCCGACTGTCCCTGCCCACCAGAATCGCTCGCTCGAGTTGGCGGCGCGCTCCAGTAGCCTGTGAATCACCCTCCACCATGCTAGGCGGGACGTAGCTCCTGATGAACTCTAACAAGTGGCAGTCTAGGGAGAACTCTATTGGATAGCCTCCACTGTGATCATAGGTGTATAATCCACCTAAGCCTGAAATCCGGGCCAACTCCATGGCCCCAACTCCGCTCGCCCTCTCACTGACTGGGCCCTCAGCTACCATCATGTGCCCAAGTCGAGCTAATCCGCACCCGCTATAGTAATCACTGGCGGGCCCAAAGGAGGCATGGGCCGCTCAGTCCTCCATACCCAGTGATCCTCCTCCCCAGTTACACGCCGTGGGACCTACTCGTCTCTGCCAAATCGTGCCATAGCTGCAAGGTAAAACACAAAAAATTAGTCAACACACTAGAAAGTCAACATATATAATGCAACAAAATAAAGGCACAGGAAGTGTCAAAATACAACTACAACAACCCAGAATGAGGGGCTCATGGGCCATACGCCCTCGTCTCCGCCTTCGACGCACGCCCCGTTGGGGGCATTTGTTGTACCCTAACAATTTCTAAGCAAAAAATGCTAAGGAATAAGGGTTTGGAGATTTCCCAGAACACCTTAAAGGCATGGGCTACCCAGCCAATCCTATACCTCGGTGGGCCCGGCCCAGGGCCCTAACAAGTTGGTCGTGCCATATAGCGACACCAATAATCAATTGGGACCACTCCCGACCACTCAGTTGCGGGCTTTGTCCGCGCTCTACACGGCCACCTAGGGCCAACCTGGGGGCGCCCCAACTACAAGCCACACCACGTGGCACCCAAAAATAAGGTAGGGGGCTACCCCAAGATGCCTTCTTTCAACCCTCCAAGGCCAAAGGGAGACCTAAGTAAGTCAACCATAGGCTTTGGAGGCCCCCAGCGCGCATATATAGCTTACACACGGGTGTCAGGCATTTCCCCAAACACCTGGTGGGCATATATATTCCAGCCCTTCTATAGTAGACCGTGGGCCGACCCACGGCTCCAGCACACCAGCCAGATTCTACAACAACCCACCAGCAAGTCAGGGCCACCTCTGACCCTCAGACATGTGGCGATGAGCCACTTATCCTTAGCTCTCGGGCCAACCCGAGGCTACCCTGCCAACTTGTCATGCAACAGGGCATGTACCACAAGTCCGAGCCTAAGTGCCCAAAGTGCCTCTTCTCAGCTCCCACAAGCTCATATCCTTAGCCCGAGGCCAAAGCCAAGGCCCACCAGTCATCTATTCAAGCCGTTTGGCAACCCAAGATGTGTCAGGCATTTATCCGATCACCTTACGGGTGGCAACTACGACGCGATAATAACAAGCGCCCGTGGACCAATCTTCGCATCCCCGAGCTCTCTATCCATTAAAGGACACCCTAGAATGATGAAAGAAGATCCCCGAGGGCCATCCTTCCGGACCGCGGGTCACTCGCGTGGAGTTCACCTCGGGCGCGGTCGCACGTCGAGGAGGGTGAACCACCTTGGGGAGCACACCCTCCTCCCAGCCTAGTGGCCTCACGGCCATCCCCAAGTCCCACTTACTCCATGTTCGTGCAAAGATCGTGCAAAGTTGGTCGGCATATCGTGCGTGGAAGGGTTCGACAACAATGACACAGCATGTCGGGTCCACACGTGCGGGTAATATCAATCCCAGTATCCTCCAGTAGCCAGTATCCTTCCAGTATCCTTTTGTCCTCTTGCTCTTGGTCAACATAGGACAAACATAGGAAAAATCCAGTTTTTATAGCGGGGCGGGACCACCCTCTCTCTCTACCCCACCTTTGATCTGCCTAAACCTGATTCCATTATGAAATGTATGCAATTGTTCTAAATGTATGCAGGGGAAGCATAGGACTCGGATCTCCAGGCTGCAGGTCCGGGCAATGTACCTTGCACTGTCAAACTTTCAGCGGGAGAGGCTAGTGGCCATGGGGTTCGCTAAGTTCCTGATCATGGAGGTTAGATGGTTTGACACACTGCTACTCTATGCTCTGCATGAGCGCTGGGACCCGGTGAGCCAGACATTCCTTTTCCCATAGGGCCACATGGTCCCCGCGTTGGAGGACGTCGCGTGCATCACGGGACTATGCGTGCGTGGGACTCTGGTCAGCGGGAGGATGTGCCCCGACTACTAGGAGATGGCCCAGGAGATGCTAGGACTGGAGCTGCTGCACCCGGAGCGGCAGTCCACGATGTTGACGAGGGTGAGGCTGCAGGACAGCCTCGGGCTGAGGAGAGTAGGGATAGCGACTGGCGAGCTGCCCGAGCAGCACTTACAGAGGCCTGAAGATCGAGCCCGATCGAGGGTAGCGTCAGAGACAGGACCTGAGGCCGACAGAGTGCTGAGACGGTTCCCGATGCTCTTCTTCCAGCATCTTCTCTTTGCGACGAGGGTCGACGTGATCAGCTGTCGGTTCCTCCCCTTACTCGAGGACGTGGAGCATGTGGGAGACTACGCTTGGGGAGCGGTGGTCCTCACGTTCCTCTTCGACACTCTCAGCTCCACCGGTCGACGCACGATGCTCGGCGGCTTCTCACCCCTACTCCAGGTATGACTTGGCACTTAAACTAATTATGCAATTTGTTTACATGATTCCTATATGTGCTATATGCTGACATTTGATGAAATGCGATGCAAGTGGGGGCCTATGTGCGACTACGTGGGCTAGGGAGAGGGGACGAGACCTACCGAGAGTGACTACCCATCGCTAGGTGATGGACAGCTCCTCGAGAGACTGGAGCCCTGCGGAGACAGGTCTGGGGGATCCAGGATGACCGAGACACACTACCCTTAGCCTCGGTGAGAATCTAAAACTTAAACTCTTTCATTAAATGCAAATTGTATGCTTATGATGCTGATGTGACTTTCTTATTCTACAGGTCTGGTGGACACCGTATGAGAGTGAGGGGCACAAGGGTCAACCCTGGGTAGTGGCGGCCCTCGCCTTCTCTGGGCGCGATGTGTGGCTTCACTGCATGAACGTGGTGGAGCCACTCTATTTCCGGCTGGTGATGAGGATGATCGGTGTCCACCAGTGAGCCGTAGAGTTTTCGACATCGGAGAAGCTAGAGGAGCACGTTGGGTGGAACCCCTGCGGGCTAGCGCCCGTGATGGACTAGACGGCGCAGGCGGCCGAACAGATTGTAGATTGGATAGCGCTCGGGCGGGTGGTGTCCGCCCGGGCAGAGAGCGAGGAGGCATACTACACAGCATACGCCCGGAACTATAGGGACCAGGTATTCTGTGGTGCCCGCCGACCGGTGCGACTTCTAACCCTAATACTTTCTTATTATGCTTTCTATATGATTATGCACTGACCTTTGGACCTCCGACATGTAGATTGACCACCAGGGGAGGGTCGCGGAGTTGCAGGGACTCCTCCACTCAACCATCCAGGAGTGAGATGAGCTCTGACAGGCCCTGACCCTTCTGGTGAGTTTCCCTAACTCTTAAACTTAATTATGCACATGTTTATGATTATGCTTATGAAATGACTAACCCTAGATTTCTAAAATGCAGCGAGCCGAGGGAGCTTAGCGTTAGGGGCCTGATGCACCTTCCTCCTCTTCCCAGACTGCTGAGGACCGTGTCGAGTGGGACAAAGAGTTCAGACGGATGGTGACACGGGCTGAGGTAGTCGAGACGATGCTCTCTAAGAGGGTAAGTACACTACGCCTTCCATGTTTGATTATGGTTTATGAAATGCAATTTGACTAACCATGATGCATGTATATGTAGGTGATCGAGCTGACAGCCACCTTGGGAGAGATTACCTGACTACGAGAGGAGATGGAACGGAGCCACGTGGCAGCATGGGAGGAGGCAGAGCAGATCCGTGCCGCAGCACAGGATGAGGTCGCCTGTCTCCGAGAGGAGATAGCGCGGAGTCGACCGGCGGACGCGATCGAGACAGCACTCCTTCAGGCAGAGTTGGAAAGACTCCAGGCTAGTGTTGAGGAGCTGGTCTGGGTCCGAGCAGAGTGTGAGCGTGCTCTGATAGAGGTGTCAGGGCTGTAGGGGGAGCTGCAGGCATTTCGGGAGATGAGCTGGGAGCATAGTAGAGCTCTGAGCGGCAGCACCCATGGCACCCATGGTCCATACCATGGCTACTTCACTAGTTCCCCCGGTCGCCGGAGGAATGAGGACGAGGAGCGGCACCACCAGCGCAAGTGAGAGGAGGCGAGCTCTGCGATGGCCCCGCCATCGAAGAGGCATGAGGGCGGTGGTGACAGTGACAGGCCGGAGGGCGAGGCCTGATGTAGTTATGAGATGACTTTTGTACATGATGACATGGTTATGATATGGGTTCATTCATCGACATGGGTTATACGTCGAAGTACTGGCAGTACGTCTATCGACGAGGACGGAAGGCCCAATTAAAGGGGTGGCCGACCAAGCTTGCCAAAGGTGGTGAGAGTCAAAGAAGGTGGCGACCGATCTTGCCGATGATGACAAGGGTCGAAAGGGATTGTGACCGATCTTGCCGATGGTGACAAGGGTCTAAGGATGGCCGGTCTCGCCGATGGTGATGAGGGCCAGAAGGGGTAGCGACCGATCTTGTCGATGGTGACAAGGGCCTGAAATGGGTAGCGACCGATCTTGCAGATGGTGACAAGGGCCGAAAGGGTGGCTGGTCTTGCCGATGGTGACGAGGGTCTGAAAGGGTAGCGACCGATCTTGCCGATAGTGACAAGGGCCGAAAGGATGGCGACCGATCTTGCTGATGATGACAAGGGTCGAAAGGGGTAGTGACTGATTTTGTCGATGGTGACAAGGGTCGAAAGGATAGCGATCGATCTTGCCGATGGTGACAAGGGTCGAAAGGATAGCGACCGATCTTGCCGATGGTGACAAGGGTCGAAAGGATGCCCGATCTCGTCGATGGTGACGAGGGCCTGAAAGGGTAGCGATCGATCTTGCCGATGGTGACAAGGGCCGAAAGAATGGCGACCGATCTTACCGATGATGACAAGAGTCGAAAGGGATAGCGACCGATCTTGCCGATAGTGACAAGGGTCAAAAGGATAGCGACCGATCTTGCCGATGGTGACAAGGGTCGAAAGGATAGCGATCGATCTTGTCGATGGTGACAAGGGTCAAAAGGATGGCCAGTCTCGCCGATGGTGACGAGGGCCTGAA
Organism: Amorphophallus titanum; assembly: GCA_024336825.1. Classification (NCBI taxonomy): domain Eukaryota; kingdom Viridiplantae; phylum Streptophyta; class Magnoliopsida; order Alismatales; family Araceae; genus Amorphophallus; species Amorphophallus titanum. Next base: position 68,586,820 of record JANBPO010009603.1, read on the forward strand.
AGGGTAGCCACCGATCTTGCCGATGGTGACAAGGGCCGAAAGGATGGCGACTGATCTTGTCGATGATGACAAGGGTCGAAAGGGGTAGCGACCGATCTTGCCGATGGTGACAAGGGTCGAAAGGATAGCGACCGATCTTACCGATGGTGACAAGGGTCGAAAGGATGGCCGGTCTCGCCAATGGTGATGAGGACCTGAAAGGGTTTGCGACCGATCTTGTCGATGGTGACAAGGGTCGAAGGATGGCCGATCTCGCCGATGGTGACAAGGGCCAGAAGGGGTAGCGACCGATCTTGCCGATGGTGACAAGGGCCAAAAGGGTAGCGACCGATCTTGCCGATGGTGACAAGGGCCAAAAGGGTAGCGGCCGATCTTGTCGATAGTGACAAGGGTCGAAAGGGGAGCGACCGATCTTGCCGATGGTGACAAGGGTCGAAAGGATAGTGACCGATCTTACCGATGGTGACAAGGGTCGAAGGGTAGCGACCGATCTTGCCGATGGTGACAAGGGTCGAAAGGGTAGCGACCGATCCTGTCGATGGTGACAAGGGTCGAAAGGGTGGCCGGTCTTGCCGATGGTGATAAGGGCCGAAAGGGTAGCGACCAATCTTGCCGATGGTGGCGAGGGTCAAAAGAAGAGTGAGAATGGTGAGCGAGGGTAACCTCGCTACTACATCGTCATCATTTCTTTTTCTTTTCTTTTTTTTAAATCACATTACTGACTTAGGCGCCCTTTTGGGTTTTCGTCGAAGCCAGCCCCCTCTTACTTTTGCCCACGCGCCCTTTCGGGTTTTCGCGTGGCGGGGTACCCAATTTTGCCTGCAGCGCCCTTGCGGGTTTTTACCACAGCCGGGTTATAGCCCTTCTTGCCCTTGTCCCACCCAATATAGGGACAAAGCCGACGGGGTATCTCTATTTTTAACCCCATTTTTTCTTCTTTTTTTTATACGCTCTTGTGGAAAGGAGCTGGGACTCCAGAGAGCTTGCCTGTCAGAATGCCGACCGGCCTTGTCGATGATGGCAAGGGTCGGACCTTGGCTTAATTCGTCGACATGGGTTAAATGTCAAAGCAAAGGATATGGTTTTCGACCGGGACAGAAGGCCCAAGTCGAGAGATAAAGGTCAACCGATCTCGCCAATGATGACGAGGGTCGAACATAGGTTTGTTCATCGACATGGGTTACATGTCGAAGCAAAGAGGGATATACCCATTAACAGGGACGGAAGGTCCAAGTTAAATGTAGAGATCGACCGATCTTGCCGATGATGACGAGGGTCGAGCATAGGTTTGTTCATCGACGTGGGTTACGTGCCGAAGCAAAGGGATATATTCATTAACAAGGATGGAAGGTCCAAGTTAAAGGTAGAGATCGACCGATCTCACCGATGATGACGATGGTCGAGCATAGGTTTATTCATCGGCATGGGTTACATGTCGAAGCAAAAAGGGATATATTCGTTAACAAGGATGGAAGGTCCGAGTTAAAGGTAGAGGTTGACCAGTCTCACTGATGGTGACGAGGGTCGAATGTGGGTCTGTTAGAGAATTCCTGGTGGGACCTTTTGATGATCGTTTCCAAGGGAGATTTATTAACAAGAGAGAGAGGAAATAACAAAAATTTTTCTTCCCTTTTTTTGTAAATTCTCACTTTACTAGCTTAAGCGCCCTTTCGGAACCCCGGTGACTCGTTTAGGGTCGATTCATCGAAATCACCCCGATCTCACGTTTTAGTGGATGCATGGGCCATTTTTCGACTCCAGATATGTTGTATGATCATTTGCCATTGTTTCCCCTACGCTTCGGCGTGAATGGGGCGTGGAACGGGCCGATTCGGCCATTCCACAGTTTTACTCGCCGGATTTGTGTAACGGTCCTTCCAGAGACCGTCACACATGTAACGGTCCCTCGATAGACCGTTACGTATCGTTCGTCATTTTTAGTCTTTCGAGGCTTGGTTGGTGTGACGGACCAGACCTGGTCCGTTACGTGAGTATAACGCCCCTGTTTAGGCGCGTTACGCTCGGGTGGTTTTCGAGGCCCGTTGCTATTGTCAGACCCCTCGACGATCGTGTTGTCTCGAAGACCGTGTCAGTCGGTTCTGTGTAACAGATCGCTCCTTGTGTGTTATGGTTAGGTAACACACCTGTGTGGGTCCGCTACGTTAGATTTGACGGATGCTTGACTGGCTATGGCGATTGGTGTAACGCACATACCCCCATGCGCCATGTGGCTGTGATGGACTCAGCCTGGTCTGTTACATGCCCTTTGTCCGAGTTCTGGTCTGTTGGCCATAACGCCCCTGTCCTGGTGCGTTATGCTGATGTGACACGTCGGTTCTAGTGCGTTACATGGTCTGCATTGGATTTCAGGTATGCTTGCCCTGACGCCCCTTCTATGGTGCGTTATAGTAGGTAACGCCCCTATGCTGGTGCATTATAGTCTTGTTGTTGGTCTGTCTCAGGTCATGTTCTAGGGCGATGTCTGTGTGTCAGTGGTTTCTAGATCGATCGGTTTAGGTGACTGGGTGTGGTATTTTCCTTGACTACGATAGTACCCTAACGACTCAATCTAGAACTACCAGTGTCATTGTCCCTGGTTGCATAGCGACTGCCTCTTGATTGTCGGGTTCGCCTAGTGATTGAGTGATGGTTAGCTTTGCCCAGAGTGCTGTTGTCATCCACCGCTCTGATTTTTGCTTGTCTTGGCTTGATCTCGTGGTTTGCCCGTGACCCGTGGGTGTCTGTTGACATCCTATGAGGGTAGTGACCATGATGGAACTGCCAGGAGTGCTTGTGCATGCTGTGTGTGTCTGTATGTGTCGTCATTATCGGGTTCCAGTCAACTCAGGGTCACCCAGCAGTTGACAGGTAGCCTTGTTGTGTCTCGACGGCTTTGTCCAATTTGAGATCGTGTTTTTGGATGTCTCAAGTTATTATTTTGCCTCGACTTGCGTGTCCAGGAGTGCTAAGTCTTCTCGGTGTCCCCTCAGGTCTCAGTGTGACATTATCTCACAGCGTCATTTTCCCTGGCTTAGGATTAGACCGATTGGCGGCTTGTCCCGCTATGTGCCACGATCCTGACTCAGAGTCATAGGACTCAGGGACCGTTGTAGTTGTAGGTCTAGTTACCTCGTCCTGAGTTTGTTGGCAGTCTCTTGTGCTGCCTTTGGTGCTTCGAAGTATGTGCTACAGGGCACTCTTGCCTGTATGTAATTTGGCATTTGTGTTTTGGAGTCTGTGTCTTGTGAGCCTTCACTAGTCGTAGCCTTATGGTATGCTTCGGCGTGATGGCTTTTACAGCGGGGCACTTCCGGTTCATGGTTTTTAAGCTAGTTTCCATCAGCTCCAGCAATTATCGTTGCGTCCTATGTGGGGAGAAATCTAGCTAGAGGCCTGGCTTAGGCAAAAGTCAGTGTGTGCACACGTGGTCAGGGGCTTTGGACAAACGCCGATGGGTGTTCCCCTGTTTAGTCACTCGCGACTTGGTTACTATTCTGGTTCTGACAGCGTCTTGATCTCTGCCTGACGGTGGGCATAGCAGACGAGACACTTGTAGGCGCAACATAAGACGTCAGTGGATGCAGCTGGCTATTCTTCGAGTGTGGGGCACTCTAGTCACGTGACACTTGACCCTTCGTGACTCTCTTCACATTTCTTGTGCGTCGTGACCTCCCGGGTTAGCCCTCTCATGGCTGTACTCGAGGTCAGTGTTTGTGGGCTGTACGACGTTTCGATCGTGTATGGGGCAGTGTGCACGACATTCTAGTCATGTTGTCTGAGTCTGTCTAGATTTTCCCTAGGCTTTATTGGTTGCCCTTGTTGTCTCCGTTTGGAGCCTGGTGTCGTGTCGATGGTTCGGTAAGCTTTTAACTTTTCCTAGTTCAGAGTTCACCCTTCTACCATTGTTTGGTGTAGTGTCTGCTTGGAGTAGTTTCGGGGGCCGAGGTTAGTTCGACAGTCGTGCTCGTCTGGTACCACTTCTTCCCTTTTCCTGTTAGCTCCCCTAGCTCATAGCCTGTTCCCTACTCCTGCTCCCCCTTCTTTACAGCTTTGTAGTTTAGCTTTCCTGCTTTACTACTGCCTATTGCTTACAAACTATTACTTACTATTTTGGCATGTTCCTGTGTGTTTTTTAGTGGGGATCCATGTGACCCCTACTGAGCCAGTGACACGAGGCTCACTAAGAAGCTAAAGTAACTGCAGAGATAGCATAATAATCAGCTAAATAATAAGGTAAAAATCAAATAAATAATTAAACTGTTATAAGGTCTAGTACATCTCATGTCTAAAATAAAGTACAATCAACTAAAAGAAAGGTTCAAGTGCGAAGGGAGAGTACAAGTACATGGGACATACCCCGACTCTGGCAACTGGCACTAACCTCGGCTAATGGAACCACGCTGAACACTTGCCGCACCACCTGAAGTACCGGTCTCGCCTAAAATATGGTGAAAACACGTAGGGGATAAGCCTCATTTCATAGGCTCAGTAGGGATCTCTCGAACCCTACCTCGCACAAAAAAAATAAAGCAGGAAGCAAGAGAGTAGGAAAGTACCCTACCTAGCAGGAGTACGGTAGAACCAACAAGCGAGAATAAATAAACGTGAAAATCGTCTATTCTAACAGTACCGTATTACTGAACCTCGGTCCGTCAAAACTCGAGTCCATACCTGCCAGTCGATAGGAGCACCACCCACTAGAAGAACGACCGGATGTGTTCCCTGACGTCTTATACCACGTCACAAGTGTCTAGCTACAATGCCCCGGGCGCGAGACTCAGACACGCACAGTAACCAGTAGTACCACTGAAACAAGGACTAGCTGTGGTCGCGCTCACCAGTGCGGGTCTGACACTCTCAGCCTCGTGCGCACACTCAGACCATATGCCCTAGGTCTGTCCTCTAGCTGGTAATTCCCCCTAAACCCGGACTCGGCTGTACGTGGGGGCCCTATGGTAACCAGCCTACTCACCGTCTCACTCGGGTCAGTCGCTCCACCACTCCCGAGTGGGTCAGTACACGCGTGCCGTAAGAAGGCTACGACTAGTGGACATGTCACTAGAAGAACGGACTCACAAGTCACGAAAAATAACTCTGAAGGTACACAAGTACAAGGATCACTCCTCGTACAACACCGACTCATGGTGACGTTAGCCGAAGACGCCACATCCCGGGACCCCCCCATGGCACCCCACACATGGTCCCCACATGATGCCTGGCATCCGTCAAACCACGGGTCAGCATGTGGATTGAGGTCTGCTCACCCGGGACTTGAATCGGCATGAAAAAAATTACTGACTAGGCCTTAGACGATGAACAGTCCATCACCGGCTGCTCAAGGATGCACGGCTAGGCCTTAGCTGTGCGTGGGAGAAGGACGGTCCAACCTGGCCATTCATCAACCCAACGGCAAGAAACATGGACGGCTGGACACTAACCGCTCAAGGGAAGGGCGGCTAGAACCTCGCCGTTCAACGGTAGGGGCCGACCCTCCTGGGCCACCCATCCACCAACGGTACGACAGGACGAATGGCCAGAATGTGGCAGCTCCTGGGGACACATGGCTATCCCCTAGCCGCTGACCCCGAACACTGCGTAACGGTAAGAAACAACGTCAGAAACTCACGAGATGCGTGGTTGGTCTCGGGCCGCTTACGGGACGAACGGTCAAACCACTGGCCGCACTTGCCCGCCAAAGGGCGGCCAAGCCAGGGCCGCACAAAGAAGAACGACTGGCTCTAAGCCACACCAGGGGGATGGACGGTCCAACCTGGCAGTTCATCCTCCAACGGTAAAAACATAAGTGTGGCTGGACCCTAGCCGCATAAGGGAAGGGCGGCTAGGACCTCACCGTACAAGGCTTGTGCGGTCCAACCCTAGCCGCAGAACCTTCCAACGGCACAAGGTAACGTACGGCCAGCCCCTATCCGCACGAAGGGTCATGCGGCCAGACCTTGGCCGCACAAACTAGTGCACTGTGCAACGGTCAGAAGCAATGGTCGAAAGTTTAGGGGATGGGCGGTCGGCATGGGGTCGCACGTAGGGGACGTGCGATCCCACGATAGGCCGCACAATCCCACAGCGCTCCGAGCTGAAGTGCAGTCCCCACTGGGCTGCACATGGGGATGTGCGGGCCTTGGTTCGACCGCACAACCCTCTCTAGTGCCAAAACGGCGAACCCGCCAAATTTCACCCATTCCGGCCCCATACAAGCCCCACGGAGGGGGAAATGAAGGGAAAATAACCCCCAAGCCCCCTAGCATGCTTCTACGCCCCTGAAACACGGATTCACGACGTAAAATGGTGGATCGGGCGAACTCTCCCCGCGACATGGTTTCCCGTTCCCGGCGTGAAATCACCCACGCTCGACCTCGCCTCAGCCTACAAACCACGGGAATGGAAGGCAATGAGCTAGGGAACGTCACCCTACCTTCGTTCCGCGTCGAGGCACGTCGATCCGAGCTTAATCCACGAAGAACGTCGTTAAGAACCTTGAGCCTTCACGCTTCCCATGCACGCCGCACGCCCACGCGATCGCCTCCCCGTCACCCACGTCGTTGTGCCGTCGCCCGGCCGTCGTCTGCAGCCGAAAGAGAGCTCGCCACGGTCGAGTGGGAGAGAGAGAGGGAGAGGGGCACTCACGGTCGCGGGAGGAAGAAGAAGAAGAAGGAAGGAAGAAGAAGAAAAAAGTCGGGACTCTGTCGGGGCAAGAGGAGAGTCAGAAGAAGGAGTAGAAGTAGGGTTAGGAGAGTTCAACAAACGCGGCACCCTGATGGGAGGCATAGGGGCGGTGCTTGGCAAAGATGCCCTCACAGGGGGCGTAGGAGATGGGTTTGACGAAGATGCCGCCGATGACATTTCACGAGATCTCTCTCTCTCCGTCACCTAGCAAACTGAGAATGCCCTGGTAGAGTAATAGGACCCTCTATTTATAGGATGGAGGTGAAGGTTTCCGAAGCAGGGAGGAGTCTTACCACCTCCCCATGCCCTGAGAAACCGAAACGACGGATCCCGAAAGCGCCCTCTCAGGATAACCCCCAAGGTGTCGCATCGTATCTCTAGGAGAACTCAAGGAGAGTAAGGAAAGATAACACGTGTCAGATCCCCATAGATCCCAAGACTTGCGAAAAAGAAGAAAGTCTTCTATTCAAACGATGAAAGGATTGTAAAAAAGTGGCAACCGCCTTAATGCGGTAAGAGGAAGAGTGACAAAAAAAGAGGAAAGAAGTACAGCAGACGCCCTCTCAGGCACCCACCTTGGCAGTGCAGTCACGTGACCCGTTGCCATCAGACGCATGCGTAGCAGCCGCTTCCACGGCGGGAGAAACGTCTGAGTTCTCCCCCGCCAATGCGACTCCCTCAACTACTCGGCCGACGGTGCTTGGCCTTGATGCCAACTCCTCGGCCCCGGCTTCCTCGTCCCCTCGCCCTTCCTCGCCACCACTGGCCTCCTCGCCATAAGGTGTGGAGGGAGGGAGGAGAGGGGGCTCAGAGGTCCCCGAGTACGTGCTCAGTTATGGCTTGGATAGCGGCCTCCCAGCCCTCCTTGAAGCTGCGATCACGCGCCAGCACGAAGACCTCCAGGGCCGCCGAGGTCAACTCTTCCTGATAAGCTGGTGATGAACGAAAAGTCTCCATCGCCTCCTCGCAGGTGACCGACATCGACAAGCGCAGCTCGGCCAGCTGCACCTCCATCTCTTGAACTCGGAGCCCCATGGCCTTGGCCTACGTCTCCAGCCTAGACCCGCGGGCTTCGGCTATCTCCGCCCGAGTCTGAAAGAAGTCTCGGTCCCTCTCCATCTCAGCGAGGACTGACCCCACTTGTTCTAGCTACTCCCGCTGCCCGGCCACCTTAGCCTCAGACCCCTGTAGGCACCCCTCTAGCTCCTGGAACTTGGCCAACAAACCTGCCTGCCCGTTCCGGCCGGCCTCCAAGTCCCGAGTAGCGCCGTCAAAGTGGTACTGCCATAGGTGGAACACCCTGCCCAACGCGACGAAGTTCTTCGCCGTAAGATCCGCCAACTCGTCCTGAGCCCCGAGACCGAACTCCCCTGTCTGGTCCCCAAAGTTCATAGTCTTGTTGATGAAGGCCTTCACCTACATCCAAAGGTGAGACTTGAGGATGGGCTCCTCTGGCGGCAGAAAGTGGGGGCCCGAAGGAACGAAGGACAGAAGGAGGCGAGCCCTCACCTCCTCCAAGGTGAGCGATTCATCGTCAAGGGCTGGAGCCTTGCCTTTGTCAGGTATCTCCCTCTCGGGAGTAGGCGCCAAGGGATCGACCGTAGGCTCGACGACCGACAGGGACGGAGGAGGAACCTCGGGAGGAGGAGGAGGGGGGGGCCTTAGATGACGACGACGATGTAGTCCGGCCCCGATCCGGGGCAGAAGCCCTGCTTCTCTCCTTGGGTGACGCTGGCTGTCCAACGTCGCCAACTTGTCCACGTCCAACAGAGTATGACTACCGCCAGGCATCGCGGACTCCACTTTAGTAGGACTAGCAGCCTCCTCAGAGATTTTCCTCCTAGCACTCGACTCACCACTGATTGCAGGCATCGCTAAGGAACTCGCCGCTGGGACAACCGCAGGAAGCGGATACTGGAGCCGCCCCAGAGCGAAGGCAACTGCGACTTGGGGGGCGGCGACGGTTACCTGGCTAGCCCCAGGCGTGACGTGATCCACGGGAGTAGGGGCGCACCGCGGCAACTGCAGCACCTCGTCATGCCACGACGCCGCCTCCGGTGCACCTGCAACCAGCCCAAACTTGTCAGCCCGGTTCATCGCTAGCACGGCCTGATAAGAGCTTGAGGACAGTACCCGGAGGTAATGGGGGATCAATCCCATTTCTCGGAGCACCGTCGGAGTTAGCAGGAAGTCACGATCAGCCAGGGAAAACTTGAGGATAGCATTTATCTTCTTGGCCTCCTCAGGAGTAGCCGAAGGCTTCCTGTCCGCCCAGAGAGGATGGGATCCCCTAACCCTCCAGTCAACAGGAGAATCGTGATCCCTCGACTTGATGGCAGTGGCAGAGACATGGATGATGTTACGGCCTGATCGTGTCTTGAAGTATGCATAGGCCGTATCGACCGGACAGCTCTGAAGGCTGTAAAAGTGTTGAAAGAGTTGGACAGTCAGCTCCACCAAAGACTTCTGGCATGCGAAGACGAACCCACAAAGAATGTGGTAGGAATTGGGAGACAGGGATCTCGCACCCCCATCTCCTCCTCCCCCTTCACTTCGCACCAGAGCTCTATCTGATTTGCTGACTTAAGCATCAAGGGATTTTCCCTGGGGAACGATCCCTAGGCACCTCTGATCCATTTTCCTTCTTGCAGTTCTCACATTCGTGGTCATCATCCTCAGCTTAGGAGTAGCGCGAGATCACCCCTCTTCATCTGGCATCGTCTGTGGGAAACAAACAAAGAGCCAGGATGGTGCGAAGAAGCTCCGATAGGAGGATCACCGGTGACAAGGGAAAGGCCATGGTGACGGAGGAAGGCACACCTTCCCATCCCATGGAGAACACCCCCTCTAATGCCAGCGACCAAGCCAACGAGCTGCCCCCATCCACGGCGGGGGGGTTACCCCCCAACGGGAGCGCAGACGCTCTTCAAGCCCTCAACGCCAAATTGGATAGCCTCATAGATCTAATGAGGACCCAGGCGGCCAAGGAAGAGAAGTCACGACTCCCCCGGGAGAGCCCCCCCTATGGAGATGCCTCCCTGCAAACCGTCGGGGGCTGTTTCACTCTCTGGGGGTGGTGGCTCATTCGCAACCAGTCAGGAGGGCCATCGCATGCCCCTCCCCCGGAGCAAGAAGCCTCCTCCACCCCGAGGAGGGAGAAGTCCAGACCTCATCGGCCGTTCCCAGAGACTGATGCCCCTGAGGGGCGCTAGGACAGCCTGCAATAACGCCCCCATAGCCCCTCAGCCCAATGACAATCGGAGCTATTCCTCTGACTTCGAGCATTCGATAAGGATTTCGCAAAGCAAGAGCACTCCCTACACACTCTACAGAAGACCTCCACTGTGGAGGACGACGAGCAATCACCATTCTCCGACCATGTCTTGAAGGTTGAGATCTCCCCCAGGATCTCACTTCCAACCTTCAAGCCATACGATGGCCAGGGAGATCCAACCGACCACTACGATAGCTTTGACACCCTAATGACCCTACATGGGGCATCCGATGCCATCAAGTGCCGAGTGTTCGCTACCACCCTGGTCTAGGGCACTCAGGCTTGGTTCTGAGCCCTTGCCTGCGACAGCATCCGTGACTTTCGACAGTTCGGGCGAGTGTTCAAGGAAAGCTTCACCAAAAATGGTCCTCCCTAGTCAGTAGTGGGACTCTTGGCCCTTAAACAAGAACAGGGGGAGAAACTCTGGGCCTACATTAACCGATTTAAATCGGAAGCCTTGCGTATCCCCAGCCTGAATGTTGCCTCGGCCATCACCATGCTGACCGGAGGCACCCACGATGAGAACCTCCGGTGCGAGCTGGTCTTTCATCCCCCTACCTCCCTCGCCGAGTTAGTGACCCTAGCCTTGCATCACGCAGAGTGCGAGGAAGTCCTCAGCGCTTGCCGCAGCATAACGAGCTCTGGTCGGGAGAGGGACAAGAGGCGATCGTCTGAGCAAGGCTCTGGCTCTGGCCAAGGAAAGAGGCAAAATTGGGATGGAGACCATAAGGAGCCCTCTCAGAAATATGAGTGGTAGACTCCCATGACCGCCCCCATCTACGAGATTTATGAAGATATCAAGGGCTCGGGCCTCCTCCGCCAACCTGAGCCCATGAAGGCAAAGCACTGCAACCGCCACAAGCGTTACCTGTTTCGCAGTGACCACAGGCACTACACCGGTGATTGTCATCAGCTCCAAGATGAGATTGCGCCTCTCGTCCGCCAGGGGCATTTATCCCGGTACGTGTCCAAGCAAAAGAAGGACACCACTGCCCCCGAGGAAATCGACAATCTCCCCTACGGAGTCCATATTAATGTCATTGCTGGTAGCGTGGCATCAGGTAGAGACAGCAGCCGAGGAAGAAAGCATCACACCGAGTGGGCGAGCGGGGCCTCTGAGCCCCCCAAAACCCCACAGGCGAGCGAATAGCAGGCCCTGGCATTTTTCGACCAAGACCTAGAGGGGTTGACTACCCCGCATGATGACGCTCTCATTGTATCGGCTACGATAAACCATTGTAACGTAGATAGGATCTTAGTTGACAATGGTAGCACCCCTGATGTACTTTCATATGAGTGTTGTCTCAAGATGGGTGAAAATCCATCTAGACTCCACCCGATCCGAACCCCCCTCTGTGGGTTCAACGGCTAGGCAACCTATCCCGAGGGAGCCCTGAGCTTGCCAGTCACCATCGGCACCCTGCCCAAAATCGTTACGGTTATAGTGGACTTCATCGTGATTAAAGGAATGATGGCTTATAACGCCATCTTTAGCCGAGACATCCTCAGCCAAACGAAGGCGGTGCCCTCTACCTATCACCAAAAAATAAAGTTCCCCACCAAAAATGGAGTGGGAGAAGTCTGAGGTAACCAGGCAATGGCTAGAAGGTGCTACATAATCTCGGTTGAATTCATAAGGCTGGAAGGGAAAAATAAAGGGATCAGGGGAACCGAGGAAGGACCGACAACATCCGAGCCTGGCAGCGAGTTACTAGCGGTCTTCCTCAAGGGCGACCTGACCCTAGGAGTCGATAGGATAACAATCCTTCAGAGTGGCTTTGTTGAGGTCGGTGAAGTCCACGCATATCCGCCACTCGCCTGAAGTCTTTCGGACTAGGATGACATTGGCGAGCCAAGTCGGGTAAAGGACCAATCGAAATAGCCTAATTTTCTTTCCCTTACTGATCTGCTCTTTAATGATCGCTTATTTTTCTGGGGCATGCCTTCTTCTCCACTACTGGATAGGTTTCACCGATGGATCAAGGTTGAGTTTGTGCATTACCACCTCCTCGGGAATTCTGGGAAGATTCTCATCAGACGATGCGAAGACTTGAATGTACTCGAAAAGGAAATCTTTGTATTGCTCTTGTACATTGGGTGGTAACTCCGCCCTAATTTTTACTTCGAGAGCCAGGTCGTCTTTGAGGAAGACTGATAGTAGCTCCCTGTCAGGCTTGCCTGCCATAAGTTTGTCCTCGACTCCCTCGACCTCTTTCTTTTTTTCCTCTGGCCTTACGGCTTCGACTGAGATCACATAGCACCTTCTAACTATTGGCTTGGACTTCTCCAATACCGTATTTGGTGGGAAAGTTCATTTTTTGGTGATAAGTGGAAGGCACTACCGTTATTCTGTCGATAATACCTCAGCCGAAGATGGCATTCAGGCTGACATCCCTTTTATCACCACAAAGTTTGCCATAAATGTGATGGTTCTAGGAGGGGTACCGAGAGTAACAAGCAGGATTAGGGCTCCCTCGGGATAGGTTGCCTGACCATTGAACCTGCAGAGAGGGGTTCAGATCAGGCGTAGATTAGATGGGCTTTCACCCATTTTTAAGAAACATTCGTACGTCAAAACATCAGGAATGCTACCATTGTACACTAATATCCTATCTACGTTATAATGGTTTATAGTAGCCGAGATTATAATGGCATCATCATGCAGGGTGGCTACCCCTTCCAAGTCTTGGTCGGAGAACACCAAGGCCTGCTGGTCGCTTACCGGCGGGACTTTAGGGGGCTCGAAAGCCCAGTAGGCCCGCTCGACATGATGCTTCTTTCCACGACTGCTGTCCCCTCCTGAGGCGGATCTCCCTGAAATGACATTGATGTGGATTCCACGGGAGTGATTGTCGATTTCTTCCAGGGGGACTCTGTGATCCTCTTGTCGCTCGACCATGTACTGAGAGAGATGCCCTTGGAAGATGATCCTGTCGATCTCATCCTTGAGTTGCAGGAAATCTCCAGTGTGATGGCCGTGGTCATCATGAAACTGGTAGTGCTTTCGATGACTGCGGCGCCTGGGGTCGACTTTCATTGGCTCGGGTCGATGAAGAAGACCCCAGTCCTTGATTTCTTGATATATTTCATAGACGGGAGTGGACAAAGGAGTATATCGCTCAAACTTTTAGGGAGGCTCCCTGCAGTATCCATCTCGGTTTCTACTTTCTCCTTGGCCCGAGGCTTGCTCAGACGGTTGTTTCTTATCTCCTTCTCATCCCAAGCTTGCTGGATATCAGCAAGCGTTGAGGACTTCTTCACACTCTGCATGACGTAGAGCCAGGGTCACCAAATCGGCGAGAGAGGAGGGAGGGTGGAGCACCAACTCTCGCCAGAGGTTTTTATCTCGGGTGCCTCTGGTCAATGCGGTGATGGCCGAGGCGACATCCAAGTGGGGGATGCATAGGGCTTCCGACTAAAAGCCATTGATGTAAGCCAGCAGCTTTTCTCCCTGTGCCTGTTTTAGCACCAACAGCCCCGCGATTGACCTTGGAGGGTCGCTGCTGGCGAAGCTTTCCATGAACAATCACCTGAACTATCTGAAGTTGAGGATGCTAATGGGGGCGAGTGCTTGGAACCTGGCTTTAGCACCTTGGACAAAAGTGGTCATGAACGCTTAAAACTTGATGACGTCGGACACTCCGTGTTGGGTCATTAGAGCATCGAAGTTGTCATAATGGTCGGCCGAGACACCCTGGCCGTCATAGGACTTGAAGGTCGGCAGTGAGACTCTCGGTGAGACTTCGGCCTTCAAGATTTGATAGGAGAATGGGGATTGCTCCTCGTCATCTTGGGCAGAGTTCTTTTGTAGGGCGTGATGGGGTGGCTCCTGTTCAGAGAAACGTCGCTCGAAGTCTCGCAGGTGGAGGGACAACTCTGGCTGTCGTGGAGTAGGGGGACTATTAGTAGTCCGGCACTTACCCCGCCGCTCCTCGACAGGGGCGTCTGCTTTTGAGTGTTGCTGAAGTAACCCAGATTTTCTTCCTCACGGATTGGAGGAATCTTCTTGCTGTGGAGGCGGGATTTGCGAGGGCCCGCCTGGCCCATTGCGAATAGTCACCTGCCTTAGAGAGTGAAGCGGCCTCTGACCATTTGCCGAGCAGTTTCTGCTTGGAGGGGGACTCACTCGAGGAAGTCGCGACCTCTCCTCCCTGGCCACTTGGGTCCTCATCAAATGGACGAGGATATCCAACTTGGCATTGAGGGTCTGGAGGGCAATGGGGTTCCTGGGTGTAGCAACCCTGAATTTTGAAATTTTAATTACATTGGAGTGAGATGCTCTTGTTGTTCCTTGGGTGTGACTCCCTTGGTTCTATCCTGTGATGGGACAGAATTGGGTCGTGTGACTCGACCTTGTATCCCCTTCTTTCTCTTATCTTCTAATTTCACAAAAAATCCCAGTGATACCTCTGCGTTAGGAAGATTTCAGCACTAGTTTCGCATCAATCGGAGTTCGTGAGCAACGGCAACAATTATTTTCGTGGAGGCACGCAGATCGGTCCCTGATTACTGCCCAGATCTGAAGATGACTGTGTTTTAATTTCACCAGTCCACCTCTGGTTCCATCTGAAGCTAGTACCTGAAGCATAATCGAAGGATTTTGGGTCCTCTTCGCGTTGCCGCTGGTCTCGCCTCGATCGGAGTTCTGTGCTATTTGTGGCGGTGATTCTTGTGAGAGCACGCAAGAGATCTGAGCAGATCTGATTCAGAACCAGCACCAACTTCCTGAGCCTGCCCCGTCTCATCCGGCTGAGATCTGTGCAAGATCTTTGGAGAGCTTCTTCCTCCGGACGTCTCCGACGATCTCCCACAAGCGGCGCCTCTATCGGACCTCGACAACCATTTTTCCCCTAATTATTTCTGTTCATGTGCAGTTTTGTGCGAGAAGAACTAGAGGCTCGGTGCACTCGCTGCTGTGCCCAAATATGAAAAGGTCTGATCGCACCCTTCGGAGTGGACGAACTTCAGCAAGTCGCCGACGTTCTCCAATAAATGGCGCCTCGATCGAACGCCGGATCTAGCCGTACCAGCCTTCGCAAGTTCGTTGCGCAGGGTGACCAGTGTGGACAGAACCGGGTCGGATTCCCCTCGGCGTACCCGATCAGCCCCAGTTCGCATCCCTCGCCTCCTGCGAGTGTGGCCCATCAACCTGGGTTCTAGCAACCCCAAAATTAGCCATTGTAGCCCGATACCTCCCTTTGTGGAGTGGGCCAAGTTCTAAAATTGTAAACAAATTAAGTCATTTGTGTATCGGGGTTGTTCAGAATTCGGCCGGGAATTCCTCCCCACGCCTAGGCGTGGAGGTACGCATTTTGTTCCTCTCTCACTTTGCTGGTTTAGTATGATTTCTATATTACTGCGTTTGTGAGAATAGAGCCGTTAGTTAGTTTCAAACTACCGCGATTGTGAGTTGTGAGTGCCCGTTCCGTAACTCCAATCGAGCACCGAGCTCGAATCGGTACCCTAGGCGACGATGGTTTCTTAATCGCCGCGATCCCCACATTTTCCTCACAAGGGACGATCATCGGGCTAGAGTGAGTTACTGTTGAGAGATGTCCCCTCCCGGAGAATACCACGGTGGTCAGCCGCCCGGCTTGCCTTAGTGTGCTAGTGCTGGTCACACTTCGAGTCGGTCGTACGTCTTAACCCGAGTCGGTCATCCGTCCCGCATCAAGTATGCATGTACATTATGAGAATGAAAAAAAATGTTCTGAAGATGAAATATGCATTGTAAGAATGCAATATGTAGAGACAGGAAAATGGTTCCTAGGCCACGTACCACCTTCTCTATTTATTTGTAGGGGAAGTCATCTCGCGTCCGTGGAAGACTACAAATCACCAGGGAGCCAAAGCCTCCCGGGTGTTATCCCAGGAGACAACCCTCCGATGCTTAAGTCAGTAACGGAATAACAGAGTTCAGAGAAGAGCAAGAGAGAGAGGGAGAGAGAGAGATTATCGTAGGCTATGAAGAGCCAGTGGAAGCCTTCCAAACGAGTGCTCGCCGGTCCCAGAGGTCACTCGAAGAGTACTCGCTGGGTGGTAAGGTCGCTGGAAAGGAACCCTCTCGGAATGTAGACAGTCAGTCACTTCTTCTTGTGTAGCAGGACTAGTAGCTCTATTCTCTGAGGTAGTGTAATAGTGGAATGAACTACCGTGCTCTTCTCTTCTATCGATCTCCCTTTTATAGGGGATTGTCCTGGAGCGAAGAGCCTCGTCCCTTGACAGGGAAGGGCATCCGTAGTAGAGTAACGTTTCTCCGCTATCATGGCGGGAATTTTTCGTTGGAGGGTGATTACCCTGGCATCGGCCGGTCTCGGGGCGAGTCTTACGGTGCTCATGGGACGTGCTCGCCCGTTATGAGATCAAGGCTGACGTCGTGAGGGCAACGGTCGATCACCGGAGAGCCCTTCAGCGATAACTGCGTTTGGGCCATAGCCATTCCGCATCATGGAATCTGATGCCCTCTTGGGCTGGGCTTCCTCTTATTGGGCTGAGCTCGCACGCCGTCCCTTGGGAGGGCGTATTGCGCTCGATTCTCAATGGGCCTGCCGTTATCGGGCCGCTTTAGGGCCAATGTGGACACCCAAATTTTCGCGTTTGTAAAAAGTCTTCGGTGGAAGAGGAACAAGAAGAGACAAAGTCAGAGGTCACGACAACCGAATTTTAATTCTGGTGACGGTGGGGCCGCATCCTATACACGGCACCGTGCCATCATGAATTCACGTTCTAAGGGTCGAATTAAAACAAAATCGGGCGAGGTCCTGGTCTCTTCCCTCCCTCTCTCTTCTCTCATGCTCTCTTTCTCCCCTCTCTTCTCTGACGATCGACGTAGCGAGGCAGGGGCGAGGTGGAGGCAGCGCGGGCGAGGATGCGGGCGAGGATGGGTGAGGATCGAGGCAGTGGAGGCGTGGCAAAGCTCGGGGGCACGCTCGTGAGCTGGCAGATGTTTCGCGACGTTTTCTTCGCGGATCGGCATCCACGAAGTGTGAAATCTTCGGTGGAGGTAGGGGGACAGATCCTTAGCCTGTGTACTTTCATTCCCATGGTATTGGTAGGTCATGGTGAGCCGAGGGGTCTTATTTGGACATTTTGGGGAAAATGCTCAATTTTGGGGAGTGAGCTGGATCTAGCATTTTAATCCGTGGTTTGGAGGTTTCTGGGCATCAATCGATGCTCTGGGGCTTGGGGATGAGTTCCCCCTTTGTTTCCCCTTCACCCGGGGGTGAATGGGGCATGGATCGGCACTTTTACGCGATCTCACGATAGACAGCTACCCTTGTGGAGCGGACCGAGCCAGACCGTCCTAGATGGCTGGGCGGCCGTGGGAAGACCGCCTAGGGGTTGACCAGCCATCTGGAGACCGCTTCTTGGTTACTGTATTGTCGACGGGTTTTATGGTCCAGCATATGACCGTTTCACCGCTAGGTGGCCTAGTGGCCGACCGTTTACCCCGTGGAGTCAGCGTGACTCCCGAGGCATTTCTGACCGTTGGATTTTTACCATTGCACAGTTTTAGGGCTACACGATCAAGTGTATGGCTATTTAGTTCTTTGGCGCAGTCCCAAGTTGGACCATTTGGGTTTCCAACGGTCTTGAGAGGACCATTTGGCTTTTGTGCAGTTGGGTGGCTTAGTGGCCTAAGGTGGACCGCTTAGTTCCTCAAGCGGCCTATCGTTGGACCGTTTATGCTTTAAACGGTTTGAGTATGACCGTTTGTGTTGCCATTCAGTCCAGAGGTTGGATGGCCCCATGGGTGACCATTTACCGTCTGGAGCGGTCCCAATAGGGACCATTTATGTTTCACATGGTCCAAGGCAGACCGTTTATGTCTGTTGATAGGCAGTTAGTAGGTGACCGTCCCAACTTGTCAAACGGCCTATGGAGAACCGTTTGAGCTCTGAGGCAGTCCATCGATCGTCCGTTTACCCAGGAACGACCGAGGGTGGACCGTTTATTGTGTGTTGTCTGACCGATAGCTTCTCTGTGCTGATTTGAGTTCCGGGTGAGTGGACCTCGATCCATGTGCTGGCCCGTGGCCTGACTGATGATGCTGGGCATCATGTGTGGGCCATATGTTAGGGTGCCGTGAGGTCCTGGGAGGTGGTGTTCTTAGCTTGTTATCGTGAGTCAATGCCGGTACGAGGTGCGGTCCGTGGTTTCAGACCTAGGGATTAGGCCAGATTGACGGCGTTGTGCCATCGCATGCAGCGGTCTCGACCCGAGTTTCGTGACTCAAGGACCGTTGGGTTTATTAGATCTAGTGGGCTGTCCAGAGTCTGGTGGCCGTGAGACACCTGTTACTCCGAGTTACTCGCAAGGGGTGCGTGCGTGATTTTCAGTGTTCACATTTTGTGAGCCCCCACTAGTCGTAGCTTTCCTGCGTACGCGGGTGCGGACCCACTTGGGAGTAGTGGAGAGCGTGACCCGAGTGAGACGATTTTACGCTGGTTATCGTAGGGCCCCTTGCCTTTGCAGTCTGAGTCTGGCTGGGGGAAAAATCAGCTAGAGGACCCGACTTAGAGCAGATGGTCTGTGTGTGCACGCGTAGCTGGGGGCAGAGGACACGTGCTGACGAGTGTGACCCTACCTAGTCCTTCTTCAGTGGTTACTAGTACGGTGTCTTAGCCTCCGCCTGGGGTGTCGTAGGCAGGCACCTGAGGTGCGGACTAAGACGTCAGTGGACGCATTTGGCCTTGCTTCTGGTGGGCGGTACTCCGGCCACGTGACGTGAGTTGTAGTGTCGCGGGTTTCCATTACCTGTCGTCGAGACAGGGTTTCATGTGTTGATTCAGGTGTGTTCTCCTGGAGTTGAGGTCTAGGGTTTCTGGTGAGAGTCACCGAGGGGTTTCCCTAGCCAGCGTAGTCTTCACGACGGTGAGGTCGTGACTGTGCTTCCAGACTGCGTGGGTTTTGGTGTGGGCCCTTGTTTGTGAGGACATGCCTCCACGATAGTGGCATCGTGTTGTTTTCTTGGTAGCATGACTAGGGCGGTCGCAGTCTGGTGGTTAGTGTCTAGTTGTTCCCCGACCGTGGGATCAGGGTGTTGGGTTCCGTTCTGGTACAGTAGGAGTAGTTGCAGAGCCGAGATTTTACCGGCCACCATGTTTACTATTCCTACTGTTACTGTTGTTCTTGATGTAGTTGCTGCTTTCCGTACCACCGTTATTTTCGGTTGGGGTTCCGCGGGACCCCTACTGAGCCAGTGATAGGAGACTCACCCCTGGTTTTCAGGTGCGGCAGTTCTTCCTCGAGGTTCGAGGGCGTTGCGTGGAGGCTCGACCCCGAGTGCTCATCGAAGAATGTGATCCCGCGTCCCTTGGGTGAGTGCGGTGGTGGCGATGCTGACGTCAAGATGTGGGATCCGGAGCGCCTCCTCACGAAAGCATGAGATGAAATCCCACAACGTCTCTTCCTTTCCCTGCCTAAGAGTGTGCAGGGTCACCGCTGACTTGGCCATCTTTCGGTAGCCAATGAAGTTCTCCTTGAATAGCTTCTTGAGCTGTTGGAAGGAAGAGATGGTCCCTGTCGGTAGGGACTCAAATAAGACCCGGGCGTTCTCCCGGAGGGCTGTGACGAACGCCAGACACTTCACGATATTCGAGGCCCGATGAAAAACTAGGTGAGACTCAAAACTATGCATGTGGTCAGTCGGGTCAGTGGTGCCGTCATAGGAGGTGAAGGATGGCAACTAGAGCTTTGGTGGAATGAAGGCTTCCATGATCTCCCTGGAGAAGGGGGCATGGAAGTCCTTGTCTTCGTCGATAAGGCCCCGGTGCTTGGCGGCGAGGAGGACCTCATCAAGGTAGCAGACTTTCTCTTCAATTTCTTCGAAGCGCTAGAGTCACCGATCCATGGCCGGGTTGGAGTGCAGCGGGCTACGTACTCTTGGTGCCGGTGTATTGTGCGACTGTCGCATTCTGGTGACAGAAGCATGGGAGGCCTCTCGCACTTGGCGAGAGTTTGCCATGACCTGGGCTCCCTCATCCTGCCATCGCTCAGAGGGCACACGTTGGGGGTTTGCTAGTCGATCTAGGAGGTCCTGACATAGCCCCGTCAGGGCTGCAATCTGTTGGGGGATCTCTTCAAGGTCACCGGGCGTGACTTCGGGGCGTGGATGGGCGGAGGAGGCTTCCTGTGATCCACGTCGGGAGTTGGCTCCCTGGTGGGAACCGCGCCCCGGGTGGCTGGCGTTGCGAAGACTTCCACGAGGTGCCATGTCTTTTTGCTATGTTTCCCACAGACGGTGCCAAGAAGTGTAGCGGCGAGAAAATGGATCCTACGCCACGTACCACCTTATCTATTTATTGATCGGGAAAGTCGTCCGGCACCAGTGAAAGCCTACAAACACCAGAGACCAAGAAGGCATCAGAAGGAGTCTCGGGCCCTACCCCAGGGGACAACCCTCCAATGCTTAAGTCAGCAACGGTCCAAAGTAAGAACATAGAAGAGCAAAGATGAAGAGAGTTGGAGATCGCTGTCGTGGATATGAGAGACGTGGAGATCCCCCAGTCGAGTGCTCGCTGCTCTCAGTTGTTGATGGTTTATGTTCCTCTTTATCCCCGCCCCAAAACTATACTATGCATGTATGTATATGAGCATGAACAAGCATGGAAGTATGATGAATAAAGGGGCAATGAATAAGTAGGAAAAAGTACCGTGATCGCCACCAAGGATTAACAATGCCAAAGGGATGAAGAGATAAAAGGAACGGTGCCATGTACCTTAGAAAAGGATGAAGACTTGATCGCGCTTAAGGAACGGGGTGCGGGGAACGTCGTGGATTCAACCTCCTCTCCTTCCAGTCGACTAGAGGAAGAGGGCCTCATGTTAAATCATGCTCTCATGCAAAACAAAGTCAACACAAGAGAAAAACCCATTAGAAACATGTTAAGTGTAGCATTAATCCCGCAGTGATAAAATAGGGGTAAAGAATGTGGGAGAAGGCACCAGGGGGAGGTTTTTAACCCCTGTGGAAGGGTGGAAAAGATAGGTGTACTTTTTGTGATGAGATAGAAGCAGATAGGAGGAGAAAACACGCAGTAGAACTACGGGGAGAGTGCATGCAAAATGGAGAAAAGTGCAGACAGAGTACAGAAAATAGTGCAGTTGTGATGATTCGTGAAATTGAGAAGGGGAGAACTAAGAGAATAGACAACGAAATCAAGCCCTTGAGCATGGAATTAAAAGCTAATACTTCCCTCTTCAAGATGGGGTCGAAGTTGTGAGTTGGAGATGAAGCATCGCCCCACGTCCAAAAAGAGCCTCCCTTCGCGTTCTGCAAACTGGGCATTTATTTATAGGAGCGGAAAAAGTCTTAGGTTTAAGTCTGAGATAAACACCAAATTTAGGGGATTTAGATGCACAAATCTCTAGATAATAGTGGGGATAATAGTCCTGGATCAATTAGAGTCGATCTGGAAGCTTCTTCTTAGAGAAAATAGATCAAACAAGGTCTCCAAAGAGTCCCACGGTGAAGAAATCAGAGTCCAGGATGTTCAGGACTCCCTGTTTGGCAAACGATCTAACGCACGATCACATACGGATGAAAACGGTCATGGGAGGACCGCAAGACTATGGGAAATGGTCTAGGGGGTGACGACAAGGCTTCAAGGGTGAAACGGGGTGATTTCGTGCAAGTTTGGGGCCTAGCAGTTTAGGGGAGACCATTTTTATCACCTAGCGGTCTTCCTAGGACCGCTAGGCTGCTGGAGGAAAATTTTTGGGCAAGCTTCACGTGACTTTGAAAATCAGAGTATATAGTGAAAATGGTGCAGAATTAGTGAAAGTGGTAGAATAAGAAATTGTAGATAACTTAAAGATGAACAATGTTTATGAAGAGAGAAAGATGATCAGAAGAGTGAGAAAATGGGACGAGAACCAGAGAAAAATGCTGGGTTCACTGGTGAACAACACAATTTGCCAGAAAAATGTGAATAACTTGAAATCAGTGGAGAACTGGCTAATGGCGTAGAAGAAGAAAATGTAGATCTTCAAAGAGAAAACAACTTTGGTGAAGTACAGAAAATGAATAGAGGAATGTAAGGGGATGCAAACGGGCCATGTTTAGGACTACGCAGTAAAAGGTGCCGAATGCTTGATGGAAGTTGACCTAAATGGGCCGAAAGTTGATTTGGAAGGCCGAAAACTAATAAAATAAGTCCCAGCGCTCTAAGAAATCATGATATCCGAAGTCCAAAGGTTAGGAAATAATAAAATGGGCTCAAAATTCATCCAAGGAAGGCTTCAAAATAATGGGTAATTCGGGACATCCAAAATGATGAATAAGAGAAATGACTCGACTTGCAGGCTAAAAATGGGTGTCAACAGTTGCGAGGCTGAGGGGTGAGCGAGACCAGTCCCAGGTGCAGGTCATCGAGATGAAGGGCATTATAGCAGGACTGAAGGAAGCCCTCTGACTTTTGGGAAAGAAGTCAGAGCCTAGCAGGAGCCAAAGCGGTGTACCCGGTAGCACATATCGAGGTTACTTCACCGACTCTTCCAGCTACCGGAGGAACGAAGAGGAGGAGCGACGGCAGCATCGTGAGGAGGAGAGCACTGCCATAGACTCATCGGTGAAGCGACATGAGGGCACTGGGGATAGCGGGGGTCCAGGAGAGGGACCGACTTGATGAGTTTTTACCCTTTGGACTTATACATGCATGTACTTGACTCCTTTTTACTTAATGAAAATATGATTTCCTTTTTTTAAATGCAACTATATGAATGCTAACTCTAATCCAACGACGACCCCTAAGACCGACAAAGAGAGCGAGAGGGCGAGACAGAGTAGACTTAAGCCCCCAGGGAGATGGGAGAACATGGAAAAGAACATGGTGGTCAAGTGAGAAAAATGGTCCAAGCAGGGCCGCTACCCCTTTGGTGGTGGTCTTGCAAAAGGCCGCTAGGGGTAGATGATAAAGAACTAAGAAAAGTAGGAAAACGGTCTCCTCAAGAGCACAAGAGGGAAAAAATAGTCGTGTCGTGAGCCTTAGGCAACACGAGGGAGCAGTCGGCGAAGGTCGGGGACAAACGGTCGTCTGACGACCGCTAGAGGAGCCTAGCGGTTGTGCAATAGACCGCAAGGGAGAATACTTAGTTAAATCCGAGCGGGACACTTCGGGAGAGTCCTAACCCGTGGATAGGAGCGCCCAAACTACACTAAGACTCAACCTAACCCAAATTGAGGCTTCCTAGTCTCAATCCCAATGCACTAGGACTAGAACCAAAGTCTTATAACTAGGAATACACCCAGAACTTGCAGCTCATAGAAAACTCTTCCTTTAAGACTTGAAAACTCCATTAAAGTACCCAAGCCACTATGAAGAGACGCTTTGAAGCCAGCACCATGGGTGAGGTTGTCCACAACGGGCCAAAGCCGGCTAGGAAGGAGCATGGGGAGCTACAGCGTCTGACCTCCATCCCCAAGCACCTGAGTACAGACCCTTCAAGAGAGGTAAGCTAAGTCAAAGGTTCATAATTTCATCAATTTCCTTAAGCTTCTTATATCATCCCTCTTCTTCTTCTCCTCTTTTTTTTTTCTCTTCTTTAGCTCCTTCCTGGCCCAAGATGCTACTCCAGCCTGAAGTGGGTGGCTCCCATGATAAAGGAACTCCCTTTAGAGGTCATCTCAATCCCAAGGGAATGGCACATTCACCCACTATTAGTCTTAGCCAAGAATTTCTAGAAAATTTTCCTAGATTGGCCTAGCATTTCAGCCATAGTGGAATTGTAGCATCCTCAAACACACACCTTTGTGTTCCCAACCTTTGAAGCTACTATCCTTATAAAGGAGGTTGAGACCTATCTATCCCTTCCTAAGACTAAAGTGGGGGATGAAGACCTAGTGTGTCATACAGTTGACCCTATTGACCTATCACTCATCTTGGGGGATTTCATACACAATCCAAAGGATGTTAAAACCATGATTAGCTCCCGCCAAATTCACTTGATTCCCTTGGCTCAATGGATCACCGCGTATTGTAAAAATAAGAGTGGGAGGTATGAAGCCATAGCCAAAGCTACATCTATTTACTTGTGTGGGGTTTTACTCTTTTCTACCACCGACCACCGCTTAGACATTCCAAACCTCAGTATTATTAGCGGATTGTGGTGGGGTTTATCCATCTCCCAAGCCATCCTTTCCTACCTTTACGAGGGCCTTAGCTCAGCTTCCCTAGGAGGTCCCCTCTTCGGGTCCATGATTGTTCTTGAGTGTTGGGTGGGGTTTAGATTGAAATTCTTACCCAAAGAGGATGCTCCAACAACGAACAGCATATTCAGGAGCCACCCATTCTTCTTCATTGGGGGTACATCTAGGTTTTGTTGTGTCCCCTGGGCACAAGTATATATATGTTGTTTAGCTTTGATGCTAGCAACATATATTATTTTGTTTTGATAACAGCAACATAGTGACTCTGTGTATGAATCTTAATCTTGTCACCATAAGCCTGTCAACATATGGTGTCTGTTTGCATTGTATTCAGGTCACATTGTGCTTGCTTGTATTTCATGATATGTGCCTGTCTACATAGTGTGTTTGCTTGCATTTCATAATTCTGTGTTGATATTTTAATGCTGGCTGAAGGAATGCATGAATGCATCATACTGATCTTATTGCCATAGTCTTTACTTATGTCATAGTTATTGCTGAAGATGATTCTGCTCTGAGGTGGTAGACCGAGAAAATCCAGTCTGTGAATGCTGGTGGTGCGGGGCCACCCACCAGGAATACTGGAATAGGCCCCCAAGAAGCAAAGTCTGTAGTGAAGGCCAGTGGCTGGGTGACTCGAGTGTAGGCCTTCGCCCGAGCCAATAGTAGTGTTACAGATGCTCACAACGACGTGCTTGCACTTGGAGCTGACACTGCAGGGGGTACCGAGGTGCTGGTGACCCGAGGTCTTGAGCCTAGACTGGGAGCTGGCGAGACCAGAAGGCGCGATAGAGGGCCCTCGATCTATGCCAAGGTCACCGCATCCCATAGAGGCAGACCCGTGCTGGGAGCCGACGTTGTCAGGTTGTGGAAGAAATGCCCCCGAGGTGGAACTGGGAGGTGCAAAGCCAGTCACGGATCACTCATGCCAAGTGTCATCCTCGGGAAACCCCGGGGCTGTATGCCCGGTCTGGGTGCTGAGACGCCTCGTACCAAGGGTTGAGAACCCGAGTGAGGCTGTTGCTCTTCCGAGGTTCAGGTCGAGAGCGCCAAACGGGATGTTAGGGAGCCATGCCCCCGGGTCAGGAGAACTGTGTGGGGAGTCAGCTCGGTGGAGGCTCGGGGTTGACGGCCCGAGTAGGGTATTGAGGAGTCAAACACCTTAGGGTGGAGACCCAGTCCGGATGCCAACTTGGCTGGGGCCCGGGGCTGGAGGCCGAGTGAATTGCAGAAGTAGAGACCAGAACTCGGGACGTGAAGCCTGCGTCAGGAGTCAGTCGGGACTGGGCCC
Source organism: Amorphophallus titanum (assembly GCA_024336825.1). NCBI lineage: Eukaryota > Viridiplantae > Streptophyta > Magnoliopsida > Alismatales > Araceae > Amorphophallus > Amorphophallus titanum. The sequence goes on from JANBPO010009603.1 coordinate 68,612,215, forward strand.
GAGGGCTAGTGCTTGCTTGGGCTGGGACTGGTACGGGCACTGGTAACAGGAGATCCAAGCCTGACGCTGGGTCTGGCTGTCGAGACTGGTAACTTGTGTGGCGCATTGGTGGCACCAGAAGAGACAGGAGCTGGGGGTGGCGGCGGAGTAGCCACGGGGACCACACCCAAAAAGTAGGGTGATCTGACGACCGGGGTGAAACTGTCAAAAGTGATCGACACCACCAAGTAGCCCACCCGTGCGTGGGTGGCGATGATGATGGGACCGTAGGTAACGGCCGCCATAGTTGTTGAAGCACCGAATGAGTGGGGAAAATGGCCGCTGACAGTCATCAAACACGATCCGATAACTGGGCGACGAATCGGAAGCTGCTGGGAAGTGTGAACAGGTGCTCTTGTTCTACCTCTCCTACAAGGATAGGAAAAGGGCACCAGGACTTTAGAGTTGGCACGGACTTTCTCCTTAGTAAAAAGAAGGAAGGCGGGAGACGTCCCACCAGGTGTGCCATCCATTTGTTCACACGTGATGGGGTTCCGCCGGTGTGGCATGCGTGCGGTGACCAGAGTGAGGGGTAGGATATAGCTACGGGACAGGTGCCAGAATGTAAGGTGTTTCGAGCACTCCCTCTCATGATCGTATCTTTCTCAGAGCGGCACCGTGCACTCGCCTTTGACGGAGAGTCAAGGGGAGACCGAGTGACACGAGAGGTTTTCAGATTTGAGGGGAAATATGGCTGGGATGCGGGCATGCCAGTCAATTTCTCGACAATCACCCGTGGAACCGAATGTTTAACTGGGGATGCGCCACCAGGGCGCGGTACGTGGACTCAAGGGGTGAGAGACACGTGGAGGGAAGGACGGTTTCATAGGTGCGAGTGCACAGGCAACTGTGGGGAGTCATGTACAGGACGTCTTTTCCTACCAAATACAAGCATTCGGTGTTTATTTACATCAGATTGAATCTGAAGACCTTTGTTCCATGCCGAAGAGGAGTCCGTATATTTCTGAAGTCCTAGGTGGAGAGCCGGGAGCACTTTGCAGCTGTAGGTTCGCCTCATACTGGGTGGTGCTGGCTGAGGTCAGGGGGTGCTGGAGGTTCACACTAGGTGACACAGAGGGAGGACTGAGGGCCCGAACGTGGATGCAAGAGCATTCGTCCAATTGGCATTGTAATTTCTGAGTTATACATGTCTTTATAGGTAGGCCGTAGTGGCCAAGGTACAATTGGTGCATGCCACGAGACAATTTTGATGTGATGATCGGTCCCCAGGTCGATGCGTGATTGATGAACACATGTGTATTTTACAGAGGGCTTCTCCCATGGTGTGGGCCGTGGTCGCGATGCCGAACGGGGGGCTCATGACTGGATAACTAGAGGGATGCGTCGATCCGGTGTCTGGGCGAGGGTCGATCATGACTCAAGTTCAGTGGTCAAACATGGCCTTGTGACTGCGGGAGAGCGTGATGTCATGGTACGTGCGTGGTTGCGACCAACGAGCACGTGAGGGGGAATCCTGACATGAGGGGACGTTCGCCCTTGTCATAATGTTCCGCACATGGTGGGTGTTGACTTGTGTGTTACGGCTAAATACGGCGTAAGGGAAGTGCAAACGACATACCCCCGGCGTACTAAGCTAACGAACAAGTCACCCACACACAATTCTCCTTAGCTCGTTGCTTGGAGCCACTTGAAGCTTGAAGCTGCGTATCTTCTAGTCATAGTCTACCATCATAGTCATAAAATCTCTGTTGCGTGTGTGAGACAGTGAGAGAGAAAGAGAGGGAGACAGAGTGACAGAGAGGAAGACAAAGAGGGGCTCGGCCCCTCCCTCACTGTGAGAGAGATAGAGGGGGGAGAGAGAGTGTGTGGCAGAGTGGGAGAGGGGCCAACCCCTCTCTGTGAGTGCGTGTGTTACAGAGAAAGAGTAAGAGAGGGAGACGGCGAGAGAGAAATAAGGAGAGGGAGATAGAGTGAGGAAGAGAAAGACAGAGAGGGCAGTAAGAGAGGGAAACGGAGAGAGGGAGAGGGAGACGAAGAGAGAGGGCTACCAGAGGTCCGTCATCGCCACTCGCGGCTTGCCGCTCGCTCGCCCGCCCGAGCCCCTAGAGGTTAGGGTTTGAGGGAGGGAGGGGGCGAACGCTCGACGGCGTGGGAGGGCTCGAGGAAAAATTTAAAAGGTGGATCCGTTTGAAACGGGTTTGGCAACCCGATACGCGTATCCGATACACGAGTGGCGAGAAAAAAGAAAAAAACTTCGCGAGGCGGGGGAGGCGATGTAAGGCGAACGCGAAGGCGACAACGGCCGTGGCGAGGCGCGTTGCCACTGCCTTGCCTCAACGCCTAGGCGAGCGCCTAGGCGCGATTTCGACTACATAGAACGTAACTGTGGAAAGAACCTAGGTGAGTGCTAAGGCTCGACTCGTGTGGCTTGGGAAGGGAGTAAGTGTACTACCAGGGCAGCCGGTACAGATTTTCAAGCTTCGTGACCTCCTCCGCATTTAGTTCGCTGCGCAAGTGGCGGTAGGACGCCAGGGCGGTGCTCTCCGTTCGTTGTTTGGCTTTGTCTTCGCGAGAGTTCCCCTCTTGTTCCGCCATGGAAGAAGACGAAGATGACCGGATGGACGAACCGGAGGAGCAGGAGGGCGAACGGAGCAAACGGACCACCTCTGCAGTGGTTGCCACAAGCTCCGCAAAGGCCGTGGCGATCTCTTGCTCCTTTCGACGTTCCTCCTGGGACATGGGACGATTGACCAAGATGACGGGCGCTAGAACTTGAAGGAAGCCCAGCGATGAAGATAGAGAAAGGACCCATGTGCCCAGGGGGGGCAGTATTTGTAACCCCTGGGCAGCAGGGGAAGAGCTGCCGTGTCACCTCGAGGTGCCTCGGAAGGCTGATTGCCCCGTATCAGTGCAAAGGATTTCATCATTGCGCCCAAGCCCCCACACGTTAGGGCAACTGCATTTACGGACCCTACGGTCATGCCAAGGACAGCTCGTGGTAGCCGATTCCCACCCTTGCCGAAAAACCCAACACGACCTCTACTCACCGAGCCAAACCCCGACTCGGGAGTAGGGGGGCAAGTGGAGAGGGGGGAATTTGTGGCCCATTCTTTAACTGGCCCAACGGCCCATAAAGACATGTTCGGCCCAATAAGTGACAGCCTAGCTCCACATCGAAGGCCTATGTACTATAAGACCGAAGGTCAAAGCCTAAAAGATAGCCATCTAGTCTTGGCACGGCCACCCATGTGAAGGACTCCCCTACGCTCGGGCGAAACTCCGACGCGCTATCGACTCGAGCCAGTAGAAGTCCGCCAAGTCACTCGCTCAAGGACACCCGGGACCGAAATGGTGTGTGATAAGCTCGGACTTAGGAGGGGAATATCCCTTATCCGCAAATGTGTCAGCCCATCATTGGGACTCCCCTCCTTTCTTACGATCCAGAGTGGACCTCTCGCGGCCGAGCACTTATCCCTTATAATTGAAAGTGAATTTCACGCTAACGTTTGAGAGTGGGGAGGCTATGGGGGGATAAGGGGAGAACAAGAGTCCTGCAACGGTGAGAGTTCACACCGTGGACGTAACGCCCCCGCCTAACGGCCCCTCAAGATTCCCACGACTCTAGAGAGAGAGTCGGCAATTATTTAATCTCAGGGATCGCCTCCAGAAAGAGCTTGCCTAGTCTTCTCAACTAACTTAAGCATCAGAAGGTTTTCCCTCGGATCGCAATCCCAAGCCCCCTGATCGCTTGTCTTGCATTTTGCAACAATCTTTCTTGAGGTGGCTCTGAACAACTGATCTGGGATACCACCCCGGATCCGAAGCTCTACAATCCGGTACGAGATCTCGCATCTTCAGTCTATCATACATGAGAATGGGGAGGTTTATGACGATGTTGCACACAGGATTAAGGTAGACTGGTTAAAATGGAGAAGCGTATCTAGAGTTCTCTGTGATCGTCATATGTCTCTGAAACTCAAAGGGAAGTTTTGTAGAATGGTTGTAAGATCTGCTTTGTTATATGGTACCGAGTGTTGGGAAGTACGAAAAGAATACATTCACAAAATGTGTGTAGCAGAGATGAGGATGCTGAGATGGATGTGTGATAAGATTAAGAAAGACAAGATAAGGAATGAGCGTATCCATAAGGACTTAGGGATAACCCAATTGATAGTAAAATGAGAGAAATAGACTCATGTGATTTGGACATGTGCTTCACGATATTATCATTTTTTTACGTGTTAACACCTGTCTGAGTCTGGCTGACATTGCCCTACCCTCGAGTCCTCTGCAAATCTCTCTCCAACGTCGTCGCTGCTCTGCAAGCTGCATCCAAACTCTGGCCTCAAACCCTAGACAAACTGCTCGGCCTTCAACTCCTCATCTGCCATCATATGAGGCGTATAACGGCCCAACTTGATGAACATGGATCGGTACTGCATCACTGCCATGTCCCCCTGGACCAATTCTAAGAGCTCACGCATCTTCTGCGATCTGACAAGGATGGACAAAAAGCACGCTCGAACGCCGTGACGAACTCCTGCCACGCAATCTGCCAAAGGGGACGGAACTGAAATGACACTCCCCACTCTGCCGTCCACTAGGTCTGGGCTGACCCCTGCAACCAATGGGTCGCCAACACCACCTTCTCCTCCTCAGCACACTCCATAGAGCTGAATATCCTCTCCAACTCATCCAACCACTCTCTGGCTACCTCTGGATCTGGCTATCCGTTGTAAAGGGATGGTTGGATCTGCAAAAACTCCTTCAGTACCCAACCGCGACCATCCCGAGACGACGAGCCCTCGCCAGCTTCACCCCCCTGCTGTTGTAGAACATATTGATACATGCCTCTAATGAACTCATCTGCTCCAGGAACTCGTACCTCTCTAGCTGCGCCTTCTAGGAATGTGGCTCTGCTCTGCTCCTCCTGACCCTCACCTGACTCTCCCTGCTAGGAACGAATCCTTCTCCTCGGCGCCATAACTCCCTGGCAGTAAGAAAACAACGAACGGAATCAATAAAACACACGACGCCCTAAGCTAGTCGCCGACTGTACAAGACATTCATGGACCTTCTGGATCACTGCAATCATTTCAGATTCTTGTATACCTCCACAACCCCACTCTGATACCAATTGTAACGACTCAAGATCCGAGTACCGAAAAGAAACTGGCATGTCTTGAATCTCGGTCCGCCACCCACGAGCCTGAAGACTCGAAAGGGTTAAAGGATGGTGTGAGGGTACATAAGAAGCTAAAAGTAACTGCAGGAATAACATAATAAACAACTAAATAATAATACAAGAAATTAAATAAATAACTACAAACTAAAAGCTATAAGGTCCAGTGTGTCTCATGTCTAAAATAAGTACAGTCAGCAGAAAGAAAAAGTACAAGTACACGGGCATACCCCGCCTCTGACAACTGGCAACTAGCCCTGAGCGAATGAACCATGAGGAGCCTCGGACGCGCCCCTCGATGAACCCGCCTCACCTGAAAATATAGAGGTGAGCCTCATTTCATAGACTAAGTAGGGATCCCGCGGACCCCCACCTCGCACGAGAAAACAAGGCGACAAGGCACGCGCAAGCACGGAAGGTAACACTACCTAACGAGAGTACGGCGAAACCAACAAGCAATAATAAATAAACAGAAAAGCTCTCTACAACTAGTTGTACTGTACAAACCAACCTCGGTCCAACAAAACACGAGTCCATACCTGCAGGCGACAGGAGCTCTAGCCACTAGAAGAAAGATCGGATACGTCCCCTGACGTCTTACACCGCGCCCAAGTGTCTCCCTACTCACCCCAGGCGGAAACTGAGACACACAACAAGTACCACGAACAAGGACTAGTTGGGGTCACGCTCGTCAACGCGCGTCCTCTGCCCCTAACTACGTGTACACACACAGACCATCTGCTCTAGGTCGGATCCTCTAGCTAGTTTTTCCCCCAACCGGACTCAGGCTGCAAAGACAAGGGACTCTACGGTAACCAACCTAAAAACTGTCTCACTCGAGTCACGCTTTCCACCACTCCCAAGTGAGTCTGCACCCGCATGCGCATGAAAGTTTCGACTAGTGGACAGGTCACTGGAGGTGAAACTCGACTCACGAAAATCATCGATCGGAAGGAAAACGGAGTGGTGGTCCACCCGGGACTACCCTCAGCCTAGCGGTCCTCTCAGGACCGCAAAGCAAGCCTAGCGGTCTCCTTGGGGACCGCTAGGTACCGCCATGCGGTCAACCCATGACCGCAAGGGAGCGAGCCATAGGGGAGCCTAGCGGTCTATTGCCAGGCCGCTAGCCCAACCCAACGATCCTCACCTGACCGCAAGGCAACCAGAAACGGTCATGCCCTGATCGCTAGCCAGTACGCGGCTCCCAACGGTTGGAAACACACACCCCGTGGGTGCTCCGGTCAAACTGGAGAAATGATCGTGAGCCAACCACTAATCTGAGGGTAGCGGTCTATCGCGTGACCGCCACCTTGAGCCTAGCGGTCCTGGGAGGATCACTAAGACCTACCGACACTACATAGTTGCTTAGCGGCCTCCTGAGGGCCGGTAAGGGAACATAGCGGTCCTTGGAAGGGCCGCAAGGCTCACCCGAGCGCGAAACCGATGGGAAAAGCCAAAAACTCCGATCTACGTCCCGATCATCGCCCCATGATGGAGAAACAAAGGGGAATCCATCCCTAACCCTCCTATCATGATTCTACACCCTTAGTACATCTCATGTCTAAAATAAAGTATAGTCAACTGAAAGAAAAGTACAAGTACATGGGACATACCCCGGCTCTGGCAACTGGCACTAACCTCGGCTACTGGAACCACACTAGACCCCTGTCGCACCACTCGAAGTGCCGTCCTCACCTGAAACACGGTGAAAACACGCAGGGGATGAGCCTCATTTCACAGGCTCAGTAGGGATCCCTCAAACCCTACCTCACACGAAAAATAAAGCAGGAAGAAAGAAAGCAGGAAAGTGCCCTACCTAGCAGGAGTACGGTGGAACCAACAAGCGGGAATAAATATACAAAAAAATCACCTATTCTAACAGTACCATACTACTGAACCTCAGTCCGTCAAAACTTGAGTCCATACCTGCCAGTAGACAGGAGCACCACCCACTAGAAGAACGATCGGATGCATCCCCTGACGTCTTACACCGCGTCACAAGTGTCTAGTTACAACGCCCCAGGTGGAGACAAGACACACTCAGTAACCAGAAGTACCACCAAAATAAGGTCTAGCTGAGGTCGCACTCTTCAGCGTGGGTCCAACACCCCCAGCCTCGTGTGCACACTCAGATCATACGCCCTAGGCCTGTCCTCTACCTGGTAATTCCCCCTAAGCTCGGACTCGGCTGTACGTGGGGGCCCTATGGTAACCAGCCTACTCACCGTCTCACTCGGGTCAGCCTGCTTCACCACTCCCAGGTGGGTTAGCGCACGCGTGCCGTAAGAAGGCTATGACCAGTGGACGTGTCACCGGAAGAACGGACTCACAAGTCACCGAAAATGACTCCGAAGGTAAACAAGTGCAAGGATCACTCCTCATACAACACCGACTCATGGTGACGTAAGCCGAAGGTGCCATATCCCGGGACCCCCCACGGCGCCCCACACATGGTCCCCACATGATGCCTAGCATCAGTCAGACCATAGGTAAACACGTGGATCGAGGTCTGTTCACTCGGGACTCGAATCGACATGGAAGAAACCATCGGCTAGGCCTCAGACGATGAACGGTTCATCATTGGCCGCTCAAGGATGCACGGCTAAACCTTAGCCGTGCGTGGGAGAAGGATGGTCCAACCTGGCCGTTCATCAACCCCAACGGCAAGAAACATGAACGGTCAGACGCTAGCCACTCAAGGAGAGGGCAGCTAGAACCTCGCTGTTCAAAGGCATGGACGGACCCACCTAGGCCGCTCATCCACCAACGGTAAGATGGGACGAACAGCCAGAACATGGCCGCTCATGGGGACGTACGGCTATTACCCTAGCCGCTGACCCAAGTGCACTGTGCAAACAACGGTCAGAAACTCACGGAATGCGCGGTTGGTCTCAGGCCGCTCATGGGGATGAACGGTCGCACCACTGGCCACACTTGCCCACCGAAGGGCGGTCAGGCCAGGGCCGCACAAAGAGGAATGGCTGACCCTCAGCCACACCAGGGGGATGGACGGTCCAACATGATCGTACCTCCTCCAATGGTAAGAATACAAGTGCGGCTGGGCCCTAGCCGCACAAGGGAAGGGCGGCTAGGACCTCACCGCACAAGGCTTGTGTGGTCCAACCCTGGCCGCACAACCTGCCAACAGTACCAGGTGACGGACGGCCAGACCCTGGCCGTACGAAGGGTCATGCGGCCAGACCATGGCTGCACACCCAAGTGCACTATGCAACGGTCACAAGCCACGATCGAAATCACAAGGGATGGGCGGTCGACATGGGGCCGCACATAGGGGACGTGTGGTCCCACGATAGGCCGCACAAGCCCGCCGCGCTCTCAGCCGAAGTGCGGTCCCCACGGGGCCACACATGAGGATGTGCGGGCCCTGGTTCGACCGTACAACCCTCACCAGTGCGAAAACGGCGAATCCGCCGAATTTTGCCCATTTTGACCCCATACACGTCCCACAGAGGGGGAAATGAAGGAAAAATGACCCCCAAGCCCCCTAGCATGCTTCTACGCCTCTAAAACACAGATTCGCGATGTAAAACGGTGGATCAGGCGAACTCTCCCCGCGACATGGTTTTCTGTTCCCAGCGCAAAATCACCCACGCTCGACCTCGTCTCGGCCTACAAACCGCGGGAATGAAAGGCAATGAGCTAGGGAACGTCACCCTACCTTCGTTCTGTGTTGAGGCGCACCGATCCGGGCTTAATCAATGAAGAACGTCGTTCAGAACCTTGAGCCTTCACGCTTCCCACGCACGCCGTACGCCCACGCGATCGCCTCGCCGTCACCCACATCATCGCGCCGTCGCCCTGCCGCCGTCTGCAGCCAAAACGGAGCACGCGCGGTCAAATGGGAGAGAGAGAGGGAGAGGGGCGCGGTCACGGGAGGAAGGAAGAAGAAGAAGGAAAAAAAAGAAATGAAATGAGATATTTATAGAAAATCTATTTTTTTAAAAAAATATCGAAAAAAATCACATTCCCACGATGCTCGGAACGCACCGATCGCAACGATACCACTCCCACCTGGGTGAACGACTTAGTTGGCCCTAACTCCCCGTCGCTACTGCTCCCCAAATCCGCCATGTCCATCCAACATTACCCCCACTCTCTCTCTCTCTCTCTCCCTCTGGTTGTTCAGACCCTAGGCGAGCTCCGCTGATGCCAGACGGCGACGGGCCAGCCCGCCTATCCACTCCGCTGCTGCTCCCTGGCTGAAGCATTTCGAGGCGCGGCACCACCGCCTCTCCAGATCCGGCTGCCTCCATGAAGCGGTTCTTCCGGCCGCGCCACGGCTTCCTCCTCCTCCTCCTCCTCGTCGCGCTCGCCACCACGCTCACTTACCGACCCGGCTTCCTTGACTACTCTCAGCTCCAGGTCCGCCCCGAGGACTTCCACCTCCTTCACAAGTCCGCGAGGAGATCCAGGCCGTCCTCCCCTTCCATTAACTCCACTCTGCTGCGGCTCGCCGCTGTGGATGTGGGAGAGACGGAGCTGAGGAAGGAGATCGAGGAGCTGGTCGACGGGAGCTTCGCCAGCGCCGGCGACCGGCGCTACCGGTCCATCTCCGCGTGGCGGCGGTTCCACCACCCGGACGACCGGGAGAGGCGCCTGCGATACGCTAGGTCTATCCCGATCCGCCTCCGCTTCCCCAGGGACCACCGCGCTTTTCCGGAGTTCCGCCGCGCCCTCCGCGATTGGTCCCGCCGGCGGTGGTTCCGGCCGGGCATTATGTCGGAGCTAGTGGAACTCGTCAAGCGCCCCCTCGACCTCCACCACTACGCTGGCCTCCGCCCCGGGAATCCGGTCTCCGGTAGCAGCGGCGGGAGCGACCACCCGACCCGGAGGTACGGCTCCTGTGCCGTGGTGGGGAACAGCGGCATCCTGCTGAGGGATGACCGCGGCGATCTGATCGACGGGCACGACCTGGTCATTCGGCTTAACAATGCTCGCACCGAGGGGTATCACCGCAACGTCGGCTCGAAGACCGGGCTCTCCTTCGTCAACAGCAACATACTCCACCTGTGCGCGCGCCGGCGGACCTGTTTCTGCCATCCCTATGGTGAGAACGTGCCCATCATCATGTACATCTGCCAGGCCGTGCATTTCCTCGACTATGCCGTCTGCAACGCCTCCCACAAGGCCCCCTTGCTCGTCACCGACCCCCAGCTCGACCTCTTCTGCGCCAGGATCGTCAAGTACTACTCGCTCAAGCGGTTCGTGGGGGAGACGGGAAAGGCACCCGAGGAATGGAACAAGGCACACGACGCAAAGATGTTCCACTACTCGTCCGGGATGCAGGCCGTGATGCTGGCGGTGGGCATCTGCGACCGGGTCAGCCTTTTCGGCTTCGGGAAGTCGGCGGAGGCGAAGCACCATTACCACACCAACCAGAAGGCGGAGCTGAGCCTGCACGACTACGAGGCGGAATACGCCTTCTACCGCGACCTCGTCGAGAGGCCGCAGGTAATACCATTCCTCACGGAGTCCAGATTTAGAGTTCCGCCGGTGACCGTATACAATTGAATACTCCGGATTCCTTTCTTGTTTTGGTAAATGCTGCCTCCCACGAAAAAAGTGAAGAAAACAAAAGTGTAAAGGAAAAGAAAGAGAGGATTTTTGCTGGGATCACTTTGCTCCCTTGAATCCTGCATCTGTCAAAATAGAGCAGGAAACCCGTCACTGTAAAATTGGGAACCTGGATATTGGATTTTTGTCTCAGATTCTTTGTGAAATGATAGCACCATTTCGTGACGATTCTGTTTTCCTATATCGGTCTCATGGTATTGTAATTAGCTACGACTTTTGGGCGACTTTTTTGCTTGGAGAATCAGAACCTATAAATGTGCCACCAATTATATTAGTAAAGCAAGCTGACTGCGGGACAGAGACAAGTTTAAAGGTAACTGTAATTCTCACTCAAAAAAGCAAAATGAAAAGACCTGGTGGTACACCTGAACTTTTTATTGATATGACCTAAATTCTAAATTAAAAAGACTAGTGTAATAATGTCTTCATATGTTTCAAGGTGTTGACTTGCCAGTTTTAAAACTTCCCACCACTCCTTTGCTTCCCCCAGATTCAATAGCTTGGGAATTCTCTGAGAAGGACTAGTTTGCTCATACACCGAAAGATGCCAACAATGGCATTGCAACATGCTTCAGTTCTCTGTGGACCTGCATAACATCATTTTCTGAGATGTTGCTGTATATGAATCGGCATGCTTGAATGGCTTAAGATTGTGGCCAAGCTTTTGAATCTATTGCCATTTGCCAGCAACACAAAATTGATGATAATGTGGTCTCTATGGAGAGGGTACTCTCTAATCTAGCATTTTCCTTGGAATATGTCTTCTACATTTAGTGTCACCCAAGTCACATGCTTTTAGTAGGAAATAACGAAAACCTTGAACACACAACGCAGGTGCTTTTGTTTTATTTATGCTAATGCAATGCCACTTCTTGGTTGTTTAAGTGAAAGAACTCACATGCCATGTAGCATTTCTTGCTTAGACACCAGTTAGTTTCTTTCATCTTTCAATTCTGAAAAGCATACATGGGGCCTCCTGGAGCCCTGTAAGATAGTACTCGCCTCACCCTGCGGCGCCTCACCAGCCTCAGTGGTGCGACGATGCTCCTCTGTTAATGTGACAAAGAAGCTACCCACGGAAAAAGAACCAAACTGACAGAGTCATGCCCCATGCTCCTTCGCCCTCTGGTGGCGCTCCTCACTCTCTCGTAGCCACTGCTCCGCTGTGCTGAGACTCAGTTGGAGCTTAGTCATCTAGGCCTCCATGGCCCTCCTCTCATCCCACTCCCTCCTCTCTCTCTCTCTCTCGCTCCCTCTCTTCTTTCTCTATCTCTACCTCCCTCCGCACCACCTAGAGGGCGACACTTAGCTCTATGATGTCGCGGGGCAGCTCCTCCACATCGCGACGCTGCAGCTCTGCCTCTAGCTCCGCCACGGTGGCCGCCCGGACGTCGCGCTCCTCCTCAGCATGGGCCGCCCAGGCTAGTGCATCCTGGATCTCCACTACCTGTCAAGGACCAGTCATCTTACAAAATCAGTAAAAGAGAAGAAATGTGTAATGAAGGTTCAATGCAAGCAAGTACTCACCCTAGCCGCGAGCTTGCGCTCGGCCTCCTTAGCACGGGCCACAATGCCGGCCAGCTGCTCCTAGAGGGAGCTGACCTCTAGAGGAGGAGCCTGGGAGCTAGAAGATGCTCCACCTGCCATCCCTGCTGCTGCTGCCAACTGGGCATGTTGAAACAAAGGAACAAGTGACAGATTAGTGACTAAGCATCAAGAATCCAAGTATTAAAAAAAATACATTGCATAACCTTACCAAGATGTCTAGCTCCTGTCGAGTTACAGTAAGCTGTCATCTGGCATCCGCCAACTGGGCCCACAGGTCGGTGATGATGGCGTCATGGGCATCCTGCGATCATAACCATGTAGATTAGTGTCACATACATATGCATACATTCATAAATAAAAATAAAATAAAAATGCTCATTTCATACTTACCCCTGCGGGTCTCTCAAGGTGGAGACACCCTGCATAGGTCTCCCGGTAGCGCCGTAGGTAGTCAGCGCTATCCTGTGCCTGCGACACCACCGGGACGCCACCCTGCTGCCAATCCTGGAACTGGGCAAGGAAGCTCGTATGCCAGTCCACGAGCTTCACCTTGCCTCGGGTCTTCCGCCCGATGTGGCCTGGCTTGTTCACGTCCACCCACTCCTGGGCCAAGCCCAGGGTCCTAATCACCAACTTGAGCCGAAGCAGCTCGATCTCGTTCAGGCATTGGACCCAAATGTCCCACCCGAAGTGAGGTCAGACGGCCTCGACCCAGGGCTGGCCTACATCATCCATGCCCAGATAGGGCCTCCACACCACCTACATTGTCACGCATGTCAGTTTCCACATTTGGCAAATAAAATGTACACCAGATAAAAAAAATCATACCATGGCCTCAGAATAATTTGATAACTCACGTCAGAGCGATGTAAGGTAGTAGGAGTGTGGCGCAACAATCATGATCGGCATCCATCATCTGGCTAGTGGCACGACTGTCGGGTCCCACTGCCTAGCTCTCCCTATCAGGAAGTAGTAGTAGCTCCACACCTGCATCCATCACATGTCATTAGCATAGTCAATTGCATAGCCATGAAATAGAACCAACTGCAAATAAAATTAAAAAAAATACTTGGAGGAATGGTGCGAAGCCACTGACTATCATCTCATGATCTGTCCCTTGAGACAGATCGACAATCAGGTGGGCAAGTAGGGTTGCTCCCCACGCATAGTGCCCTACCCTGTCCAGGTCCACAAGGATCCCCAGGAAGCGACAGTGGATGTCGTCTCCCTTCGTCCCCAGCACTAGGCTGCCCAACAAGAAGAAGATGAACCTCCGGAGGTCTCGATCTGCCTGCTCATGATCACTGGCATCCTAGCAGAACACCCCGCAGGCGGATCCCTCTAGCCGTGCCAGGAACTCCACAACGCTCTCGCTAACGTGTTGACGGGTGTCGACGAATCCCAGTGCCTCCATCATGTCTGTACGGTAGATCATCCTGCTCTCTCGCTCTATGGCACTCGTCTCCAGCCCCAACAGCTCCAGGGCACCCTCTCTGTAGTTCGGGTAAGTGAACCTGCTGACAGCCTCCCCATCCACTCATAGTCCGGTGATCCGGACTACGTCCTCTAAGCTGGGCACCATGTGCCCCCAGGGAATCAAGAACTCCCTACTCACTAGGTCCCACCTCTCCTGCAACGCCTGGATGAGCGGCAGGTCAAGCTGGAAGGGCTCGATTGATAGGAATGCCCCAAATCCCATAGCGTCCACTCGGGCCCGCTGAAAGTTCGGTAACCCTCTATACGTCGCCACCACCAAATACCAGCTAATCCGGGTCCTCATCACGCCCTGAACACCACGATAAAGAAAACAAGAACACAACGTCAGTGAAAGCAGGAGCCAACAATAAATAAATAACAGTAATAACACACAACAAAAAATAAAAAACGTAACAAAAAAGGGGAAAAAAAGAAAAATGGAAAAAAGGCGTTCCTATCCTTCTCATTTCTCCCGTTCTACTTTCTCCCTCGTTTCTCTGTTCCCTCTATTTCTCTCGACGCGGGGCGCGCGACCGTGCCGAGTTGACTGAGGAAGAGACGCGACGAAATGGGATAGAACGTGATAGAATGACGGATGAGGTGGACGTTAGCAGGATTCGTGGGTGGATCCTATGCTAGCATGGTTTAATTGTTTGTCCCTTGTGATTAGAGGTCAGTTTCACTGTGTGGGCCAAGTGGCTTGTCACCTCCAGTGTCGACAGCCATGTAAGCAGTCCACGTTGTACGTTATGTCTTCCAACAGAGTATTTGACATTGCTCATTTTCTTTGGTTATCTTGTTATCTGAGTCTGCGGATCTATTGTATCACTGTATGGCTTTGTTTCCCCTGCGCTTCTACGTGAATGGGCCATGGAACGGGCTGATTCAGCCATTCCACTATTTTGCTCACTGTGTCGGTGTAATGGTCGTCTCAGAGACTGTCACCTTTTGTAATGGTCCTATGATAGACCGTTACCTCTGTAGGAGACTTGGTCTGTGTGATGGACTAGTACAGGACCAAACGGCGGTAACGTGCCAGTACAGGAGCGTTATGCTCTGGTCATTTTTTGAGGACTGTGTCTATCAACTCCTCGGAGACTGTGTCTTCTTGGAACATCGTGTTGGTCGATTCACTCTCACGGACTTCTCCCTGTGTGTTGTAGTCAGTTAACGCGCCTATGCTAGTCCGTTATGTTGCATTTGACCAATGGTTGACTGGCTATGGAGGTTGGTGTAACGTACCTATCCCTATGCGCCAGGTTGCTGTAACAGGCTTAGGCTGGTTCGTTACATGCTGTTCATTCGTGTTCACGATTTTGGGTCTGTTGGCTCTGATGCCACTGCCTCAGTGTGTCAGGCTATTGTAACGTGCCTATAGAGTTCCATTGCAGTCCTACTGGCCATGATGGCCATTGGTCTGTTCTGTTCTGTGTCGGTTTGTCACAGATTGTGTTCTAGGGCGGTGTCTGTCTATCGGTAGTTTTTTGGATAAGTCAGTTTAGGTGACTGGGTGCGGTCTCTTCCCTGACTGCGACGGTACCCTAATGACTCAATCTAGAACTGCTAGTGTCCTTGTCTTTGGTTGCGTAATGGCTGTTCCTTGACTATCGAGTTCGCCTAGCAATTGAGTGATGGTTCGCTTTGGCCAGAGGGTTGTCTTCATCCACCGCTCCTATTTCTATTGTTTTGACTTGATCTCGTGATTTGCCCGTGACCCGTGGATGTCTGTTGATATCCTATGATGGCTGTGATCGTGATGAGATGGCCAGGCATGCCGGTGCATGTTCTGATGTTTGTGTGTGTGTCTATGTGTGTCGTGTCTGGTTCCGGTCAACCCGGTGAGACCAGAGGTTGACATGCGGCCTTATTGTGTGTCTCGATGGTTTTACTTAGCTCGAGACATTGGTTCTGGATGCCTCGAGGTATCATTTCACCTCGGTCTACATGTCCAGTTGTGTTGAGGAGGCTTTTCCCACTATTTGTGAGTTCCATAGTGTATCGCCTGTGTACGTTGCATAAGTGCACAGTGGAAGTGTGTGGGCTAATTACCCACTAGTCGAGGATCTTTTCATAGGGTTCTGGCAGATCGAGAGAATTAATTTTCTTGATGTAACTTTGTCTTGGCTTCCTGTGCCTTGATTTCGTCTGTTGCCGTACTGTTGCTGGTAATTTTCTGGTGTTGGCATTGGCGTTGCGAGTATGGGGGATTTGTTAGCTTTCCTACCGATTGAATAGCCTCTACTCTGCATTTCTTCTCGTAAGTGTTGTGCTCTTGAGACGTGTTCATGGTCCTTGAGATGTATTCTTCGAGATTATTGCTTTTCTTGTCAATTCTTGTCATCGTGGGTCTTTCTCGGTGAGCTGTCTGATGCATGACCAGTTCCCTGTGGTTGCATGTTCGGCTGCTGCTGTGCCTTGATGTGACCCTACTTGCAGTTATATTTCGTGGCCCTGTGTCTTGTACGGAGCCAGAATCTTGCGAATGCTGCCATTGTGTCATTTTTCTGAGTGCTATGTCTATATGATTTTGTGTCTCTGTCTTGGACCATTATTTTGTCAGTAGCTTGCCGTACTCTTCTTTCCTGGTAGAGTAGCTTGCGACTCTATCAGATGTAATATCTAAGTGCGGACTAACTTGATTCTGTATGGGGACCAGCAGTGTTGTTGTTGTTGGCGTCTTGTGTGCCTGGTGCTCCCTATTACCTCTGGCACTAGAGCCAATGATGTGGTCGAGCTATCAGCTGTGAGGACAGTGTCTTCTTGTGTAAGATGCTGCTTGCCGTATTGTCATTTTGTTTCCTTGATATCTATTATTGTGGCGGTCGTGTCTCCTATCCTGAGACGTAAGTGACGTTGCCCTGCTTCGGAGGTGTTGGACTTATATTCACTCACGTCGTGCTCAGCCTAGAGCGTGTGCTTGTGATTGTGGTCTAACTGTGTTCCTCTGAGCTGTGTTCCTGGCAGGTGTTCAAGCTTCCTGGCTCTATCTTTTGCTCTGCCTTCAGTTCATATTTTTCTGATCTGTTCTCTCTTTCTTCAAACTTGTCCTTCGATTTGTTTCGAAACTCATGTCCTTCTCATGCTTTGCTTCGCTCAGCTTTTGATCATATCTTTGTGAGAGAGGGCCCTTTGCCTTACGATCGTGAACCTGGCGGTTCTGCTTCGTCAGATCTTGGGTTTGATTGAAGAACATATTTGTCATGTCCCGTATTATCCCCCTGTGGTCATCGTCCAGGTGTCCTTGTCCCACCTATGGTCATCTCATGCATATTCTAGTTCCACATGTTGTCTTGTTCCACCATGCGTTGCATGTGTTCTAGTCCCACTTGTGATTGTTTCACATGGGTTATGCCATCTCCCCTATGGTTGTCTAAAATGTCATTGTCCTACGTATCTCTGTCCCACTGCATGTGGTTTTGTTCCTCATGGTGTGTTGTCCCGCCATGTTCTGGTCCCAACTGTGTGTGTTGTTCCGCCGCGTGTTGTCATGCCCCACCATTTTTTTCTCCGTTCTCATGCTTGTTATTTGTTCATGTGGTGCTTTGCATATGTTGGCATGTTAGTTCATCCTTCGTTATGCCGTTATGCTATGTTGTATTATTCTTCATTCATTTTGTGGTTATATTATGTTTAGTTTTGCTTATCTCTTTGTGTGTTTGTGTCATATAAATCAGACAATCTAAAAAAAAATATGCCGTTTTGCTTGGCAGGTAAGTCAGGCATGACTTTCTTTCCCAGCCCATTGTTGCATTACTATATGTTATCTACGTTACTATAGCCTCTCAAGGACTAGCTGGTTGCCCGTGTGTTCTAGGATCTGATGTTCCCCTTTAACAAAAATGATGATGATCTAGGAGCATACGATTAATCATTGGATAGGCCGCTCGGTTGAGTCGGGTGGGGGATGATGGACTCTGTCTCGCACGCCGTGGTTGCAAGAAGACTCTTGACCCCGTCCTACTCAGTCTAGCAATATTATCCTTGAGTACTGTCTATTTTATACTTTCTTTACATTCGTTTTGATGATTTCTTTATTTTAGGCCAGTATGCATCATGTCATTTTTGAGCACTCACGTCTTGTGGTCCATTCAAGGTTTCTCCTCAGTAATGGATAATTGCACTTCAGTTCTCTTGAATAAGAGATTTCTCATTCCACTCAAAATTTGATCGATTTCTCTAATCTGCCCGCTTGGTCTAGTTGGCCAGCGTGATTCCTGTCTAGATTTTATCTCAGTTTTCTTTCCATTTCTAGCTCTTACGTTGTGTTCCTTCTGATCCCCTCATTGTCCGTGGATTGTGTCCCCGATGAGGTTGGTCGCCAGACATGTCTCATCCTTCTCAATCATTCTGGGTGGCTAGTTCGGCGTTTTCTGGAGAATTCCTGTCGCTTGTGGGTTCTGACGGGTGTCTTTTATCTTGATGCCTGCTTTTTAGTTCTCTCCGCTTCATCTCCGCTTCATCTCCATTTCACATCGCTGTCACTTTCGCTCCATCTCCTTTCCATTCCGCCTCCGCATCACTTTCGCTCATTCCCTTGCAAAGCAGACATCAAGGAGGGGCATCTGTTGACACCCGTTTTTAGCCCACAAGTTGAGTCATTTCTCCTATTCATCACTTTTGATGTCCCAAATTGACCATGGTTTTGGAGTCTTCCTTGAGTAGATTTCAAGCTCATTTTATTGTTCCATTTTATTTGAGTCTTGGAGATCGTGATTTCTTAGAGTCCTAGAGCTTATTTTATCAACTTCCGCTTTCCGAGTCGAATTACAGCCCATTTAGGTCAACTTCCCTCAAGCAGTCAGCTCGCTTTTGTTTCACAGTCTGAAAAGTGGCCTTTTTTTATCCCATTCCTATTCTCTATTGAAAATGTGTCATTCACCAAAGTTGTTTTATTTTTCGAGATCTACAACTTCTCTTTCTACGTTATTAGTCAGTTCTGCACTGATTTCAAGTTATTTACATTTTTTTGGCAGACTGCACTATTCACCTACCTCCTGATATTTTTCCTCTCTGTTGTCACCCCAATTTCTCTCTCTTATGATCATTTTTTCATTTTACTCTCTTCATAAAAGTTGTTCATCTTTCTGTTACCTACAATTTCTCTTTCTACCATTTTCTCAAATTCTGCACCGTTTTCAAGATATTCTCAGATTTCCAAAGTCGCGCAAGTCTGGTAGATAAACGGTCCACTATTGACCGTTTCACTATTCACACGGTCAATAGTTGACCGTCCAACTGTTGAACGGTCAACAGTTGACCGTCCAATGAACAGTAACTTTTTAATATTTTTTTATTTTATTTTTGTTATCTTTGGACGGTCTTCCTTAGACCGTATAATCAAATAAACGGTCCTTTGATGATCGTTTAATTATTTTTTGTGCCGAAATCGTCCCGGTCGCCCCCAATCGTCAAGCGGTCACCCCCATGACCGTATTTCTTGATGGATGGTCTATCAGACGACCGTTTATCATGCATTTGAGGGTGGCTTGTCATAACCAACCGCCTCCAAAGAACGATGCCCCTACTAAGGCCATACCCGGGATACAACCCAGCCTAAGAGAGAGAAATGGAAGAAAATTAGAGATAAGCTTCATGCAGGATGAGAGATATCAGGACTTTAACTTCCTTCCAGGGCACTACCCCTCAAAGAGATAGTCTGTTGTGCTGGGACTTTGTGTCTTTAATTTTTTAGACCCTTGGTATGCATACGACTAGGGTTTTCCCTACGGGACTTCACCACTCTTGTCATGCCTTTGATTTCATAATTTTCTTTTGATTTTCATATTGATTCTCATTCATTTGAACAGCCCTTATTGGCTAGATTTAGCATGAATGCTTAATTTTGAGGGTCAAGACTTCCCCTATTTGAGATCTCTCTCGTATCGGTGAGCACCTAGGTTGGTCATCTCATCCATCAATCTCTTGTCCCTGCACTCGGCCGAGCAGAGAAGAAAATGCCTTTGTGCATACTGAAAGTATGGCCAAAGCAGCAACGGTGTTTCCTTAGAGGAGATCAGCTATGGCTCACCGTGTAGTGTGTGAAAAATCCATGCTTAAAAGGAACACCCTCAACAATCAAGGAAGGAAACTTGGACTCCCAGCATGGAGCTATCACCAGCCTAAGGATGCTGTAGAAGCGAACTCATTTTGACTAAACCAATTAACCAACTAAGCAACTCAACTATGTTGAGGAACCAACATTATAAGTAATGATGCACACGAAAAAGAAATAGCAACGATAGCATGTTCTTACGCAAAAATAAAGATACCTTGCAAATCCATGGAGTGAAAGCATCATCCTGAAGTGATCTTCATCAGCGAACTTCATGTTCCTTGTTGGACAGGATCGAGAAAGAAAGGATAGTAAGGGATCGAAAGATTCCTCTATACAGAGGAGCGGCAGACACCAAACTAGACAAAGAAAGGATAAAAAGAAAGAGAGACAAGGGCTAGAACTCCCTCGTTATGGCACAGAGACCCTGATAACAAGGAACAAGATACAGAATAAACAAAGATCAACTAGGATCAAGGTGGACTAAAGTCTCAGAAACAGCATGAAAGGGCAAGAATCTCGAAAGGGTGAAGAGGAGTGAGTAGAAAGAGGAGAAGAAGAATCATTCGACACAATCAGAGAAGAGGAATGATAATCACCCGATGGGGTTGGGGAAGGAGAATTAGAACCCAAAAAAATCAGAGGAGGAGATGTCCTAAGATCGAGATGAAAGGACATAGCCCGAGGGCTAGAATTATGAGAGGAGGGAAAATTTGGAGGATCTGGAGAAAAAGGAGAGGAATGGGGATGCACGGATCTAGGAAGGGAGGAGAAAATGATGGGAACAGGATTAGATAGAGGAAGGTACACCACCTAAGGGTGGGAACTAAGTAGAAGGAAAGATGAATGAAAAGAAGGGGAGGAAGAGGTGGACCCCTAAATGCAAAACATGCGGCCTTTGAACTGGCACCGCCACCTCTTCTTGGCTGAAACATCTTGAACACGGGCCTACCTGGCGCGGGCTCAGACCTCTGGGCTTCTTAATCTATAACATCTTCTCAAATAACGGGCCCACCTAGCAGATGACCTAGCCCAATTATGAACATGCAGTCTTGCTAGGGTAGTTGCCCCTAGACACCCTGTGCTAACCATAGGTGGACACTCTTGAATAAGTAACTCCTCAGAATGATGAACAACAAACTACAAAGTCTTGTCTCTTGCCACAAGCATCATGAGATTCGACAACTCCAGTCAGTAATCAGACTTGAAGCATAAGTCCCCTACTAGAAGAGAATGATGAAGCTGAGGGAGATGATACAGGGCGGTGTCATGGCTAGCTTGCTAATAAACCGAGGGAGATTGCATAAGATGTGCAGACTGTCCTTGAAGAATACTAAGAATACAACCAATTATCCCTTGAACATGGAATTCATCAAACTCTTGGCGGCTGTATGGGTTAGCACCATGCGGGTGGAGAACCCTCCTTGGCCAGTGAACTGAATTGTGACAGAGCAAGGGAAAATAATAGCATCAATAATAGATCCTCTGGTAAGCAATGAGATTGCCACCGGTCTTGCTTGAGAAGAAACTGGCATCAATGCAAGGGAACTCTTCTTGACAACCATCATAGGCAATATGGGCTTATCATCTCCAAAATAGCTAGGGACCAGGATGCGTATCAGCATGCAGCAAATGAAATCTTGAATCTTGAAATGAACAACCGACAATGAATTGTCCTGACTCGACTCATTGTCTCCCTAGAGGCTAGACCCAAGGGGCACCAATGGTAGCACACACCCGCTCCGTGGGGTGAAAGGAATTGGAGGAAGAGATTCAGATGGCGTAGAGGTTTCTATGGCAGGGATGTCGAGTGATGGAAAAGGGGATACGCCAAAGACAGACTCGCGTGGAAGCAAAGATGGAGGTGTAGGTGGGGGGAAAGGGGAAGGTATGGTTTGCTTCGGCTCAGCCAGGGATGGTGGCGGAGAAGGTGAAGATGGTGGAGATGGAGTGGGCAAAGGTAGCAGAGATAGAGGTGACGTGGGCAATGGGGATGATCAAGAGGGAGGTGATGGAGATTGTGTCGGCAAAGAAGATGGTGATGTTAAAGGCGAAGAGGCACGTGGTGCCCACCATTGGCGTGCCGAGATGACACGTTGGGTGACGTTAGGAGTGAAAGTGAGGGTGGCAATGGGAGTGAAGGAAGGGGTAGAGGTACCTACCTGAGTAGAGACTTAGGTAGGTGGAGGTTGCGAGGATGGGGTAGGAGATGGCAATGGGGTCTGTGGAGACACGTGAGGGAATGGGTGATGGACTAGGCAACGGAGTGGGTGCAACACTAGACGGAGAGGAATCATAAGGGTGCCCATGGTCTTGTAGTGATGGAGACGGCTGCCTAGGCAGCACTTCTTGCTGTTGTTGCTGATCACTGCGAAGATGTAGAAAAACCTTACAAATTGCGGACCAATCGATCCTCTTCTAATCTTCCAAGCCGTAAATATAATCTCAGAACTCGGGACAATCCTCAACCAAATGCCCCTACTGGCAATGATATCCATAGAACTAGATCATATTCCCAACTGCTGGTCGGCAAAGCACAACCGAAGGAAGCGATAATGCGTGAGTGGCCATCAAAGTACTAAAGATATTAGTAAAAGACTCTGGCAACGGAGGGTGAGGAGCCCACTTCGAGCAAGGTCGATGCCGAGGGGCATGAGATGGGGTAGGTTGTGGAGGTTGCGTAGGCAAAGGTGCATGGCTAGTGGAAGGACTAGGCAATGGCATATGTGAAGCAAACTGGGAAGGTATGTAGTGGACGGCATCCACTTGCTCGAGAGGTGGTGTTCCCTTGACCGGGGGTGGAGACAGATGTGGGTATGAGGAGGCGGAAGGCTGGCTCATGGAAGGTTGACTCATGGAGGGTAGATATGTAGAGGGATATGTAGACGGCTGATATGAGGTGGAGTGCGAGTAGGTGGTAGATGTGGAAGGCTGACTTGTGGAAGGTTGATATATGGAGGGATATGTGGAAGGCGAAGTGTAAGTGGTGGTAGACGATGGAGGCGACTCAGGATCAAGGGAACTTTGGAGTTGTTGCCGGATGAAGCGGGCTCGACTATAGAGTTGTTGCCAAGAGGTGATATCATTAAGGGCTGAAATGAAGTGATATTCTAACGTTGCATTAGAAATCAGCATCTTGATTATCGCTCCCTCTGAAATGTGCCCCAAGACTTGCACAGATAGGCGACACCAGCGGTCGGCAAAGGTGGAGAATTCCTCTTTGGGCTTCATCTTCTCGCAGTCCAGATCCACCATGGAGAACCTGGGCCCAACTTGGTCCTGAAACTACTGAAGGAACTTGTCTTGGACAGCTTAGAAATTTACAACTTGCTCTTGTGGAAGAGAAAAGAACCAATCCCGAGCCGGGCCTTCCAAAGAGAGACCAAATAGATAGGCCATCAAACATTGGTCATGTCGAAACTAGGCCGACTCATAAAGAAACTCCTTCAAGTGCACATACAGGTCACCGACTCCACCGTAACGGTGATATGCGAGAATTTGTGAAGATGGCGGAAGCCAAATATTCTAAAATGCGAACGAAACACTTAAGAAGGATTTGGGATCAACTCGACATTGAAGTTCATCAAGCTGGCGTTGGGCTTGAGCAATCATCTCTGAGGTAGGGAGAGATCGAGAAGAATATGGGCTAGCCTGAGCAAGAGGTTGTGAATTTGGACCGGGATGGTGATGATGGGCCGGATGCGAGGATCTGGGCTAAAGAGAAGAGAAGCTCATTCCAACAGTGGAAGGATATGCGAGCCTAGAAGAAGCATAAGCATGAGGACCCATTGGAACGACAGTATAAGTGGGAGGAGGCCCACGAAGATAAGAAGGCCCATCATGAAGGGAAGGCCCATTAAGATGAGAAAAAGGCCCATTAAGAGAAGGAGACCCATGAAGATGATTTGTAATAAGGCGTTGGGCCTAGGCTGGGTCCATTTGGCGAACAAGAGATGAAAGGTGGGCCATAAGCTTGGCTCGTTCATCCGACGGATCGGAGGGGCCACGAGGAGATGGGCCCGTGTGGGAAGAGGAATCCACACAGGAATAGGAAGATGAAGAATGAGGGTACAAGGGATTAGGGTGGTGCTCCATGAGGGCAAATGGAGACTTAATACAAGGAATATCAAGGAAAATACAAGGAGGGAAGTAAGGGCTCGGAGATTAAGGGGCAACCGAGGGGGATATGACGGGAGACATACACTTACGTAAATGCAAATGCGACCTAGAACAATGGACCACCAATGATAATATGACGGGAAAAATGCAACACACAACACCACAAATGGGCTTGGGGGTAAGTCCAACAAATAATATGATTGTGAGAGGATTCACCCAAGATCAAACAAGTTGATATGATCGTTAATATTTATATTTCTAAGTTTTGGTGGGCCTTTTAATGATTTAAAATAAGCATAATTTCCTCACGACATAGGTGCCCTATGGGAAGAGGCCAAACTTTGGGTTGACTAAGGTTAACTCCCACACACGTATGCAAATGTAAACCTAAAGGGTGGAAAGGTACAATCGGCCCGGTGTCTGTGTGAGAATCCACAGCTCACGGGGACTTACGGAGGTCTCGGATAAGATCACCTAGTCGACCCCAAGGAATATGGAGGCGGGAGGATCACTTACCAAGGGAGAATGCAACTATAATTTATAATGCATGATCCTATGTGCACCGGAGTGCATGCAAGTTCTAGCCTAAATCTAGCAAATCAAAGTATAATGAACATATGCAAACATAACAAGATGGATGCAAATAACATGAACAATATGATAAATATTTTTTTGGGTGTATTATCTTCCTAAATTGACTAAGAAGAAAAGGACTAGTGGGCTAGAAGGATAGTGGGAGACTTTGTGAGTGTTGACTGCTGAGGACCGATCCTGCGTGCTGTTGCTTCGTCCTTCCGCAGGTTGCTTCCCCAAACTAGTATGGCACACAAATCACACCGTAGGACTGCAAACTGGACAAACTGACACTGAGCGGGGCCGTGGGGCCGTTGGGCTGGAGAGAGGGCGTGACCCCCAGGGAGTTCGCCGTCCCTGGGGCACGCGGCCGCCCCTGGGGCAAACTGGCCCCGGGGTCAGTTATAACCCCTAGGGATGGCCCCCAGGGGTCTTCTTTTGTCTTCTGCGGGTGTCCTTTGAGGGACACCAAGCTTCGAGGGACTGGGAAGGGCCTGTGGGGGCCGGTGTTCTTCGGGTTGTAGTAGCCACTCGCAAGCTGTTCGGGTAAATGATCGACACACCCCAGGTTATCGAACGGCTTGAGTAGCAGGCTGAGGGGGCCTAAAGTGGGCCTTGGGCTGAGGATGGGAGCTCGTGGGAGCTCTGGGGAGGCATTTTAGGCACATGGGCCGCGCCTCAAGTTGCGTGCCACATTGCACGGTGGGTTGGCGAGGTAGCCTCAGGTTGGCCCGCGAGCTAAAGATGAGTGGCTCGTCGCCATGTGTCTGAGCGTCGAAGGTGGCCCCAGATTACTGGGGGGTTGTTGTAGGACCCAATTAACATGCTAGCACCACGGATTGGCCCATGGTTTAATGCCAGAGGGCTAGAATATATGCACCCACAAGGTGTTTAGGAAAATACCGAACATGCATGTGTGAGTCGTATACACGCACTGTGGGTCTCCAAATCCTATGCTTGACTTGACTAGGTGTCCCCTTGACCTTGGAGGGTTGAAAGAAGGCGCCCCAGGGCTGACTCCCTGCCTTTTCACTGGGTGCCACATGGCATGGCTTAGTGTCGAGGCACCCCTAGGTTGACCCCGGCGGCCATGTGAGATGCGGGCAAAGCCCGTAATTGGTTGGCCGGGATTGGTCCCGGTCAATTGTTTGTGTAGCCGCACGTCACGGTAAACCGGTCGGGGCCCTTGGTAGGACCCACAGAGCTATTGAAAAGGCTAGGTAGCCCGTGCCTTGAAGGTGTTTGGGGAGATTCCCGAACCCTTATTTCTTGGTATTTTTGTCGAGAAATTATCTAGGTACAACAGTGGCCCAACATGAAAAGGGAGGTAGCAGACTTTGTGTCTCGCTGTGTCACATGTCAATAAGTCAAGGCAGAACACCAAAAGCCTTCTGGTAAGGTACATCCTCTAGATATTCTCTAGTGGAAGTGGGAGGATATCGGTATGGACTTCATTATGGGTCTGTCAAAATGTAAAGGAGGTCATGATGGAATATTGGTCATCATAGATCGGTTGACCAAGTCAGCTTAGTTTCTGCCAATTAAGAGTCGATGGTTAGTGGATGTGCTAGCTATCTTGTACATCAAGGAAGTTGTCAGATTGCATGGAGTTCCTGTTTCGATCATGTCTGACCGAGACCCGCATTTCACT
Organism: Amorphophallus titanum; assembly: GCA_024336825.1. Taxonomy (NCBI): domain Eukaryota; kingdom Viridiplantae; phylum Streptophyta; class Magnoliopsida; order Alismatales; family Araceae; genus Amorphophallus; species Amorphophallus titanum. The sequence goes on from JANBPO010009603.1 coordinate 68,638,411, forward strand.
TCTCATTTATGGAAGGGTCTACAATATTCATTGGAGATGAGACTCAACTTTAGTACAGTATTTCATCCTCAAACGGATGGTCAGATCGAGAGAATGAATCAAGTTGTAGAAGACATGCTCAGAGCTTATATCATTGATTTTGGTGGAAGCTAGCATGATCACTTGTCCCTGGTCAAGTTTACTTACAACAACAGCTACCAGGTGAATATACAAATGGCACCTTTCGAAACCTTATACGGAAGGAGTTACCGATCTCCCTTATGCTGGGACGAAGTTGGCAAAAAGTAACAACTAGGCCCGGACATGGTAAGGGGTACCACTGAGAAGATTCAACTCATTAGAGAAAGATTCAAGATGGCTCAGTCGAGGCAAAGGACTTATGCCGATACTAGAAGGAGAGATCTCGAATTCCAAGTCGGAGATCACGTCTTTCTTAAGGTTTCCCCAAGCCGAGGAATCTGAAGATTCGGTGTTAAGGGCAAGCTTACACCAAGGTATGTTGGTCCCTTCGAGGTACTAGAAAGAGTTGACGAGGTTGCCTACTGCATCGCCTTGCCTCCTTAACTGTTCGAGGTTCACAATGTGTTCCACATATCAATGTTAAAGAAGTATGTTCACGATCTATCACATATCGTAGATCATGGTAACTTGGTGATGCAAAAGGATCTCACTTATGAACAGAGACCATTAAAGATCCTTGATCGCGAGGTTCGTACACTAAGGAGTAAGACAATTCTCATGGTCAAGGTTCAATGGAACAAATGCTCAGAACAAGAAGCCACATGGGAGACTGAAGAATCAGTGAAAAAGAGATTACCGGACTTATTCCATAATGGTACGTACCCTGTACCCTCTACGATTATCTAAAATTAAATTTGAGGACTAAATTCTTTTAAGTAGGGGAGGGTGTAGCACCTCATATAAATGCTAGAAATAAAAATTTTCCAATACCCACTTTAATTCTGCATTATTCAACTGCTATAAAAATTTTTATCAGGGTTTGATCTTTTCACCCCCCTCTAGATCCACATCATAACGGGCTAGCATTCCTCATACGGGTAGGCCTCCGATAACCAATTTTTAGTATCCAGATTAAGTATCCAGCTTCCATCCACCAATCACACTATCCCATTTTCAGCTTCCAGCCTCCAATATCTAGCTTCCAGTTTCTAGATTCCAACTTCTAGTCTCTACCTTCTAGTATCCAGCTTTCAACCTCTGGGTTTCAACATCCAGCTTCCAGTCTCCGGTCCCAGTATCTCACTTTCAACTTCCAATTCCAAATATCCAACTTCCTATATCCAGTGCTGACACTCAGTGTCCAGTATCTAGTTCCAGCATTCAACTCCTAGTATTCTGTTCGCATACTGAGTTTCTAGTATGTATTTCCACTATCCTACCTTCAGCATCTAGCTCCAGGGTTTAGTCCAACATCCATATTGTAACATCCCACTCCTGTATCAAGCATCCAGTATCCAGCGTCCAAGAGCCAATTCCAGTATGCAGTCCCTAGCATCCAACTCCAGCTCCAGCTCTAGCTCTAGTACCTAGTCCCTAAGACCCAGTTCCAGTACCTAGTTACCAGTATCCATTTCTAGCTTCAATATCTAGTTCCAGGGTCTAGTCTCCACTATTTAACTCTAGTTTTAGGCTTCAATAGCCAGTTCCATTGTCCAGTTCCTAGTATCCAGTTCCGACTCCAGCCGCTAACATCCTGTCCTAGTATCCTATTCCAATTCTAGTCTCCAGTCCCTAGACCCAGTGTCTAGTTTCCAATATCCAGTCCCTAATCTCCAGCTTCTAGCTCCCAGCTTCCAGTAACAGGCCAGAATGCCTCACCCAGGCAGGCCTCCAGTGCTCAGCTCCGAGTCTTTAAGCCCAGTACCCAACATCCGACCCCCAGTCCCCAGTCTTGGTATCCAGTATTCAATCCCAGCCTCTGGTCCCAGTATCCAATTTCAGCCCCTAGTTTCGAGCATCCCATTTCCAAATTCCCATCTCCAATTCTAGCTTCTAGCAATGGGCTAGCACGCCTCATAGGGGCAAGCCTCCGATCCTAACTTCCAGTATCCAAATCTTAGCTTCCAGTCCCAACATCTAATTTCTAGCCTCCTCCAGTTTCCTATCTCCCATCCCAATATCTAAGTCCCAGTCCCAGTTTCAAGTCTCTCGCTCTAGTATCTGATTCCCACTCGCAACCTTCAGTCCTAGTACCCAGTAGCCAGATTCCAGTCTCCAGTCCTGGTATCTAGTCCCGATATCCAGTTCCCAATTTCCAGTTGCTAGTCCTAGTATCCAGTCTCCCATCTCAACATCCAGTTCCCAATCCTCAGTTTCAGTCTCCAGCAATAGGCCAGTACGCCTCATGCAGGTAAGCCTTCGGTCTCAGCTTCTAGTATTCAAATCCTAGTCTCTAGTCCCGGTACCCAGTTCCCAGCCTCCAGTTTCCAATTCTTAGTCTCAATATCCAGTCTCCAATCCCAGTATCTAGTATCAAATACCTAGTCCCCAGTCCCAGTGCCTAGTATCCAAATCCCAGTCTCCAACTCCAACTCTCAGCTTTTAACCTCCATTTCCCAATTGCCAACCCCAGTACTCAGTCTCCAGTATCTGTGTCACAATCTTCAGTCCCAATATTCAATTTTTAGCTTCCAGTTTCTAGTCTCTAACCTCCAGCTTCTAGCAATAGACCAACATGCCTCAACCAGGCATGTCTCCAATCTAAATACCTAGTTTCTAGTCTCCAACTTCTAGTTGCCAACAACAGGCCACTATGCCTCAAGGCAGATCAACAACAACAACCGCATGAACAAGTCAAGATGCCTTACAGACTAATATGCCTCGAAGGCTGGTGTACAACAATCCTAGACCAATACACCCCCAAGGGTCAGTCTATCACACTCTCTGACCATTACACCTCAATGGTCGGCCAGCGACAATAGCTTCGACAGCACCTCAGTGATCAGCCAATCGTGGCTCCCAGTCAGTATAGCTCAGCGATCAACCGAGTGGGGTTCCTAGTCGATACACCTCGGCAGTCAACCAGCACACTAATAGGTACCATCCACCACACTACGATGATTACGTGCCTAACATCATTTGTGATCATTGTACTTTTTAAAGGGTTAGACGACCTCAGCTTTGGCTATTTCGCCATGACGGTTAGCCGACAGCATCAACATTTGGTCATTGTTTATGTGCGCGGGGGAATTCCCTTCTTGTTCTTTCCCTTCTTGTTCTTTTCCCTTGTGGCGGGGACGCACACTTGCCTTTTACGGAAGGCCGAGATCAGTCGATTTGGCACGCGGGGATTCCAGGGGTATTGAAAGGAGGGTGGAAAGAACGATAGGAACGCACTGGAGGAAGTGGCGTATGGTTAATTATTCTGGAAGACTGGAACAGGGATGGCTGGATGGAATGCGGGCGTGCCAGTCGATTTCTCGACGATTACCTGTGGAACGAGTTGCTACACAAATCCACCCCCGTCGCATACGTTTGTCACCTAGGCTCGTATTTGTCTTAGGTTAACAATGCGTTTCATCTCCGTTGACGATTAGGATTTTTCTAGCCTTTGAAGGCTTATATGCTACTGTCGATCAGCTTTGGGGGAGAGCATACGTCTTCCCTCAGTGGAAAAAGACTATTGCTCATCGTTTTTGGGGGAGTGGGAATGCTCGTCCCTTGGGAGCTCAGACGCTACCATCTTTTATGAAGGAGCATGAGTGCTCGCTTCTAGGGAGCTCAGAAACTATTGTTATTTCTAAGGGAGCATGAGTGCTCACCTCTTGGAGGCTTGTAAGCCACCACCGTTTCTGAGGGAGCATGAGTGCTCGCCTCTTGGAGGCTTGGGAGCCACCAAGATTTCAGAGGGAGCATGAGTGCTCGTCTCCTGGAGGCTCGGAAGCCACCATGATTTTTGAGGGAACATAAGTGCTCACCTCTTGGAAGCTTAGAAGCCACCAGGATTTCCGAGGGAGCATGGGTGCTCGTCTCTTAGAGGCTCGAAAGCCACCATGATTTATGAGGGAACATAAGTGCTTGCCTCTTGGAAGCTTAGAAGCCACCAGGATTGGGCTCAGCTGGCGACGCTTTCGTTAGACTAGCGAGGAAATATGTCAAAAATGTTTTATTGATAAAAAGCTCTAAGGTTTATAGAATTCCACATCCTCGGTACCTCTCGTCCCTCTAGCGTCGTTAGCTTGTATGCTCCTTTGCCGAGCACTTCTATTACCATGTACGGGCCTTCTCAGTTTGGTGCTGGTTTTCCCATGGCTGCTCTAGGGTCCGCCACGCTAGCTCGTTGCAACCCCAGGTCTCCAGGGAGGAAGTGGCATTCTTTGACGTGAGCATTGTAGTACTGGACCAATTTCTGTTGATAGGCTACGAGTCTTAATTGGGTGCGCTCTTTGTTTTCCTCGAGCAAGTCCAAGTTTTCTCGCATTGCTTGGTTATTTCTGGCCTCATCAAACTGGTTGACTCGTAGTGATGGGTTAGATATTTCGACTGGGATGATTGCCTCTGCCATGTAGGCGAGGTGAAATGGTGTCTCTCCCGTGGCAGCCCTGGTAGTGGTCTGGTGCGCCGATAGGATACTTGGAATGGAGTCTACCCATGAGTCACCATCCTGTTCCAAGTGGGTCTTGATGCTATGAAGAAGTGTTCTGTTGGCATTCTCAACTAAGCCATTTGCCTGCGGATGTCCCACTAACGTGTAATGTTTCCAAATCCCTAGCTCCAAGTACTTTTCCTAGAAGGCGGTGCTTGCAAATTACCTGCCATTGTCGATTGTGAGGACGTGTGGGATCCCAAATCGACAGATTATGCTTCGTAGCACAAACTTCCACATTGTTTTGCTTATGATCTTCCCCAATGGTTCTACCTCGACCCATTTGGTGAAATAATCAATAGCAATAATGAAGAATTTCTTCCTCCCCTGAGCCTCGGGGAAGGGGCCCGTATGTCTACCCCCCACTGAGCAAATGGGCGAGGCTCCATTAGGGTGTGCAGTTGTGTTACTGGCTGATGATGTAAGTTGGAGAGGTTTTGGCATTGAGGGCACCTTCGAACATAGTCGACGCAATCTTGTTGCAATGTTGGCCACCTGTATCCTTGCCAAATGAGGGTGCGTGTGAGTGCCCGTCCCCCCACGTGGCTCCTATAGAGTCCCTTATGCACTTCTTGTACTGCTTGCTTGGCTTCCATGGGAAACAAGCAGTTCAACAATGGAGCTGATAGCGAGCACCTAAATAGGTGGCCATTAATGATCGTGAAGTGTGCCACGCGTGTTCGCATGGGGCGGGCTTCAGTGCAGCCATTGGGGAGTTGCTTTCGTAGGAGGAAGTCTAAGAGTGGATCCATCCACGAGGGCTTGTAGTCTATGGCATTCACCTGGGGTGTCGGCTCTTCTATGCTCGGTGCTGACAGTTCTTCTATCAAGATGGCTCTTGAATTAGAGGTGCTTATTGAGGATGCCAAGTGGGATAGGGCATCTGCTCGGATTTTCTCCTCCCTCGGGATGTGCACCATCTCGAAGTGGGAGAATCCCTCGACTGTCATTTTAGATTTCTCAAGATACTTGATCATCATCGACTCTCATGCCTCGAATTCTCCCTTGACTTGGTTAGCAACGAGCATGGAATCACTGTAGGCTCGCACATTGGTCACCCCTAAGTGCTTTACCATTTGTAGACCCAGAAGCAACGCTTTATATTCGGCCACATTATTAGTGGTCAAAAAGTTGAAGAAGAGGGCATATTGTAGCTTTACCCCCTCTGGCAATAGCAGAACTAATCCTCCTCCGCTGCCAACAACGCAGGATGAACTGTCTACGTAGAGCTCCCATATAGCTCCCGAAGACTATTCGGGAGAGTCCTCCTCGGGCAGCGTACACTTGGCGACAAAGTCGGCGAGGGCCTGGGCTTTGATCATGGTTCTGGGGCTGAATCTGATGTCGAATTCGCCCAACTTGTTCTGACATGGTGGGTAACTTTTTAGAGATTTTCATGGATGATTTCTCCATTTTTTGGGACACATTTGATTCTTGTCTAGATCACTTAGCCAAAGTCTTGAAGAGATGCATAGACAGTAATCTTGTCCTCAATTGGGAAAAGAGTCATTGTTAGGTCCGATAGGTACAACCAGATCTAGAAGGGGGGTTGAATAGATCCATTGACAAATTATGCCCGATTTAAAACATAGCTAATTAAAGTACAAATCACAGCATTAGTACAGATAAAGCACATGAACATAAGGCACATCAGATTAAGCATAAGTAATTCAAGAGCTGGAGCGAAGAACCATGCTCAAACTGCTAAGATCAGCTCACCCACAAAGGTTTATGGTTCAGCAAGGAGGTGAGTCGATGTAGCAGACTTGTGGTTGCACCGCGCCCACACAATTACATCAGGATACAAGAAAATGATTGCTCATCAGGCACCTAGTGCATGTGTGAACAGAGTGATAAGGTGTGTAGTGGAAAACAACCAAATTTGCATGCGAGAGTGCTAGCACACGAACCTATGAATGGGGGAAGAGGATAATGAGCAATCGCACACAAACAACCTACCACACAGGGATTTTTAAGGTGGTTTAGTTGTAAATTCGCAACCTATGTCCACCCCTCACCAAACCTGGTGAGGCTTTACCACACTCTGCAAACACAGCTTCACAAGGGGATGACACCCCAGGATACAGAATAGAGACCTTCTGCCTATCTTCCTACACACAAACCAGTAGGGGCAGTTCTCCACAGATCGCAATAAGTCTCTGTCTGTCTTCCTACACACAAACCGGTAGGAACAATTTTCCATAGACCGGAGCAAATCTTTATCTGTCTTTCTACACACAAATCGATAGGGACAATTTTTTACACACTACGAAGGCAACACCACACGGGGATGGCACCCCAACCACACGAGGAGCAAGCTCCTATTGAGGATAGAGGAAGAGAAAAATAAACGAAGGAAGATTGATGTGACACAACCTCGGACCTAGGCAAGCAAGCACATTCGCAAACTAAACGGGCCGATATCGGTGGCCAACTCACCCGGCACTCACCCAAACCTGTGGGTAACTCAGCGATGCCGAGTGGAGGATGTGAGGGCTAGTCCATTGCTCGTAGAGGGCCAGCAAGGCCAGAGGGTCTCCCAAAGGGGTATGGCTAGTCCGATCCTAGGGGCTGACCCGGTGCCGGGAGAACGGGTAATCACTCACTCCAACGGTGATCACTCGGAAGTCCGGGTCTCGTGAGATCAGGCACTCGCTCTCACTGACCAACGTAGCTATGAGCTAATATTGAATGAAAAGCACTGTAATTAGAGCAAGGGTGAGAGTGCTTACTCGACCGATTTGAGGAAATCGGTCCCGATCGGAGACGTGGGCGCGCGGGGAAGCGTGGGGCTTACCCACGCCGCGGTGAGGACGCTTCAACCTGCTCAAAGGATTACACCACTACGTCTCACACAGGAGGGGGATCTTGGGGTGGGGGTTAAATGAATTACAACCAAAACTGCCTCCGCACAGGGAGGGGCCTTCAGCCGGCTAAGCGGGGAGGGGAAAGATGACAACACGAACTTCACGCAACGCCGGGGTCGATTCTGTCCCCTCTCAGAAACAGAGGATAGACGGTTGATGCAGGAATTCTTGTGGGTGCTCCCAGACTCCTTTGGCAGCAAGAATAGTGCCAAAACTTCGGGGATTGGCCCAGGAGAATGCTGAAATTTTGGCAGGAGCTGGGGAAGTCGTTGCCAGTCGCGGTGAAGATGGAAGCAGGGACTCTGTTCTTTGACTCAGACCTTCTCAGCACTACAGCGTCTGAAAGATGAAGCCACCACGAATAGTCCCGAACTCCGAATTATGCACGATCGGCGGTGTTGGAACCGTTGATGAACTACCTTCGAGGCGAGACCCATGGGGGTGCTAGCCGATGTTTGAGCAGACCGTGGCAATCCAAACACTGACAAGGTGTCTGTTCAGTCCTAGGGTGGACAGAACTGCGCACTCTGGGGAGAAAAGGGAGAAGAAATCACTCTGGTGGCTGAATGGAGCTCCGCTTCTTGTTGGAGGGAGACTCGCAGAAGAAGGTCTTAGTCAAACGCTGCCTCCAGATCTTCACATGGGCCGACGTGGCAACTACTGCACTCTGCCTCTGGAAGCTGGACAGGATCCTTCTGCACAGTCGGAGTAGATCGCCTCTCTCGGGCAGCCACGAGCTCAGAACGGGACGAGACGACTGCCGTTGCGAAGAAGACTCGAAGACGCTTCCAGGGGTAGCTCTTGCGTCTCTTGGAATGTCCGGACTACATCGTAGCTTCTTCTGCAATCTTCAGGTTCTCTGGGTGATGAACTGGACAGCAGGGACAGCCTTCCAAACTCAAGTGGGGGAGTGGTGGAGGTGGCTAATGGTGATGGAAGGGGGAGGGAATCCCAGAGGGGGCTGTGTGGGAGGTGTAGAGGGGTTGGACCAAGGGTGGAGTGGGCCCAACTGGAACCCGACTATTGATCAGATAAAGTATTGTATGTTCCACTAGCAGCCAGGGCATACGATCAAAGGCTGTTTTCAGTTTAAAGACTTGGTCTATGACCTACATGAAGGACACAGGATAGATTGGGCTGAGATGCATAAGGCCATCATGGAAATCAAGGGAAAAAGAAGGCAAGCGTCGAGGCAGCAAGTGCAGCAGCAACAAGCACCGCCACCGTAGCAGCAGCCACCATAGCAGCAATAGCTGGTCCAAGACTTGGGGATCCATCAAAACCCCATGCCAAACCATCCTCCCGCTTCGCAGCCTCAGCCGTCGGCACCGGCTCAGGTTAACTTAGTTCAACCCCTGGCTCCTGACGTCGGGTGGTCATATGATGACGACGGTTCAGTCCAACAGCTTCTGGCCCTCCACCATAACCACCGCAACACATCTTCACTCCCAACTCCCGTCGTTCTCATGCCCAACCACCAAACCCTTCCTTTGCCTACCAGACCACTCATCTTGCCACCTACTTCCACCATCACCCCACCTGCCTCTGCTCCACTACCAGCACCCTCACCTATGTTTCCATCTCGCTCATTGCTTGTCACCCCCACTGTCGTCAATACGCCTCCACCCAATCCTTTGCTCACCACGCCTCCACTCGCCTTTACGCCTCCACTTATGCCCCCACCCATCATCACCGCGCCCGCACCTAATCATTCGCCTGTCATCCTCCCTCCGCAACCCATTACCTCCACCACCACTCCTATCATCTCCACCGCACCCTCCACCACACCACTCATTCACCCCATCGGGCCCATCAAACTGTCAACCGATGCCGTGCCGACACAAAATCTTACACTATGGAGCGGGCATTTGTTTCACAGGAATTATACTTCCACTGGTGCACCTGCACCTAATCCCCAGTCTTCACAACCGGCTGCTGATCAGGAAGAGGCTGAGCCACTACCAAGTACCCAATATGATCTACTGCATCACTTAGACTAGGTGCTCGCCAAAATATCTGTGCTAGAGTTAATAAAAAGGTCCACCCTTCACCAAGATGCATTAAGAAATTTTCTTCAAAAGGTGATGGTTAGTGAAGACATGACAGTTGACAACCTACCTACAGCCTTGGCAACTATTTCAAAAGGGCCAGCAATTACATTCTCCGAGACCGAGCTAGCACCTCCAGAAGCTCGGTAAATGTCGCTATGTATTTCTATTGTCTTGAACAAAGTAACCATAGATGCGGCGTTAGTTGATACAGGGGCATCTATCAATGTTTGCCCGCTCAGCACCCTCAGGGCCTGTAATTTATCAGAAGAATTATTACAGCCGACCCCGACTACTATAGCAGCATATGACAATTCAAGAAGAGCATGTCACGGGGTTGTGACCATTCAAGCTGACCTTGGGCCTCTTACTATGCCCGTGGAATTTTATGTGCTGGACATCAACCCTATGTTCAAAGTTATTTTGGGTCGTCCGTGGATTGACAAACTCAGCGCCATGCCATCCACCGCCCATAAGTGTCTCAAATTCTCTTTTCAAGGGAGGGTGGTTAAGGTGAGAAGCTTGTCCACAGTCTAGTCAGTTAAGGCCATTTTGGAGAAGATTCTGCCAACTTTGTGGCCCAACAGTTGGCCCGTTATTTTTGTGCTGGATCTGGATTTTCCTTGGGCTTATGCACCACGCAAGCCTACCACTACACCTGTCAACATCAAAGAGAAGCCGAAGATCTGGGATTCCAAAGGCCGGTCCATTATATTGAAACTGGGCTATCAACCGGGGAGAGGCCTCGGAGCGTAATTGCAAGGGCAGACTAAACCAACCCCAAAGGAAGAAAAATGAGCAGAAGGGGTCTTGGCTATCGAGAGTCCGCATTATTAGTTTTAGGTGACTCAGGGCCACTTACTTGGGACTACCGCTAGCATTTCATAAAAGGCCCTCTCCAGCCGAAAACTTTACAATCATTGCCATCATAGCCCGAGAGAACTACAGCTTGCACGGTTGCCAGTCCGCCTCTGCTGCCCAAGGGGCCCGTTGATGATGTTGTAAATCTTGTTTTGATGATTGGCAACCTTTATCTAAAGTGATGGTTGGTGAGGACACGAGAGCTAGTCGCCGATATCAGACACGCAGCATGACTCGAGCGACTCCGGCCTCTCTATGATTGGGCGACCGCATGGAGTCCCCGCCCGAGCATTGAGTTTTATATGTGGGACACTAGTATTTTATTTTACCTTTATGTCCTTTGGTTTGTATTTACATCCTTGTTCAATTAGGTGTGCAATTATAAGGCTTTAATAGCCAATGTATCAGTTCATAGAAGTCATTGAGTTTATTTGGAAAAAGGTCAGTAGGTCCAGCAAGGGGCCCCCAGTCCTTTCCCATTGGTCCACCTAAGCTATGTGGGGCTGGTCAACCATCCTAGGTGGTCATCTAGAAGGTTGGACTAGTCAATTGGACACATGGGGGACAAGTGGTTAAAAATGTCAAGATGCCATCCCACCTTGATATATAAAAGACACATACACACAAGATTTGTCATCATTAAAACACAACAACCAAAATCAACTAGGGGATCCAACACAGGCAAATGGCGACAGGACCCTCTGAAGCAATGCCGGGCTCAGCTTTGATCATTGCTTCCCCTCCAACTGAGGTCATGACTCTCACCTTGTCGGCATGTGAAGCAATGGCAGGCGTGAACCCCACTGAGAAGGTGGACATGGAAATAGGCCCATCTGCCATGGAGCCTAATTCAGCCCCCATGGATGTTTGTTCTTCGGCTGAGGGTGCGGCCGCAGTCCTGGCAGCACAGGCATCAATAACGGGCCCAAGCCCTATAGAGATGGTGGAGGTGGAGCAACCTCTCATAGCGGCTATAGTGAGTGATCCTGCTATAGTTCTGCCTTCGCCTTTGGTGGTGGTCAGCCAAGAACTTTCTTCTGAGACCGAAGGACCTTGCCACTTGGCCTCGACTGTCCCATCTTCGTCAGTCGTGGTTGACACCGAGATATGGGCAACCATGGACAGCAATGTTGAGTTCAACCCACCAGCCTTACCTTCGATAGGTCATGCTACTTCAGACTTACCAGTCCGCCAGACTCTATTGACGCTACGGTCCATGATGTTTGCAGATCCCTCACTCACGTACCTGGCGATGCGCATCATGGTCATGCAACTGACTAGGGCATTGCAAATGATGGGCTTCCCACTAGAAGAGTGGCCACGATGGGTTCTGCTATTGTTGAAGTATGTAAACCGTCACGAATTCCTCAAGACACAAGCCCCCACTGAATTCGCAGCCATCAGCATCCAGAGGGACAAGTATCTGTAGGCTTTTGAGGTGCGGAAAGACAACAGGGAGCAACACCAGAGGGTCATGGATGAGTGCCGCAATAGCATCCACGCTTTGAATAGTAGAATAGAGTAGCTCAAGGGATGGCTTGTTACGGCTGAGTCTAATCTTGCCGAGGCTGAGGCGACCAGAGCTAAAGAAACTGAGGAGTTGACTGTCACCGAGGTTGAAGTGGCCTCTTTGACGACCGAGCTAGAGCACCTCGAGGAACAGGAAAATCGACTGCGTGAAATGGTGAACTTTCCTTGTGTCGGGATCCTTCCTCTTGAGGAGATCTTCCGGGGGATAAATTGACTGTGCACCTTCCTTTCTCTATTTTTTTAAAAAAATAATGTAGGGGTATGCCCTGAAGTGCATGTATCTTTCTTTTCCAAGGAATAGAATATTGTCGCTTCACGCATGTTTTCCACTTGTATGTATGTCTGAAAACCTTCCTTTTTTTCTTGCACAGCATCGAGGCATGCTGGTGGGGTGTGAGTTTTGCGCAACAGTCAGTCCAGGGAGAGCCTGATAGGGGTCCGCGTGGGCGCACGGGAGAGTGCTCGCCCTTCCAGGCGAAGGACGAGGGAATCACTCCACCATGCCAACCTAGCGGGCTACCAGACGGCATCACTGCAACGCTCGAACTGTGTGATTTGCTTTGGCCTCCAAGGGGCGGGGAAAAGAGTCTGTTCAATCAGAAGGAATATTCGTCACCCTGAAGGGACCGAGAGAAGAGTTTATTTCTTAAGTGATCTAGATGGAAGGTCCAAATCAAAAGGTGTGTTTGTCACCCAGAGGGATGGAGAGAAGAGTTTGTTCCTTAAATGATCTGGATGGAAGGTCCAAATCAAAAGGGGTGTTCGTCATCTGGAGGGACAGAGAGAAGAGTTTGTTCTTTAAATGATCTGGACAAAAGGTCCAAATCAAGAGGTGTATTCGTCACCCGGATGGACAGAGAGAAGAGTTTGTTTCTTAAGTGACCTAGAGAGAAGGTACATATCAAAAGGTGTGTTCATCACCCAAAGGGACGGAGAGAAGAGTTTGTTTCTTAAGTGATCTGGACAAAAGGTCCAAATCAAAAAGGGGTGTTCATCACCCAGAGGGACGGAGAGAAGAGTTTGTTTCTTAAGTGATCTGGACGGAAGGTCCAAATCAAAAAGGTTTGTTCGTCACCCAGAGGGACGGAGAGAAGAGTTTGTTTCTTAAGTAATCTGGACGAAAGGTCCAAATCAAAAAGGTGTGTATCCCTCTCCCAAACGAAAGGTTTAGATAGGGTGTCCAATCAATAATTCCAACGAGGTGTTAGGGTCGGCGTGGTCTATTGGTCTCTTGGTTTGTTCATCGGCACAGGGTTGGTGCCTATGCAAGAAAGGGGTTTATTCCTTAATCCAAACGGAAGGTTCGGATAGGGTGTTCTTTCACCGGTGCCAACGAGGTGTTGGGGCCGATGTGGTCTATTTGTCTCTTGGTGCGTTCGCCGGCACGGGGTTGGTGCCTACGCAAGAAAGGGGTTTAATCCTTAATCCAAATGGAAGGTCCAGATAAGTTGTTCTTTCGTCAGTGCCAACGGGGCGTCGGGGCTGACATGGTCTATTTGTCTCTTGGTGCGCTCGTCGGCACAGGGTCAATATTAAAATAAGAAACTAGCTCCTCTTTTCTTCTTTTTTTTTCTTTTTTTCCAGCTCGAGAGTTCATTCTCTCATTTCGTTATTATGAATTTTTGGCCGTAGGGTCCCTTTTATCGGTGATTAATTACGTATTTTTCCCTCTCTGAGGGGATGTAATTAATATCATGACCTTCATGGTACGGCGGGATCTCTGTCCCGACATGACATACACAATCATCTGACTAGTCAGATCTAGTGCACCATGGGCTTCCTTGAAGCCTGAATAAGTTGTCACCTCAGTGACTAGCATGCCCTCACATAAATAAACCGAACAAATGAATCAAATGGTGAATAAATAAATAAACGAACGAAGTGCCCCCTGAAAGTGCATCCACAAGTCTGGTACACCCAGTGGGACTTGACCTCCCTTCATCTCTTTGCTGGGATTAGAGGCCCTACAGCCTCTTCTTGAATTTCTAAACTATTTCACTTGCAACTACAGGTCATACTTTGACGACTACAATGGCTATTTCATTCGGACCACTAGTCATCGCAAGCCACATCAGGGATGGCTACCTGGCTATTCCGGTGTAGTTTCTGAGCTTCCCTCCCATGGTGGGCTTCCCTAACTTCTTGGGAGTAGCCTTTGTCAACCTGCTAAAGATCGAGGGGCCCAAGCCCGTCAAAGACCACGTTCCCATCATGGGAGCCTCTGCTATCAAACCTGCCACTGATGGATCGTCAGCGACTACTGCTGACCGCATGGTGGAGAAGATGGTGGGCTACTTTGTCCACCATGTCCGTCTCAACATGAACCTCACCAATAAACAAGTGGCATCCCACCGAAGAAGGAACCAGAGGAATGCAGCTGCTACCTCAAGAGGCTGGATATCTAACATTGGCAAAGCAGTGCTGATCGGCGGCATCAGAATCCACCTTAATAGTTGAAGAGCCGAAGTGATCCCTGAGTGGATCGTGCCAAATATCCCTGTGCATAACTCATTCCAAGCACTAGGGAGAATAGAAAAGAAGCCTACTGGAATGGTCTGTCGACCGAAGAACGAGCCGGCCCCAAGGCCATGCAAGACCAAGCAAGCTTGGGTGCCCAAGTCAACACGAGCCCCAATGGCAACTCAGTCATGGTCTGCTAGGACCAACAAGCCTAGGGAGGGAGACAAAGAAAGAAAAAAGAAGAATGAAACACCACTTGGGGATCCTTGTAAGCCACTCATCCAAGCCCACAGATGGAAGGCGAACACTCCGCTACATACGAAGAATAGTGGTAGGTTTGCCAAGAAGGGTCAGCCTGCCTGTGGGCCCCCAGCATAAACAAGAATGCCGCAACCTACAATCTATCCCGATCATGAGCTAGAAGATATCACCAAGGCTCTACACGGATACCTCAGGGGCGCCGGGAATACTTCCCTGGGAAGGTAGTGGCTGTTACAGGCCATCACCACTCTTGAAGAAAATCAAGAATATTCAGTCAACTCGGTTGAAATAGAAGATGCAGAGTTGGGATGTTACAGGCACTCCCGTCGTGAAGAAGCTCCACCGAGAGTCTTGGCGTTTGAAAGACTGACCTTCCCTGGTCAACCGGCCAAGCATGTAAGGAGAAGAAGCCGAAGTATCCAAGTCTACACTTGCCATGTGGTCGGAACGACCAGCCATTATGGGGCCCTGCCTGAAGAGCCTGAAGAAGTTGCCAGAATTGTCGAGAGGCTCGGCCCTCTCACAAGAAGAAAAAGGGCGGCCGGGGAGGCATTGCAAACTCTTGACGAGACAACAAGTCCAGAAGAGGCCACAGCAACTCTAGCTGCTAATGTGGTTACAACTGAAGGAGATAGCGCCATGCCATCCACCTCATCTGAAGAAACACCTGGCAAGGATAGGGGAAGCCACTCCGACCCTTTCGTTAGTGACCCAGCCTTGCTGATGTTATTGCACAAGTACTAACAAGAAATTGAAGCATTAAAGAAGTAATTGAGTGAGAGGGATATGCACCTCTCCACGCCCACATAGGGTGAAGGCCTGCCTGGAACATCAGGGGGCAATAGCCAGGCATTTGAAGTCTCACCACAGGCGATCACCTCACAACTGGTGCACAACTATACTGGGGGCATGCCTCCCCCGCAACAACAACTTATGGCTGCACCGCAGCACTCAGTTCTCCAATTCCAAGGGGCTCTTGCCACGCCCCACACAGCCGTGCTAGAAATGCCGCACATGCAACAAGCTCACTTCTACCCAAGCCCGGTTGACTCGGCGCTAGTGAACAAGCTCATGGTTGAGCAAATGATAGAAATGAAGTTGGCAGAAAGGAGCGATGGCAACTCCGCCTCATTTGATGTGTACAGGGTACCATACCCGTCTCATCATGCTGCCAAGAGGTTGCCTCCTGGCATCACTAAGCCTCTGAAGTTTGAAAAGTTCAACCGGTAGGGGTCTCCATGTGAGCACATTGCCTACTATACTAGTGTGATGGGCGACTTAGATGCTGATGAGTCGTACCTGTTGAAGTTCTTTAGGTCCACGCTAACAGGGCTTGCCTTTAAGTGGTACTCAAGCTTGCAGCCCGGGTCCATTATTGATTGTCCAGACATGCAAAGAAAAGTCAAAGAAAGGTTCTACATCACCGAAAGGGAGGTGACAGTAGCCGAATTATATGAAACCAGACAGAGGAATGATGAGTCTGCCTTGAAATACATCAAAAGGTGGAGTAACCTCAGTATGAGGTGTAGGCATCCATCGCACCAGGGGAATGACGTCTAAATTTGCAAGTAGAACTTGAAAAGAGAGGTGCTAGAAAGGATGATCGGCATTGAAATCAAGTCGTTTGATCGACTGAATAATGTTGTGGTGGAAGTCGAGGCATTCCTCTCAAAGTACTCCGTCGCTCCCACCACTTCAAGCTAGAAGGCCAGGTCGACTGACAAGCGGCCAACATCTCAAGAAGTGCATACGGTGGACTTCAAGACCTTTGAACAACAAAAAGAAAAAGACAAAGGGGTAGCTGAGTCCCCTCCAGCCAAGTCTACTGATCGTCAAGAGGGTCCATCCCTCCGGGACAAAATGAAAAAGTTAAATTCAGTCCCTCGAGACAAGACTCGACTCTTGTTCGAATGGGCTACAAAGTATGACGAAATTACTCTCCCGGAGCCAAAGAGGCCAGGTGATATCAGAAGAAAAGACCATCCTTGATTCTACCCATACCACCAAATACTCAGGCATGCTATCGAGGAGTGCTATGTTTTCAAAGACACTATTGAGTCTTTAATTAAGAAAGGGGAGCTGCAGATGGGGGATCTCAAAGTCGATCCTCCACGCCCGCATGAAATGCCCACTCTGGGGACAACAATTAATATGGTATCCCTATACCAACAACTACCCAAAGAACTGGCAGAAGCCTGCACTCAACACACCTATGAGGCCTATATCCTAGCGCCTGTAGAAGATCAAGAAAATTGGCACACCGTGCCTGCAAAGGCAAGAAGAAGGGCAATGCCTCGCCGTGGTCTGGGAATTCATATACGGGGTGTCACACCTCAGCCAGAACACTCGGCTGTAACCCCTACCTGGCACGAGATGGCTCCTTAACTGGTCATCAGAAGATTCACCAATAATAAAAAGAAATATGTCCCCATGCGAGAACATAAAGAAGCCAGCCCGATAGTGGGACGGCTCCAAGAAATCATCAACGGGCTAGATGAATATGAATAGCCCGAAATCTAGCCCGTTTGGCTAAATGAATACATCCCTTGGGAGCAGCTTGAATCCCTGAAATTAACAGAAGAGGCTAAAGCTGAAGCTGAAGAACCCGGCATATGGGATGAACCTCCAAAGGAGTAGCCGTCTGTTGTGAAGAAAAGGAAGAAGAAATCCAAGAATAAAAGAAAAGGCCATGCCGTATCTTGCAATACCCTTGCGGCTCTATTCGAAACAGTCTGAATTTTCGAAGAGGAAGATGAAAAGATATGCCTCATGCCAGCAGAGACAAATCAAGCTGAAGCTTCCACCTCTCAACATGCTACCAAGTCAGGAAGAAAATGGGGGCATCCTCCCGAAGCCAGCCACAACATCATGTTATGTGGTGAGCCACCATACCATGTTCCCCAGCCTGAAGTCAAAGGGGTAGAGATTCCTCCTCCACCAGGGCTCTACCTCGAGCGTGCAAGTAGTAAGGAGGTTCCCTCCTTCACTGAATTTTTGGCATCTCGAGAGGGCAGGTAGCCACGCCCGCAGCCACAATGGAGGGTCAATGTCACTCCTACCTTACCCTCAGGAGTATCTCCTCCAGCAGACAAAGACCAAGTAGGCATTCCAAGATTCACTAAATTTATACAAGGAAAAGAGCTAGCCAGACTGGAGCAGCGAGTTCAGGGGGCACCTGAAGAAAAAGAAGAAACACATCTTGAGCCAGCTCCTCAAGAGCACCATGAAGGCAGGCGTAAAAGGTCTAAAGAACTGAGGTTGTCCAACGTCAAAAGCACCAGCAGAATAGTGAAGCAGTTGAAGAGAATCTCGACACAGTTCTCTGTCTTGGATATACTTTCCCTCAACGAAGAAACAAGACAAGCTATCATCACAGCTGTAGCAACCCTGAATTTTTGAAAATAAAAATTTTAATAAAATTATAAATAGCGGCTTACCACGAGTCGCCATTTTATTAAATAACGCCCCTTTCAACAGGCGTCCCTTAACCAACTAACGACCCTTAGTAAGGCGTCGATTAGTTTCAAACCATGGTAAGAATCCTGCTTGGAATAAAAGAGATAATTAACGCCCTCAATAAAGGTGCTAATTAATAAAATGAAGACTTTGGACACAGACGTCAATTTAGTAACTGACGCCCCTGACTAAGTCGCCAATTAAACAGCGACCACTTACAAGGTGTTATTTGTCTGAGAACCGTAAAATGGAAACCTGTTGTCGAGTTCTGTTCGAATCAGGAAATTAAAGTAAGATACAGAACTATATGGGTAAGAATCAAATCGGGAAAGGATTAAGGTGGGGAAATAACTACTCTAATAGGATTCCTAGACTCTTAAGCCTATAAATACCCCTGCCTCAACCCTTAAAGCCTTCTGTTCATCAATCTCTGCCCGCCACGGTAAGAAGCACAATGGTGTTTTCTTATTGAAATCTATTTTTCCCCTTCTTATTCTTTTATTTCCTGGGAGATGCAGGAATGTCGGAAGCTAGTCGACTCTCTTGCAACCGACATCGTGTAGCTGTCTTCTTCCTCGTACGAGCTACTCTTGGCGGGTGTGGAGGCTATATTCTTCCTGCTACTGCTACTATTGTTACTCTGTTTAGAAAAGAGTACCGCATCTTCTTCCCCTAGCA
Source organism: Amorphophallus titanum (assembly GCA_024336825.1). Lineage (NCBI taxonomy): Eukaryota > Viridiplantae > Streptophyta > Magnoliopsida > Alismatales > Araceae > Amorphophallus > Amorphophallus titanum. Next base: position 68,657,178 of record JANBPO010009603.1, read on the forward strand.
CCTAGATCGACACCCAGTTACCAAAAGAGGTAGGATCTAATTCTCATATCCTTAATTTAAACCATAAAATTATTAAGATCATGCATGCATAGTTACCATAGAGGAAGGCATTTTTGACATTCATTTGAAGCATGTCCCAACCTAGATTGGCACTCATAGAAAAAAGTACACGCACAGAGGATATATGGGCCATAGGAGAGAATGTCTCAAAATGATCTACCCCATATGTTTGTGTTAACCCTTTCACCACCAACCGAGTTTTATACCTATCGATAGTGCCATCCAGAAGATATTTCAGGGTGAATACCCATTTACGTGCCATAGGAACAACTCCTGGAGGAGGAGCAACAAGATCCTAAGTATCATGAGACATGAGAGTAGGCATCTCCTCATCCACAGTGGCCTTCCACCGAGGGTGTGTAAGAGTGTCCTCATAAAAGTAAGGATGCAAGTGGACGAAAGAGAGAAAGCAAAATCCCGCAAAGACAAGGTGAAATGGTCGTAACATATGAAGCGTGCAATGGGATGAGAACTGTTATGATGTGCACCTTTGTGAAGAGATGGCCAAGCAAAATCATTAGCAAGAATAGAAATTGATGGCATAGTATATTTACCTTTCTTGAGAGCAATAGGGAGATCCAACAAGGTGGGAGATCTTCAAGCAAAGGCAACGATGGTGTTGGTTGAGGTGGCGGCACTGAGACTTTCCATCATTGATAAACTTGCAACGACGTCAGAGTAGTTTCCATCATATCGGGGGCAGTATCGCCAGCCTGCGTCAAATCATCTAGAGAAGGAAGCAATGGGGGGAGAGGCAATGAAGGAGGCACTGATGGCACGATAGACGATGAAAACTATGGTATAGTTTCAAAGAACATGACGTCAGCGGTAACAAAGAGGCGTCTTGAAATCGGATCAAAATAGTGAGAGCCTTTTTGAGTGTGTGAATAACCAAGAAAAATGTAGCAAATCGCACGAGGAGATGGCTCATCATGATCTGGTCCTAGGGCATGCACAAAACAGAGACAACGAAAGACTTGAGGGGGAACAAGGAAGGGGTCAGTAGAAGGATGGAGGCATGAGAAGGGGTTGACCTCGGAGAGAATAGACGAGGGGACACAGTGAATGAGGTAACAAGTCGTAAGAACACCATCACCCTAGAACATTTTGGAATAGCCATGTGAAACATGAGAGTCCTATCAACATCGAGAACATGAAGATTTTTGCGTTCTACAACCCCATTATGTCGAGAGGTGTAAGCATAAGAAGTTTGATGAAGAATTCTATGAGTCAAGCAAAACTCATTGAACTATGAAGACAAATAATCTTGAGCATTGTCAGAATGAAGAATTTTCATGGCAGTGGAAAATTGATTCTTTAATTCTTGAAAGATTTGTTGAAATACATGCAAGACTGGTGACTGACTCTTCAAAAGAAACACCCAAGTCATTTGAGAGTGGTCATCAATGAAAGTGACAAAATATCTAAAGCCCAGAGAGATGACAATAGGACTAGGACCCATATATCACTATGAACTAAGTCAAAAGGAGAGGCACTTCGTTTATTTTCACTAGGAGGAAAAAACCACTTGATGGTGCTTGCCAAGCTTACAAGCATCGCATTGAAATTGAGACAAACTGGAAGGAATGGAAACAAATGGACGAAACTTTGAGGGAGCTAGATGATGGAGATGACAATGCCAATGATATGGGGAATCTACAATGAGAGCCGAGGAAGGAGTAGACGGTTGGCTGGTGAAGTAGTACAAGCCACTAGACTCGCACCCGCCACCAATCGTCGCCTTCGTTCGAAGATCTTGAAAGACACAATAAGAAGGAAAGAAGGTAACAAAATATGTATAATCACGAGCAAGGCAACTAGCGGGAAGAAGATTGACAAGGAACTGAGGAACATATAACACATTATAAATGGTGAGAGTGGGAGATAGACGAACAATGGCAACACCAAGGATAGGAGATGGAGATCCATCAGCAATAGATATCGGTGGGAAGGAAGATGTAAGGAGTAAAGAGGAAAAATATAATTACCTGACATGTGACTAGAAGCCCCGGAATCAATGATCCAAGGTGAACCATGAGAGACAGTAGAAGCACTACCTGAAGTGGAACGAGCAACATGGAATGAGTGTTGCTGAAGAAGGCGTGCATAGTTAGCCTTAGGCAGAGTTACAGTAGCATCTGTCAGGCAGTCCTGTGGCGTAGTAGATGAAATGGGCTGAGCATCCAGAGTTGATGGAGGTGAAGTAGTCACCAGTTTAGCAGTGTTCTGACAACCAAACTTCGACCAGCATTGCTTAGGGATATGATTTTGTCGGCTACAGTGAGTACATGAAGGATAGGAGTTCTAGCCATGACAATGCCCTTGACCGTGATCACGACCAACAACATGTGCCGAGTGTTTAACAGGGCCAGCCAAAGAGAGCTCAACAATAGATGTGGAGGAACTAACCCGACGAACACGAGACAGAGAATTTGCCAGAGAGGGAACCGTGTCGTCCTAGGGGAGATGGGAACAAACGTGGTTGTGGGAGTAATCCAACCTGAACAAAAATTTGGAGACCAAGAACTCCTTGCGTTGCTTCTTCTTGTGGTTTGATCTTTTCTCCCCCCCTTTCTTTTCCTCCTTTGTTGTTTGTCCATCTCTACAGGTACTCTGATTTCTAACACCCGGCCAAGGTCATGCTCAGAGGCGTAGCAAGGAGGACGGCGGCGACGGGCGACCTAGGATTTTAGGGGTCGCAACGTAAGGTGGAAGATGAACATGGTATTCAGGAGGGAGTTTGAATTTTGAACTCTTCGCAGATCGGGAAGCGGGCCGAATCCAATTTCTCAGTAGAAGATGAGCCTGAGCCTGCAAGGGACCAATCAACAGTGGAGCACATCGGATCCTTCCTCTCAGTGGATCCAGGGGGAATGGGTGAACAAGTACCTGTGAATTAGCCACTAGTCAAGGAACATGGGCGGGGGACCATCACGACCCGCACAGAAGCTCTTTGCCCGCCCGATAGCGAGGCCCCTGGATTCCCAACCTCTCCGTGACGGTCGCAGCGGTTCCTCCGACAGGCGGTCTCCCCAATCAGCGGCGAAAGTGGCAGAAGGGCAGACGATAGGTAAACAGGCCACTAGCAACGGGATCTTCTATGGTAGGCGGTACCCCAACGCATCGGGTCATTGTTGATGTCCCAGGATCATCTGTCAACTATCTATGCTAGTTGCAAAAGCACAGAGGAGGGAGGGGGCCGACGGACCCTAACTGAGGTGATCGTCCTGGTTCCTATCAAGGATGGGCCAGCCGGTGCTAGAAAAGGAAAGATGGATGAAACCCAGTCTATTGATGTCATGGCGACACTGGCAGCATCCCTACCGTCCTGTGCTCGAGACGCCTCCTTGCCGGAGGCAAGCGGGCGCCTACTGAGGAGTCTGATCAATGCCGGTGGGCAAGACCTAGTGTTGGTCTACCCTCGTGACACACAGGGTGCACCAAAGCTAGCCTCTAGCCCGCTGCAGAGCTTCTGTGAGATGGTGGAGGGAGTGCAGCGGCACCAGTTTCTAGTGCAGTCTAGGGAGGGCGACGGCTACAGATACAAGAGATACAGGCTCCGCTCGAGAAGGGACCGGATGTGGCTGACCTTTACAGGTCCGATAGGGAGGAAGTCATCCCGGAGACATTGGGAGGGGGTGTTGTGCGGGAAGGAGGGTACGACAGTCTAGGGAGGGAGGAGATGAAGGAGATAGTGGGGGCCGTAGATATGATAATGGAGGGCCATGTGAGGGAGATAGTGGAGAACGTCGACATTTCCTTTGAAGGGTTGGATAAGGACATGAAGGGGGTTTTCAATAAATGCAAGAGATTGTTTGCGAACCTGTCGAGGGAGGCTAAGGGAGGAAGTCTCACATGAGGGAGTCTAGGGGGAGTAATGAAGGAGGGGAGGAGATGAGTGGGCTGTGGGGGGTCAGTATTTACATAGTCATCATGAGGATCGTCATGTGAAATGCGAGGAAGATTTGTAGGGGGGAGAAAAGGAGGGCGGTCAAGAAGTTTTAAAAGATGCAAAATAACTATCGTGCTTGCAAGAAACCAAATGTGCAAGAGAGGGGAGGTCTATCATGACGGAGATTGGGGGAGGGGGCAAGGCTAGCCAAGGGGGTAGCCTCCTCGATGGAGGGTAGATTTAGAGGCATCATGATTCTCTATAATCAATTTGAGGTGGAGGAGGTGGAGTAAGAGAGGCAGATCAGTTGAGGGGCCATTTCTTTATATTTTTTAAATGTAAAGGATAGTTTCTCTTGGAACTTCTCAGGGGTGTATGGCCCGCAGAGCAGAGAGGTGGAGAGGATGCTATTGGAAAAATTGTCTATGTACCATCATAGTTCAGGCCGACTTTGATGTGTAGGTGGGGACTTTAATGCCACCGCAGCTCCATGGGAGAGGATGGGGGTGCATTCCCCAGTGGGAGAGATAGAGGACTCCACCGACTTTATTGAGGACGATGGTCTTATTGATGTTGGGATGACCAATGCTCAGTACACTTGGTCCAATCTGAGGGTAGACCCCACTTGCTCTAAGTTGGACAGGTTTTTTATTTCAATTGATTAGGAGGATCAATTCCCTCATGTGTAGATGTCTTCACTAGCTAGATCAGTATCAAACCACAAACCACTATTATTGAAGACCAACGAAGTACATATGGAGAGACATAGTTTTAGACTTAAGAGATTCTGGTTCAGGGAGAGAGACTTTCTACACACTGTTAGAAGGGCATGGAACATGTAGAGGAATGAGACATCGGCTATGGCTAGGCTGGTGGGCAAAATGAGGCAGGTGGCACAAACTCTTACAAAGTGGGGTGCAAGCAAGACACCACCCGACAAAGTGGCTAAGGGCAGGATCATGCAGCAGATTGAGGGGCTGCATTGCTTGGAGGAGGCCGAGCTCATGGGATGCAGATAGAAGTCTTAGGGACAATCTCATGGCAGAGTTTGAGGAGATCCTTACTAGGGAAGAGATTTATTGGAAGTAAGAGTCAAGGGAACGATGGATAAAGGAAGGAGACAGGAACACGATGTTCTTTCAGCGCATTGCCTCTGAAAGCCCAAACCCTTGCCGGATCTATACCCCATTCTTATCATTATGTTCCAGCTTGGGGTATCCATCATACTTTTCTTCTTTCTCCCTTTGAACGTGGGGATGCTGAAACCGACTGCGACCTTAGCAAGTCTTGCTACGAATCAGCAAGATCTAAAACTGATAACAATGGTCTATTAGCCGGCCATATGGAAGGCACCGAGGTTACAGAGTGTATATCAATTGATGACAGAATGGGCATACTAGTGACTTTGATGATACTCCCTTTATGTGGAAACTTTAAACACTGATGATTTGTAGAGGGCACAACATCAAGCTCTTGAATGTATGGATGACCCAAAATGCCATTAAAAGTGGGGTCCATGTCTAGAATATGAAAATCTGTTGTAATGAACACGAGACCTAGCCCAACTTTTAAAGTAATCATGCCCAGAGGCGGCTTCTTTGTATTATCATAGGCAGTGACTGTAATAGTAGACGACCGGATCTCACTGTCTGGGATGCCGCACATCTTTAAAGTGTTGGGAGGCAGCACATGAATGGATGCTCTGGTGTCTACCAAACACTGTTTAACGACCACTTTATTGATAGTGACGGTGATACATAAGGCGTACTTTCTGGCTGGCTTTGGAGCTAGTTCATGCTCATGAAAGACGATAGCCGGCTGGTCTCCAGCTGGAGTTTGAACTGAAGTTATTTGTTCAGCGGGAATATCTTCGTTGACCATCACCTTTTGTAAATATTGTTTCAAAGCCTATTGGTGGGTGGTAGATCTCTTAATTAGTTCCAAAATAGATATCCTGGCCGGGGTTTTATCCAAATGCTTTAATAAATCATACTGAGTACCCGGTACGAACTCCTGTTCTTGCTCCTGCTCTTCTTGCCCCTACACATGCTCTTGCTCCCTTTGGGGAAATATACAATGGAATATCCATCCACTGCAAAGCACCATAGTCTGTGATAATTGTGCCTTTGTCGGGGTGGTGGTGGATGTGGAAGGGGTATCTAGGCTAAGGTGTATAGTGGTTGGTAATATGGGTTTGATGGGAGAGGAGTTAGAAAGGATAGGTGGGTCCTGGGTGGTTAGAGTGATTGTAGGCCGACTGAGGAGAGGCCTATGTGGATGTGCCATATTTGCGGAAGGCCTGGTGGGTGGTGGTGATGGCTGAGGCGAAGGGGTAGTAGTAGGGTGAGGGGGAATGGGTGCCGGTAAGGGGCGAAGAAGGGGAGGCCTAACTAGCGTAGGATTTGTGGGAGGAGGGGGTGTTTGTGGTAGTATGGAGGAAGATGGAAGGCGAATAAGGAAAGACCTGGATGATGGTGGATTGGTAATGGGGGGTACTTGGTTGGTGGTACGCAAGAGGGAATGAGAATGCTGAGAAGAAGGTGTAGGTTGCGTTGTTGTTCTTAACAAATGGGGTGGTTGGATTGGGGTTTGGTTAAAAGCCCCGACAAAAGTATTTCCTTCATGCCACCCTCCACTTCATGGAAGGAGGTGATAGGGTTTAGCTGCTGATTTGGTGGATGCTCCGGCAGTGGATTATGGACGATCCCCATGTCTGGTTGTGGTACTGGAGCTTGCTGCTGTTGAGGAGGTTGTTGAACTTGCTGTGGTGGCTGTTGAGCCTGTTGCTGTCGAGGAGGTCTTCGAGCTTTGAGAGATGCGATAAATTGTCTCATTTCATCCCAATTAATACCACCCTGATCATTCAAATCATATATATAATCCTTGAAATGGAAGTAGTGATCTATGTTGTGACCAGGCTACCGGTGGAAGACACAATACCGAGAGGTATCCACATTAGGGGGCCAAGCCATCCTTTCTTTTGGCAAAGTGAGTAGGTTGGCGGCCATAAGGGCGTTGAATATATCTGGAAGACTTTCAGGTAAAGGAGGGTACTGGGCTCTCTTGGGGCCTGTGGGTCTTCTTGGCTGCTGAGGATCTTAATTGGCAGGAGGTAGCACCTGGTGGTATTGCTGGGGAGCTTGGAGGTTCTGAGATATGGCTTGGTTTTGTGGAGGAGGCGCAGGCCAGAACTATTGAGGAGGGTTGCTTGTCTGGTGGTGGGCCTGGTTGAAGAAAGAGGGGGGTTGTTGTGATAGTTGTTGCGGGGATCTTAGGTTGTTGCGGAAAGGTGTAGGATTGCCAACCGCGCCCACCTACTCGTTAGTAACAGTACCCTCGGTCGTGCCGCCATTAGTGTTGACATTATTACTTTTTCTTATCATCCTTGGTCTCGGTTCAAACATGCCCATGATAGGTGAATCCTTCATTTGTGTTTGTATGTACCGAGCTCTCTCATATAATTCCTCCATGGTGTGAAGCTTGTTCATGGTCAATATATGTCAGAATTATGGAGTGACATTGGAAATTATCATCTTCACTTGCTCAGATTCGAACAGAGTATCTTTTAGCTTCTTAGCCATCGACCTCCATTGTCACGCCCCGAGTGCAGAAGGAACCCAGAGACGCGTGATGAGTTTATATCATTCATGTCAATCAGAGTGATAGGTGATTTTAATTTCGTAAATTTCATTGAACGGGATCCATTCACCCCCCCTCTGGATCTTGTCAATATGCACAATTTCAATTTTTGGGGGGTTAGGGAGCATGCCCTAACACCTTTTTTGTTTTCTTTTTATTTTCTCCCTGTTCCCTCTTCCACCCATTGAACCCATGCGCCCCTCTCTCCTGACCATTGTGCCCTCCCTCCCATGCGCGGACGCGGCCCCTCCTTCCTCTCCAACTGTAGACGGCGAGCCAAAGGGGAGGCCACAGCGACGACAGTGGCGGCAAGGCGAGCGTGGTGGGGGTGGTTCGAGGCGAGTGCATGGATGTTTGTGATTCGAACGTGGGGTGGAGATCGGCGTTGATCTGGTGGTTTGAGGCTTCTTTGAGGTAGGGGGACCACTACAAGAAAAGGCAGGATTAGAGACAAAATTTTTAGATGGAACTAATCCTTCTGAAATGACGTCGCTATTTCAGACGTCATATTATTATTGTCTGAAATATCCAAGCCACGCAACAGATACGTTTATCATCTCAATATAAGTCTGAAATTATAGATGGAAACAAAGTCAGTCTAAAATCCATCTAAAATTTCAGACGAAAAATATTATAGTCTGAAATCCATCTGAAACGGTCTTTTCCCAGGACGGTGGCAGAAGGAGGAAGATAGACTAAATCTTTTTTTAGGCACTCTTCAGATTTCCACATTAAATGGCCCCTTTGAAATTAGTCTTCCCATTGGCTTAAGTCAATTTTTCTGTCCTGTGTACTCTGCCAGGACAAGAGCCTTATTTATTGACTGTAAAAGGTAGTGATAGTGTGAAGTGACCCTACCCAATTGTGATATCTGACATAGCCATCACCAAAAAGTGGTTCCGATATGGTGATGATGGCTAAGACACTTGTCTGACCTTAAGCCATCCTCCAGACCTCGAAATTCATATTTTTGGAGATTTACAGTTCATTATTTTAATCCTTAGATGGCCTGACGTGACTGGTAGAAAACAGTTAACAATGCTTATGGGAGAACTATAGTGTCGACCTACTATGAAAGTAGTGTCGACACTACCTTTAGAAAACCTATCTTCAACGCTTTCTGGAATCATTGTGGTGTTTGTTAGGGTGCTAGGCACGGATTCAGAGGGGAGGGGTGAATGAATCCCCTTTGAAAATTAGCTTCGATTCAGAACTATTATAACGGAATAAAAACTATTGCAGAGTTAGAACTCTCAAATGGATTAATCATGTTAAAACTCTCCGGAAGACAATTAGAGGCCCAAGCAGGATGACTGACTCATACAAGGATGCAGTTCGGTCAGATTCAACTCACAAGATTGCCCAATGAACTCTTGCCACGAAGCACACTAAGTAAGATCTTCAACTAACTCATTCAGTCAAACACTTAACAGCCATACCAAACTCAAACGGAAATCACACAGGAAGGCTTTAGATATAGACTGCTTAAACAACCTGTGAAGGGGGAAGAAGATAGGGAATACGACGAAGGAGATGGAGATACGTTTGGGGAGAAGGAGAGAGAGAGAGATGGAAGGATGTCGGGGAGGTGAGGAGGCAGAGTCGCGGAGGGATATGGATGTTGGCTAGGGTTTGAGATTTTCAAAAGTAACGAATTAAAGGCAAAGTTTTATTAGTGCCTTTTGTCTGTTAAATTTTATAAGGCATATTTTATTATTCTGCCTTTAATAGAAGATTTTTAACATGAATATAAGGCAAATTTTTATTATGCCTTTTAATCTTTAAAATAGAGGTCGTAATTGATTTCTACCTTATATAAATAAATTTTCAGTATTAAAATTTTATTTCGATGAAATAATAGAATCCTTTTGCTGTTATCTCCTTATGATTGGACCCCAATTATACATGCTCTGATCGACACGAATGCTTATGACTCATCATGCCTTGATATTTTACATCGGCGTGTGACACACTCAATAGTATACTCCCCTTTTGGAGCCAATAGGAAAGCTATTCCGATATATATACGCCTGACAGGAGGCAAGAATGAAAAGATATTTAGTTACAATCAAACTTTAAAATGCCCCTGGGCATAGCAAGGCTCTATTCCACGCTTGAGGGTTGCCAACAAAAGGAAGAAAAGAAAATGCTACCGCTGTTCCCACCCAGGAAGCTAAGGATAAAGAAAAGAAGAAGGTGGAGTCCAGAGACTAGGCCTCCCCACTACTGTCCGTCGACATGACTTTTCGTGAAGAAAGCAAGCTACCCAATGCAAGACATGCTGAGTAGCTTCTCACTAGCTATCCACCCCGGCCCGGGGGTGCAACAGAAGTAAAAGAAAAGAAGAATGGAATTATTCGGGACACACCAAAGTCCTGCCAGAAACTAGACACCACCTTGTAAACGCTAATTGCTCGACATGGTCAGCTGCCAAAGATCCCAAGCTCCTCGCTTAGAGGACCCATTTGCTTCATCGCACTCAATGGAAGAATGGGATTTCTCCTTCTTCGGGAAGCTACTCTATACACTTTAGCACCTGCGGCTCAAAGCGTCAGCCACCATATTACCTTTTCCATGATGGTACTCAATGGAAAAATCAAAATCTTTTAAATACTCAAGTCACCTTCTCTACCTCATGTTAAGCTCTTTATAAGAAAATAGGTATTTAAGGCTCTTGTGGTCAGAGAATACTATAAAAGTCTCTCCGTACAGATAGTGCCTCCATATTTTTAGGGTAAATACTACTGCAGCAAGTTCCAAGTCATGGATGGGATAATTCTCTTCATGCTTCCTCAACTACCTAGAAGAATAGACTATCACCCTACCCTTCTTCATAAGTACACAACCCAAGCCCACGCCTGAGGCATCTGTGTAGGCTTCAAATCCTCCTTCTCCAGAAGGCAAGGTCAAAACATGGGCTATGGTCAAACATTCCTTTAGAGTTTGGAAACCTTGCTCATAATCTTCTGACCACTCAAATCGATTCTCCTTGCGGGTTAATCTAGTTAGAGATACCACAATCTTGGAGAAATCCTTAATGAATCTCTGATAATAACCAGCTAGGCCTAGAAAACTTGTCACTTCAGTAACGTTTGTAGGCCTATCCAAATTTCGTACTGCTTCCTCTTTGGAAGGGTCGACAGAAATACCATCCTTGGTGATAACATGCCCCAGAAAAGATACTTCTTGTAACCAGAATTCACACTTACTAAACTTGGCATACAACTGATGATCTCTCAGTATTTATAACGCCATCCTTAAGTGCTCAGCATGCTCCTCCTCACTCTTGGAGTATATCAGAATGTCATCAATGAACACTACTGCCCACTGATCCAAATAAGGCCGGAACACATCCTTCATCAACTGCATAAAGGCTGCAGGAGCATTTGTTAGACCAAAAGGTATTACAATAAATTCAAAATGTTCGTACCTACTATGGAAGGTAGTTTTGAAAATATCTTCATCCTTAATCCGTAGTTGATGGTACATTGATAGTAGGTCAATCTTGGAGAAATATTGTGCTCCCGCAATCTACTCGAACAGCTCATCTATTCTTGACAACGGGTACTTGTTCTTGACAGTAAGCTGGTTCAATTGTCGGTAGTCGATACACAATCTCAGCGAGCCATCTTTATTCCTTACAAACAAATAGGAGCTCCCCACAGGGATGTACTCGGATGAATAAACCCCTTCTCGAGCAAATCCATTAGTTGCTTCTTCAATTCTCTTAACTCCGCAGGTGACATACGATACGGAGCCTTAGAAACTGGAGATGCATCAGGAACTAGATCAATAGAAAAGACTGCCTCTCTCTCAGGTGGCAGTCCCGACAAATCTTTAGGAAAAACATCAGGGAAATCTCGAACAATAGGGATGTCCTTGATCTTCAACTCCTCCTTGTCGGTCAAGGTAATCAAGGCTAGAAATGCCTGACACCCCTTCTTCAATAACTTCTCGGCTCGAAGTGCCGAGATAAGCGACACGGACTTAGAATGTCTAACCCCAGCAAAAGAAAGCTCGGGGTGACCAGAGAAAGACACAGAGCCAGTTCTACAATAAACACTAGCCTCATACCGGGCCAACCAGTCAGCTCCTAGGATTACATCATAATCCTTCATTTTCATGTAAACAAAATCAGCTGGCATATTCTTTCCACTAACCAAGATCTTACTAGAAGGATAAAAGTACTTAATTGTCGATCCCGAACCAATAGGGGTTGAGATTTCCAATTGAGAATTCAATAATATTGGTTTCATAGGCAAGGACTTAGCAAAATTCTGAGAAATAAAGGAATGTGTTGCTCCGGTATCGAAAAGAACATACGCCAGCTTATCAAAAATAATAAGTGTAAACAAGTCCACCCTCCTCGGTGGCTTCAGTCTCAGTTTCCTATAGGGCTTGGAGCTTGCCCTGCCGCTTCTGGCCTCCATGCTGCTTGTTCGGAGTAGTTTGATATGACAGGAGGGGAAACTTGTGCATATGGTGGTCCCGACTCCCACAACGAAGACAAGTGCCTAGCTTGCGCCAGCATTCTTTCATCTTGTGATCCAGATGGTCACAGTATTTGCAGATAGCTTTTGATGGTGCATTCAGACCAGACTTCTTCTCATCGCCTCTCAGCTTCTTGTCTTTCGATGAGCTAGACCTGCCAGTGGGCCTCTTCTTGTTGTTGTTGGGCTTGAAACTGACGGACCCAGCCGAATGTTCTTTCTTGATATTTCTCCCACGAATTCGCTCTGTCATCTCCATTGTATCCTCTAGGACTTGCGCTTTTCTAACTATTTCTGCATGGTTATAGATCTCCACCGAGGCCAACTGATTGATATACTGGAGCTTCAATCCATTCATAAACCTCTTGGCCTTCATCTTCTCGGTGGATATCAAGTGAGGCGCATAGCGCGATAGTCTAGAAAATTGGGCTTCATATTCTACAACGGATAGGCTCCTCTGCCTTAGAGTAGCAAATTCTGTCGCCTTCCTCTCCTACACATGATCTGAAAAGTACTTGCTATTAAAGTGCTCCTTAAATTCCTCCCAAGTTGCATTTCATATGCATGCATTCTTTTGAAAAGGGAAAAGAAGAGAAGGATAAGGGGATTCATTTCTGATCATCATTTAAAGAGAGGAACTAATGTATTTTCTGAGTGTGCTACAGGAACAGGTACACAAGCACGAGCCAAGCAAAGTGACAACAAACCACAAAATCAACACCAGAAACAACCAAAAAAAAATATGTTCCATTCCACTATAGAAAAGTTTGTCAGATGTACAAAGGTAAGGGTGGATGCACAAGCATATCTCTCTAACTCTCTCCTCCACCCTCCTCCTCTCCCCCTCAGTGTGAACTCTCAGCATCACCCTGTCCTCCACCTTGGGGAGGCAGTCTAGGAGGGGCCATCGACCCTCTCGAGGCTTGTTGGCACTCAAAATATGATCAACGGCGATCAAGCTGCAAAGATAAATGATACGACCCACTAAAGCACAGAAGCCGATGAAGATCAACATATTGAAGCCTTCTCAAGCTGCCAGAGCCTCAAGTCACCTGGAATGAACACCGGAGACTTCACCTCAGGAGAATCGAGATGAATTCACAACCAACCGGTAGTACGACCAAGCCTACCCAATGAACCAGCATCGACTTCATCGTGCCGCATACACTACACCCGTTGTCTGACTAAGGACAATGGTCTACCCGGTGGCCCGTCACCTGAATGAAAGATCCTCTTAAGGAGAAAGAACATCCTTGGTCCTTCAGAACGAGGAACCGGAGACTCTGTCAGTAGAAGACCACTATTACTTAGCACTGGTGCGGCTTCTCACCATATTGGGTCCGTTAGCGGCCGAATGATCGCCCAGTCAAGGCTGAAGTATCCCGGGTGCTACTCCGCCCCTCAAGAAGCTTCGAGCACGAGTCAGGCCGATCCAGCAGCACGAATCATAGTGTCAAAGACCGTGTCAGTGGAAAACCCACGTGTTCAAGCCAAAGGCACATGAAGTTCTGAGAAAGGCCGTACGTCGACCCAAGAGCTTCGTCAAGTCTTCCCGTCAAGGTTTTGTAAGATCGCAACGGGATGAATGGTCAACGGTGACTCCCAGAACCATCCCCGGACCCACCGACTAACCCGCGTCAAGCGAACGAAGTTAATACGGCGCGCCCCTTAATCTGGTGCCCCTTAATCTGGCGCCCCTCATTCCGGTGTGCAAAGCTCGCAGATGCCTCTTCCCCCGGCGTGCCATTTCTCACACCGGATTAGGCTGTCCTATAAGAAGACACTTGGTTCGACCAAGTGAAGGGGGGCTACTTGAGACTAGAGAGGAGAAGGAGGAGGCAATTAGAAGAGCCAATAGCATTGGCCCGTCGGAGGGCGAGAGTTTCCTTGGGTGAGAATAAGGGTTTCCTGAGTGCTCCTTCACCACTGCCACCTTCCTCTGCTCTACTGAAGCCCTCCGATGCCAGAGAAGGAATTCAGATACTCTATTTTCTGGGGAAGGAAGCTAGGTGGGTCTCTGTGATTTCTTCTCGTCGATTTCTCCCCTTCTATGCTTTTCTTCTGATACGATGTAAGTGAGAGGGGAGAGGGGCAATGATATGAGCCCATCTCCCCCCTCTCACCATATCTTCTTTACCCTCCTCTGTAGACCTCCTTCTCTACAGCAAATGAAATGGCTGCCCATGCGACAACGTCAGCGCCGATTGATATGTAGTTCACGTGTGTTTCCTGTTAACAGGATGAGCGATGTGTATGTATGAACGAAATAAACGTTCAACGTTATACCTGTCTCTTTCACTTTTCTCTTGATTTGTGCATTAAACTATTCCTCTTTCAATCCTTGTGTCTGATTATGTGTATGTCCTAGTGTTTTATTCTCGATACCGACCACGCCATGGAATTATCAAGGGCCATATGAACGGTTTCCCTCTCCCCGGGACTCTCTCTCTCTTTCTCTTTCTCTTATAGTGAATCGAATGTGCTGTGTACATGTGGGTTTTCCTCCATGGCTGGGGAAGGGGAGCACATCTTGATGCGAGACGGACGCGCGACTCGACTCCAATTGGATATGCGATCCTTGGACTCTAAGTAAGCTCGCGATCGCCCCTAACGAGGGAAGCGTATGGACGTGCACGGTTGAGAAACTGGCAGTGAGCTAGGGTGGTCGGCTCTCTCCTGTGCCCGGATCTGGTCACAGGACAGTCATGCTCTCTCGCTCGTAGAAGTAAATAATAATAAATATCGAGCTAGATTACCCTATCATGCTCTCTAGCAGCGGCATAAACAAGTATATACGAAATAAAGCAAAGTGCCAAGTAAGGAGCGAATACGATACCTCCACGCTCTCGGCGTGGGAAAGACGACCCCGGCCGAATCGGTAGTCCCAGAACAGTTATTACACAAATATTACAGTAAATAAATTACTGCCCACTCCACGCATGGAGGTAAAGGGTGATACAGTGGGACCTGGGAGTAACGGGTTCGGGTTGACGGGCAGCTTCTTGTGTAGCTTCAGTGGCACACGTACTCGCGACCGTGGGGCCCACGTGCTGGTCCGAGGGGTTGCCAGGGTGTCAGCCTGGGCGTTGCTGCTTCTAGGAACATGATCTATCTCAAAGAAATAGAACTTCTGGGTCAACCGGGTGACGGCAGCGTGATATGGAACCAACTCTGACTTCCGCACGTCATAGATGTCGAGGACCTGTCAGACTATTAGCTGTGAGTCTCTGTAGGCTTTGAGACATTTGATGCCCATGTGGAGAGCCATCTAGAGCCTGATGACCAGAGCTTCGTATTTGGCTTCATTATTGGTTAGAGCTTTCATGAGGGCACAGGAGTTGTACAAAACTCCACCTTGAGGAGTCAGGAAGACGATTCTAGCACCTGCCGTGACGCCTGAGCTAAGGTTGCTCCGGATAGTACCTCGGGAAGTGCCATCGAAGTATAGCTCCCAGCAAGGCAGATTGGCTGTGAGGGCGTCTTGTTGCCAGTAATGCAAGACATCTCCGCTCTGTTTGGCTAGTTGTTGCTATTGAAGAGCAAGAGACTCCTCATCCGGAAGCTCCGCGTTGAAGGGAGAATCGTCCAGTACTAGATGGGCTGCCAAGATTTTAGCCATGCCCTATCCCTTGATTACTTTTCTAGAGATGTAGGTAATATTGTACTCCATTAGCAAGAGAGCCCATTTCCTTAGTCGACCTAAGAGAATGGGCTGTCTGAGGAGGAACTTCAGAGGGTCGTGCTTGGATATGAGCTCGACCCGATGAGATAGGAGGTAGTGCCACAACTTCTTGACGATGAAGACCAATGCCAAGCAGACTTTCTCCATGGGGGAGTAGCAACACTCGGCACCGATTAGTTTCTGACTGAGGTAATAGAGGGGCTGCTCTTTGCCTTCCTCGTTGATTTGCATTAACAGAGCCCCCAATGAGGCGTCCATGGCTGCGATTTAAAGTATGAGGGGTTTACCCTTGACCGGTGCCCCCAGGACTGGAGGGGTGAGGAGGTATTCCTTAATTTGCTCAAAAGCCGCCTGGCATTCCGAGTCCCATACGAAGGGGGCATCTTTCTTCATTAGCTTACTAAAAGTTGCACATCGACCGGAGGGGTTGGAGATGAATCTCCGAATATAGGTCAATCTGCCCTGGAATGACTGTGGACATCAAAAAAAATGATGATGATCATACGGCATGCGCACCTCGACACCCGAGAGTAGCCAAAGATGGAAAGGCCGAATAAACCCCATACCTCCTCCAAATAGGATGAGCACGTACCCGAGGGTCTGCTACTTGATAAGGAAGCCCCTCAAGCAGAATATATGGCCACGGTTCCCTAACTGGCTGTGCCAAAGGCCGAATCAGGAAAAAAATTGATAATTCAGACATGGATCCAACACGCACTGGAAATCATAAAAGTCCAAGGCTGGGACCCGGAGGCTTCGAATTAAACACCCCGGAGGCTGTGCATTACAACTAAAGTAACATGGGAGGGTGAGTGTTTGTCTGAATCGCCACGAAGCCGACACGAAATCTCTTGACACTTAAACCGGCACGGCCTTGCCCATCTTACACTTAAATCAGTGCAGCCTTGCCCATCTTACACTTAAACTGGCACGCCCCTACAAGGAAGCCTAAAATGGCATGCCCTACAAGGAAGCCTAAATCGGTGCGCCCCTCTGATGCCAGTGAATCGACGCGCTAGCTTCACGTGTGTTTAAACCGGCGCGCCCCCTGGCCGCGCTGATTTAACCCAAATCTGTCCCATCTGCCAACCGATGCTTTGCTTCGCATCAGTTTGGCACGCAGAGGGCATTCAATGCTGTGAAGCTTTGTCTCTGCCTCCACTCGACAGCGCAGAAGCGGCAATGATGAAGCAGGCATTGACGGTGGCAATAGCAGCAGATCTCCCGGTGAATCCACAAACATCCCGTCCTCGGACAAATAGCAGCGTACGACGCGAACTAGCAACAGCCAGCGCAGCATGTCAAACTCCAGACTTCGTTGCGGACGAGGTGGAGGTGGAAGACACTCTCCCCCAATGGCCATTCTATAAAAAGGCAAGCTTGAGAAGTAAAAAGAGGAGGTCCCTGGCTCTTCTCTTGGTCGGCCCTCGCCAGTCTCTCTCTCGGCTGGTTCGATCAGTGGGCAGTCGAGAAGAAAAGTCTGAAGTTTCTCTATCTCTCCCTCTCTGGCTCCCTCTGGGGCTGAGTCCATCTGAAGAAAGCTCTGCCGACCTGCACCTGTGAGGTGAAGAAAAGGGAGAGGGCTTGGGTTGTGCTCTGCTCCCATCGTTGTATCTTTCCTTTTTTTGCTTCCGTCTTCCTTTGATATGGGGTAGATCCCCCCTCATGTATCTCGTTCCCCCTTCCCTTGCGAATGAATGAAAATAAGGATGTTTGCAAGTATACATGGTGTTTTACTACTTTGGTCTCCTCCCCTTTCTCCATATCTCCTAGTCACCCGGGGGCCTCGGAAGCTTGCCTCTCCCTGGCATGACTTTTGAGGGAACTCATTTGAAGGGTGAAGATATATAGCCATTCATGGCGAACATTCATCCCCGTGGAACCTCTGCGGCGGTGGTTCTTTGTCTTGTCTGGGAGGCCACTGGCTCGCCTCGTCTAGAAGTGTTGATGTTGTCAAGTGGTGGGATGGCCACCATATTGCAGATGCAGCCTCGAAGCATTTCTTCCAGCTACTCTGTGGTGATCTCCTTATCCTCATAAAACAAGGGGAGTTCCTCTGGAATAAGGAGCCTTTCACCATTATTGATTTTCTTGGTCATTTCTTGGACCCAATTTTTAAGGCTAGCTCGCTTTGGCATTTCCTCCCATGGGATGTACCTATTGAGTGGGACAACACTAGTGGGACAAGGAGGAATGTATTCCTCCAGGTCATCAATGAGCTTTTGTAGCCTCTAAAGAGACGTTAGCTCAGCCGAAGATTGTAAGGTGGCTGCTTGTTCAGCCTGCATCTTGAGTCATCTTTTGATGTTCTTCCTCTTATTCCTCTCTTATTTCTTGGCGATGGCCGCTTCTAGAGGAGTAGGAGAAGTTGGCGCTAGAGCCGGAGTCGACAAATCCCCATGGGGATACTTCGAGTTGGGGTCTTGGCAGAGTGGGATCGGCGGCTTTTCTTCACCCTGATTTCAATCCAAGCGCCTTCCGCTTGCTGTATTTGGAAGGTAGCATTGATTGCCTATTCGATGACCTCAGGTGGTAGCTCCTGGTATGCTGGTATACCGGGACTGACATCCGAAGACGTATGCGCAGTTTGATGCCTTACCCGTGGTGGCGATGTGCCTTGTTTGAAATTAGACTAGGAGACCCGTTTGGAGTCTTTTCCTTAGCTTTGCCTTTGCAAGCTGGCTTGGAGCAGCATCCTTTGATGTCTGGAGGAGTAGCGGGACACCGCCACTCCTGGTAGTTATCCTGGCGTTGTGTATCAACTGGGCCTTCCTTTGAAGGGCCCGACTAGCTTGTCTGAGTCACTGAAGACTCTAAAGATGTCTCCTTCATGATTTGAGTTGGGATGAAGGGCTTCTAGACGAGGCCTGAATGGCTGCTGACTGCAGAGACGTGACATTATTGTATCGGGGCTCCGATCTGCTTCTGTTTCCCCTTCCTATCTTTCCGCATAGAAGGGGGAGTCAAAGTGGGAGGGCAGTGAGAGGAACTTGTGACTTCCATTATCCCCCCATTTACCAGGACGTCTGCTCAACCAAGGAGGACTTGGAGAAGCCTAGCAGTATCTTCCTTAGAAAATGGAAGAGACTCCAACTCTTGCCAAGGCCGCCAATGCAATGTTGAAGTGGTAAGAGCCGACTGACTGGCACCTTGTGCAGAGGTGTTGAGGTGACTAGAGCGTGGATGGCATTAACCGAGAAATTACTCGGCTCAGTCTCCCAGTTGTTGTCTTGCCTCCTATGGTTTCACAATCGCTCGAGAGTTTTCCAATTATCCATCTGAAACTCAAGCCACTCCGGGACATGTTGATAAGGCAACTCATGGCCATTTGCTTGAGGAGGATCAGGCTGGTATAGCGCATTTCTGGCGATGCTAAGGGTTTTTGCAATAGATTCTTGAAGTCGCAGAGTCACCATAGAGTTTCCCTCAGCATCAATATGCTCCCACTAGATCAGCTCTTGGATTAAATTCTGGACCTCCTTGCAGGACTTGATTGCATGGCATATTCTGGCATGGAATGAGCAATACTGGGGGTGATTGAAGTCCCACTGAGTGTAGTCTACTGGTGGCTCATGCGCCATAAGTTGCCCTCTTTGGATGAGGATATCAAAGAGTCACCTGGTCCTCTCCCTTAGAAAGAAGAGCGATGTACGGTTGTGCCAGGGTCTCCACCTCGAATACCATAGTGAGCGTTCGACTTCACTGGTACTAGCCTCCTCTGCTTCAGTGTCTGAGAGGGAGAACGCAGCCATCTTATGTGGTTGAATAGTGAATCACACGTGCCATCTTGGCGGGCCTGGACCATGCGTGTGGCTGCGGAGGTTCGAGGAGACCACTCTTCATTTTGATGAGGTTGTCTCTAATCAACTTTTGTGCCTGAGTTTTGAAGACGGAGCAATCTTCAAGTGGATGACCCAACATGCGATGATATGGGCAATAGTTGAGGCCATCGGCATTCTGGGCATCATCGAGCTTTCAAGCTTCTGGCAACTCGATAATTTTCTGGGCCATGCAAAGGTCGAAGAGTATTTTTGTGTGCTCCCTTTTTTAGGAGAATGACGTCTTCATACGCTCTGCAAAGGAAAGGGCGACTGACTTGTCCTCCGACTTCTTATCGGAGCCACTTGACTCACCCTCCTTGTTGGCTTTGGTGGTGGGGGTGAACTAAATAGTATTCACCTCTTTGCCGATCTGACGTTCTCGCACCTATTTTCCCTTGGCTGGAGCATAGCCTGGGTTATCGGTGAAGAACATCTCTATCTCGGCAACCGCCGAGTTGAGCTGGTCGAAGCCCTTGATATTGGTGCCAAGGAGTTTCTCGCTTACCTCAGCTGCCAGGCCTTTGCAGTATATGGTGATAGCATCTTCCTGGGCTAGAGGGTTGATGCAGCTCATACAAAAATCAGTGAGAGATCCAGAGGTTTCGGAGGGGGAAGATATAAAAGGGCGTGATGCCCTAGAGGGAGAGAAAAGTCCGGAGGTTCCAGAAGAAGGTAGAATGGGGGGCGATGCGCTGGGAGAATGAGAGGGAAATCCAGAGGGTCTGGAGGAAGAAGGTATAAAAGGGCGCGATGCCCAAAAAGTAGAGATAAATCTGGAGGATCCAGATGCAGAGGTGTAGAGAGGGCGTGATGCCCTAGGAGAAAGCTGGAGGAGGCACGATGCCCAAAAAGTATAGGGGGACTCAGAGATCCCAAAGATAGAGGTGAATAAGAAAGAGGATATGGAGGATCCGGATGTTCCAGAAGGCGAAGAAGATACAAGTTTGGAAACCCGGGGAAGAATAAATGTAAATGCATGTGAATGCAATGCAATGGATGCGATGGATGCATAGAATGCATGAAATGCAATGAACACGGGGGGCAAGAGGATGAGAGCTCCTTTCTCACCCAACAGGAGGCCCAATCAGTGATAGGTAGAAAGGTGGGTGAAGTAGAAATGAATGTGGATAGGGTAGCGGAAGGCCCCCTAGTATAAGAATGCCCTCTTCTCCAAGGCGGTGAAAGGGTACAGCCAATTGCTCTAACGGATAGAGTAAAAGCCTATGATGAAGTTTCAATGACAAATAACAACTCCTTTGAAGGGTGAAGAGCAATAATGTGAGGGAGTTGATAAGTTGAAATTGGAAGCGTCGTGTTGCCCAAGGCTTGTGGTAGATGAAGAGTGTTGAACAAAATGGGCATTCGCCCCTTGCACAGACGAATAGATTCGAGATTGGAAGCTTGGGACAACGGATGCCCTACTCGGCCTTTGGGCATGGACAACATCAAAGTTTGACTTTTTCTTTTGGTGAGCAGCGGTGGGGACTTGGCCTCTTCAATGATGCTCGGCACAAAAACACGGACTGGCATCTAGCAAATAAACTCTTGCATCTTGAATAGCATAGCTATGGCCAACTCCTTCTTACCCGGCTCTTGATCATCTTTGGCATGAATTCTGGCAGAAGGACCCCCATTCCGAGTGGTATAGGAAAGTGAAGCGGAGGCGGAAGGTTTAGAAGATGGTGGAGGTGTAATGGAAGGTGTCAGAGAAAGGGTAAATGGAAGCAGAGGTTCAAACATGTCAAGCTTCTCCCCTTGCTCGAAAGCGGATGTGGTTGGCTCGAGTGTAAAAAGGGGTGGACCCTGCTCAGGATCTGCCACAGGTTTGGATAAAGGGATAGTTAGAGGAATAGGCAAAATTGGTTTAGGGGTTAAAAGGGTAATGGAGGGCTGATGTGGCGGCGATGGAAGGTTGATTGGAGAAGGTTTGGTGATGGGCTTAGTGGGAGGTTCGGTGGAGGCCGGTGGAGTGGAGGTTAATGGTGTGGTGCTTAAAGTAGGTATAATGGGAGGTGTGAAATAGGGAGGTTTGGTGTGTAGGAAACGCCGGATGGGATGAGAGGTGTTAGGGGTAGGAGAAGACTCATGATGAGTCGACGTAGGTGATTGGAGTATCGACCCATCATCGTAGCGCCAATAAGTCTCAAAGATAGGGGTTGGATCAGAGATGGTGGCATCGTCTTGAGTAGGAGGTTCATCTGGTGGTAATGGAGGGAGAGGAAAGCGAAGGAAACTCGAAATTGGTGGGGGTGAATAGATGGAGGATGAACAACATCCACTTGATCGTTGAAACTTGCCGGCTCTTGCTCACTTGCGTTGATGTCGTAATTGTCTCTCCTCTCCTTCCATTCTTTCTCCATCTTACTAATGTTGTTTAGGATGGCATGGAGAGGATTGACTAGAGAAGGAAGAGGAGGAGCGGGCCACGGGCTCATAACCCTCTTAAGTTGTTCCTCCAACGAAGTGACTTTATTAATGAGAACCTGTTGGAGGGGTATAACTTGAGAGGCAGAGGGTTGACATAAGGGCCTTGAAGGAGGGGCCACATAAGAAGGCCGTGGAGGGGAATTAATGGGCCGACTTGATTAAGGACCCGGTTGGGTCGGGTTGCAAGGAATAGATGGGCCTTGGGGCTCTGAGAGAGGAGGAATAGAAGGAGGCGGGTGATGGACCACCCGAAGAGGATTATGTGTGGAAGAAGGCAGGTGATGGGCCATCCAAAGAGGATGAATCGAAAGAGGAGGCGGGTCATGGGGCACCCGAATGGGAGTGGAAGGAGGATGAGAAGATGCACCCTCAACAACAGCCTTAAGGGCTTGGATTTGTTGAGGGGTGAGAAGATGTCATGCCTCGATCTGATAGTAGCGGAACGTATTGGTCGGAACGTGATAGCGATACAATCGTGAATAAATAGAGCAACCATAAGACACAAAATCAAGGCTAGACAATGTTGACAAAACATGATCTTTATTAATAATCAAATGTGAATATTACATCTCTGACTCAACTTACATTAATAAAAGAGAAGGACTCAAATACACCTTAATATATGGGAAAAGACTCAATGACAGGATGAGACTCAAGGCTTGGGGCGTGACAGTTTTTGTGGTATCAGAGCCTAGGATATTCAATTCCTAGGAAACCCAAGTCCATGGATAGGTTTAAACTTTTACCCAGTGAGATTGGGTAGAGTCAAGGGTTAAGTTAACTTAGGAACTTAAACCTTTAGAGTAATCACATATTGATAGAGTTATTTTAATAATTGTAGGATCGTGGCCGTGGAACGTGCTCAATGGCGCAACATGCAAAGGACCATTCAAGGTCTCACTCAGGCATTACAACAAGTAGCGCAAGGGGGAGCTCATCGTGGAGCAGGAAGTCTCCACCAGAGTTTCCATAATATGAACCCTCCCAAGTTCATAGGCTCAACTGACCCTGATGACGCCGAGCACTGATAGGGGAAATTGAATAGATTTTTCATGTCATGCAGTGCATAGACCAAGAGAAGGTTCTGTTAGTAACATTCCAACTGGAAAGGGATGGTCATTTCTAGTGGGAGTCCGTAGAAGCTACTAGAGACCAAGATCAAGTCACTTGGGCAGAATTCAGAGAATATTTTAATAACAAGTATTTTTCTGACCGAGTACAAGAGAAGAAAGCCGCCGAATTCGCCACACTTAAACAATGAACATTATCAGTGGCCGAGTACGAGGCTCAATTCTCTTGGTTATCGCGGTACGCTAAACACATAGTAAGTACCGAGAAGATGAAAGCCAGAAGGTTCCTTAATGGGCTCAGGCCCCAATATATTACACAGCTGGCGCCGATGGACATACAAGTCTACTCGGAGATAGTACGACGAGCCCAGTTATTAGAAGATGCCACAGAGTTGTCAGACAAAATCCGTGAGAGGGATAAGAAGGAGCAAGTCACCAGCTCCAGTACTTTCAAGCCCACCTTCAACAAGAAGAGGATTAATAATGGAGAAGAATCCTCTCAGGAGAAGAAGATTAAGAAAAATAATAAACCCTTCTCCATTACTACTACACCTTCCAAGGAGGTATGCAAACATTGTGACAAAGCTGGCCACAAGGTCGAAGAATGCTAGAGAAGACTCGGAGCTTGTCTTCGCTGCAGGAGCCATGATCATCGGATCCCTGACTGTCCACTACTCAATGACCAAGCCGGAGATGAGAAGTGCCCGGTGAAGAAGAATGCACGTCTCCAAGCTCTTCATGAGGCAGAACAAGACGAAGGCGAACTAGTGGAAGGTACACTCAAGATTTGTTCCAAGTTTGCACATGTCATGTTTGATACTGGTGCATCACACTCTTTTGTTTCAAAGAAGTTTGCCGATCCATTACCTATGGAACCGGAGTGGATAGATCTAGTAATTGCAACCCCTCTCGGAAACGAATCCAAGATTTTGCACCATTATTCTAATTGTGAAGTTATA
Source organism: Amorphophallus titanum (assembly GCA_024336825.1). NCBI lineage: Eukaryota > Viridiplantae > Streptophyta > Magnoliopsida > Alismatales > Araceae > Amorphophallus > Amorphophallus titanum. The sequence continues at coordinate 68,681,218 of JANBPO010009603.1, forward strand.
GTGAAAGAGAGAAATCTACCAGTAGACTTAATATGCATAGACATGAAAGACTACGATGTCATATTAGAAGCAGATTAGCTATCCAAGTATCAGGCAATGGTTGATTGCCACAATGGCAAGGTAACTTTTAAGGAGTTTCCGAAACTTGTCTACACTAGCCCTAAGAGTTGGAGCAAGTCACCTCTTATTTCAACTTTCCAAGCTAGCAAGCTTATAAGGAAGGGGTGTGTATCTTTCCTTGCATTTGTCACCATAAAGGAGTCTAAGGAGTCCAAGATAGAAGACATCCAAGTAGTTCGGGAGTTTCTCGATGCATTTCCAGAGGATCTGCCTGGACTACCCCCACAGAGAGAAGTGGCCTTCACCATTGACATAGTCCCTGGTGCTGGTCCAGTCTCCAAGGCACCTTATAGGATGTCCCCTGCTGGGCTCAAAGAGTTAAAAGAACAATTGATGGAACTTCTAAAGAAAGGGTTTATCAGACTAAGCACTTCCCCGTGGGGAGCACCTGTACTATTTTTAAAGAAGACTATCAACAGCTGAATCACCTCACTATCAAAATTAAGTATCCACTACCAAGGATCGATGAGTTATTTGATCAGATATCTAGATCAAAGTATTTCTCGAAGATTAATCTCAGGTCCAGAGATCACCAACTGAGAATCAAGGATGAGGACATTCATAAGACTGCGTTCAGGAGCAGGTATGGGCATTACGAATTTGTTATTATGCCTTTTGGACTAACGAATGTCTCTGCAGTCTTTATGCAGTTGATGAATAGCATATTCCAGTCTCATCTGGATCAGTTTGTAGTGGTCTTCATTGATGACATATTGATTTACTCGAAGACCAAGGAGGAACATGAAGAGCATCTGAGGATAGCATTACAGATATTAAGGAATGATCAATTATATGCAAAGCTCAGTAAATGGGTGTTCTAGCTTGAAGAAGTGTCCTTCTTAGGACATGTAATCTCCAAAGACGGGATATCAGTTGATCCTTCAAAAGTAGAACATGTAAAGAATTGGGAAATACCAAATAATGCTAGCGAGATCTGAAGTTTCTTGGGTCTTGCAGGCTACTTACTATAGGTGATTCATTAAGAATTTTTCCAAGATCGCCATGCCTCTTACTAGGGCAAAAAGGCATACCCAATGTCGAGTAAACACTCAATCGGATGAGCTGACAACTAAGAACCTCCACGCAGCACCCTCGAAACTCGAGAAAGAACCACTACACCTGAAAAATAAGGGTGAGCCTCCTATCACAGGTTTAGTAGGGGTCCCGCAGAACTCCAACCAAAAACAACGGTGGTAATAAGCAGCACGAATAGGAACAACAGCAACAGCAGGAGTAGCTACAACAACAACGGTGGAAAAATACGACCGTACACGAATTCCCCAAACACGACAGCTGATGAAACTACGGCTCTACAACTACTCCTACCAGAATGGGAACCCAACACCCTAATCCCACAGTCGGGGGACCACCAGACTACAAACCACCCTAGTCATACTACTAGGGAAGCATCACAACAACCCTGTCATAGAGGCCTGTCCTTGCTGATAAAGGCCCACTTCGAGACCACACAGTCTGAAAAATAATCACGACCTCGCCGTCATGAACCGCACACCACCTAGGGAAAAACCCTCGGTAACACCCACCGGAACCCTAGACCTCTACCTCAGGGAAACACCTAGAACCCATACACAAAATCACGTCTCGCAGATGGGAAATAGAAACTCGAGTCACGAGAATCTCACGTCACGTGACGGGAGCACCTATCCACTAGAAGCAAGACTGGATGCATCCACTGACGTCTTAGTCTGCGCCTCAGGTGTCTCCCTCCTTCCCAGCGGGAACAGAGATATCGTATAGTAACCATAACTTAAAACAATGACTAGCTGGGGTCACGCTCGTCAGTAAGAGTCTGTAGCCCCCAACCACATGTGCACACACAGACTATGCACTCTAAGTCGGGTCCTCTAGCTGATTTTTCCCCCAAGCCAAGACTAAGGCTGCAAAGGTGAGGGGCCCTACGATAACCAGCTTAAAAATCGTCACACCAGGAATGCTCTCCACCACCCCCGGGTGGGTCCGTACAAGCGTGCGCAGGAAAGCCACGGCTAGTGGGGGGTCACTAACGTGAACATAAAAAATCACGCATGCACCCATCAAGAGTAATGTGGAGTAACAGGTGGCTCGGGGCCACCAGACTTGGGACAGTCACCTAGACCTATCAAACCCAACAGTCTTTGAGTCACGCGACTCGGGTCAAGACCGCTGCACGTGACGGCACAGTGCCGTCAATCTAGCCTAATCCTTAGGTCTGAAGCCACAGTAGTATGAATACCGTGGCAGCTCACAAGCCACCGAGTTAATCTCCTATCCATGGGAGAAGATAAAAACCTCCAGCCCTAGGCTGGGTGATTGGACTCATGGTCCAAGGCCATCCACATGGCCCACACAGAAAACACTTCCTGAAAAGCCAATGACGAGTAGGAATAGCCCTCCGCACTCACGTCGACTCATGGTGACTCGATTTGGTGAAAACACATAAGTTCGGAACACACGGGGTCACCCGGACTCCTAAAACTCACGGGCATACTAATGAGGTAAAATGGTACTTCCTGGTGAGGACACCCGAGCTAGAGATCGACGTGATGCGACAGAGTGACACTATAGGACACGTAGCACTGTTCGGGACTTGCAGACTTCACTATGGCTTGGAGATGGCATGGAGAGCTAGTCAGGAGCTTGGAGCTCTTATTCCCTTCATTCTGGACTTTTTGTAGGCCAATTTGAGGCCAATTGGATTTCATTAGGGTCATAGTTGTGTTTAGGAGGCTGGATTAGGTTGGTGGGCCACCTGTTGGGTCAGGCCCATGGAGGACTGGGCTGGCCGCCCCCTAGTGGGCCCATGCCTTGGGGCATGTGCCCCTTCCTTCCCAAGCCCATTTGGGCTGGGATTGGGTGCAACCCACCATTCCCACTCCTCCTTGGGTTTGGCTAGCCACCTTCCCTAAATCCAAGTCTTCATTGGATTCCCCCTCCCCCACCCTTTCCTAATGTAGATAGGGTTCCAATTTAATTAGGATTCCTCCAAATCGAGGGCACGAGGACTTGGACCTTCCCCAGTTCTGAGTGGCTTTGGCCACCCGACTTACGGGTTGGACTTACTGATGGGTTTTGGGATTCACCCCATCTCCCACGTGGTGGAGCTGGCACCCTATATGGGCACCACGGTGGATCCTAGTGAGTGCGTTGAGCCTATACCTTCCTTTGTGAGGGACACCCCCGGAGAGCCACCACAAATCAGCCTGAGAGCCCGACATGTGCACACAGAGGCAATACTAGACAAGCAAGGTATCATCGCCAGCATGAGAGTGTGTTTGTGCCACTTTGAGAAGATGAAGCGCCATCCCCCGGCCATGGATGCGGGTCAAGTTAGGAGATCGTGGTTTGCCCGAAGCTGCCTTGGTGCACCACCTCCCCGGTGGACCCATACCCGATAGGGTCGAGTTTTCCCCACCCCGGGGGTATGATGGGGGCATCACTTACCCCTCTACATTTTTCGAAGCTCTGATGGATCATCGGCATGCGCCATTGTGTTCTTCACACTTTTTTGAGTCAATCCATGTAATCCACATAGCTTAGGTGGACCAATGGAAAAGAAGGGAGGGCCCCCTAGCTGGACCTACTACACATTTGCACAAAAATCCACACAATCCTAGGGAATGACGTATTGGCTTATAGAGCCTTACAATTACACATATACTTTCTCAATGATATAAAAATAAATAAAAGGACACAAATACAAAAAGAAAATGTACATGCTCGAGGTTGATTCCCATCAGATAAGGGATATCTCCTCTGGGGTGGGGGCACCCCCTTGAGGGAGCGTTCACCCACATTGTGATGGCTCGATCGGTCACCCGCCAAGCTTTTCTCAAGTGTTGGGGAGGCCTTCGATTGGGAATTCGAGCCAAAGCTTGGTGGGCTACTATCAGTCCATTTTAATTACTAAGGTCCCGGGGTAAGTAAGCTCTGCTGGGGCTATCACTTATTGGGCTGTGTAGACCTTGATGGACTGTTGGGCTGTAACAATATTAGGTCATGAATCTTCCCCTCTCCACTTGCCCCCTACTCCCGAGCCAAGAATAGGCTCGGAGAGTAAAGAATATCCATTGAGGTTTTCGGCAAGGGTAGGACTTGGCCATCATGAGTTGTCCCCGCTTTGATTCTCAGGTCCATCAATGTGGTTGCCCTAGGGCGTGGGGGCTTGAGTGCAATGATCACATCTATTTGCGTCGGTTCGAATGCGTCGTCTTGGGGCCTGTACCCCTTTGAGATGTTGTGGCACTTCTCTCAAGGCCGTTTAGGGCTATAAGTGCCCCCACACACTTGTCCTCTCCACCTTCATTGTTAGGGTTCCTCCGTCTCCCCCCGCTTACGTGAGTTTGTAAGGAGACTCATGTCCTTGGTGGGGAACCGAAGAGAGCAAGAGATTGCCAGAGCTTTCACGGAGCTTGCAGAGACCACTGCAGAGGAAATCCATCTGCCTCCTCATCCAACGAGTTCATCAGACTCTAGCATTTCACCTTCTTCCACATCCTCTTTGGCGGAGCGAAACGAAGATGCCCGTGGCAAGGAGGCTGATCGAATAGGGAGCAAGAAGTTTGGCTCTGACGTCTTGTCGTCATCTTTGCAGCGAGCTCACGGCGGAGGAGGTGAAAGAGCTCGAATTCCAGTACCAACTGTCCCCAAATCTCATGAGTCGAACCTGAGTACTTGTTCAAGTGCTTTCTGTAGTTATCTACTGGCTTGGAAGTCTGGCTTCCGTCTCCCCCTCCACATTTTTGTCATCTAGTTGTCAAATTCATATTAGCTGGCTCCTATCCAGTTGGTCTTCAACACACACGCCTTCATCTTCTCCTTTATCGTCCTCTGTCAAAAATGTAGTGTCCTCGAATCCCTTGACCTCTTTTATGCCTTCTACTAGTTGAAAGAGCACGCGTAGGCCGAGAAAGGCTTCTTCTTTCTCCAGGCCAAGAGAGGGATGAACGGTGCTACCCTCTTCACCCATGATTGCTCGCACAAGGGGTGGAAGACCCATTATTTCTAGGTAGACTACTCCAAGGGTTCCCCCTAGCTTTTTGCAGTCTTGCCAAACTTCCAACTAGTGCTTCCCGAAAGGCCTCTGGCGTTCTCCCAAGAGGTCGGGGATGGTATTAGGATTCTCCAAAACAATAAGCGATCCACCATGGAGCTTCTATCTGAGGCCAACATCCAGCGCTATGCTCGCGCCCCATTGAATCCGGGGGGTAAGAGTTCAGGCAACTTGGCTTTGTCCATTGCTTCCTTTGGCTTTCCTCTGATGGTTTCACTTTAGTTTGCAAATATTCCCCGTAACATTGGAGAAGGTTGGTCGATCGACCAGACCGAGCTAACTACTGAGGGGGGGGAGATCACGGAGGGAATGACTGACGTTGCTCGGGGGGCCCCTCCTGAGATATAGAAGATCAAGAGCCCCCCGGTTGCCCGAGATAAGGGCAAGCGGGCCCTCACCAGGTACAAGTTGGAGCGATGGAGGTCTAAGGGAAAAGACCCCAAGCAAAGATTGATGCTGGTCTCTATGAAGGCCATAGCCGCAGAGCAAAGCAGACGGAAGAAGGCAAAGGCCCCTCGCTCGGTGGGGGCCCCTCTGAGTGAGTCTGCTCGTCTTCCAGTGCCTTCGGTCCTTCCGCCAGAGGCGCCAACAAATGATGCTTTGGCCACTCATGCCCCCGCCGAAAGCCCAGCTGCCGACTCTTCAGCTAAACAAACCTTGGCCGCGGGTGCCGCCACTGAGCCGCATGGTGAAGACGTTAATCCGGCTCCTTCGACCAAGTCAGTGTAGACACGCTGTTTTTGACATTACACTGAGTAAATATCATATTATACCATGATGCCCCATAGTGACTTTCACATTTGGGTTATTCGAGTGATTTCCTAATTTTTTAATTTTCTTTACCATTTTTCTAATAATTTTGGGGAATAGGTTTTAAATGCGGCGGAGACCCCAGATGCCTTCTTTAAAGGTGTCTGGTATGTAGGACGCGTTCTCAAAATCCTAGTAAAAAAAATAAAAAAAATAAAATGAAAAGAAAATGTTTCTGGACTCTTCTCTCTCTTTCTCAGATGTGGAGTTTTTCTTCAGCAGGGACGAAGGACAATCGGCTCAATTCTTTTCTTTTTTATCCTCTTTTCTCTTAGTACGAGCTCCATCAGTATTTATATGAGCTTGCTGAGAGAATGGAGTGTGGAGACCACGCTTCCCTCCATGGGAATCTTTCACAACCAATCAGGCCTCTGTGCCACGTGTCAAGGACCTGGACTCTTAGATCATGTGCCCTAATTCCTTTTCAGATCGACAATCCAAGAAATCTTGAAATCCCTATCATTTTAACGAACGCTCAGTCAACATGGAATAAACATGAGGTTCATATGCAGAGAAAAAAAATATGCACGGAGTTATGTTACTGTGGACATTGTAGATCTATTCACAAGATGAATACGTGCACGGACGTTGGTTGTGAAAGGTAAACACATCCACAGACTTTACTTCCTATTAACACAGAAGATGCACGAACGTTGGTTGTGAACCAAGTGCATGGGTGAAACATGTTCGGACTTGGTGAAACATTTTCAGACTTTAATATGCACGGACGTTGGTTGTAATGTGTGCACAAACATGCATAGACTTGTTTACAAAAACATGCAAGGACTTAGAATGTGCTGGGACTTGAATTGTAAGCAATGAGCATGGACTTGACAGAAACGTGCACGGACTTAAGTGAACATGTACGGACTTGACATATGGAGAAGTGCACAACGTGCATGGACTTGGACTTGAAGAAGTGCACAACATGCACGGACTTCATCTGTGCACGAAATGTGCACGGATGCACAATGTGCATGGATGCAGTTTTTCTACTAAGTCCAAAACATGCATGGACTCATAAGGATGTGCACGGACTTTGCAAAGGAGGATCCAATGTGCACAGACTCTATTTTTCTACTAAGTCCAAAACTGCATGGAGGCATAAGGACGCGCACGGACTTTGCAAAGAGAAGAACCAATGTGCACGGACTCAGTTTTTCTACTAAGTCCAAAACATGCATGGAGTTAATAAAGTGTGCACAGACTTAACAAGAGTGTGCACGGACTTGGAAGAACAACGTGCACGGACCTGTTTAAGACATCCATGGACTTAGAAGAGTGTGCACGGACTTTAAACATGCGAGTCGGTTGAGTGTGCACGGACTTAGAATATGTAAGTCGGTGGAATGTGCACAGACTTTATGTGTGTGCAAGAACCACGCACGGACTTGCTGAGGTGTAGCTCGGAGTCTATGTGGCTAAGGCAGATGTGCTCTGACCTTGCTACAGTGTATGCCATGACTTGGATTAAGCTTAAGACTGTATATGCATGGACTTGCTACAGGAGATGCAACGATTTTTGTGTATGCACGGACCATGGATGGAGTTAGCCTTGAAGGTGTGCAACATGCTCGGACTTGCATCGAGTATATGCACTAACTTTAAGTGTATGCTAAGACATACACGGACTTGTCAGGCGACACACAGACCCAAACATTCACGGACTTTGGACAATGTGCATGGGCTTTGAAGAAACTACGTGCACTGACTTAATATGCACGGACTTAGTGTATGCTAAGACAAGCACGGACATGTCAGGCGACGCACACAGCAACTGGAGTAGCCAGAGTCAGGGCCGGGCAAGCATAGTCCTGAAATCCCCTGCGGGAGAGGTCATATGTACCTCCTGCTCGATAAATAAATCTTACACAAATAATGAGGCAGAGTATGAAGTCCTGATTATCAGGTTACAGATTGCCCTGTCCATGGAAATTCAGATGCTTGAGGCATTCGGGGACTCGATGATAGTTGTTAAACAATTAGAAAGAGAGTTCGACGTGCGGAAGCAAGAACTCCTCCCTTATTACCAATTGGCACTACGTCTGATGGCAAGATTTTATTTCATCAGACTCAGGCACATCAACCGAGGATAAAATGCTCAGGCAGATGCTCTCGCACAGTTGGCCAATTCCTTGGCAATCCCGCCAGACACAAGCCTGAATATAACAATGATTAATCGACGCCAAGTCCCCAGTATGACAGAGGTCCTAACTAATGAAGAAGAAAATGAAGTAGCAACTGTGGAGGAAATCCAACAGCCCGTTTGGCGGGAGCATCAACTAAGATGGTTCCAGCACCAGCAACTCTCGAAGGAAAAAGAACAAAGAATGAAACTAATCAGAATCAAAGATTCTTATGAAATAAGGAACGGACGAATAATGGCAGATGCCTGAAAGAAAGTCTTGCTCCGTTGCTTGTCCACGACAAAAGCTTGGTAGGTAATGCAAGAAGTTCATGCCGGGTCAGCCGGGACACATAAGGCCGGTCCGAAGATGAAGATTAAAATAAAGAAATTGGGCTATTATTGGCCCACTATGTTCAATGATTGCTGCAAGTTTGCCAAAGCTTGTCAGAAATGTCAAGAACACGCCATCGTGTCAAGAAGCCCTCAGCACCGCTGCACCCCACCATCCCAAGTTGGCCATTTTCTCAATAGGGCACGGACGTGGTGGGTCCTTGATTGAGCCCTCTGCAAGATATTCCTTCCTTCAGACTGGTGACTTCATCATAGAGACCTCCATAAGTCTACGCGAAGCCTTGGATTCCCTCAAGGTCACTGAGCAAGTTGTACCCTAAAAACTCATGACAACGTGTCCTGTCACGTCACTCTAAAGAAACGTGATGTATTAGCCCTCTTGGAGCATTGTTTTGGCCTCTCTGAGAAGTCTGCAATTTGTCAGTAGTTGGCGACACTGACCTGGGTGCCATAAGTAATTGGTGACCTGTCCAGTGCCGTTATTTTATGAATAGCTTCCTGAGTCTGGGCACTTTTTTCATCCAGTCTATACTTTCACAGGAATAGGCGACCATACGTGTAGGTGCTATTTCCAAAATCACGGTAGCCTGATGGGCGCCATTTTCCTAGTTTCACGGCATGTCTTCTTTCCCATGAGGGTTTTATGAACAGTCCTTCTTGTTCAAAGTTCAACCCTTGAACTCTTACATTCGTGAGATCTATCTTATCATCCTACAATGGATCATTCCTTGGAACTCTATATTGGCTATAACTATAGTGGATGTCTAATTTATATATAACTCAATGCTTGTGCATATAGGGCTCGATCTAGTCCTGAGAGGAGCACCCGAAAGTACTTGTGCCCATGGGATCTATTATTGATCATGATGTGACATTGCACCGAACTACATGACTTGCTAGATTGACATTCCACAACTCGTACTTGACTTAACATGGCATGACTTGCGTGGCCCGGAACGAGTATTTACTTGCTTGATAACATGATAGCCAATTCACATGACATGACTTGGTACGTTTACATGCTTGACCCTCTTGATATATATATTCTACGTGAAGGCTTGAAACTTTTCTAGTTCGTTCTATTATCGTCTTGCAATACTCTCTCTCTCTTGCCATTTTCATGTGTACATGCATAGCTATACTTGCATTCATATAACATGTAATTACTTTAAGCAAGTTTGTACTTGAGATATAATTCCTACTGAGCATTCGCTCATCTAGTGTTTTCCCCTATTTTTCAGGTAATTCTGATGACGCAGCTCATTCGGATGGGGACGGACATGAGTGAAGAGCATAGAGCCGTTCCAATTACCAATGTCGTTATCTAGTCAAGTCTTTTATCCTATTTCTTGAGTCAATCATTGTAATTTTCTTTTATTGAGTCAAGTACTTTTATGGAGATTACGTAATAGAAGCACCTTGATGGTTATTATGAATAAAGGATTTCGTTTATCTTGAAATTTATGCATATCTATTTATAAGGTCGAATTCCTTATGCTTTGATTGACATGAGTGATATAAACTCATCACGCGTACTGGGTTCCTTCCGCACTCGTGGTGTGACACTGACGGTAGCTAGGAACTGGTGTGATGCATCCGTTGTGTTGGCGAGCACAGGAACTGAGGGTAGCTGCGGAGTAGCCACGGGGACCACACCCAAGAAGTAGGGTGATCCGATGACCGGGGCGAAGCTGCCAAAGGCAATCAGCACCGCCAAGTAACCCACCCGCGCATGGGTGGCGATGACGATGGGGCCATAGGTAACGGTCGCCATGGCTGCTGGAGTACTAGATGCTGCAGAGGTGACGGCCGCTGGCAGTCGTCGAGTGCGGTCCAGCGATTGAAACACAAACTGGAACCTACTGGAAAGTGTGAACAAGTGCTCTCCTCTGCCTCTCCCGCAAGGACAGGAAAAGGGCACCAGGACTTCAGGGCTAGCGTAGGCTTTCTCTTCAGCAAAAAAAAGGAAGGCGGGAGACGTCCCACCGGGCGTGCCATCCATTTGTTCGTGCGTGTCAGGTCACGCGCGGGGGTGTGTGTTCGGTGACTGGACTGAGGGACGGGATAAGGCGATAGGGGAGACACCAGGCTCTGGCGTACTTCGGGCAGCCCCTCCTATGGTTGTATCCTTCTCAGGGCATCACCGTGCACTTGCCATTTATGGAAAGTCGAGGGAGGACCGAGTGGCACGGGAGGTTTCCTGGTTTTAGGGGAAACATGGCTGGGGTGCGGGTGTGCTAGTCGATTTCTCGATAATCACTTAGGGAACCAAGGGTTGATCGGGAAGCGTCGCTAGGATGCGGCACGTGGGCTCGGGAGGCGGTCTGATGAAAATCGTATGGGCACCTAGAAACCAAATCCTACAGATGGAATGTCTATAGGAGATCCATAAAGGGAGGATTGAATGGATCTATTACGCGATTAAAATTTTTGGAGACAAGTAGAGTCTAATGCGAAATATGAACAGAGACCGAACAGGTTCTATAACCTGGATCTTAGACTTCCTTTATCAAACACCTACTGAGCGAGGAACATATAATTTAAGCAAGATAGGCAACACATTCAATCACACAGTGGACATAAGGTTTTAAGGTGGTTCGATCTCAATCTAGAGATCTACGTCCACCCCACACTCCAATTGGAATGTAGCTTTCACCGCTGATTCACAATTTAAACTGCTGGGCTACACAGCTTGCCAACACCGCTGACTTAGTTACTTTACTTCTTTATGAAAATAGTTATTGTATTAGAGTCATTTGAGGTTATGTTAGTGATGTATAAGTGATTGGATGGTTATTGTAATAATTTAGAATATTTCATGATCAATAGAATTATTTTTTTTCATAGCACATGTGTAAATGCTTAGATTAGCATATTATTACTATTTCTAGCTATTTCTGACTGTACGTTCCGATGTTCCACGTCGGGGCATGACAGATCTGCTACATTACTAAGCAGGGGTCTTGTCAAACTCCTGGTGTGTATGTGTAAACAATGTGTTAGAGTACAATACGATATCCAGAGACTAATGTTAACACAAGAACCTGTGAAGGGAGATAGAAGAGAGGGATTAGTCACATGATTCGCACCCCACTGCACAGAAGATTTTTAAGGTTGTTCGGTTGCAAACCCACATCCTACATCCACTCCTCACCAAACCCGGTGAGGCTTCATCACGCTGCAAATGCAACAAAGGAGATGAGTCCCTAACAAATGCTAATACACAGCTTGACATGAGGGCATAGTCCTTAACAAATGCTAATACATAATTTCAGAGGGATGAACCCCACACATGCTTCTACTCGTAGCGCACATAGGGAGAAGCCCCCCCATACACATGCTCCTACTCGCACCACCCCAAAAGAAAACATGCTGTAAAGGTAAAACAAGACACTGGGACAACCCCAATGTGTCATAAATGCTGACTAACAGCTTGGATGAGGAAGAAGTGCCTCACAGTTGTACAGTAGCCTAAACCACACTCTATTGCCTAAAATAGAGTACCAGACAAACGCTGTCGACACAGCACCACACACGAAAGGCAAATGTGAATTTTCAAAGAAAAACACAAAACAAAATTGAGAAAGCAAATGTAGCTTCAGATCGAAGTCTTGAAGATGTAGCTACAGATCCAAACACAGTTTTGAAGTTCTTGTCTTCTTAGGCTCGGGCTAGCTACAAGGCTACTCTCCTCCCTTTCCTTTTTCTCAGATCTCTTCAGGATGCTCAGGGCATCTCACTCTCTTCCTTTCAAACTTAGCCAGTCAAAGTTATTAGGGTGTTTCTGGTGGCTAAGTGTTGCTCTTCTCTGTTTTTCACTTTTCTCATTAAGCTCAGATTCTAAGAGCTGCTATAGTTTCTTCTCAGAGGAAAGTTTGCATTTATAGAAGAGGGATATGGAGAATCCCGTCTTCAAGATCTATCCCGTGATTGGTCCTTTTAGGAGCTATTTTCTGATTAGCCCATGTTGGTACAAGACAGACATGGACACTAGGCTTTTTTTAGATCTGATTTCTGACAGGTCCTTTTCACAAAAGTGAACTGACTGGCTTATGATGAAAAGGATGGATCTTTGTCTTAGGACCTTTTCAGAGATGCAATCTGATTGGTCCATTGTAAAAAGGAAGGTTCTTTGTCCTAAGACCTTTTTAGATCTTGAGACGCATGTCCTAGAGTGTGAGCATTGACTTGGAGTAGATAATCACAAGGCAAGTTGACCTTGCTCGAAGTCTACCAGAGTACCATTATGAGTTGACTTGGTTAGAGCTTTGAGTTGACTTACTTTAGGTGTGTCGATGCACTTAGTTGGGCGTGCCGACGCAGCTCACCGCCTGCTCATGCTAGACTATAGGCCAGACCATTGTGTCGACGCACCTAGTGACGTGAGTCGACACACTCTTGTATGAGTGTTCTTGCATTAGCTCCTGAAATGAATCCTGTGTCGACGCACCAAGAGGGTGGTGTCGATGTAGCTGAAGAGAATTCTCAGTATAGCTTGTACTAGAATTGAAGGTGCATCGATGCACTTAAGGTCTTGTGTCGATGCAGCTAGAACAATGTTGCTCGCATGCCTGTGCTGGACCTAAAGCTGTGTTGTAGCAACCCTGAATTATGAATAAAAATCTTAAATAGTGACTTCTTTACAGTCGCCAATTATTTCAAAGACGCCGTCGAAACTAGCGTCAATTCATTTGGAATAAAACAAGTAAGTAACGCACCATTTAAAGGCGCCAATTATGAAAATGGAGGACTTCCATCCAGGCGTCAATTTAGGTAACTAACGCCCCTCTCTAAGTCGTCACTTAAAGAGCGCCCCTTAACAAGGCGCCATTTCGTTGAGAATCATAAAACGGAAACTGCTTGTCGTTTTCTATTCGAACCAGGAAGCTAGATAATATACGGAACTAACAGAGGGTAATAATCCAAAAGGGAAAGGATTAAGATGGGAAAGTCCTAACCCAATCAAACCCCAACTGTTTATGTGATTCTTTAGCCTATAAATACCCCTCGCTCTACCCTTAAGCTTTTCTGTTCGACAACCTCTACAAGCTACGGTAAGGATAAAGGTTTATTACTGTAGGTTCCTTTCATTCTTCCAATTCTTATTCTTTTCTTCCTTCCTATGAGATGCAGGAGCCACGGAAGATTATTAATCCCCCTTGTCCTGTTACAGTTGCTGTTCCTGATTCATCCTGCCGCTATCTCTTGCTGCAGAAGTATGATCAACCATATCTTCGAAGGACAGATCAGTCAGAACGTCGAGGCCTATATTGACGACATGCTTGCCAAGACACCTAAGGCCGAGGACCACTTCACCGACCTAGCTGAAACCTTCGACACCCTCCTAAGGTACAACATGAAAGTCAATCCAGCGAAATGAGCCTTTGGGGTTTGATCTGGGAAATTTCTGGGTTTCCTAGTGACCCAACGCGGGATCGAGGCCAACCCCGACAAGGTTCAAGCCATCCTGGACATGCAGCCACCCGTTTGCATCAAGGATGTCCAGCGCTTGACGGGACGGATTGTTGCACTCAACCGTTTCTTGTCCCGAGTGGCCGAGTGATGCCTACCTTCCTTCAAATTATTGAGAGGGCCCAAATTGGCATCCGCCACGTTCACCTGGGATGAGAAATGTCAGAAGGCTTTTGCTGAGCTAAAGGAGTTTCGGGCCTCGCCCCCGGTGTTATCAAAATTGGTCCTGGGCAAAACACTACATCTTTACCTCTCATCGACTCCTTCCACAGTGAGCTCAGTCCTAGTCCGAGACAACGCAGGAGTGCAGAGACCAGTATACTATGCCAGCAAGGTGCTCAACGAGGCCAAAATAAGGTATCCCACAATCGAGAAACTCGTGCTAGCGTTAGTGACCTCGGCCAAGCGCCTCCAGCCTTACTTCCAAGGGCACTCCATCGTCGTATTGACCAATGAGCCCCTGAAGAAGATCCTCACTCACCCTGAAGCTATAGTTCACCTCGTCAAGTGGGCCATAATGCTTAGGGCTTACGACATCTCCTATTCCCCCCGCTCGGTCATCAAGGGATAGGCACCCGTAGACTTCATTGCGTAGAGCACCATTCCAACTGAGGAGGCCCTTCTGCCAGCGCCCAGGCCCACCTGGGATCTTTTCATTGATGGGTCATCCAACTCGGCCAGCAGTGGCGCCGGCGTCCTCCTCAAGTCTTCAGAAGGAGCAGAATT